>OX276377.1:26751174-27376174 GCA_946251855.1 Alsophila aescularia
CTTGCTTCGCCGTACTTGGTTAAAAAAGTAACCTTCATTTATATTGGATTTTTAATATCGGATTTGTTTTTAAAAGCTTTTAATTAACTTGCAATGTTTGCATGTATGTGTATGTATGTATGTATGTTTAGGTCAAAGCTTGCAAGCTGACTATGAACCTTTGCTCTTATTCTAAGGAGTTGAATTTTTACATGTTAGTTTAGTTCCGATGACAATGCATTTTTATGGTAAGTATGACCTGGGCCATTATTCTCTATGAACAGTCACACGCGTAACGCGTCGTGCTGTGGAAAAGTACGGCAATTCTCGAACATGCACGAACAATTCCACGCAGATATCTTAACGCGGCGCGTTACGTGGCCGAGCGGCAATAGAGAATAAGGGCCCTGAATCGACATCTAGGATTAGCTCCAGATAATGGACTCTTCAACGGCACAGACATGAAATTTTGTGTACGCATTTTATTATGATAGCTGGTTGTAAGTTTTACCATGACATGGTTGCTTTACTCAGAGTTTGGTCCTGACTAGGGAAATCTTCAACGTTAACAGCAAAGACAGGACAATGTTGTATATGCAGTTAATTTATAGAGCCTTGTCTAAGTTTCACCCTGAAATGGCTACTGCATAAAAGCTATTTTTAATTGTTTTGAATTTGTAACTTATTAGTGAGCAATATGAGTAATTTCGCATCGTCATAAATAATATATATTGGTACCTTCGGTACCCACTATTTAAGGCGCGTATCCGTTCCGATCACAAAGTGACTTTGCTGTGTAATTAGTTTATATTACAAACCATGCTGCGCAAACTGCGCATACGCATACGCTCAACAAATGAATAAACGTTGTTATTGATATTCGTGTTGCTGTTATTGATAGTGCGCTATGGATGGCCATACCTACTATAAAAAATATTGGAAACAGTACTAATATTATTTTATTTTATTTTACAGCTGTGCCAGTTCCCGAGCCGGGGTAAGAAAACAAAATATAATTATCTTCCGTACCCGGGGATGACAATTAACTTTTAACTAGCATTCAATCGTTCTTTTTGTACGGTTTTTGACAGATTTTAATGATAATTAGTGTTAATTGATGTCTCCGGGTACGGCAGTAATATAACCTTACTTATTATGTTGTCAATTCTTTAAAGCGATAAATTATGTAATCGCATTAATGTTTTTTTTTTCACACAAACAACTTTATTTTGCTTAGAGTCAAATAATAAATAATAGAGTTTTTGTAATATGATATGAGCGTAAAATGATCTAAAAGGTTCTTTGAGTTTTTACCTACCTAGGTATCACTAAAGTTTTCTGTGTACACCTAAGTTTATCCTGCCCTGCAATACTTTAAAATAAACATATGTAGGTACAATAAGGTAAATCTAACAGTTTTTGTTAATGTTATCCTCATCAGTGAAAATCTTTTTGGTGTTTCCACAGAGACGTTGCGCGCCTTCTTAGCAATGATAAATTGTTGTCTACACTAATATTATAAAGAGGAAAGATTTGATTGTTTGTTTGTTTGTTTGTAATGGATAAAATACAGGTCTGATTTTAAAAATTCTTTCACATCAAGAAAGCTAAATTTTCAGCGAGTAGCGCTAGCAGGATTATATTTTTCAAAAAATTAGAGTTCCCTTCGAAAATTGTAATAATGAAACCAGAGGTATTCAATTTTGCAAATAAACTCGATTACATTGTATCAAAAAACAAAGAGTATATATAAAGACTACATAAGAACACAAACTAAAAAGAACATACGGGTCTTTGTATATGGAACATTGTCATGGAAACGAAATCACAGAACATCTAATAATCATTGACGTAGGAAATGCTCTATGCTAATAATACACTAAATAGTAACCGTAATTCAACCTCCTTGCGTCAAACAGAATAATACTATAGAGGAAATGGTACGTGAGTATAAAACCTATAAATATAAACATTTTGCGTACGAAATCGTTGTTGTTATATTTATCCAAATAAAGTAGCTACTAATTTTATCTTTCTACAGATCTACCCGTATGAAGCCGGGGCGGGTCGCTAGTTTATTCATAAAACGATCGCTTGATGCGTAAAGGTATCGACGTGCACTCTGGGATCGTTTATTTTTTAAGTAACAAACAGCTTATATGCCTATATAAAAAAATGCTTAATTTATGCTTAGCTTATAGTAACACATATTTTTTTATTGCAATTTTTGTTCACTTAAGTTATATTGTTACTATAGGTAAAGCACTTGCGTTCATATTGTTGCTATACTTATAGGTTATAGAATTACTTATAGAGTGATGGTAGTCTCACGGTTCAATAGTGAAACTTAGAATCCAACGATACCGGGTTAGTTCCTAGGCTCAGCACGAATAACTTTTCTAAGTTACGTATGATTTTCCATTGTTCCGTACATCGGAGGGCACGTTAATCTGTCAGTCCTGGCTATTATTGATTAATAGCAGTCGCTAAGCCATATCGGAGGCTCCCGGGTGGCCTGACAAACTCGGACACCAGTGGCCAGTACACCTCACACGACAAACAAACTTACAAACAGACTTATATGTTATCTTAACTTTAAGTAAAGCTCACATTTGCCTTGAAGGAAATGTTGTTTAATTCAAATGTCCTCAATATTAAAGAAAAAACAGATAAAGACAACAATTTCATATCACGGGTATCACATCAAACATCTAATGAAAATAATATTACTCGAATATTAATCAGAATAATCCATACTACCATTGGATGAGGAGTTCCATCATCACATAAGCTCGTTGATACAGATTGTCTTCAGGACTTTCTCACTGAATTTTGAATATTGTTTCAGATTGATTGATCCGTTTCATATATTTGGGGACTTTGGGGTAAGTATTCATATTCATGTTTATTTGTACGGGAGATAGGTCAGTATCGAAAAATCAGAGACTACTAGAGTAGACTTTGTTATTAGGAATCATATCGATATCATCGTCGAGTTGAGCGCGAGGAAATAACCAGTACTGTAACCAAAGACTAATAAAAAAAAAAAAGAGTTTAAATAACAAAAATATATTGTGTGATGGTACGGAATTGAACCCTTGTCTTGGTGCGTCAGTCCGACATGCTTTTGACCGGACTTTTGTAATTTTCTACAATATCGACGCACTAAGACATAAAGTTTGATTTTTGGTAGAATAAAATCCAAAAGTGAGTACTTTTAGTACCCGTGAGTGAAGTCGCGGTCAAAAGCAAGTACAAAAATAAAATGCGTAAAATTAACAAGAATAATCATTTTTAGCCATTTTACATAATAACAGTCGCGTTAGTTATCTAAATCAAACATAACAAAGTTATAAAACTTGCAGCTTATGTTTTTTAACCCCACTACATGGTTTTCTAAAAAAAACATTTCATCTTCTCTATAGTTTCAGATTTTGCCACACTGACCCATCTGAATCGATCATTCTGCGCCGGTCACGCTGCAGAGAGAATTTCGTACAATGACCCCTCTCTACTTATCTCTTTTGCTCGCGTATAAATGTGTATTGCAGTTGCGATCGCACATTACTAAAGTTCGAGCGGAACAACAATACATTTATGCGCGAGCGATAGAAATTAGTAATGATTCATTGCACGAAATTCTCTCTGCGTCGTGACCGATCTTTAGCCTTATACTATTATTTATTTTATGCTTTAGCTATATTGATATAAGAAAGATGTAGATTAAAAGTGGCAAGATTAGGTACTACCTCCTCCGGCGCGGACCATATAAATTAGGTGCAACGCACATAATTGGCCTAAGTCACTATCGCAGTGGCGTATACGTAGTGTAAGCAATGATTACTTATGCGCATTAGGTAGTACGTGTAGACTGCGCATGTCTCTCTATTTTTATTGTTAAAATTAGTAATATTTTTTTCCAAAAATATTATTCGTTGTACAAAACTATGCCTCTGCATAACCACTGTAAAAGTTAACGCTCATCGGCGCACTTGTGAAGTTCCCACATGAAGGTAGGTATATATGCACTTTTTGCATGACTGCCCAAAAAAGGACTGTACTGTTTTCAGGGTTCATGTATGTATCTAATAATTTACTAAAGGAAAAATTTCGATCTCGGACGGGATTCCAAAAAACATACAAACTGACATTAAAAAAAACTAATGATTATTTCATGTATACGCTAAGCAACCATTAACTGCTAAAATAATTAAAATAAAATATGTATGTAAGTATGTGAGTTTCTTTGTTCCAACATAACTTTTAAATGCCTGAACAGATTTGGATTATGGGGTATCGTTAGAATCCTTACATCATCCAGAATGACAGGCTACAAAACATACGCGTATTGAAAAGATCGTTTTTTTGCAGGGCAGTCCTGTTTTTTCTTGTATTTTGATGATTTACTATCAGCCCAAGGTACGACTTATCACCATTAGTGATACCGTACCTTGCATTTAGTGTTCAGTGACCAGTTGCTTGAAATTGGTAAGGTGTACATTGTGCTGATATTACTTGTTTAAGGAGAAAGTCATCCATTTTTTCTTATATACGTATACTTATCTCCGATTTTATTTTCAGGATTTGTTCAGCGGTAGCTTTAGCAAAGGAGGTGCCTTCGCCGGTGGCTCATCGGGCGGTAACTTTATCTCAACATCATCATCAAGCGGCAGCGATGGAGGGTTCAAGACCATTGTCATGAGTAGTCAAAAAGAGCCAGGGAAACCGGCCATCACCAATGTGTATACCAACGACAATGGTCGCGAAAATTGGTACAAAAAGTGAGAAATTATTGATGCTGCCAGAACAACACGTGACAAAATAGTTTATATATATATATATATACTATTTTATATGAAGCCTTATATAACCAACCTACATCTCTTTCCTAAATTATTTTTAAAAGATTGAGGGTTACCATAGTTAAATTTTGTTCTTTTGATGCCAGTTTTGTGATCCTATATTATTAAGTATTAATTTTTGTCATTTTTGGGCCCGTCTTTTGTAGCGATAATATTTCAATAATGTTTTATTGCATTTCTATAGTTATAGTTCAACACTTGCCGTTTGTTCTTTATTGTGGCCAGTTTATTAAAAATTATCATTATTAAAGAGTTTTTGTTTTATTCACGTCTTCTACAATTTCCTTATATAGGTAAGGTTATGTTTTCCTCGTAAGTTAATGAAAATTAGTGGTTAATAACCATACTTACCTACACAAATACATACCTACACTTTTAGGGAAATAGGTAATCTAGAGGTAACACAAGTTCAGAAAAAAATAAAAACAAAATCACAGCTGTTCATTTTCGCCCACTGCTAAAGAGAGGGGTGTTATAAGTTGAGGGTGTGTATGTATCACTGTATCCGTGTGTCTGTCTGTACCATCGTAGCTCCCAACCGACAGGACCTATTTTGATAGATTTTTAATTTTGAAAGCTGATGTGATCGAGATGCTTCTTTGCTATAATGGGGCAAGGGGGGTTGTGGTGGTAGCTCCCAAAGGAACAGACCGTTTTGATGTGGTTTTTCTGTTTAAAAGCTGATGTGATCGAGATTCTTTTTAGCTATAATGGGGGTCGGTGGTTAGGTATATATATATATATATGTTTAATTTGTGCTTATTCACGTGGATATCAAGGACTGGAGGGCAGGTCAGCCCCTCACGTGGTAGATCTTGTCTAGTTTTTACCTAGAGTACTTAATAATGACGGTCTCTGTTGATATTATAATCTAGCCTTCAATTAGGCTAATAAGTAATGTAATTTAATTTTAAATTTAATATGACAATATGTTTATTGGCTTGCTGTATTGTAAACATGTAATTGGTGTAGTTATTAGTATGGGTACAACACTGTGCGGTTTGTTTGTCACATTTACACGGAAAAATTAATGATGAAACACTGAAAATAATGTGTAAGTTTGATTGGAAAAGATAATTTTCATGTAAATGAAGATGTATAGAAAATTGCAGGGAGCTTATTCGCCATGCCACACGAAATTCCTTGCAGATAACGTGTAACGTCTTTACGACAATGGGGAAGTTTCCGTTGGAATTAAAACAATTTATTTTAATATATGTCGTAGGTATATTGTCAAAGCCGATAGCCCTTAGGATTAGCTGAAGTGGCAGTGGGCTGGTCATATCTGTCAAAGATAACCGTCTGTCTGATAACCGTTGAGGTAGACGTGTTCTGGAGTGAAGACCGCGTCTTGGTAAAAGCTAGGTGGAGCGACGACATACGCAATCCCCGACGACATTGTCACGACTGACGACGCATCCCGCTCCATCGATACGCTCACCAGCCACCTCAACCGTTGTTGTGTATCCTGAATCCTTTAGACAGGTCCCAGTGGAGGAGAACCTCCACTGGGCCCTACCTTAGGCCATGAGAAGACTGGTGAATGCAAGGAACGCAGCCATTAGGCACTATGATGCACATCCCACCCCAGAAAATAGGATTTGCGTTCACAAATCATTTTTTCAATTCTTCCATCGCGCGGTTAAGAAGTGCATAAAGGATTTGCGTAGTAGTAATCAAGGGATGATCTAATGTCTGACGTTTTGCCGACTCACCAGGCGTATTGGAAGTTGGCGAAAAAGTTCAAATCAGATCAATTCCAATCCGTTATGCCCCCCCTAAAGGGTTGACCTCGAGTGCTTGGCCGAGACTCGAAGCCCAGTGCACCTATGATCACATAGACTATGTCCACATAGTCGCAGTGGGCCGCGAATATGAGTCGGAGTGATATGAGTTGAGTCCATCATCAAGGGTCTACGGAAGGCCCCTGGTGCTGACGGTATCGGAAACAGGGTGCTCAAGCACCTCTCGGTCCTGCTAATTTATCTCTTAGTTAGCATTTTCAATGCTGCTATGAGAAATTCCTCGTTCCCCGACGCCTGGAAGAGTGCCGATGTCATCATGGCTCCGCGGTCTCCCTGCTCTTGTTTTCACGGTAACCATCGACTTTCCGCGCCCTCCTAACGTAGAGATCTTCCTCTTTGCTGACAATACTGTGATTTGCTCAACAGGGTGGAGAGATCTTCCCAGCTTCGAAGACATATCCAACGGGCGATGATCGCCCTCGGAGTGTGGTTCTGAAGGTGGCGCATATTGGTGAGCCCTGAGAAAAGCGCAGCAATGCGCTTTACTGAGGGAGCCAATAGTCGGTTCCCATCTGGTCACATAACAATGTTCGATCAATCCATCCCACGGAATAAGTCCACTTAAGTGACCCTTGACGATCGACTCTTATTCCACAAACACATCAAAATGGTTTGCGACAGGGCGGCCTTCTTCAAAAGTCGCTTATTCCACCTCTTAAGCAAGCGCTGTATAATGTCCCTTAGAAATAAGGTGACACTTTACAAAGTCTACATCCGCAACGTCATGACTTCCGTAGTGTTCGCGCACGCCACCCCGTCAACTCTGGAACCGCTCCAGATTATACAGAATAAATTATTTCGAAATGTAGTAGGTGCCCCTTGGTATCAGAAGAAAGCCAACCTGCACAGCGATATTGAGCTTCCCTCAATCCGTCAATTCATGAAAGATGCCTCTCGCCGCTACTTTGATGCGTCGGCCCATCACCCCAACCCCCTTGTAGTTGAAGCTGCAAACTACACGACAGACACGACAGCACTTCGTAGACGCACTCACGATGTCTTGGACTATCCGGAAGACTCCATCGCAGCCAAAGGACTGGCCTCGCCCAATCCTACCTCCTCTGGCAACCCACCAGGGGGAATTGACACACTTAGACAGACTCCAACTTCGCCGGCGAGGTCTGGGTACCCATAATCAGTTATTATTCGCCTTCGAGTTTCTTGCCAATTCTCCTCGAAGTTGTATTACGAATCGGTAGTCAGTTATCAAATCAAGCAAACGGCTCCTAGCCATTTTTTTAGGGCCCCTCGATCACTACTAATAAAAGTGATCCAGGAGTGTTTAGTCCGACCCCCCGCAATCGAGACGACCGTCCAAGCCAGGGTTTGTACCCCTGGGTGCCCTTGTGCTGGTCGTCAAAAATTTTAACTTTCGCTTGCAGCTCCTGCGTCACGCATTGTGGTGGAGCGCTTTATATTCCAGGAACAATGACCACGCGGACAAAACCGCGGGCACAGCTAGTACATAATAATAATAATATATTTTTGTATGTTTATTTTCATCAGTGACTAGTAGGCAGTTTTAGATTTTTTATGGTAACAGTAGTTAACAAACCTTATCTTTTAAACTACTGAACAGGTTTTGATGGAACTTGCTCTATTCTTTATGATGAAAGATACCATTACAAAAATAATTATTGCAATTAGCTTTGTAGTTTCTGTGTAATACGTGGACATACCTAGATGTATGAATGTGTACATTCAAACGTACATAAATACACGATATTTGGTAGGTACATGTAATGCCCACTATCGTACCTATATAAATATTACGCATTTTCAACAGTGGTACTTACTAGTGATGTAACGAATGTCGATTATCACACATTTGCGAATGCGAATACTCGTGACTATATAAGAGTAAATGTCACTTTTAAATCCTGCCATCTTTTTTCTGCGCCCATGATAGCCAACTAAAAACACAACACAAGTAAACAATGGCTGGTATTGGCTATCTACGTCCTACCGGGTTTTATCCATACCAATATATAAAATTGAAACGTTGTCTATTTGTTTGTTTGTTTGTTTGGGCAGCTTTCACGCGATAAGGGCTGGATGGATTTTGATGAAATTTGGAACGGAGATAGCTTATACCCTGGAATAAAATATAGCATACTTTTTTATCGGAAAATTCTAAGTTTCCACGGGAAAACTGGTAAAACTGGAAAAATGTTAATTACTCGCCGTAAGAAACGGTTGCCGTGGAAACAAAATAACAAGTATGTCAAAATAAATCAACAGCATTGGTGCTATATTACTTTTGCATTGGTTTTTAATATCCTAGAAAAAACATAGGATGCTTTTTTTTGCGATAAACAGTAGTCCGCGCGGACGAAGTCTCGTGCGGAAAAGCTAGTTTTAAACAAAAATGATAAAATTATCAATTTATTTTACAACACACTTGTCGTAAAGTGACTCTTGAGGCAACGCATTTAGGTTCTTAATAATAATTCAGCTTATTAAACACTAGAGCTTTTTACTTTACATTACAACACTAGTGCTATTTACTTTACTTGTTTTTTAAATCTCCATAAGAGTTTTTATGTCTAAAACATATTTACCTTGATATGCGTATTCAAAACATTATTTAGTGTTTATTATACTTTTACCTGGCTGCACTAAGGGTTATGTGTTTGGATGTGTGTATGTTTGTCAGGTTTCTCAGGCGCAACCTACAGCCTTAACGGCTTGACGGATTTTGATAACTGATGTGTCATTGGATTCGTCTTGAACACGAGAGTGCTATAAAATATACGAAGTGCCAAGAAAACTAATATGGCGGCGTACAGCTGCCATATTGTATTTCCAACGGAACAAAAAATGATCAAAACCTTTCGAGTGAGGTATCAAAATTAAGGTATTTACGAGACCATTTCAAAAATATACAATTCTTAAAACTAAACAGTAGCAATTGCCTTATCTTACAATTTTTTTAATTTTAGTTTATTCCAGTTAATGTAAATAATGTTGCAATTTAACTATTTAAATAAAGCTAAATATGTAAGTAAATAAGAAACATTTAAATTTATATAAATACTAGCCGCGTCCCTCAAAAACCGTGCATGTTTCCGGGATAAAAAGTAGCCTCTGTGTTAATCGAGGGTTTAAGCTACCTTCATACCAAATTTCACCCGTTTAAGCGTGAAGAAGTAACTGATGAGATTTTATTACACTTTTGGGCCAGGACTTAGTCAAAACACCATATATTAATCTAACATATATTAATTTTAAACAAATTTGTTCACACCATTTCTTTCAACATTTAGTACAGAGTAAAACGTAGTATACGTAGTGATTATATTCTCTTTGATACAGAGAACATCCGCTTGGCGGTAAACTTATGGGCACGCTATGTTCAGTATAACTACATTATATTTTTAAATCTTTACACTTCCTCTTAATTACAAAGAATGTGCTTTGTTCTATTCATTTATTACACGACTGCCCAAAAAAAGGAGTGCTATGTTTTTATTAGCATTCATGTGTTTGTATGTGAGTTTATTCCACCATAACTTTTGAATGCCTGAACAGATTTTGATACCCCATAGGGTACCGTTAGAATCCTTACATCCCCCCGAGTAACATATGCGTTTTTTTGAAAATTTTCTATATTGCGGCAGTATGACACGTAAATTAAAAACAAAAAGTTTTTTTCCGAAAATTACAATATGGGTAATCCAAGTTGAAAGTCTTGATAAGCACATTCCATCAGTATATAATTTATTGGCAAAAGATCTTTTTTGGCATGGCAGGCGCGTTTATTTAGTTTTTAAGCTAGTTATTAAACTGGTACATTAGGTGATTGATATTACTGAAACTCTAAACAGTGACTTCTAAAAATACAAAACATTATTTTGTAATTGCTACTTGCTAGTTAATAACTAATTACAAAAAAAAGTAGGTAGGTAGGCACACAATTAGGTAACATTAAATTCATCAGCATCATTATCATCATGACAGCCTTTAGTCCACTGCTGAATATAGGCCTCCCCCAAAAAGCGCCATAACGAGCGATCTTGTGCCACCTCCATCCACCGACTACCTGCTTTGGCTACAATGTCGTCGGTCCATCGTGTGGAAGGTCTCCCCACACTTTTCTTGCTTATTCGTGATCGCCATTCAATAACCTTTATTCCCCAGCGGTTGTCAGTATATTAAATTGCAGTAATTTAAATCACTTTATTTTCTAAACTAAGTTTTATTTTTATATATTGTTAGGTATCTCCCCCTCCACATGAATTTTCATAGTGTATCTCACCCTTAAAATCGATTTACATGTATCTTCCCCTTAACATGAATTTACATAGAAAATTGGTGCAAAATAAATTCAATGTTGTTAATTTCATGTTGTTTCTCATAAAATAATAACTTATACTAGCTATCTTCTTCTGTTTTTTTTAAGTTTACTCTTTTGTTTTACAGGTTTATAGTATGAATGAAGTAAGGTATGGTTTTAAATTATAAGGTAAGTATTCTAGTATGTAAGTATTCTTCTAGTTTTAAAGTATTTTTAGGTTGGTAAATGAATGTGTTTTTAGTATTTACTTTCTAAGTACATATATTTATTACGGAATGTTCATTCAGTTATGTTAAATAATATTGAGTTTGTTATAAATATATGAATGTTTGTTCTTACATAGTGATATTGTTAAAATATCAGCAATGTTATGGTTAGTTGGTATATATGACAACTTTATCCATATTTTTTTTCACATCATTCCTAATTTAATGGTATTTAATATCTAAATGTTTGGTACGCTTACTATTTGTAAACTTTGTATCATGTTTATAGCGCTCTGGTTATCTATAAATAGATATGACTCTAAGTTAATATAGTTAAATTCGCTAGATATGCTCTTAATATACATTAATTCTATTACAGTTTGTGCTCCACTGACGTATTCTGCTTCAGCAATTGAAAGAGCTATGGCAGATTGTTTTTTAGTGAACCACGAGATTAAGTTACCACAATAGAAGATTGCGCGCTTCCTTCCTGTTCTGTCTCCTGACCAGTTGGAATCTGAATAAGCTCTATTTTTTATACTTGATTTTGAATATACTTACCCTTTGTCTATAGTGCCTTTTAGGTAACGTAAGATCCTCTTACCTGCTTTCCATAGTTCGGTTGTTGGCTTGTCTAGGAATCTGCTCAGAAATGTGTCTGAAAATGTGATACCTGGTCTGCTTGTTACTGATATGTATAATAATGACCCTATTAGTTCTCTGTAAGGAACATTTATAATTTCTTGTTCTGTGTAACTAGTATTAAAGTTAGGTTCCTTGGTATACAGTCTTGCATGTTGAATTCAGTTAAAATTTTCTTTATTAATTCTGTTTATTTGATTGTTATCGTACTCTTTTTACTAGTGATTTGCATTTCCAAATATTCCCTGACTTCTCCGAGACATTTTGTGCTCAATTCCTTTTTTAATAATTATATAATTTCTTTATATTTTCCTGTAGATAAAATATCATCGACAAATAAAAGTGACCATCTTTTTTTTTGTGTACTAAAAACAATTATATATTGATTGTGTAAATCCTTGTTTTGTAATAAAATCATGAAATCGTTGGACTTTGGTGCTTCTCTCAATCCGTACAAAGCTTTTCTTAGTTTCAGTACTTTTCCTTTAGGTATCTGTACACCTTTTGGACATTTTATACATATTTCTACATCTAAGTTACCGTTTAAAAAAGCTGTTGGCACATCTAATTGGTTGACATATAAATCTTCTTGTACTGCATGGCTTAAAAGTAATCTTACTGTTGAGAGTCTCGCTACTGGTGAATAGCAACTGCATGTATTTTCTTCTTGAAAGCCTTTCGCAACTAGTCTGGCCTTTTTAACATTATTTTGTATCTTGTCCATCCATTGTCCATCTTGTCTCTTGGTAAATCTAAAATTTCCCACGTTCTTTATAGTTTGTGTAACTCTATGTCATTCCTGATTGGTTTTTCCTATTCTTCGTTTCTTTTCATTGCATCGTTGTAGTTTTGAGGATTTTTTTGGACCGTAATCTAGATTCGATACTGAAGCCAAAACTATATTTTTTCTTTTTTGTCTGTCTGACTGTCTGTCTGTCTGTATCTTGGCTAGGCATCACGCCGAAACTACTGAATGAATTTAAATGAAACTTGGTATGATTTGAGTTCATACTACGAGGTAGGACATAGGCTACTTTTCATCCCAAAAAATGAAAGGGTTCCCGCAGGAAAGGGGTTGAAAGCTATTTCAAAAACTCGTACCACTCTTAAACTAATGGATGGATTTTGATTTAACTTGGCACAGTCATAGTTTATATAATGGGTTAAAATTGAGAATACTTTTTATCCCGAAAAAATAGAGAGTTTCTGCGGGATAATGTCCCAAATTCTGTAAATTAATAAAATTTTGGATAAAAATATTGGGGTCCGTTCTATTGTGACGAGGTCCAAACCTCTTTCATAATAATACTCTTTTGATATCTTAATTCTTTCATAATCCATTTCTTTTCATTTTGATAGTTCATTATTCATTCTAAATACAAATAACCTGTCATTCTTAAATTGTCATTGATTCGCTCAAGTCTGTGTTCTTGGACCTAACTTTTAAAAGAAACAGAATACACACGTTATATATACTAAACTAAATATATTTCATTTCAAAACCTAAGTTTGCTGAATATAGCTGAAGGAAACGTGTACGTATGAAGACTAGCAGCTACGAAGCCTCCGCTGCCCGTTGAAAAATGAAGGTCCGCACTACTAAGTACAATTAAATTATTGTGAGCAAGGAGTCCCTTTGAGCTGGTAGACACCCTCGGGGGGGGGGGGCTCAGGCCACACTATGTTCAATACTAAAGTACTACTTTATTTTTTATTTTTGTCTGTCTGTCTGTCTGTCCGTCTGTCTGTCTGTACCTTGGAAGTGCATCACGCCGAAAATACTCAATGAATTCAACTGAAATTTGGTATGATTTGAGTTCATAACTTCGAGGTAGGACATATACTTTTCATCCAGAAAAAAATTAAGTGTTCCTGCAGGATAGGAGTGGAAAATTATTTAAAAGAACACGTAGCACGCTGAAACTATTGGACGGATGTTGATGCAACTTGGCACAGACATAGTTTATAAAATGGGTGAAAATTATGGATACATTATGTACCGAAAAAATAAATGGTTCCTGTGGGATATGGGTCCAAATTCTGTATATTAAAGATATAGTTTTTTTTTGGAAATTACTCTATATTCAATAATGAAGCCTAAACTGTATGTCTTTTCATTTATGTGTGTATGTCTGTCAGTCCGTATCTCAGAAAGTCCTCTGCCTTGACTTATAAACTGACCTCGTCTATGATATTGTACTCGTCCGTGAAATTGTCTTTGTCCGTGATAAGCTCCTCGACCCTGATAAGTACCTGTGTTAGAACTTGTCCGTCTCCTCGTGTTTGTCCTCCTTTAGATGAATAGAAACAAGCTCTTGCAAAACGACCTGGTTTTCTACAGGTAACACAGCTTTTATCTCGTAGCGCTGCGTAACTATATGTTGATGTGTGATTCTACTCTGTATAATTATTTAATTTTAATTTTGCATCGCGTAACTTATTTTTTACATATTCCACGGTGAGTATCCGTTGAAGTTTCCATAGCAGTATTGATAAGTTTATAAATTTGTGATAGTGACATCAATAACTATGTGACTTTGTCTGTTTCTTCCATTATTCCGATATTTTCTATTTCTCTAACGATATTGTCGAATTTATTAAAGTAATCCTTTAAATTTTATCATTGCACTTCATCACAATAAGTTTATTTCTCAAATATATGTTTGTCATGGTACTTTTCCGTTCGTATACTAATTGTAGTTTTTCAATCATTTTATTTGCCGTGGTTTCTTTCTTCACATATTCTAACTGACTATTGGATAATGACTGCACAATTATGTTTCGTGCCTTGGCGTCCATCTTTAGATATTTTTCGTTTTCTTCATTATTTTCGCATTTTGGTGATAATGCATCTAGGCATTCATTAAACTCCATGTAGCTTCGTAATTGAAACATCCAACTAGAAAAATTCTCGCCGCTAAATACCGGCAATGCTCTACTTGCAATAATAGACGATGACGCCGCTATTTCGTTGTAAAAATGTTCTATGGTGATTTCGCGATTATACGTTTAGACAATTTTCACTGATTACTTCGTATACTACAATGTTGCCATCTGGCTGATGTCTGCGGCCTATTACCTGATGAGATTTTATTACTCTTATAGGCCTGGACTTAGTCAAAACACCATTCGGTTGGGGTGTACCCTTAGGGTGCCTTTTTGCCATAGAGCCCCTAAGGCTACACTCTGACCCACCATTCAATCTAACAATTATTTATTTGAAACAAAATTTGTTCACACCATTTCTTTCAATATTTAGTACAGAGAAAATTCGCTTGGCGGTAGCACTTATGGGTGCGTTCATTAAGCTGTGTTCAGTATAACTACATTATATTGTTAAATCTTAACATTATTAAACATAAACACATACTTATACACCCTCACATACCCTCACACATATACACACACAAAAAACACGTACACACACACACACACACACACACACACACACACACACACTTTCGCCTTTATATTATTAGTGTGATTATTTTTGCAGGCGGCCAGCTCGTATTTATTAATTTTGTACGCAGTGGGTTTTTGTATTTTATAATAATTTTACTTGTTTATATATTGCTGTAGTCCGTGGTGATCTCGGCCTAGAATAAGACCCCTCCCAGTCCTCCCGTGGATTATAAGAGGCAACTAAGGGAATACACACCGGAAAATGGGCAGCAGCGTCCTCCAAGTACATATTTGTTACACTGCGGTCACCAATCCGCCTGCCAAGCGTGGTGATTATGGCAAACAAAAAAATATTTTAATAAGGTATTCCATAAAACTGTTGATAATTAAACTAAATATTAAAAATGTTGGCATTAAATCATAAGAAAATTCGCAAAAGCGAATGCGAATGCAAATATTCGTTACATCACCTAGTACTTTGGGTCTTTGTACTAACAATTTGAAAACCTTTTTATGAAGTCGAAAAATAAAAGAGTAAAACCTTATGACGTGTTGAATAACAGTCATCTTGTGCAGATGTCATAGGAATTGTGCAATTGTGATTGGAATAGCCTTTCATTCCAATCACATCTGCACAAGATGTTGTCACTCCCGTCCTGTCTGTATATGCCTAGATATCTATAAAGGTTGGGGCAATATAATGGGGCAGTTTTAGTAGGTACCTTTTCCTTTGTAGCTTTTGTTCCTAAGAAACATATATTTAAGAAAAAAAACTGTGCCTTCCCTTGATGCCCAACTATTTTGCCCCACTCTGTATTTAGTTGGTATGAATATCATGTACATAGCAAATTTATTTACCTACTTTACATAATAATATAAAAATACAATATTTAGTTCGAATAAATAAAACCAGAGATGACATCTCTGACTCTACAAATATTTTAATTAACATAAATATACCTATTTACAACTTTATCACCTCTACAAAATTCATGGTTGAACTGATAATAAAACAATAAATGTTTGATTTACACACAGAATAATGATTTTAGCTAAATTCTACAGTCACTAACAAATTGGCAAATAATCCGAAAACAAAAACAAAACTGTAAAGTCGTTGGCCGCAAGATTTTAATAATTCATTACACATAAGATTATTGGTACTAAAATGCATAATGTGCCTACCATTACGTATGTGCTCTGTTTAGATTATTTATTCAAATAGAAACGATCATTCAAGTATTTAATTAATGTTAATAAAATTTGTTAATGAGAAGGTATTTCAGGATATTTTACATCTAATAGTGTACCTAAACTTTAAAAATTATATAAATAATACTTATGATTTTAAAAACTAAAGTGCTTAAGTACGAGTAATGCATGATGCACCCAGGATTACCAAAACAAAATAGTAATAAATAAATTCAAATTAACTTTATTTTACAACAATAAAAATAATATATTTACCGAGTATCTGAGCCCCGCGGCTATACCCGCGTGGACAATTTGTCAGTATCAACAGTACCTGAAGTATCTTTGTACCAAGATCATGAATAAACATATTCAGCCCATAATAAACTGTAAAAACTACGAATAAGTGATAAACATACATACATCCCTATGTAAGCACAGACTTTCGTGTTTATATTATCTAGTTAGGAATAAAAAAATAAGTAAATTATATCAAATATGTGCGAAAAATAACTAAATTAAATACATAAATAAAGTGTGACTAAGAAAGAACTAAAAAAAAACTGATATTTAATTTTGTAGGTACTTTTGTATTTTATTAATTGCTTATTTAAATTGAAACCATGCAACCTACCCTTAAACGATAATCGCGTAAATAAACAAAGACTTAAAATACAAATGAGACAAAATGTTCAAAATAAACTGATCAAACAGCCAGTGAACACCGAATGTTTACCTGATAATAGCCTGGACCCATAAAATATTCGAAATATTTGATATCAATGTTTATGCGAATTTTAGGTAAAATCGAGAGCGTTTATAAGCCTGATTAACGTTTGCGACGGCATTAGATCGTGGTGACTCGATCCTACCGGACGGGATTCGAACTGAGATAAAAACTCCTTGTTTAAAATTTTCGTGCATATCAATATGACTAAATTCTCTTTCGTTGCCTTGGTGCTGGCTGTTTCTGTCTCAGTTAAAGGTAAGTATTTGTTTTAAAAAGTTAGCTTCTGTTTTAAAAGTGACAATTGGATTTTTGTTATAATGCCAATTGAGGAACCACCAATTGCAGTTTAAGTTAAGTACATTTAACTTTATCATGAATAAGTGACAGGACAAGTGCGTGTAGGGCCACGCACGTGTAGGGTTCCGTAGTCGGTTTTTTCTTCATAAGTCGAAAAGTTTTCATAAAATGAATGATTGCAGGTATCCACATATTATATACTAGATAGGGTTTAACGACTTTGCCGGTCTATGTATTGTGAACTGTACGAGCGATAAAACATACAATGTTGTGAGCTAAGATAACATTATTTTTAAACAACTTTCAAGGACACCAAAAAGAGGGGTTGCGCAAAAAAAACAGTTTTAACTCAAATGGAGGGGAATCCCCGGAAAAATTTATTATGATTTTATAAATTTTTAAATTGAGATGTACATTTAAAGTAAGCACCCCTGTATCAAATTTCATACAATATGGCTCATAACTATAGAAGTTATGATTTTTTGAAATTGTAAGATATTTCTGTGAAAGACAGACAGACTGAACAGTCTTATAAGTGTAAATTGCTGGACTTGCAGAACCCCAAAATAAACCTAATCAAATAGCATATTAACAGAGTATTAGAGTAAACAGGTACCTATCGTCTAGTCAGCTCTGCAACAGCCCAACGCCGACATCTTCACAACTTTAGAAGAGATACTGGCCAAAAATTGCCTACCAGTAAGAATAATCATCATCATCATCCGCCGATAGGTATTTGTCCGCTGCTGGACGTAGGACTCTCCTCTCAGGTTAAAAATAATATCCACGACGATAATATTGATTTGTATATAAATATTATTATAATAAATAAATAATTTTAATATTATATTATTATTATTTTATATTTATATTATTTTAAGCCAGTATTAAGTGTATTAAGTGGATTATTCTAATCCACTTAATTACTAGAACAGCAGCTCCAAGTGTTAAATAGAACTAAACCAAACTTCCTAGTCTGCGTCAAATATGATGTCATATCTTATCAATCTTCGCAATGATTAGTGAGTTAAATTGGTATTATCACGTCGCTGATGGTATTTAAGAAACCTGTATATTCGCATATAATTTGTTTTTATATCTTATACTTTGATGATTATTGATTTAATGCATAATTTAACTCGAATCACAACTCGGCTAGCTCAGAAACTGCAATTTATTCATTACGTCAATATTATTAATGGTAGGTCAATATTATAAGTAAAATAAGTAATACTGAGATTGAGAAATTAAATGAAAATGAAAATGGTAATAGTTTCGTTTGTTATCGGTTGCGTTTTTAAAATTTCTGAAAATCTGAGTGGAATGTAATAAAATTATCCCAACAAAAGATACTTAATTTTAAACAAGACACAAATATATTAGATTATTCATTTGCATAGGAAGAGAAAGTCGGTTTGAGGGAAATAAGTTAATTAAAAATCATTTAACAAAAAGCTTTTATGCGGTAGCCATACCATGATGAAACTTAAACGGGCTATCAAAACTAAATACGTACAACATTTCGTATCTGTGCTGTTAACCGTTGAGAAGTTAGTCAAAACCCAACCGTGAGTACAGCAACCACGTCATGGTATAACTTAAAATCAGCTATCATAATAAAATGCGTACACACAAATTCGTGTCTCTGCTGTTGACCGTTGAAGAGTTCCTTTATCTGAAAACCATGTCATGATAAAACTTAAAACCGGCCATCATAATAAAATGCGTACACAAAATTTCGTGTCTGTGCTCTTGACTGTTGAAGATTTCCTTTATCTGGAGATTATGCTGGATGTCGATTCAGATCAGGACTACCATAAAAATGCATTGTCATAGAAAGTGGACGTGGTTCCAATTCAGCTTGTTAGATTTGACCTAACAAAAATTCATTACATACATACATATATACATACATTGCAAGTTAAATAAAAGTTCATAATAAAGCGTTAAACATGAATTTATTTAATTAACAGGGCCATTTGTCAATTCTCGGTCCAAGGATTACAAATGAGGTCTTCAATATTATTTTCCTAAACAGCACTACGTACATACAAAGATGTCGCAGTGTTTTCGTGTTAACAAACATTGCACTGAGCACTAGACATATCAATCCGGTATGTCGCATGCAAGCTGTTTCACGGTCGACCGTGGAATGTGACCTCTTCTATAGTAGTTCAATTATCATAATGCTAGCGAAGGCTTGTTGGGAGAGACAAGGCTGGGTAGTGTAAGTATGATAAAAAACTGTTTTTATCCGACTACAGCGAAGCAAGGGAAGGGTAATGAGTTTAACAATCTATGTATATATGCATGTATGGCGTATGTATCTATATATGTGGCTATGTGGATGTTCCACCATAGCGTCGCCCCTATTGGTCCGATTTTGACAAATGAGGTGTCAATCAATTCATCAGTATCATATCATAGGCAATTTTTTTTACCCGACTACGCCGAGGCAAAGGAAGGAAAGGAATCGGTAAAATAATAGATTTTTACCCGATTACGGCGAATCAAAGGAAGGGTTATGTGTTCAAACAAAAAACTTGTTCTGATTTTGACAAGCGAGGTATCAATCGATTCGTCTTCATCGCTAGAGTATCGTAGGCTATTTTTTACCCGACCATAGTTGGGTTTTAGTTTTTGTACTTATGTCTTTTTAATGTAATCTAACACAGTCTGAAAAAAAAAACTGTTCTGACCTTTGATTACATATTCTGGAAAAAAAACAGCCGAAGCGGTTTCACCCGAATCGGTCGAAACATATAAAATTTTATTCATTGATTTTATAAATTTTATGTAATTTTTATTGCGCCTTTATCCAATCTGCATTAACATTTCAAGTTTTATCGATATTTAATAATATAAAATGAGAAAAACAACTACGCATTTTTTACATTTAACGAGATAAATACATTAACACTGCCTTATCGTTTTTATTCGGTAACGTCCCTTCGGCGACCAGTTTATTAGGACATTATCCAAATAGTAGGTAGGTATTTGTTTAATTTTAATTACCTTGAACACTAAAAGCATTAATTATGTTTTATTTTGTCTGCTATAATTTTCAATCAAATAAACTATAGATACACACACAGTCTCTATGAAAAGCAAACCTCAAAAATGACCCCGCGCCTATGCTTACTTCTTCTTATTTATTCTGTGCTTGTACAGATAATACCTCTCCAGCTAATATAAAAATAATCCACAAGCGGAGAGGGAGGGAGAGAGAGAGAGAGAGAGAGAGAGAGAGAGAGAGAGAGAGAGAGATTTATTACGACAAGGCATATGCCTTGTTTTGCCGGTGCCGTTATTCGAGCTGCGATCGGGGATGGGATCTACCCTATATTTCATCGCAGGCTATAATTGCATGGGCTAAATTATTTTTGGTAAAGGGAAACGACAAAACGCAAGCCCAAGCAAAAAGGTATGGAGCTAGTTAAGGAACGGTATTCCACAGTTTACAGGTTTGAATCCTGTGCGTGGATATCGTTTCCTTCGTATTGTCCTTTCTTATGATGAATGACACTCTTAATAATTTTTTATTGACTTCCTTATGGGAGATTCTCATATTATGTAGGTACTCGCA
The DNA here is from genome assembly GCA_946251855.1 of Alsophila aescularia. Taxonomy (NCBI): domain Eukaryota; kingdom Metazoa; phylum Arthropoda; class Insecta; order Lepidoptera; family Geometridae; genus Alsophila; species Alsophila aescularia. The sequence goes on from OX276377.1 coordinate 26,772,172, forward strand.
TAATTATCTCAAGGAATTTTGAACCGATTTAGATAATGCTTATTTTATTTCAAAGGGTCGTCCAGTGAGTTCCAAATATATTTTTTGTGTCTCCGTTTGTCGTATATTTCTTTAGTCAAATAAATAAATTTATAGTCAAATATATATATATAAATTATATACTAGCTGTACCTGCGGCTTCGCGCGCGTGGTCTTTTCTTTAGGTTAAAAGTACCATAATGTGCTATTCCAGGACCAATATACCAACATCTGATCAAAATTTCTTCAGCCGTCAAAAATACTTTTATCAATTGCTCGGCTTCTAACACACCGGATTGAGATACCATTTACACCAGTTTTTAAATCAAACCCTAAGCTACCTCACAATAAAAACTGCATTGCAATCGGTCCTGTAGTTTTTACGTGATGCGTGAACAAACAAACATATAGACAGAAAGACACGATTAAAAAAAATGTTATATTCTTGTTTAATACCTTTTTTAAGCACCCAAGAGCATTTTTTATTTATCTTCTTTGTACAACCTTTTTCGTACCTTATTATAAGTATTGAAAATCCAAAAATCTGTCCATTAGTTTCAGCGCGATACGTGTTTTTTTTAATAACTTTGAACCTGTATCTTGTGGAAACCCTTTTATTTTTCGGGATGAAAAGTATCCAATGTCTCACCGCGTAGTATGAACTCAAATCATACCAAGTTTCATTTGAGTTTATTCATTAATTTCAGTGCGATACGCGGTCAAGATACGGACAAACAGGCAGACAGACAGACAAAAATAAAAAAGTTAAACCGTTTTGGCTTCAGTATCGAATATAGAGAACCATCCAAAAAATATTATTTATTCCTTCAATATTAACATAACATAACATTCATTTTTCGGGATGTAAAGTATAGAAAATAGAATAAATAGAAAAAACTTTATTTGTGACAAACAACACAAAATAAAATAAAAATTTGCATGAGTAAGTCACAAATCGGCCCCAACTCGGCATAATGTTGGTTGTTAACCAGCGCTGATCTTCCGTTGGAGCCGTTAGGTGATGTCACAGTCATACACACATGTACAGCTAAATTAAACAAACTGATATTAAAAATAATAATAAAATTACATTATACAAAACTAACAAGTAAGGAGCTAAAAATTAAAGCTTCAAAAGTTAAAAAGCAACATATATGACAATACTACCACAGTAATAGATAACTACAGTACCACGAGATGACACAACGGTAACTTGTGACGGGTATAGATAAATGTGTCAATTTGCATCAAAAAATCCGTTCAGTAGTTTCAGCGTGGTACGAGTTCTTTTAAATAAGTTTCAACCCCTATCCTGCGAGAATCCATTAATTATTCGGGATTTAAAGTATTCTATGTCCTACCTCGTAGTATGAACTCAAAGCATACCAAGTTTCATTTAAATTCATTCAGTAGTTCCGGCGTGATGCCTAGCCAAGATACAGACAGAAAGACATACAAAAAATAAAAAAGTTCAGTTTTGGCTTCAGTATCAAATACAGAGATACAGAGTACACTCCAAAAAATTTTATCGAAATATCTTCAACGTACAGAACCCGTTTTCATTTTTGTCTGTATGTCTGTCTGTCTGTCTGTATCTTGGCCGCGCATCATGCCACTGGAACTACTGGATGAATTCAAATGAAACTTGGTATGCTTTGAGTTCATACTACGAGGTAGAGACATAGGATACTTTAAATCCCGAATAATTAATGGATTCTCGCAGGATAGGGGTTGAAACTTATTTAAAAGAACACGTACCACTCTGAAAATACTGGACGTTTTTTTTTGATGCAAATTGACACATATATCTATACGTATAATAAAGCAATAGTTACGAAAAAGGCTGTACAAAGAAGATAAATAAAAAATGATCTTGGGTGCTTAAAAAAGCTATTGAACATGAATACAACTTTTTTTTAATCATGTCTCTTTCTGTCTGTTTGTTTGTTTTTTCACGCATCACTTAAAAACTACTGGACCGATTGCAATGCGGTTTTCATTGTTAGATAGCTTAGGGTTTGATTTAAAAACTGGTGTAATTGGTATCTCAATTGGGTGAGATAGAAGCCGAGTAATTAATAAAAGTATTTTTGACGGCTGAAGAAATTTTGATCAAATGGTGGTATATTGGTCCTGGAATAGCACATTATGGTACTTTGAACCTAAAGAAAATACCACGCGTGCGAAGCCGCGGGTACAGCTAATAAATTTAACGATCAAAAATCTCCTTGTGTCAATATTTTGATACTAAAATATCAATCTAGACTTGAAAATTATGTAAATTGGTGGACAAACAAGGCTGAAATGTGTTGTTTGCCTTTAAATTCATATCCTAGACAAATCGAAGGTAAATATCCTGGAGTGTTTATACGTCATCATCAGCAGTCCGTGTCATTCCACTGCAGAACGTAGGTCTCTCCCAAAGCACACCACTAAGCCTGATCTTCGGCTTTTCTCTTCCAACTGCTTCCAGCCACTTTGCGTATATCATCGCCCCACCTAGTTGGAGGGCAAACTACACTACGTTTGCCGAGTCTATATACGTATCATGATTTAGTAGGTATCAATTTCTGGCCTAACTAAATTTATATGAAGCACTGGCTACATCCACAATAGCTTTGCACTAATATGTGATATCGATAGTTTGAGAATGTCATTTATATAAGAAACTCAGTTAAGATTTGTTCGTAAGACAAGTAGTTAAATCTTTAGCATTAGCAAATTCAAAAGCTAGCAAAGCACCAACATGGGACCCTCAGCAGGTCTTAGAGTCACTAAACTTCTGGCATCTGGTAGATAAAACGTTCATGGTTTTCTTGAAAGCTATTAATGTGTTTGTGTATATTTCTTCTTAACTATTATTATTAGGAAAAATTTCTACATTGACACTTTTCTAATAACTAGCTCAAAAGCTAAAAAAACACTCCTGTCCTGCCAAAAAGAACATATGTCAATAAATTATATACTGTTGGAATGTGCTTATCAAAGCTATCAATTTGATACCCATACTGAAAAATTCCAAGATTTTTCTTTTTCTCATTTGAAAATGGAGCCACCAAAAAGAACATATTCAAACAAAAAAATATCCTATGTTAAATCTGTTAAGGCATTTAAAAGTTATGATGGATTAAAGAAACTCACATACATACAAACATACATGAATCCTAAAAACATTACACTTCTTTTTTTGGGCAGTCATGTAAAAAATATTCGTAACTTATGCATGGTTTTCGTTTGCAGCTTTTGAGTTTTTGTTTTCATTACCAACTATAGGCAATTGTTTGATCACGATGATCTCACCTGATGGAAAGCGATGATGAGGTCAAAGGTGCAACATGCAAAGATGATTGTGTTTGTTATAGTCGTATCAAATGCATGGTTCAAACCTTTCAAACAAATGTCAATTTTATTCACACAAATATTAAGGGTAAATTTTCAAAATACATAATGGCGCGTTGGCTCGAAGATCGATTTGACTCAACCGAGGTACGACGCAACGAGAGACGCCGCGCTTTGTTCGCTTACGAGCGCCCTTTAACTAAAGCTTTGTAAGAAAAGGTGCAAAAACTTCGTTATTTGATTTAAGAGGAATGTGCCCTGGGAAAGAGTAGAAATATTAAATAAATAAATAAATAAATATATTCGGGACATTTCCACACCAATTATCTAGCCCCAAACTAGGATACCCTGTGCTATGGGCACTAGATAACGGATAAACATACATAAATACGAATATCACATCCATGACTCGGAAACAAACATTTCTGCTCATCACACAAATGATTGCACCTTGCAGGATTCGAACCCGCGACCGTACGATTTCGTACCTAGGATCTCTAGCCACGAGACCAACCAGTCGTCGTATTAGTTGTATAGTGTAACGATTTTTATTTTGTTTTCTCATATTTCTGTGAATAAAGGTAATAAAAAATAAATTGGGGCAAGTCAGTCCAAAAGTGGGGTGAGTCAGGATTCTTGCCCCATTCGGTCGCTCTGTACGCGAGGACGCTATACATTTCTTCGGAATCACTCAAAACTAAAAATACTCGTTACTATTTTGAAATTAATAAAATTACCTGGATAAACTTAGACCGGAACGAGCTTCAAGAACTATTGGATCAAGACCGTTCGGTAATGTACTAGCTAGTGGGTACTATAGTGGAAGATAAAACATACAACTCAAATTCACCAATACAATCTTTATTATCCTTGGTTTAATTTTGCTTATGTACTTAAAATCTAAGGAACCGTGCCGTAGGTACGTTGGACGGCCATTCAAGCTAGCATGTAAAGTTGAAGACAAAACATGCAATTTAAATTCACCAATACAATATTTATTATCCTTGGTTTAATTTCGTCTACTTACTTAAAATCCAAAGAACCGTGCCGTAGGTACGTTGGACGGCCATTCAAGCTAGCATGTAAAGTTGAAGACAAAACATGCAATTTAAATTCACCAATACAATATTTATTATCCTTGGTTCAATTCTCCTTACTTACTTAAAGTCCAAAGAATCCTAGCCTGCAGATCCAATTCAGCAGCCAAGAAATACCAAGATCTAAGATTACCCTGTTATAACTAGGGTCGATATAGAATTGACAAAGTTAAGTATTTACTTTAACAAAACATGAATTTGCCGGCCGGCAGTGTAGTCTACTAATTTACCTTTTTCTGTAGGATTTAACCGTTATGTCAGTGAAGGTAATTCTCCATCCGACGTTTCAGCAATGTCCGATTCGCGTGAGGGGTAGCCAGGCTAGACCCCTCAGGCGTTGCAGATGTCCAGCAGGTCGGTGGGGAACCAAGGTTCAACACTCCGGTTAACGAAATATATGGATTAAATACGATACCGCATCCCAAGAACGTGGCAGGAATCGTTGGGTATAATGTCGGCGTGGCGTGACGTATTGCAATCGCGACACGGCGCCTTTTCTACTTAAATCCGGGGAAGAAGCCTCCTTCTTGGGGTGGTTTTAGTCCCGGGGGGGGGGGAACCCGCTGTGAATAGATAGACACAACGTTTTTTTAGAATTCGAGACTCCGCAAACGCCACCGCTTTCGGTTCGCTAAAATGGCGTCTCGAAAAATGGATAAAAGTGATTTCACAATCGCAATCATTACTGCCGACGATACAAAAATACCAACAGAATTTCTCACCTTTTTTTACGGGTTTTATAATATGCAGGGAAAAAACTTGTCAGTCCTGCTAGGCTCTCCAGCACGAAAAGAACGGACCTGTGTCTCGCCTCCATTGCCAGTTTCTTTCTGTCGCCGGATCTAGTTTTTTTTTTTTATTTAGCAAAATCTATCAGAATTACATTTCGTTTCACCAGGAAACCGATCAGCGCTTACACATGGTCTTTGGACAATTAATATGGTTTTATTTTTATTTTCATGATTTTCTCACCCTAGAAATCACATTTGTTTATTTATCGTTTCTTTAACTACTTTTGACAGCTAAACAACTGCCCAGTGACGTTTAGGAATTGTTATAAACTATAGTCTATAAAAACGTTCCGTACCAGACGAAAGGTACGGAACGCGGTTTCTTTGCTTCGCCACCGTTATATCATCATAAAACTATATACCGTAACTATTAAATTATGATATTGTATGGGTTTGCTTTGGAAAAAATCTACGTTCCTAAATTTAACATTTGTTGCATTTAATTGGTTTGTTTAATTTTATTTTCTATTTGCTGACATTGCGGGACCGTGCCGAACAACGGGACGCGCCCTTTTGCTTTGACAGCTAATCGATGCAAAGATAAGTAAAATTTCGGTAGATGTCACCACCCGTCTCCGTGTCTATCAATTGTACTTTAATTAATTATTTATTTATTGTCTGATTCCCAGTCATTCCTTGTTCCCTTTTGTATTTATTTCAATCAATTGACCTAATAAGTGTTATAAAGTCGTGATCCGTAGCATGGACGTGTTGTATTTATTTATCGAAGTGTTTATAACCTCTGTTTTTGTTATGAAAATAACCGGCGATTGTTTTCGTGTTGTGTTGTGGTTATATCTCTATTGCTTATTTACTCCAAAAACGAAGATACACTCTAATATGTGAGTATATTGAACAATATGCAATTATAATTCTAGTTTTACTATTATAAAGATGCGTTTCTATTAGTTGTTTATGTGCTGTCTTGTTTATTCCTACTTTTACTTGTCGAACTGCTGCTTTGCATTGCTAGTTATAGGTTTATTGTTTTTTTATTTAAGTAGCGTTTTGTCAACGCTACAATAGGTAGCGGAAATTGAACACACAACCTTGGCGCTCCACCACTTCACCACGTACTGTCACTTTTCTCCTCGCTAACCACATTGATAAAATCCTATTCTTTGCATCTATTCATTTCACTTCATCATATTGTATCAGGTATATGTACCTTAATATATTATCTGAAGGGGTATCCTTACATCACCCCGAGTGACACAAGCTTTTTTTTACTTTCGTTTTTTTGACATGGCTGTCGTGTTTTTTCTCTTACCTTCTCTTACCTTGTACAAATGGCTTCATGTTATCCATACCAATATATAAAAGTGAAACGTTGTCTGTTTGTTTGTTTGTTTGTTTGTTTGGGGAGCTTTCACTCGATAACGGCTGGACGGATTTTGATGAAATTTGAAATGGCTTATAATAAAACCTAGAATAAAACATAGGATAATTTTTGTCCCGTAAAATTGTAAGTTTCCACGGGAAAACTGGAAAATATTGATAACTCGCTGTAAGGAATGGTTGCCATGGAAACGAAATAACAAGTCTGCCAAAAAACTTCGAGAGCAACCTGCTTTACCTACTTTTGCCACCTTTTGCATCGGTTTTTAATATCTTAGATGAACATAGGATGCTTTTTGTCGCGATAAACTGTAGTCCGCGTGGACGAAGTCGCGGGCGAGATAGCTAGTGCATTATAAATTAGGTGTTTGCTGTTTCAAATAAATTACATTAAAACAAAGACCCCTGCCCTGCAAAAAGAGCTATCTATCAGAGGGATCTTGGCAACGCAGCTGAACCGAAAATTTCTTCCAAACAACAATAAGAACAGCTTCAGCTTTCAAGTAAAAAAAAAACCCGTTCCTGCTCCATCATCGGCCGCATAGCCCCTTACTATTGGCCGTAAGCTTAAGCGGCCAAACATGAATATATAAAAACTTCAAATAAGTCTTTCACAAACTCGATTTTGCATTTGTGATAAGTTACGTTCATCTGCACTTTACAGGCGACTTTGTTCACAGAATAAATAATCCATACCAATATATAAAAGTGAAACGTTGTCTGTTTGTTTGTATGTTTGTTTGATGGACGGATTTGATGAAATTTGGAATGGAGGTAGCTAAAACATAGGATACATAGGCCCTGGAATAAAACATAGGATACTTTTTATCCCGGAAAATTGTAAGTTTCCACCGGAAAACTGGAAAATGTTGATTACTCGCTGTAAGGGATGTTTGCTATGGAAACGAAATAACAAATCCGTCAAAAAATATCAAGAGTATTGGTGCTTTAGCTTGCATTGGTTTTTAATATCCTAAAAGAACATGGGATGCTTTTTTTCGCGATAAACTGTAGTCCGCGCGGACGAAGTCGCGGGCGGGAAAGCTAGTGCTTTGATAAAGCAGCATTATGTTAACTGATACAGAATAGCGTGGGCTGAGTTATCAACTTATCACACCAACGCATGTTGAGTATTTTTTTAACTAAGTGGGCTTAATTTGGATAAATTCTTATTACACTTCTGCTTATTAAGTTGTAGCTGCTCTTGCCTACGGCTCTTCCTGTAGTTTTCCCTCTATTCCACGGAAACTTTGTATTTTCCCGGAGAAAAGTAGCCTTTGTCCATTTGGAACATAGTTGCTCTCTATCAGGGCAATAATTTTCAGAATCGAGTCATTAGTTCCAGAGATTACCTCCTTCAAAAAATACTTTACATCTATCTATATGGCCTTCAAAACTTAGTCATCATCATCATCATGTCAGCCTTTAGAAGTCCACTGCAGAACATAGGCCTCTCCCAAAGAGCGCCATGACGAGCGAGTTTGTGCCAACTCCATCCACCGACTTCCTGCGATGGCTACAATGTCGTCGGTCCATCGTGTGGGGAAATTTAATACCACAAATCACAAAACTTAGTACCACACTTGTAATGTCTGTCTGTTCGCACATCACGTTAAAACTACTGAACCGATTGCAATGCCGTTCTTACTGATAGATAGCTTAGGGTATAACATACAAACTTGTGTACTTGGTATCTCAATCCGATGAGTAGAAGCCGAGCAATCGATAAAAACTATTTGACGGCCTATAGTATTTTGTAATTACATATAAGTAATTACATATTTTTCCTGGAATTACATATAGGATAATTTTTCCAGATAAATGACCACGCGAGCACAGGCCCCTTGCCTGTGCTCTCGTACAGCTAGTACACTAATATTATAAAACTAGCTCTATACAGCTAGTTTTATAATCTTAGTGTACAGTGAAAAACACGTTAGATTTAATTATAAGTAGGTTATCTAATTTATCTTCATCATACAGTAGATTAGAGATTACAGTAGATTCAGCGACGGTAGCCTAACGGTTTAGTGGCGCAACTTAGAATCCAACAATACCGGGTTCGGTCCTAGACTCCGCACCAATGCCTTTTCTATGTAATATACTCTAAGTATGTGCGGTTTTCCATCGCTTTGTGCTTCGGAGGGCACGTTAAGCTGTCTGTCCCTGCTGTTATTAATTAATAGCAGTAGTTAAGCCATGTCAGAGGCCCTTGGGCGGCCTGACAAACTCTGACACCAGAGACCAGCACAACCTCACACACAAATAACTACTCTCTTCCTATAAACATAAAAAGATGATGAGTCTCTTGGGAACTCTGGAAGATAACGTCACATAACAAATAAAAGTACATAAAAAAAAATTAATTGTACTATGCTATAGAGGACACGCCAAAGGAAAAGGTACCTATCCTTGATGCCTCATTATGTTGCCCCATCCTGTACATGCTGCATTATGGAGCCAACTTTTTTGGAAAGAAAACAACTACTAGAGGCTTGTAAGATTCGATTTAGTTTAGGCACAGAATAAATATTTAGTTTAAAGTTAGTTTTATTTTTGGTTATTTATTCATTTCTATTTACATCTAACCAAATAGTTGGATTTTCAGCTGTTGTTGTCTTAGAATTTGTCTCTAATTGTATTTACAGACTATGTCATAAAATTAATGTTATTTTAATATTTAACTGTACTTTTTTTAATAAAAGATACACGGGATAATGCCTGCTTTTATCTGAACGCTGCAGCATTCAGTAAAATCCAAATTATAGTATTATTATAAAAAGAAAAATTTAAATTAAAAATTATTTATTGCCATCAAACATATCAATTCAATGTAGTACATGTGGATCTTCCACGATAACTTGTCTAGCGACAACTAGTTAAGCTATCTAAAAAAAACTACAGATAAAGCGAACAACAAAAATATGACTGTTAAAAATAGATATGCTCTGCGGATCTAGGAAGGAATAAGTTCATAATTTAATTGGAAAATAAGTTTTAGTTTATGAATGTACTATAAAGCATAGAACTAAAACAAAAAAAAATATAAAAATACATTTTTCTTTGTTTTTGCTAGGAAGCCTCATACATGCATGCATTCCTATCAAAAACATATGGACTTCTGAATCAAGTGCTTATCAGTCAATAACTAGTTTTCCCGCCCACGACTTCGTACGCGCGGAAAAGCAAAAGTAGTTATAGCACCAATGCTTTTGATGTTCTTTGACATACTTGTTATTTCGTTTCCATGGCAACCACAGACCATTCTATGATGGTAACCGTTCCTTACAGTGAGTAATCAACATTTTTCCAGTTTTCCCGTGGAAACTTACAATTTTCCGGGATAAAAAGTATCCTATGTTTTATTCCAGGGTATCTCCATTCTAAATTTCATCAAAATCCGTCCAGCCATTATCGCGTGAAAGCTCCCCAAACAAACAGACAACGTTTCACTTTATATATTGGTATGGATAGTTATGTTATGGATAGGTGGACTAACCAAAAATATTTGTAACATTTCAGGAGCTACTGTGGCTCCATACGATGAAATCGTAAATGCAGCAGCGGCGGGAAAATGGGACGAGGTTCAAGCCTTGTAAGTATTTGAGTGTTTAATGCATGACGTGGCGATATCGTAAAATTAATCATTTCACGAAATGGTTGGCCACATCATGATACATTTTTATTTCATGAAATTATCGTTGTGATCATGAAATGATTTGGCTACATCAATGAATGATAGCGTTTGACGATATGAACAGCTAAACGCACGGCTACTTCTGATATAGTCAAACATTAGTGATCATATAGTAATAGTTATTTGTTATGCAAGGCTGCAAAGTAATTTTTTGGCGAGAGTACTTGTATTGAAACCTGAGCAAGCGAAGGGTTCTAGGATTGAACCACAAGCGAAGCGAGTGGTTCAAATATAGAATCCTGAGCGTAGCGAGGGTTTCAAAAGTACGAGACGCCAAATAACTTTGCTGCCGTGCGCAACACAAAACTTTTCACCTCACTACAACGAGGAAAATGCTAGATGCAAGAATAACAGATAAAATAATATTTTAAATTAGTGTTTATAATAATAATAAAAATGGGCCGTCACGGGATGCCAGGCAGATGTGTAAACATAATAAAATAGAGTCGAACAGAATCGAATAGAATAGAATCGAAAAAAGTCGAATAGGGTTGAAAAGAGTCAAATAGAGTCAAATAGAAACGAAAAGAGGCGATTAGAATCGAGAAAAGTCGAATAGAGTCAAGTAGAGTCGAATAGAGTCAAGTAGAGTCGAGTAGAGTCGAGTAGAGTAGAAAAGAGTAGAAAAGAGTAGAAAAGAGTAGAAAAGAGTAGAAAAAAGTAGAAAAGAGTAGAGCAGAGCAGAGCAGAGCAGAGCAGAGCAGAGCAGAGCAGAGCAGAGCAGAGCAGAGCAGAGCAGAGCAGAGCAGAGCAGAGCAGAGCAGAGCAGAGCAGAGCAGAGCAGAGCAGAGCAGAGCAGAGCAGAGCAGAGCAGAGCAGAGCAGAGCAGAGCAGAGCAGAGCAGAGCAGAGCAGAGCAGAGCAGAGCAGAGCAGAGCAGAGAAGAGCAGAGCAGAGCAGAGCAGAGCAGAGCAGAGCAGAGCAGAGCAGAGCAGAGCAGAGCAGAGCAGAGCAGAGCAGAGCAGAGCAGAGCAGAGCAGAGCAGAGCAGAGCAGCGCAGAGCAGCGCAGAGCAGCGCAGAGCAGCGCAGCGTAGCGCAGAGCAGCGCAGAGCAGCGCAGAGCAGCGCAGAGCAGCGCAGAGCAGAGCAGAGCAGAGCAGAGCAGAGCAGAGCAGAGCAGAACAGAGCAGAACAGAGCAGAACAGAGCAGAACAGAGCAGAACAGAACAGAGCAGAACAGAGCAGAACAGAGCAGAACAGAGCAGAACAGAGTAGAACAGAGTATAACAGAGTATAACAGAGTAGAATACAGTAGAATAGAGAAGAAAAGAATTGAAAATGAAGAGAGATGGATAGAGTCGAGTAGAGTGGAGTAGAGTAGAGTCGCGTACAGTTGAATAGAGTCGAGTAGAGTCGATTAGAGTCGAGTAGAGTCGAGTAGAGGCGAGTAAAGTCGAGTAGAGTCGAGTAGAGTGGAGTAGAGTCGATTAGAGTCGAGTAAAATTGATTAGAATCGAGTAGAATCGAGTAGTGTCGAGTAGAGTCGAGCAGAGGCGAAAAGAGACGAATAGAGTCAAGTAGAGTAGAATCGAATCGGATAATGATATAGTATAAATTAGTAATAAAGTATTTTCAGTGGATTGGCGCTATATAAAATTATTGAATAGAAAGGTCTAATTTTAAAAACTCTTTCCACGCTAGCGGGTAAAATGCACTTTTGCACTTAGATTTCGAATGACAAACAGAATCTTTCCGAGCTTGTGAGGTGAAAAATAAGTTACATTATCCACCGCTAGAGGCGTTAGGCGGAAGCCCGACTTGGCCGTGATAGGTTAGAAGATGAATGCGGGAGCATCAGCGAAGCGTAGCGATCTCCCACCTATGTCTTTTTTTAACCCCCGAACAAAGAGACGGGTGTTATAGGCTTGTGTATGTGTCACTGTGTGTCTGTCTGTGGCATCGTAAATCCCAAACGAATCGTCCGATTTTGATGCGGTTTTTTCTGTTTGTAAGCTGGTGTGATCGAGATGGTTCTTAGCTATATGGAGGGAGGGGGGAGATGGAGGGGAGGAGTGGGAAGGTGAGAAAAGGGTGAGAATCGTAGCGTCCAAACGAATGATCCGATTTAGCTGCGGTTTTTTGTGTTTGAAAGCTGAGGTAAATGAGATGGTTCTTACCTATATGAGAGGAGGGGGGAGGGAAGTTGAGAAAATGGGGGTGCGAATCGTATTTCCCAAACGAATGGCCTGATTTAGCTGCGTTTTTTTAAGTTTCAAAGCTGAGGTAAACGAGATGGTTCTTAGCTATAGTGGGGAGAGCGGAATGGGGGTAAGAATCGTGCTCCCAAACGAATGGACCGATTTTGTATGTGGTTTTTATGTTCGAAAACTGATGTGATCGTGATACTTCTTAGCTATAATGGGGGGTGGGCAGTCAGGGGTTATATACATTTTATTTTGTGCTTGTTTAGCCTTGAAAACCTATCAGTTCCTTTGGTACCCTGGAAACCCTACATAGTTAATGAAATTTAATTATATGGCCAAACGTGGATTATAATATCTTTAAACATTGATGTTTCAACGATATGGTCAGTTTAAGCTGGACATTTCATGAAATAAAATCATTTCATGAAATTATTGGCGATTTCATGAAATGATTAATTCTACGATATCGCCACGACACACAAACAACTGCAAATTACTCCGTACTCTCGACAGGCTTTTAACAAACGTCGCAATGAGCACGTGTTTATCGCCACTTTGGCGCTGATAGCAGTAGTTGGCAGTATAGTGTGTCACGAGGCGGTCCGGGGCTTGGGTTAGGATACGTTGAGGGACCAAACCTCAGTGGACACAAAATTACAGGAATAATAGTCTCTGTCTATCAACATGGAGATGTTGATCTTGCACTCGACTATTCTATTCAGTCTTCTCTCAATTTAACTTCAACGATACGGATTAAAATAACCACTTGCGAAGGTATTATCATATATATTTAAAAGACTCATATATATTTATAATAAACTTATTTAGATATTTTATATAATATTATTGTTGCAGTTTTTGCTAATCCAAACGACAATATGGGAATGACCGGTTATTGAATTTAGAATTAATAATGACAAACTATCAAATGGAATGAAATGGATTATGAAAGAATTAAGAAATCAAATGAGTATTATTATGAAAGAGATTTTGACATCGTCACAATTGAGGGTCCACGGAACTAACGTACCTGTACTATTATTTATTCTATGACTAACGTTAGTAGATGAGACAATGTCAATTTTAGTTTCATGGACGCTTTGAATCAGCATACGTAAGTACGCCAAGCAAATCCACACAGATCAGTGGTAAAAAAATGAAATTTACAAAAAAATATATGGTATTTCAGTCCAATAAGTTTGAACATTAACTATTTCGATATTCAAAGTTATATGCCTCATTAAACGTTAGCTTTTATCATTTCCCCGTCTAATAATACGAACTTCCTGTTCCGATTTCCGTGGAGACAGCAGTGCCAACCTTTTACTGTGGTGCAAATAAGTTTATCGAAGCTTTGGAGAATAACATGGAAACAAACAAGAATAAGGCCCTGTTACAAAGGGTTCTTGTTATACCTCTACAAGGTGTTCAAGCAAGGCCAAAGAATCATATTATTATTAGTCTGAAGAATATGTTTGGTCTCTTAAAAACTAGCTTCAATATTTTTATAATCAAGTATGTAGCTAATTAATATTTGATTATTATTCTTGCTCGATTATTAAAAATTATCGCTTGCTCGACTGCTCTTTTTCGAATTCTGAGATAATTTCACATTATTGCCTAAAATACAAATGTCAACTTATCCCTATTGAGAGTAAGATACCTACTTACATTTACCAATAAAAAAACATTGCAAAAACTTTATACGTGTTGTAATAAAAATTAATAAAGCAAATCCCAAAAAATATTTTTTCTCTCTGCAGTTGGAACAGAGCATGACTAAACGTAATGATGAGCATGTATGCATGTGTAGTGTTAATATGAAAACTAATTTAAAAAAAACTTATGTGCGAGTTTAGTTGTCGAAAGAGTTACCGTCTTGACTTAATATGATATAATTGAATTTTTTGACTTAGTGTCTCGGAGAGGAAATCCAATTTTATGACAGGACGAGATGGGAACAACTCTTCCGGACGTATAGACCTCATGTTCGAATTAAGCTTTTGTCGATCGTATCCTTTCAGTTCTTTACCGAGCTATATCTTAATAGTTGAGCCTATCTACACTATATTCATCTATCTATTTATATATTTAAATTCAGATACTTACTGCACTTACAGTGTTGTGATCAAAGAGCACAGTAAGTCAACAAACATAACGGTAAATACCTCATCAATTAATTTAAAAATACTAAGATTATTGCATAAAACTGCAACATGCGTTGAAAAAGTTATCAAATTTTGTGCAAAAAATATCAAACCTGAGCAATCAAGGTGTTGAGCAAGGTTATGGCATGGGATGTAGGAGCATACCGAGCGGTCTGCGAGCGCACCGTCGGTGCTACGAGCACCCCAACTCGTCTATCCCAACGGTTATCGGTTCCCCAGGAAATGTGACCAGTCCACTTCCAGTTTAGCTTGTTTATCCTTAGAGCTAAGTCTGTTACTTTGGTTCTCCTTCGTTCTCCATTATGAATATTGTCCTTCAGAGAAACTCCAAACATAGTTCTCACCGTAGCTCGCTGAGCTTCCTTAAAATTGTGGACTAGTTTGACCGTGAGTATCCACTTTTCGGCTGCATAGGTCATGACTGTTAGGACGCACTGATTGAAGACTTTTGCCTTCAGGCACAGTGGTATGGATGACGAGAAGACTTGACGATGCTTGCCGAATGCTGCCCAACCCAGCTAAATTCTTCTTTTAGCTTCCTTCACAACGTTGTTCTTACCTAATTGCAATATTTGCCCAAGGTAAACATATTGTTGTACAACTTCAAGAATATATATCTATGTTCATTCCAAGACCGATGCGTCGATAAGCATCAACTAGGTTGGTTAGCATACTTTGCAAGTCTTGCAGCGATTCCGGCGCCATTAGGACGATATCGTCAACAAATAGTGAATGTTAGATGTTATCGCCATTGATATTAATGCATTGAACTCATAGTCGCGGCGTCATACAGAAACCTCAGCACTTACCGCTGCAAAGACTCCCGAACCCATGTTTTAACAGGGTCAGGGTTTCTCATAGGCCATAAACAAGACACAGGCACAGAATAAATCAATAGTCAGTACTATTGTAATGAACCAGGGACTGGTTATACTCTTCAAACTTCTGTACAGCCTGCCTCACTGTGTGTATGTTTTATGTGGCTCAATCCTCCGCGAAACCCGGCCTGTTCAGAAGTCTTCTTGCGAGACGATTGATCGATTGACCTATTAGCCTACGAATAAGTAACTATTAGCAAACAATATCTGACGGTTCTTGACGACCGGTTGGTCTCGTGGCTAGAGATCCTAGGTACGAAATCGAACGGTCGCGGGTTCGAATCCTGCAAGGTGCAATCATTTTTGTGATGATCAGACATGTTTGTTTCCGAGTCATGGATGTAATATTCTTATCTATGTATGTTTATCCGTTATCTAGTGCCCATAGCACAGGGTGTTCTAGTTTGGGGCTAGGTAATTGGTTATGGACATGTCCCGAATATATTTATATTTATTTATATTTATATCCACTAAATATAGTTCTAATTGACCGAGCGAGCGAAGTAAGTAAATAAATGACGATTCAAGCAATATACATTTTCTCGCTCGCATTTTGAACAAGGTGTAAAAGAAACGTAGGTAATCTCACAACTAGTTTGTGAAGCGTAATAAACAACGCAAAACAGGTGTTTTATGCAAAGGTAGCAAACAAGCATACAATTCGCCTGAATACATTTCTTATCGGTTTGACATACAATAAAACATGAGCTAGTTTCTAGAACACGTTTCTATAACAGGGGTAAAATGGACAGCCTGTTGTTTGCCTCATAAATATTTTTAATACATTGTCATTTTCCTTTTCAGAATTACCAAGAACTTTGCAAAGGATGATGGCTGGAAAGTACGTTCCTTGTTTAGTTAATAATTCATTATTATTTAAATGTTTCCTGTAATCACTATTCAACTACCACGGACGTGAAAAATATACATACAATTTATCACGGTCTTCACTTCAAACCTTTCTGAAACTGTTCATATATACTTACCTACTTTACCAAATACTCTGTAAATAAATTAAACACTTGATTGTTATTTTATTTATGGGCAATGTATTTCAAAAGCAGATTTAAATGTATGAATTGTATTTTATTTTGAATCTATGTTTTTTTTTCGGCTTAGTGAAGAGTCGAGCAGGTCATTTCCCTGATGGTAAGGTCACGCCTGTTCATAAAAAATGCAGTGTTACCCGGACACTGGTTGCAAAATCTTGCGCGTCACTGCACTGCGCTCGTCACCTGAGAAACTGGTATTAAAGTCTAATTGCCCATTAATTTAAATGGAAACATTGCCCTTCACACTGAAACATAGTAACGTTTGCATACTACTGATTGGCGGTTGAATATCTGACAAAAGTCTGGTACTTCCCCAGGCGGACTCTGGCAGAAGAGGCCTATAACTACAAAAAGAACTCTACTAAATTTTTTGACTGAAAGGACTACTTCCGTATTGCTTAGCATATTTTATACTTACTTTTCCACAACTTTTCATTTAATTAAATACTAGCTGCAACCCACGGTTTCACCCGCTTGAGGGATGATGATTATGGTGATGATGAAAAGCATCCTATGTGTCAATCCAGGGCATAAGCTATCTCCAGTCCAAGTTTCATCAAAATCCTTTCAGCCGTTTGAGAGTGAAGTGTGATGATGATGATGATGATGATGAAAGTATCCTATGTGTTATTCCAGGGCTTAAGCTATCTCCATTCCAAATTCCATCAAAATCCATTCAGCCGTTTGTTAATGAAGTATGATGATGATGATGACGAAAAGTATCCTATGTGTTATTCCAGGGCATAACCTATCGCCGTTCCATATTTCATCAAAATCAGTTCAGTCGTTTGAGAGTGAAGTATGATGATGATGTTGATAAAAGTATCATATGTATTCCAGGGTATAAGCTATCTTCATTCTAAATTTCATCAAAATCCGTTCAGCCGTTTGATAGTAAAGTGTGATGATGTCGACGATGATAGTATACTATGTGTTATTCTAGGCTAGAAGCTGTCTCCATTCCAAATTTCATCAAAATTTGTCCAGCTATTATCGCGTTAAATCTCCCCAAATAAACAAACAAACAGACAACGTTTCACTTTTTATATTGGTGTGGATAATTCTAATCCACGTAATTATCATTTTCAGGACCTCTCCGTAGGCGGTGTGAAGGAACTGAAGCCCCCGGCAGGAGGCCACGTGTACGGCGAGTCTGAATACACCTTCCGAACCTTGTCAAACTTCAACGGGCAGACATCTGAAAACAGTGGCGGCCACAAAATCATCAACGATGACGGCAAAGTCCAAGAGTTTGATTTCAAACCTACTATAGGACAAGTGGATCTGCTTAAAAAGTTTAACTTCAAACCAGTTGCACAAAGCTAGTTATTTGTGAGAGAGTTGAAGACATCAAACTTCCGTACAGCTAAGCGCCCATCTATTTTGATATCTTGGACATAGAAAAATATTCATTTTTACCAGTCTTAAAAAATAAGGGTTCTCAATAACACACGAGTGTATTTCTTGTATAAACAGAGAATAACTTCATGCAAATAATGAATGTCAATTTAGCATCTTTTGATCAACTATAATAATATTATATTACATTTTACTATACGATTAGTCCGACAGTATCAATTTCCAATAGTACGTACGTGAAAGAACAGATTATTTTCATTCTCGTTTGTATTTCGATTATTTACACTTTCATAGAATTCTAATGTTTTGCTGGAATCTAGTCTAAAAGTTTTATACATTATACATAATTAAATAATAATAATAACCACATTATTCTACGACTTTATTACACCATAATTATGGAACAAATATACAAGAATAAGTAGTAGTTATATTAGTATGCAAAAACAAAAAAAGTAAATATAGAAAAAAGGTAATATATTATATAATAATTATAATATAGTTGAATCATTTAAAGCCATGCATCGGACTTTAAACATAATCAAAAATGCTTCAACAAAAGTACAAGACTTCAACGGGCTCAAAATTAGTAAGGTTATAAAGGAGATTCTGTGATTATTGTTATAAATAGTTAAGTTAGGATTAAATTAGTTGTTATTTCGCCTGAAGTCTTATTTTATTTTCCCTTTCCAAAATCTATCTAAATAAATATGGACCAGAATACCTTACCTACATAAGAATTCTTCATCAGAAGCTGTTATTCTAGAACTCTTAATAGATCGTAGCAGACGATGTTCTTGTTAAGCCATTGCCTATGCGAAACTCTAAAAGCTTAAGGTTCGAATCTTAATAATAGTAATTTGTGAATTTGCACAAAATATGCTGAAAAAAAAATGACTTTTAAAGTTTCGGCTATCTAGATTAGTAGTATATATCTGCTATAAATGTAAAGACTGAATGTAATATATTTTATGTTTCTAACCTACTAAAAAAATATAGATAGAACGAGACTGGCTTAGGTCATCATCAGCCTTTATTTGTCCACTGCTGGACGTAGGCCTCTCCTAATGCACGCCACTGAGCTTAGTATTTAGTTCTCCTCATCTATTTTCTACCAGCCGCTTTTCGCAAGTCGTCACGTACGTTTGCCTTGACGTGATCTCCAATCTAGAACTCTTATCTACCCCAACGTATATAAGAGTTCTCGAGCGGTTATCGGTTCCCAACGGTTATCGGTGCTTAGAGGAATGTGACAGGCCCACTGCTGCTTCAGCTTGCTTATCCGAGAAACTTAAATTTGCGGACTAGTTTGACCGTGAGCGTCCATGTAGATCTGGCTTAGGTAGGTACTACTCAGCCAAGCTAGTAGGTTACTTCGGCCACATGTTATTAAAGTACACTAGGTTTTTTGCGCCTGCCTAAATACTTAAAGCAGTATTCGCTTTGTTTTGATTTTACTATTGTATTTGTAATGGAACAATCTTTTGACAACATTGCAGTTGTAATAATGAAAGTCAATATTTACTTACACAGTTATATTTTTTTGTATGGAGGGTGTCAGTTATGTAGAAGTAGGTAAGTAGTTTCGGCTAGGCATGAAAAGTTAGAAGTTATAAACAGATAGATTATACTTTATTGTACACCAGTTTACAAAAATATACTAGATGTAAAATATAACTGATATCGAGTGCGGTAAAAGAAGTCAAGATAATAGATAATTAATTGCACTAATTGCACTAAAAACTTAAATAACATTTATCAAAATTTACCTCAAAAATCATACAATGGGCGGCCTTATCACTAAGCACCAAATAATAATAAATAATTAATATAATGTTTAGTAATAATGTGTAAACAAAATTATGAAACATATAAAACACGTTTTTCATATATATTTTTACATATTTTTACCTATTTTATTGGCAAGTAGACATCAGCCTAAAAGTATGTATGACCCTCTTTGTTTATTTCAGCGCGTTCAAAGTCTCAGTATAAAAATCTTATTTTCCGAATTAATAAACTTGGTCTACAGATTTAAAGTCAACTTACTGATTTTATGAAATATCGATTTCAGTGGAATGTTCTATTAATAAAAGTTTACCCTACTGAAGACCTTATTTTAGTTGGTATCGAGGTTTGAAATACTTTGTCTAAGAGAAAGTGATACAAAATAAATGTAAACTTATACCGAGATCCGATTCAACACTGTAAAGCATGTCAATTGTATGCAACAAAAAATAATCGATATTAGGATTTATTACACATATGATATAGGTAACAAAACATCCAATTAATGGCAAATTAGCTGTATACCTGTTGATAAGTCCATTAGGAGACTAAAAACCTTTGTGGGTTGAACAAAAAGTGTCCTCCGCATAACAAAAAACTAGAGGTAGACACGCATCATCTTAAAACGTAGTAGGAAAATGTTCAACAACAATTTATGAGATTAGGTCATTCCATAGGTATTTAGGTATAGAAACTACAGAATAAAGTGTTAAAGTGAGAAAAAGATGAGCGTAGATACACAGATGCGCGCTTCACTGGAAGGTTTTATTATGAAATAGTTCGTCATGTCCCATGCCCCCGGGCTGTATGTATACCTACTCGATGCGAATAAATTATAGATCAATATTTTTGAGTAGACAGTTAAAGTTTTTTTTAATTTAATATTGCTTTGTACAAAATACAATTCGATAGGTTTGCCATCTTTTCAAGACTTTCTTTTCAGATTCCAGACTTGTTAAAATAAAATGATAAGTTTCAATTATTAGACGGTTTTTAAGTGAAATGAAAGTTGATTGAAAAGTTCAACATCTGTCGTGTCGAATTATCAAGTCGAATTATCGATTATATGGCACATCGAGGCCATGTGTTAGTCATGTTATTTTTGAAAAATATTTAATTTTATTTAATTTAAAAGGTGAATGGTTCCCCAATTCGACTGTTTCTTATTGTATTTTTACTATTTCCGGGATATCTAAACTGATTTGGAAGATTCTTTTTCTATTTGAAGGGATAAATTTCATCAAAATTGGTTCCTTATTACTAACTTATAATTAAATATCCATTTAAAGCTTTAAAGTAGATTTATGTTCAAAAAGTTTACTCATGCATACCGCACTCTGCACTAAGATTCTCTTGACGTGACCACAAAACCAGAGAAAAATCACACAAAGGTTTGTGAAGGTTCACCACACAAATGTTTGCCTCAGTCTTGATTTGAACCTGGGAGTCTAAAATCAGGGGTGTACCGACTGTGCCACAGTGTCATAGTTCAGAGATTGCTATTATAGCTTGGTTTACTATAGTTTGCCCAAGACCAACATTTTGTTTAGTTAGGTAAATAAATAAACTTGTACCTTTATATCGTGATTAATGTCCATGAGACGAGCAAGAACGTGATGCACGATTAAATTAATTATATCCCCTTGTACGAACAGACGGACATGCCTATTTAATGCCTTATTATTGTATCCAATCGATATAAAAAAAACATAAGATTAATCACACTGACTTATTTGTTAAGGTATATGTTTTACAATGCAATATAATTCTAAGGTAAACATACTTATTCTTACATAAATAAACTACAAACTAAGAAGTGAAGTAAATAGGATTTAAAAAAAATAAGAACTTGTTACAGCCAAATTCAATAGTACAGCACTCAAAATACCTATGCCAATCCGCTGGTACGCACAAAACCTTGATTTATAAGGAAACACTTACGGAAAGAAAATAGCTAAATATTGATTTTCATCAAGTCGTAGCAACTTTAGATTGATGTGTTTTCATAACTTTATGCTTACCATAAGCATATTAGATTAGATATTCATGTCTTTTTTTTTGATATTTTATTCCTTTCCTAAGGAAAACTCATTTTACAAAAATTTGCCTGCAGTTTCCAATCGTTTTGACTAAAAAACAAAAGACAAACAAAAGAACAAACAAAACAAAAGACTATATAATTCAAATATGCATTATTATTTTCACATAAAATCAATAGTAATAACTTACATAATTAAAAAAATACATTGTGTCCGATTCTCTAATTTTGTTTCAAAGTAAAACCGTTTCTAATAAAACATAATGTGTACTTGAAACCTTACGGAAAATAATCCTTTTATTATTGGTGAAACGGAGCGTCCTTACATATTCATTTCTTTTTTTCATTTTGATTGGCATGCTTGAGTGGTTTGGGTTACCAGGGACTATCCTCACTCTTTCCCGAAATCCTGCGTCTGGATTTTGGGGCAATACCACTGATCTTTATGAATAGGCTCTGCTGTACTTTCGTTGGGTACTTCCCATCAGATCACGATATCAGAATTTCTAATCAACGGATCTCGTTTAGCGTTCCCATCGGATCTCAAGATCCGTTGCAACTCAAATGAATATTAGTTTTTCTTCCCATCGGATGTCGAGATCCGTTGCAACTCAAATGAATATTATTTTTTCTTCCCATCGGATCTCAAGGTCCGTTCAACCGAATTAAATATAATATTTGCGTTCTCGACGGATCAATTGAAAATGATGTTCTGTTTTTGAGTTGTTTTTAAGTCTGATATTATTTTTTATATGTTTCAATGCAATTAAATCTACATCATCCGTATTTCGATGACGTTTTCTTAGAATGTGATAGCTATACTTATTTGATGAACAATCATTTGTTAGATTCAACTATTTATAGAAAATCAAAACAAAAAAACATTATGTACAAAATAGGCGTATGTGCGGATAGAGAAAAGTCGTAAGTTTTGAGGGCGCGTTTTGGTAATTGTCGTACAAAAATCTCAAATTTATTTCTATCTATGTTATTACCCTGCGAAGTTTATCTTTCCGTAAGCATGACTACCTATTCCAAACAATAGCGTCGTGCCAAACATGTGAAACAAGCATCCTTACTACCTCTGCAGCCCATGCAGTACGTAAAATGAGACAGTTTACCGAAATAAGTACTGGAAAATTTGTATATTTTAGTTAGTTTTACAGTATTATATCATATGGCATTTTGTTGCAGAAATTCAATGTTTATTTGTGCTACAGAAGAGAGTAATTCAATCCACAAACATTATGAAATCCCGCAATTCTCTGAGGGAACGTTTAAAATAAATATAAAAATAATTACTATAAAGACATTCTTCTTACTTGTGGCTTGTCAATTAATATATGAAAATATAATATATTATCGGAAGAATATTAATAACATTGTAAAAGAATAGGGATGTTCATAATTTTAATACTTTTTTTGTAGTGGTAGGCCTCTTACGCATGAGTCCGCCTGGGGAAGTACCACACCTTTGTCGGATATTCAGCCGCCAAGAAGTAGTGTGTAAACATTTCTGTGCTTCGGTTTGAAGGGCAATGTTTCCAACAAAATTACTGGGCAATGACACTTAACAACCAATGTCTCAGAGTGACGAGCGCAGTGCAGTGACTTTGCAACCAAAGTTCTGGGTGCACTGCAACTGTTATGCACAGGCGTGGCGCTTACCATCAGGCGAGCGACCTGCCCGTCTTGTCAACGTCAATCAACGTAATAAAAAAAATATGAAAGTATCTGAGTTTCGGTTAAAGAAAGTTAGTGGTTCATAACTGGTTACGCTGTATTATAAGTTACATGGCATTGATCAATTATTAATGCAAAGGTTTAAAACATTTGTTAAAGTAAATCTCATAAAGAAAGCATATGACAATGTTAATTATTATATTAATGACAAATCACTTATTAAGCTCCATGATAACAATAAGTGATCACCTTCTACATAATTATGTTTATGTTAAATGAATTAAATGTTCAAAGTACTCTGTGATATGTCTTATGACTACAACATGTCATGATATCATGATATGTCATGTGGTTTTATACAACATACTTAGTTGGAATTTTTATTTTATTTTTCGCAGTTTATTGGTCGAGATCCGTTGCAACCCAAATGAATATTAGTTTTGTTCCCATCAGATCTCAAGGTCCATTGCAAGTCAAGTAGCTATTATTTTTTCTTCTCATCGGATTATATTTTCATATATATAAATATATTGACAAGACACTGTAAGAATATTGGTTTCATAAGATTTCATATTGGTTATGGAATGAATTGCTCTCTTATGTAGTACAAAATATATATACATTGAATTTCTGCAATAAAATGCCATATGACATAATACTGTAAAACTAAATAAAATATACTAATCTTACAGTAGCTATTTCTGTAAACTGTCTAATTTTACGTACTGCATAGACTGCAGAGGTAGTAGGTTCACTTGTTTTTACCTGTTTTGCACGACGCTATTGTTTGAAAACCTAACAATAGCAAACGATATTATTTTTTAAATAAAAAATAAGATCAGACTTAAAAACAACTCAAAAACAGAACATCATTTTCAAATGATGCGTTGAGAACGCAAATATTATATTCATTTTGGTTGAACGGACGTTGAGATCCGATGGGAAGATAAAATAATATTCATTTGAGTTGCAATGGATCTTGAGATCATCGGATCACGGAAACGCCAAGCGAGATCCGTTAATTAGAAATTCTGATATCGTGATCCGATGGGAAGTACCCCGTTCATTACTGCCAAACTACTGCTATCAGAGCCAAATAGGCGATAATCAAATGCTCTCATTACTACGTTCGGCAACAACCTGTCTAGAGTACGGAGTAATGTGCAGTTGTCTATAGGCAATACCCACGAATTGGTGGAAATTTGAAAGAAACTCATTTTGAGAAAAGGAGATCTTGAGTAAAGACATTTTGAGAAAAGGACATTTTGACAAGAGGACATCATGAACTGAGGCGGCCTCACGGACACATTTACACCATGCCTTGCCGACCGGCTCATCGCAGCAAGAACTTGTCCGTTAGCAGAGTTAATTCTGACAAGTTCTCATTTCTTGAAGTGAAGTCTAGAGTGAACTGCATCGTTATTTATATTTATCATCAGGGCCCCAATTCTACTAAAACAATTGTAATGACAATTGTCAACAATTTTCGCAAAATTTTCGCTTTTACCTCTTAAAAGTGGTAGAAAATAAATTTTATGGAAAATTTTCAAAATAAAATATTTCCAATAAAGTAAAACTCAAAATTCCAAATTTTTCAAAAAAAATCGCTTCTACTACTTTTAAGAGGTAAAAGCGAATATTTTGCGAAAATTGTTGACAATTGTCATTACAATTGTTTTGGTAGAATTGGGGCTCAGGTAGATGCGGTTGCGGTCTAATGCAAATGTAAATAAAAACTAAGGTAACTTATATGGCTCCTTAGTGAAACAGGAGCCCTTTTAGTTTCTTCATATCGGTCTATCTACTGTAGTGTTGGGTATTCAGCACATTATTATGTATTGGCACACTTGTAGCTACACACTTACACTCAAAGAGTCGCTCACCCATAGCGTTTCGATATGCCACTACCTAGCTACCACACACCATTGTTCCAATCATAGAACAACACGCTGACTGACACACTTCTGGATTTGGACGGGATGCCGACAATGTCACAGAGTACCATTTCCGTAACCGTTACATTTAGTAAAAAAATAATTTTCTTGGCTCTTTCCTGCAAGAAAGAGTGGATGACACAAGACATAAGTTTGAAGACTAAAACCTGACTACGGTAGCAATGGAAGGGTTATGTGTTCAAACTAAAAACTCGGTCCGATTTTATGATTTAACTGCTATTGAGGTATAAGAAATGTTTTATTTCATAAGAATAAAAACTACCTTACATGAGAAACATAAAAATAAACTTATATAACATTTGTTGGGCTTAGCGCACATTATTTATGATTATAACATATATTAAAATTATAAAGTGATAGAATGTAGGTGGTTTTGAATAACTTGCAAAACAAACATAAACCAACGTCGCGGTCGGCTCGATCCGGCCCGTGCGCGGACTGCATGCCGTAGAATGAATGCTATTGAAGTCCTCCTCTCTTATAATTGCTGTGCCCGACAGGGTCCATATTGATCTATATTTTTGTATAGATCGATATTAATTATATATTATTGATATAGATCGATAAAAATTATATCCATCTATAATTATATATATCTAATAATTATATCCATCTAATTATTACGTATGGAATACAATGAAAATTTGAATTTGAACTAACAAGCAAGCTATCAACCGATTCGTCTTCATCGCAAGAGTGTTATAGGCTATTTTTTACCCGACCGTAGTAGGGTTTTTGTTTTTGAACTTATGTCTTGTGTCGTAAATTAGATCTTTTCAAAATATTCATCTCTAAAGTGGCATGTTTACGTGACTAAACATGCCACTTTCCGCCTCCTCCCATACTAAATCCGGAACAAATGATCTCAAAAAAATAAAAAGTTCTAGACTCTACACCAAAATAAACTCTATAGAAAAACTATATACGCAGAAAACGCAAAAAAAATAACGTTTTTTTAAAATCAAGATTTTGATTTTTTGCTGGTCCTAAGACCCCCTTAGTAGAATTCCTTGTATCTGGACAAAGAGAAACTGTGAGGACCACGATCACACAAAATTCTCAAACTATAACAATTTTTTTGCCATTCAAAAAAAAATTTTTTTATAATATTGATTCAGTATTACATTTGGGACGCTTCAAGCCACAATCACATTGAAAATAGAGCTCATGGGTAACTAACATATTTCCAAAATTGAACATTATCATCGCAAATAAAATAATAATAAAAAATACAACTCTGATTTGCTTAACAAGTTAATGTCTGTATCAGAATCGATATTCTTTTTATCTTAAATAGCTCATTAATTATAATTATTTGGCCTTCGCCTTAACCTTAACTGATGATGTTCTCTCATGCACTTCAAAGATAAAATCTCCTTGATTTTTATGAAACATCTTATTTAAACTTCATGCTGATTAATTTAAGCTCTATATCTCCTTAACATAGAGTTCAGATTCCATAGCATAATTAACAAGGCGTTTGAATGTAATATAGGTACTACATACAGTCAATCTTTTAGTATGTTGTGCCTACATTCTCATTCCATACCTACTCGTACCTATTTCAGTAATTTCGTTTAATTTGCTGTTGCTTAAATCATTGGGTTTGTTCTATGTTTTTGTTAAAGAAGCTCGTGACCAGTCATAACCTTTTTATCATACATCTTGATTATCTTTTTAAACTTTTGCGAGTAGGAACAAAAAGGTGAGAATTTTGTTATTGTAATAAAATAATGGTGTTTGTACTAAAAGTTTAATATTACATGGAACCAGTCTGGAGGTCTATGTATTGAAATAAGAAAAACACATTAAATTTGGTTCAGGAATTCTAGAGATATGAGCATTAACATACTCGTACCTACTCAAAAAAATATCGGATTGAAAACCTTCTTTTAAAGCCAATTAATGTAGTACACATTTAGCGATCTATGGCACAAATCAAAAACTATTTCGTATTAATCGGATTTAGTAATTTGATTGAAAATTGCGTATAGTCTTGTTCAATCTCATTAATGTTTTCATCTCTTCGTAGTAAAGTCCGATACATTTTATCCTCCTTCAAGGCCCTATAGATCTTCAATTACTAAGTTCTCGACATTTACCTCCAAGGCGTACACAATATCATCCAGCGGACGCAAAAAAACTATATTATATAGACTGAATTATGAAACTCTTCAAGAAATTGATATTAATATGAACTACACTCTAAACTTGTTAAAATAAACAACAGGTTATTTGTGACATATACCTTTAAACCAACAAATTGAGGAGAAGGATAGTTAAACATTGCATGCAATCATAAGCTACATCATTATGCAAAGGTCATTAAAGAAATTAGGGTCCTATGACAATTACCAAAGTCGTTGCCCCGGATGTTTACCCTTAAGTGCATCTTCATTTGGAAAACCACAAGAAACTACAATTTCCAGCTAGAAAAGCAAAAAACAATTTGAACCTTAACACAATAACATAGGAGCGTGAAGAATATTTGTGATAAGCTTGAGGGAAATACATTTATTAGTCCGCGAGGATCCTATGGCAACACAATACGCCAACCATTCGTTGAGTATACTCGTGCCTACAATACTGATAAGTATATTAGTCACTAACAGGTTCGATAGTTAGCCACAATTAGGCAAGTATTCAAGTCAGTGGAAAAGTGCTGCCGATATGAAGAGTATTATTTTGGTGTGTGCAGTCTACCTGCATTTAGGCGGGAGCTACGGTTCAGGTGAGATTATCATTTTAATTTGAAAATTTAGAAAGACTTCATCATCATCATCATCAGCCCAGACATCCTGCTGAACAGGGGCCTCCTCCATATCAATTTTTAAACATTACCTTAAATAGGGCTATAAAACAAATACATAATAAATCTAACTATATCAACCACAATGATGATGGCTCTATTGAACTGCATTCACTTTCAATTCAATTATCATAATAATTAGAATTAGGGCCTGTTGCACGACCTACAAGTAATGTTTCAAGAGGGCTGATCGCCAGTTATTGTCACCAGTAACTGTTCGTCTGAGCAATACTAACTAACAGTGTGGTTTAAATTGCACTCACAGTGCTGAGACTGCAAACACTGCTAACGATTGGTTTATATTGTTGGTCAGCATATGCACGCTAACAAATTAAACCGACGATTGCATGCTTGTCATTTGAGTTAGCTGTTCTGTGAATCTACCTACTGTTGTTTTGTTTTGTTTATAGTTTTCTCATTTCTCTCTTATTTCTGTTGAATTCGTTTGCTTCTGCTAAAAGAATATAATCATTATTATGGCAGTCTGGCGGGAGTTCCAACAACATATCAACACAGAATGACATATGTCAATTGAATTTGACGTTACCTCATACGCTGCTCTACCTCTTTTTCGTGAGCGTTGTGTGCACACCAAAATGACATCACTCCTGACGTCATGTGTCCGACGTGGAGAATAAATGCGCATTTTAATCCGACTATGTGCGCGCTGACAGTACACATAGCGCACATTGGTGCAATTTAAACCACAGCATAAG
Source organism: Alsophila aescularia (assembly GCA_946251855.1). Classification (NCBI taxonomy): domain Eukaryota; kingdom Metazoa; phylum Arthropoda; class Insecta; order Lepidoptera; family Geometridae; genus Alsophila; species Alsophila aescularia. Next base: position 26,801,041 of record OX276377.1, read on the forward strand.
AATTAAACTTGCCTGTAATGTCACTTGTAACTTTTCTGCCGGTTAGCATATTTAATTGATGATTAAAGCTATTTTGTAATAGGTACAACCGTTTGTTTATCAAGAATTGTTACGAATTCATATATAAATTGCATATTGATGTTTTAGATTTTGTAGGATTGGGCAGAGTGATGATACGAGTAATAACAAAGTATTTAGCAGCTTATTTTATTTAAGATTTTTACTTTGCCGAAACACATACAGTCGTTTTCGTAATCTTTTTATAAATAACGGTTCTGGATGGCTTTCATAATAATTCCATCAAAGACAGCGACAGCGACAGTGAGAAATATTAGAATTCTTCGATTCTTAAAAACCATTTTGTTTGTCTGATTGATATTCAAATCGAAGAATTCTAATATTTATCAGACGAACAAATCGACAATTGACTTTACTCATGGCGATCAATTAACGAACATATTGTACGATATCTATAAAAAAAACCTTAACCATCGAGTTGTTAATTAGAATTAATTTTTTGTCCGTGAAATTGGTAAAAGATACTCGATAGGTACTTTTACTTGCCGAGACACGTTATTTATGAAGTATGTAATCAACACTTTCTTTGTAGTTCGTGAAACAGGCCCATAAATAAGCTAAGACCACTAAAATGGATATAGAATAATACATTCAAACAGTGTAATGAATTATCAGCCACTGTAACTATTCGTTAAGTGAGGGTCAATCTCACATTAGCTGTCGCAGCCATAAGTGTATTCTTTATGTATTATTATTGTTTGTTATTGTTAGACTGTCCATACAACATACATTGTGCTTATGTGTACTATATCTACTCTTACTGAACTCTCAAGGATTTCTCTATTGTATAGGGAAGGAATCAGAAAATTCAAAGACCATGATTCGTCGGGACTATTTTCTGAGCTATTATAATCATGGTTTTGAGTAATGCAATCATAGTAGATTCATTGTCAGTTACCTAGGAACTGCTTGCACATTTTACTGGTATGCACAAATGCATAAATCTCATAGGGGCAATAGAATCAGCCAACCTCATTTGAACTGCCCAGTCCAACAAAATCATGGAGAATGTTGTTTGTTGAACCTGTGAATATTGTTTGTTGAACCCATAGAGTATAGACAGTTTTTGTAATATAACGTAACTGTACCAAAACAATCTTATTTCTTTAAATATGGACTTCTTTTCCTGAAGAAATTATGTATTCTGCCTAGATATCTTTACACCAGAAGCAAATTCACTCATCTACAATATTGAATATCATATTCATCGTCATTAGCCAGTGAAGGGCATAAAAGGTGCCTCCCGCAGAGATCGTCACAGCAAGCAGTTGATCGCTATTTGCAAATCAAAAGAAGGGGGGGGGGGGGGGGGGGAATTTGAAGCCAATTCCAACATAATCATTATTTTAACAACAACGACAATCTACCATCATAATGGATGGATAAATAAGAAAAATTTCCTTTACATGTTTTTGCCATGTTTAATATACCGTTTAACACTTCGTTAAAAATGTGTCACCTATTTGATACTCAGAAGTACCTCAATGTTTGTTTAATCGCAAGTACCCTTACGTCAGTCAATTCGTTTGTTGTGGTCGATGCCAAGACCGGTTTTTGATAGCTATTAGCGTTTACAGATTGTTATAAAAAAGTGAAGTGATGACACATTAATAAATGTGAAGCTACATACTCATGTCTGGATTACCTAGTTCATCAATACGGCGGTTAATATCAACACCAACTAGGTTCCCGAAGATTACAAGTCTTGGAGTCTAGAGACAACACGTAGGTATCATCAGGATTACTCTTTTGTAGGCTGCATCACTTTGCTTAGATGTTGTAACCAATTCATAAAGGTATAGAGATCCGTCTAAAACCATGAATAAGCCTTTGTTAATATAACAACCGACCTATGACCGAATAAGTGAATATACGATAAAAAGTAATACAGTCCACTCCGAAAAAAAAAACTGAATAGTTGCTCGGTCTAAACTAAAATAATCCCATCCCAACAATAAGATTTTAGACAAAGATCTTTGGACAAAAATATCACAATTTTGGGATGGAATAAAGGTTTTTCACTTGTTTTCCATTTTTAAGATTCTTGTAGCATCACGTATAGCATCAGCAATCATCAGCATTCAGAACTTAAAAAGTTTTTCTTTATGAATTTAGAGATAAAGAATTATGCTTATTAGTTTTCTCAATTAGTAAATGTAGAGTTAATAGTCGTGTAATAAATAGCTTATCTCTCCACTGGTGTCAGACCGTTTTACAGTAATATCACAAATTAGGTTGAATTATCTTATTAGTGCGTAGATCAGCGTGTCATTGCCAACAAGATGCAAATGTTGATATAAAATGTTTACTATTTAATTTCTAAGTGTACTTCGATGTACCTACATGGTCAGATATTTTAGAACAAAAGTACGTCTGAATCGTTGTCATTCTACCAACAAGGTAATTATTCAATGGCCTAAATTCATAGAAGTTGCAATTCTCTGGCTAATGTTTTACAAAGTAATTAATATTTCATAGAGTGTGTTTGATATTTATTTGATAGAATGGTATTTCGATTTTACAAAGATTTCTTGTAACCTTGGCTGCCAGGTCTAAGAGGTTGAATTACGCCTACACCAGGGTATTTGTTATCTACCATCCTCGATCAGAAAATTTATTTATTAGTTGCACAAAACAGATTACAGAAATATAATATTTGAGAAAAAATGATAAATTTTGCGATCGATTCAATCATTATTGTCCACACGACATCGACAAAAAAAACAGCAAAGTTGCCATAAAGATTAATAATTATAGCTACACTATTTCAAGCACTATTTCACAATATAGGGTATAGGTATTTTAAATGCATTGTGGATTACTGGACCGTTTTGTGCTCATCATCATCATCATTTCAGCCTTTAGAAGTCCATTGCTGAATATAGGCCTCCCCCAAAGAGCGCCATGACGAGCGATCTTGTGCCACATCCATCCAACGAGTTCCTGCGATGGTTACAATGTCGTCGGTCCATCGTGTAGGGGGTCTCCCTACACTTCGCTTGCTTGTTCGTGGTCGCCATTCGAGAACATTTATTGCACAGCGGTTGTCGGTTCTGCGAACTATATGGCCTGCCCATTACCACTTCAACTTGCAAACTCTGAGAGCTATGTCGGTAACCTTGGTTCTTCTACGGATTTCCTCGTTTCGGATTCTATCACGTAGTGAAACACCGAGCATAGCTCTCTCCATTGCACGTTGCGTGACTTTGAGCTTGTGTATGAGACCAATAGTTAGCGACCACGTGTCAGTGCCGTATGCTATCACTGACAATACACACTGATTATAAACTTTTGTCTTGTTGCTCTGTGGTATCTGCGACGAGAAGATATGGCGTAATTTCCCGAACGCTGCCCATCCGAGTTTTGTGCTCATAGTACAGGACTACCTCAAGAGCCGCCGCTTTCACTATCGTGCCGAGGGAGTTAAATCCGACCCACACACCATCAGAGCCGGAGGCCCTCAGGGCTCCGCGCTCTTCTAGCTCTTATTTTTACTATACACCAGCGACATTCCGCGCCCTCCTAACGTAGAGATCTGCTTCTTTGCCGACGATACCACAATTTATTCCGCAGGATGGAGACCTTCCCAGCTTCGGAGACACATCCTACGGGTGGTTATCGCTCTCGGAGTATGGTTCCATATTGATGAACCGTAAGAAAAGCCTAGCAATGCGCTTTACTGAGGGAGTCAATTATCGGAACCCATCCGGTCACATTACGATGTTTGACCAACCCAACCCTTGGGCCAAGTCAACCAATTACCTAGGACCAGTAGTTAAAGTGGATGGTTGTTGTCTTAAATCCACTTCTTTATCAGTTAATCGCGGAGTTCCTCAAGGTTCTATTCTCGGCCCTTTGCTATGTATAATTTACACAGCTGATATAACAACTCAAATAAAAAACTGTAAATTTCATCTGTACACACAAGAATATACACAATGCACAAGTATATATTTCCTTCCTGCCAAGTGAATTGCTTTATGCTGTCATAAAAATAAATGAAGATCTTGCTCGTATTGCTTATTGGACTGAGATAAATTCTTTAAGGCTTAATGCATCAAAATTTAAATATATGGTTTTAGGATCAAAAACACAAATCGAAAAAGTCCTAGCACTTAATCCAAATATTTGCATTCTAAATGAACAAATTGATTCAGTTGACGAGACTAGAAATCTAGGAATTGTTATGGACAGTAGACTTCGTTTGGGACGCATGTACTTAATCTGGTAAAAAACTGTTTTTACAGAATAAAACTGTTATACGAAATTAGAAATTTCTTAAGTGAAAACATTCGAATAACACTATGTGAAAGTCTTGTTCTGTCTAAGCTGAACTTGTAACCCCTGGTTTGCTTCCAACCACCCAAAAGAGCGGTGAAATTTATCATGTTGCAATCAAAATGACGTATCGGTAATTGACTCCCCTAAAACAGAAGGGTGGAGGAACGAAACGTCAAATTGACACCGCTGCTGTCAGTTCTTGAAACACCGGCAGAAAAACTCCCGAGTATTGGGGTAAAAAGGAGTGCTGGAGCCTTTAAATTAGGGTAAAAGTATATTCATTAAAAGGTTAAGGCATAAATATAGTATAAACTAAATCCTCGTAATATATCAATTATCAGATAAATAGTTTGATTCTTCCTCCCAATGAAAAGGACCTAAAAATCGTCAATGTTCGATATCGATAGTTAGGGAGATTTGTCCTCTGAGACCTTAGCTTCCAATAAATGGGCTTGTTCACATAAACGTTCGAGGACGCACGGATCACCCGCGCGTACACTCGAAATCGTTCACGGCGTCGTCCGGGCGTTCGCCTGGGTCATCCGAAAAATAGTAGTGGAGGGGAGGAATAGTATGAAACTGACACTTGACAGTTGTCAGTTGTATGTGGACGTCCAAAGTCGTTCACGATCTCTGGATGATTGAGCGATAATCACACGGATGATTCCAGCGTGTAAGTGAACACAGCCATTGAGAACAATGAACTACGTCAGGTTTTGGGAGAAGGGGAATAGCGATAAATAGAGATTCGGACGAGAAAGCAGCCTTTTTCGGAGGCCAAGTTGGGCATAAAGTGCTGGGCCATCAGTGGTTCATTCCCCCTGTTTCCAACATCGGCAGTCGGTGCTACCAAGAGAATATATTCGGTAGGCAGGAACGGACATCTTCGGGTGAGTTAGCATGGTGATTTGCAATAGAAATCTGTTGGCCTAGTGCCACGTTGTCTAAATTTGACCGTTCCTTGTTGTTATTAGGATCCCCACTTGCACGGCAACATTGAGCGAGCCCTAGCCCTCCGTCAACTTCGGGATTCCCCGAGGGAGGTTTGGACCTCGCGGCTGGCGGGGCCCAAAGCTGTTGTTAAAAAATCAGCGTGTTGTTTGCTTGCGAACAACACAATTATGGTGTTGCGTCCTTTTTTATAGCCTTATATTTTTGATGTTTTATGGTTATTTCTTTATTTCACATGTATTTTAAGGTTATAAAATAAAAGTATTTCATTTCTTTTTTTTTAATTTAATTTCTAGGAGTTACCCTTGATTATCGACTCAAATTCGACAAACACGTCCAAGGTCGCCTTTTCCTTGCATCCGCACTTACGTATCCAAAGCATCAGTTTGACACGATTTGAACGGATCGGCAGTCGGCACCACGACCCCGCCCCTCACCGAACCAATAGTGACCGTGCATAGCTGAGCTGACACTTAGTTTTAGGTAGATATTGATTCAAATTCAAATTCATTTATTAATAATTTGTAACATTACAGTAAGAACCAATGCGTTACAAATACCGTCAAAAATATTTAAAAGTCAAAAACAATAAATTGCACAATTATTAATGTTATGTGTGATAATAATAATAATAAATTAATATGTTGACATAAAAATGTGAACAAAAAACATTACATTATATTTATAATGCTATCCTAGTTATACAAAAATATATTATGTCAAAATAAGTATACAATGTCAAATTATATTATTGTAAATAACTACACATTCACACTGGATTTCCTTGCATTCATCTCGCACATTCTTTTGCATTCATTCATCAGACAGGCTATCCCACTTGCGAACAGGTCGCAGTGTGGAGCTGAGGCGAGTACGGCGGCCATCTGAAAGAAATTTGGAGAGGCTTACAGCCAAAATTGACTTTTAATAGTTGATAATGTCTAAAAAAGTTCGAGAACAAAAAAATTGGCGTACCAAATTAGATTCACAAGCATAAAAAGACATTGAATGCTAATGCATGTTAGTAAATTACGAGCTAAAGTAACAAATAAGGTCTTCTGTCAGTCGTAAGCCAATTAATTACTGTTGTTCTACTCAAAATATGATTAGCCTAGGCAAACTACAAAAATAAAAATAAATATAACTGCTTGAATAGTTGTTTTATACGCTCTTGAGGTAAAGTCTGGTGTAAACAATGCGGTCAAAGGTACCGAAATACCCATAATGGGGTTAGCCAAACATAATTTTGAGACCCGTGGTTGAGACAAGCAGATAATAGACAATCTATATTCAATCTAAGTATATCAACTACTATATACCTACTTATAATAAAGCAGCAAGTAACAAAAACACAATAAAGATAATAAAAAAATGGTCTAGTTAGAAGTGTTAGAACAAGATAAGTTTTTTTTAAATGGTTGTCTGTTTGTCTGTTCGCGAATCATGTAAGAACTACTGGACCAATTGCGATGCGTTTGGCTTATGGCTTGACTTAAAAACTAGTGAACTTGGTATCTCAATCCAATGAGGATTGAGCAATCGATAAAAATCCATTAACTAACGTATTTTGATGAAATGTAGTATATTATACTCTGTAGGTACTTTTTGTCCTGAAATAACACATAGGTTAAAGAAATGACCACAGCTAGTCACAATATAAAAGTAAATAAATATAATATTTGCGAATTGATAACATAATTCCTCTGCTGCATGAGTAAATGTTACCTTAGTTCGCAACTAGATGAGAATCCTACTAATATTATAAATGCGAAAGTGAGTTTTTTGTTTGTTACGCTTACACGACCCGACCAATATGAAATTTGACACAAACGTTGTCAGGGGTACAAAAAAGGATATAGTGTATCTCTCATCAAGATTAAGAAAATCATTTTTACGTATGTTTCTAAATTGTTAATTTTCTATGGGGCTGCCACATAGTTGTCAAAGTGACAGGTGTAATAGTGACAGGTGTCAAAGTGTAATGAGTCAAAGTGACAGGAGTCACAATGACAGATGTCAACCTTAGGGGTGTAATACGGAGAGATTTTATAAAAAATAATTCCTGAAGGGGTGACGAGGGTGGTGTAGTTAGCACGCAGGCGAAGCTGCCGGACGCAGCTAGTAAAGAAATAAAATATATTATGACAACTAATTACGAAACACATTTGCGAATACGGTAAGCGTTATGCCTCCAATAACGATTTTCTAAATGTTAGATGTCGTACATAACATACTCGTAACATCATCAGCCCGAAACGTTCACTACCTAACACGGGAATTCCCCACAATAGGGGGAGGGTTACTCCGTAACCTCTATGCACACTTGCCAGGCGACTTGGTGATTGCAGCAGTTGGTGTTGGTAGGAAAATGCTGCTACCCTTTTCTAGAATATCGTTTATTGGAGACAGTGGATGGAACCAGTAAGATGAGAAGGGATGGCTTAACAAATGCTGTTACAGCAACAGTAACAGTTTATTCCGCTGTCTGAAAAGTTTTTCTAAGGCTCATTTAATATAAGCATTTGAAATGCGTGACGATAAATTTGAAACGGTAGACTATAATTCAGTTTTATGACCTGCTGATGATTATTTTTTTCAATTGAAGTATGTTTATTTTCATTTTGTTGATATATTTTTACTAAAATAAAAGTATGTAGCAATCCTTGGTTTTACCGGGTGTCATCATTTGGTAAAACGCCACTAGCCACTGCTCATAAGCGGATATCAGCCAGTGGGTACTAATCTTTCCTTTGTAACAAAGCTAAGTAGTGTCGTCCTTTTTTTTATTACTGTCTATGTAATCTTTTGACCACGATCTCACCTGATGGAAAACGATGATGTGGTCGAAGGTGTAGCACGCTTGCCTAGTAGATACCTATTCACTCTTGACTTGAACACACCTGCGTTATAATTTACCGGAAACACTGACGAGGCCAGGGCATTCCACTCCTTTGCAGTTCTTGTAATAACTGAAGAAGCATAACGTTTCGTTCTTGTGCGAGTGTATTTCAACCATAAAAGGGTGGCGCTTTGCTGATCGTCTAGTCGTACGGTGATGGAAAGTTGATGGGGAATTAGGTTGTGCAGTACTTGTGCACACTCCATAGTGCAATCTGTAGAATACCGACAGGCTTGCTACCTCACGTCGATGCGACACACTTTGAAGCTTACTCTTTACTAGAGTATCATCCCCAATGAGTCTGATAGCACGTCTCTCAATTGAATCCAAAGACTCAGGGTGATACTTGGCTCACCCTGTGCTTGGTGCTGTAGCTATATCGATGGTAATAAATTAAACTCATATAAATTGAATTTAATCTTAGTCTATTTATTAACTGCTAATATTTGTGAATTCAACTGAGCGTGGTAATTTTTCCCACAAATATAACTTACAGTCACAGACCAAGAATGGAGTGGCAATGAACTTGTTTGACTAGACCTTGTTTGTATTCCTAAATTAGAATATTTCACACACTGCATGTATCTGGCTTAGTTCCTAGAAAGGCGAATGTAACTTAAAAATATAAACATTAGAACTGGGAAAATTTACCGTGGAAAACGTTTGGTTTGAGTTTATATCCATCCAACCGCAGTTCCTTGACTACCTTGACTAGGCTTGTGCTTGCCTAGACTTATGACTTATGATTGACTGGGACTCGACATTTTGACTATTTAGTGAAACAAAACATGAGTTCAAAAAACTAAAACCCGGCTACCGTCGGGTAAAAATAGCCTATGACACTCTACACATGAAGACGAATCGATTGCTACCTCACTTGTCTAAATCGAATCAATAGGGGTGACTCTAAGGTGGAACATACACAAACCCACATACATGGATACATACATACATACATACATACATACATACATAGACTGTTAAACACATTACCCTTCTCTTGCTTTGCTGTAGTTAGGTAAAAATATTGAACTTGTATTATCTCTTTACTTGGCGCTGCCTAAATGTACTAGTCGTACAGAGCAAATCAAATTCGGTCAATCCCTCATATCTCAAAAGTTACAGTATTTTTTTCATAGATGGTGCTGTTTTCAAATAGTCTTCTTCTTTTTTTATTAAATGGCTTCTGCGGAGGCACTGGCCTACTAGCAATTTCGCCAATGTCAAGTTTAATAGTTTATAGTAATGTCACGTCACAGTCATTAATTGTCAAGTCAAAGTCACGAATCAGTAAAATGGTGGACGTTTACTAAAACTTCCGAGGGAGATTTGGAAAAATCACAAAATCCCATTTATATCTGCGTTTGATTCTTTTGCCTACACTCGTGCACGGTATCGAACACTTAATGGTTAATATTCCACCAATATTACACATCAACACTCGAAGAAACACAAGATTGAGAATAAAATCAAACTCTACAACACAACATTTTGAATTTTTGCAAAAAAAACCCCTTTCAAATAGTCTAACAAATGTTAGAATTCGCATCGCACTGCTTTACCGACATCATTTTGACACATCAAAAACTTTGTTCAGTTTAACTTTGAAGTTTGGCTTCTAATTTGTTTACAACTACGACGTTCCGGCAAAAATTTAAGGTTAAAATGTTGTGATTGCTATTGTTAAGTTATTGCTATTGTAAGTAAACAGATAATTTTCCATATTTTACGATGATGGTGTGCAAGAACAGAGTTCTCAAGAAAGTTTTTGGTAATTCATTAGAAAAGTAAACAAGTCTCAACTTGAAAATATAGAAAACTAGTTTTCCCCGCCTGCGAATTCGTCAGCATGGACTACTATTTATCACAAAAAAAGCATCCTATGTTCTTCTAGGATATTAAAAGACCAATGCAAAAGTATAGCACCAATGCTCCTGATGTTTTTGACAGACTTGTTATTTCGTTTCCATGGAACCGTTTCTTAAAATTACTACACCATGACTCAAAGCAATTAACAGCCTAGCACAGCATTTGGATAAATCCATATTTTCGAAGAAGAAACACCCATCCGGAAAAGTATGGACTAATCATCATCATCATCATCATCATCATGTCAGCCTTTAGAAGTCCACTGCTGAACATAGGCCTCCCCCAAAGAGTGCCATGACGAGCGACTATCTTGTGCCACCTCCATCCACAGACTTCCTGCGATAGCTACAATGTCGTCGGTCCATCGTGTGGTGGGTCTCATCACACTTCGCTTGTTGTTGTTTGCTTGTTCGTGGTCGCCATTCAAGAACCTTTATTCCCCAGCGGTTGTCGGTTCTGCGAACTATATGGCCTGCCTTTTGCCACTTCAACTTTCAAACTCTGAGAGCTATGTCGGTAACCTTCGTTCTTCTACGGATTTCCTTATTTCTGATTCTATCACATCGTGAAACACCAAGCATAGCTCTCTCCATTGCACGCTGCGCAATTTTTGTATGAGACCAATAGTTAGCGACCACGTCTCAGTGCCTTATGTCATCACTGGCAACACGCACTGATCATAAACTTTCGTCTTGAGGCTCTGCGGTATCTGCGACGAGAAGATTTGGCGTAATTTCCCAAACGCTGCCCATCCGAGTTGGATTCGTCGGTTGACCTCTTTGTCGAAGTTGGATCTACCCAGTTGGATCATCTGACCCAAGTAGACATAGTGATCAACAGCTCCGATAATATCGTTCCCAACATAAACCGGCATGGGTACGACATGAGCATTTGACATGATGTTCGTCTTGCCCATGTTCATTTTAAGACCCACATGTTGGGAAACAATATTGAGGTCACTGAGCATTGTGGTTATGTCTTCCAGGGTTTCAGCCATAATGACTATGTCAGCAAATCGAAGGTGAGTGATGTATTCCATTGCCATTGATGTTAACACCAAATCCGTTCTAGTTCAGAAGCTTGAATATATCTTCCAGTGCAGAGGTAAACAGTTTCGGAGAAGTAACGTCTCCCTGTCTCACCCCTTTTTGCAGCTGGATAGAATTCGTGCTCAAGACGAACTGTCATTGTGGCCTTGCTGTACAAACACTTCAACACTTCGATGTACCGGTAATCAATCTGGCACCGCTGTAATGACTGTAGCACTGCCCAGGTCTCGACTGAATCAAATGCTGTCTCGTAGTCCACAAACGCTAGACATAGTGGCCGATTATACTCTTCGGTCTTCTGTATAATCTGCCAGAACGTATGGATGTGGTCTACGGTGCTAAAGCCTTTCCGGAATCCAGCTTGTTCGGGAGGCTGAAAGTCGTTAAACCTACGAGCGAGACGGTTTGTAACTTTTCTCGAAAACAGCTTATAGACGTGGCTCAGCAGCGAAATGGGCCTATAATTCTTCAAGAGGGTGTCATCACCTTTCTTAAAGAACAAAACCACTACGCTCCTGTGCCACGCCTCTGGCGTTGTACCCTCGAGGATGACGGAGTTAAACAGCTTCTGAAGGACTTTAAGTACCGGTGTTCCACCCGCTTTCAGTAGCTCTGTCGTAATAATAATAACTAACTAATACTTTACTTAAATATGATCATTTTCAATTATTTTTAAAGTTGATGTCTTGAGAAGTTCCTAATAACTGCCTTAGTTTATAATGTGTTTTTTTTTCATGGTTTAATAATTGAAGTTGACAATTGTGTATTATTTATCCTTCTCTTATTTCATTTTATTTAATTTTGAGGGCTTTAAAGCTTAACGTTACTATATGACCCTTGTGTACCTTAATAAAACATAAACACAAAATAGAACAGAAAAACTGTAGAATTGACAACGAGAAAGAAGTCTACGAGGTCTTTGATTATAAAAACTACTGAATGATATTATTATGTATTACCGTGGTATTACTTACCGATTTTATTTATAGTATTACTCTGGGTTCGCTTAGTATTCTTTTTTGACCGGATATGCTTTTCAAATAAATACAACAGAGCCATTTTTAACTCGTTTTTTTTTAGCTTCACCTGTATGTATGTTTTTATGTAACGGAATCCTTGAACTCCATTTTTACCCCCATTAATTTAGTTCAAAAATCTTGGAGTAAATAAATAATTCAAGATAGAAACCCGCCGAAATAATTTTGGTGTTATAATTTATTTCACTACGTTTTCCATACAAATATATTTTCCCTTTATTTCCAACCAAAGGCAATAAATCTTTCATCACAAGACTTAATGACTACAGATGAGCATTAGCACATCGGCATTGCAAATCAATTTAACTATATGGAATGTGAACTATTTATTGTTTTATGCTTTTAGTGGATTTGCCTTTTCCTTGACACAACTCTGTCCACATAATGCCGAGTGCAAGAATTTTACAATTTCTCTACATGAAAATCATCATTTTTAGAACTGACATGTTCACAAACACTAGAAGTATAAACATTAGAAACAGGATATTTACAATGGATACAATTTTGAATGGATGGGCTTAAAACGATGAGTGTTTTGAATCCAGTGTGTTTTGGTCTATGTGAGAATCGAAGAAATATCGTCCCAAATACTTGGATGATACTGTTAGTGTAGTGTAAGTAACGTGATAGAGTTAGTAATGAAAGTGTGAACAATGGTACTGGTGTCACGCTAATAAACGACTGAGAAAGAGGGTAGACCATTTTGTCTGCTAGTTAAAACTTATCTATCCACCTGCAGTTACTTTAGTGATCATGGCGCTTGCAACAGTGCCGAAATATCGGGAACTCAGTAAAAATAGTATCCATGGTAAATATTCCGTATCTAATGTTTATACTTCTATCATTTTATGACTATTTTCTAAGGTAGGAAATTCTCAAGTCGTCTCTATGTTTTATTTTTATATTTTTATGTTCATATAACCGAGATTTCTGAATTTATAATGATGTTTTATTTTATTAGAAAAGGATAGACCTAGGGTGTGGGGCTACATTTCATCTTGGATCTGTACTTTTTGTAAGTGAGTCGATTGGGAGTCAATATTTTGGATCAAGAAATTAAGTATATAATAACCAAGACTAAATATATCTTGCTTTAAAGTGTCGTGGCCATATCCTATAACTAGTTGGCCACATCATGAAATGGTTCTATTTCATTAAATTATCAGTCACACCATGAAATGGTTCTATTTCATTAAATAACTCGCGCGTTTGCTGTTACAGAGATAATATGTCAGGCAATGGAATATTACATTCCATTCAGTGATAAGCCTCTTCTCAGCAAAACTCAGCCTTGGTTTGGATCTGACTGTGGTTGTGCTGTGGCTCTAAAGCATAAGGCATATCTCTGGACTGGACTGATGCTCGAAAGCGCAAATCCTCTGATATTCGGGTTAAGAAACAAAAATTCAATGATTCCCCCAAAAACCTGCAAGAAGACTCTTAGGAAGGCTCATTTTGATCACACAGGTTGAATTGGGGCCAAACTGGCTTCATACCCTGCAGGTAGCAAAGGTTTTTGGTCCCTGGCCAAGTCAGTCGAAGTAAACTTCTGCTGTCCCTCACTGCCACCACTGCTGAAACCTGATGGATCACTGTCTCACACTGCTGGAGAGAAAGTGAATTTATTTGCTTCTCTTTTTGCAGAATTTTTGCATCTAGAAGCTACCGGCAACGCTCCTGCCTTCCTCATTGCGGGGTTTTTATGCCCGATATTCGCATTCGCCAGTAAGAGGTTCTCAGAACGCTTCGAGCCCTAGATGTGAACAAGGCCAGTAGTCCTGATGGCATCCCAGCAATTGTGTTGAAAAACTGTGCGTCCAAATTGTCTCCCATCTTAACGCGTTTGTACCGCCTCTCTCTTCACTCAGGTAAAGTTCCAAAGAGCTGGAAGCTTGCCAATGTACAACCAGTATCTAAGAAGGGCAGTCGTGCTGAGACGGCCAATTATCGCCCCATCTCGATAACCTCTTTACTCTGTATTGGCATACCTTGAGGACAATGATCTTCTCAGTGACCGGAAATACGGCTTTTGCCGAAACCGGTCTACCGAGGATCTTCTTGCGTATGCCACTCACGTATTGAGCGAAGCCATCGAGATGCATGGTGAGGCGCTTGCCGTCTCTCTTGATATATCTAAGGCTTTTGATCGGGTCTGGCACGACGACGAACGATCTATTCGAGTAGTCCTAGAGGGCTGCTCGTCTGACCAAATGGCCATCAATGCTGGTGTACCTCAAGGATCGGTTCTCTCGGCCACACTGTTTTTACTGCACATTAATGACCTTTTGAAGACCGGTACCTTTGGGTATGCAGATGACAGTACTGTGGTTGAGAGATACAGTTCCAATGCTCAAGTCGGCTGCGACGCTGTCCAGCTTCAGAGAGAGGCTATGGTGGACCGTTTGAATTTAGCCTTGTCCGATTGGGGCAATGCTAACCTGGTTAAGTTTAATGATACAAAAACGCAAGCGTGTTTGTTCTCTGCTAAAAAAAGTCCTCTTAACCGATCTCCGTCTTTCCGTAGTATAACAATACCAATAGGCGACGATCTGGAGCTATTGGGTGTTGAACTCACATCGAACCTGAATTTTGGGTCCTACAATTGAATCCAAAGCCAAGGCAGCTGCAAAGAAACTTGGTATTTTGTCTAAGGTTACTAGGTACTTTACACCGGGACGGCTTTTGAATCTTTACCAAGCACAGGTCCGATCTTGTATGGAGTACTGCTGCCACCTCTGGGACGGTTCTGCCAAGTATCAGCTCGAGGCTTTGCATTCAATTGAGAGACGTGCTATGAGGCTCATTGGAGATGACACTCTGGTTACGAGTAAGCTTCAAAATCTGGCGCATCGACGTGAGGTCGCAAGCCTGTCGGTATTCTACAGATTGCACTATGGGGATTGTGCATAAGAACTGCACAATCTGATTCCCCATCACCTTTCCATTACTAGGCTAGGCGATCGGCAAAGCGCCATCCTTTTATGGTTCAAATACCTCGCAAAAGAACGAAGCGTTACGCTTCTTCATTTATTATAAAAAACAATTTATTATTAGAACTTCTAAGGAGTGGAATGCCCTGCCCTCGTCAGTGTTACCGGTAATTAAGAGTGAATAGGTATCTACTAGGCAAACGTGCTACACCTTCGACCACATCATCGCTTTCCATCAGGTGAGATCGTGGTCAAACGATTGCCTTGACAGTGATAAAAAAATAAATAAAAAAAACAGTCGGTCACATCATGAAATGGTTCTATTTCATTAAATTGACAGACTCGTTACCGTTACCATTATTTCATTTCCACGGCAACATGTCGTCATTCATGTCATACAGCGAGTAATCGTCATTTTTGTAGGCAAATTTTGGATACCTTGGGTTATTGAAATTTTCATAGGTACCACAATTTATTTGAAAAATAAAATACTGCCTATGTTATCAGCCTATAATGTAGCTTTCTATAGGTAAAAGAGTTTTTAAAATCGGTTTAGTATTTTTTTGAGTTTATCCATTACAAACAAACATACAAAAAATCATATCATTCCTCTTTATAATATTAGTGTAGATGTAGATCAAAGAATTTCTAACAATTTTAATATAGTACCTATCTATTCGCTTTACGTGCTATGACATCATCTAACATGAAATACCTACCTTACAGTATAAAGAAGTATTCAAATAAATTAGTCACCGTGGTTTTGTCGCACCTGTATTGATCAATTACTGTAGACTTCAATGCGTTAGCCGAAGCAGTCGTGTTAAATTCTCAGGTGAGGCTTTAATACCTTCTTATTCGCCAGATTAGCATACATCGAACAGACATCGAAGTGTCTCGCTCGATACAAATATTGAACGTAAATGACATATGCATGAACGCGCTCCAAGTCGTGCTTTGAGTCGTTTTGACACGTCTTAGGCCGGAGCACATGGTCGCAATTGTGGCGAAGTTAAACATTTGTCTTGATTAGATTCAATTATAGGTTGATCTACACGCCACACATATAATCTTGATGAGAATTATTGAAAGGATAGAGGACTTGAATTTTATTCTTATCTTATATTTGTCTCCATGAGAGCCATGTCTGATCCATGATCCCCGGAAGCCGCAGTTAAGCAACTGGAGTCTCCCACAAACGGGTGAAGACATTATCAAATTCGGAATTATTTCTCTCACTAACAATTGGGAACAAAATCTCCCGAAAGTATTTTTACTTCTCTTTATTTCCTCTCAATAATACTCAGAACAGCTTGAGATCGGTTCAGTGGATAGTTTTGGGGTTTCCTTCCAGTGACCTCCAACCTCCCCTATAGCCACCCCTTCCCTCCAGAATTTTTCTTAGCATTCGCTATTGCTATTAATATTATGGAACGGACTCACCAGATTCACTTCTGATTATTTGACAGCAATGTTTGAAATTCTAAGGAAAATGTCAGACTCTGACATGGCTTAACGACTGCTAATAAATATCAGCCGGGACAGAGAGCTTAACGTGCCCTTCAAAGCATGGAGTGAAGAAAAACCGCATTTAGATAAGTTATTGGTGCGAATCCTAGTTCCGAACCCGTTATCGTTGGATTCTAAGTTGCACCGTAAGGCTACCATCGCTACCATTTTTCTAGCAACTGTACAAATTTACGTCATGTGGTTAGTGGTTCTATTCAAAAACACTATTTTGTGACTGGGACTGTGTACTGTGTACTGGGAAGTACCTCATGGTTCCATTCGTTGGTCTTCTGATATTCATGATAGCAGGAATCTCAATCGCCCTTCTTTTTACTTGCACGACTGTTTTTTTTTTAAAAGTTTCTCCGTGGAAACTACTTTCCCGCAAAACTACGAGAATTTTCCGAGAAAAGTACGGTAGTTAGTGTGTGTAGTTTATCCAACGCTTAATTGATGTAACACCTTTTTTCTACTAATCGTGCAAAATAATTGAGCAGGCATAGAGATATAGAGCTCAATCCAGACAGGTAGGTATTTTTTTAAATGTTTTGCATGTATAACATTTGTATCCTACTAGCTAGAGATCAACAAAGCTCCAAAAATAAGCAAAGGTTTAGCCCCGGTTCGTGTAAAGGAGAAAACATAGCAAGCTTTGCCAAATTAAAGCAATTTTTTATTATTATTCTAACGTCAACTAATTTCCGCTATGTTACAAACCCCTTTCGGGGTATTTACCGACGTGAGAGTCAGACTCATTCTATGTTTTAACCTTAAACCATCGACCACATCATTACTTAGCTACAGATAGTACTAACGACTTATATCACCAGTGAGATAGTAATGAAATGCTAGCCAATAACAATATGTTGAACGTCAATTCTTACCGGTATTGAATATTCGGTTAACTAAAAACATTCCGAATTACCCCTAAGTTACCTAGCCTACTAATAACCTACATTTATTCAAGATAAGAAGTTATCTAAACATAGTTAATTCACCAGCAGTTAAATTACTTGATAATTTTTAAAACGCGCAATAAATAAGCCGATTTGCATATAATTTCCACGTTTAAATTAAGTTTTGCACCAAAACCATCCGAAACTCTTCAAAGTCGTATTTAACGGTGCTAGCGAGTAGCGACTGACTCATATATATATATATATTTTTAAGACAAAAGAATATGTACCTATACGACGTATTGTTTATGTTGCGTATTTATTTGTATTGCAGACTTGAGTTATGACTTCAACTTTAAGAAAATACCTACCATTTTTTTTTTCATTTCTAGAACTATATCCACTTCTTCTGTTTCTAGTCGATCGATGGTTCAATCAACATAAACTTTCAAAATGCTTTGACTACGTAATGCAAACTGCGACTGCCCGGTCTACAACTTCCATGAGATCGTTAAAATGACATGGTAATGAGTGTGACAAAGCATACGAACAAGTAATAACATTTATTACTTATTCTTATGGACATAGTCCGGTTCAAAACTATATCCACTAGTCACTAGTGAGAGACTTACTGTACCAAGCGACGCGATAAAGGTTTTTAGAATATTGTTGCTTTCGCATTTTGAATTGGTGGTAGGTGTAACTTTGAAATGTACAAAGTCTTATCATAGAACAACCTCACTTGACATGGTCTCACTTTGAAATTTTTAACTTCCATATGTACCCCAATTTCTCAACAATAAGAACGATTCAATTCTTATACAAACTTACAAATTATAAATGATATTACTTAGTAACACTCTATCTAACAAATTTTATGAAGGTCGGATCAATAACTTGAAAATTCTCTTTGAACAAATAAACATAAATTGTCAGAGTTGATTCGAAGACTCGCTTGGCTCAGTCAAACCACATCCAAGATGGATGCTTTATTCAGTGTATGGTCGAACAATCATCGTACAAAAGCGCAAATTTTGTCTAAAACAATATTTATTGTTTGAGGTGGCACAAGATCGCTCGTCATGGCGCTCTTTGGGAGAGGTCTATGTTCAGCAGTGGACTTCTAAAGGCTGACATGATGATGATGATGACTGGAGCCTTTCACATCACGTGTGGTTCGGACCAAGGATTGAATCGCTTAAGTAAAAAGTGCTCTGTTTTAGTGGGCCTTTAGGACCACGGTGTGAATTGCCTACGGTTTTTTATCCTGGGGAAATTTGGATCCTGCTGTGAATCGCCTTTAAGTGTTTTTTTTGTTTGTATTATTCAGTAATCTACAAGCTACTCGTAAACAAAGCAACACAGTATTATCGTCACGACACACGACTATTATTATTGTAGGAGCACATTTGTAGGAAAATACATATTCCTCTTCAATAGAAAACATATGGTTCCAAAGAAGAAATGCATCTACCAACGTATGTCAATGGTTTTGGTATTTTTTTCAAAATTTCCGGCAAGCGTGCATCACTTGCATTTTGTGGGTACAGTCTAAGCAACACACAAAAAACAATCACAGTTTTCCTCTTCAAACTGATTATCTCTTGTAATTTTATCATTGAAGATCTCTACTAAAGTATAATAATCCACTGGCACAGATTAAATACTACCTAGGTTTTCCCCACCATAAACAATGACCTCAGATTTGCATTACCTTCGTAGTTTTTAAGTCGACCACAGTCATATCTTAATTGACGGTTGATGATTTAATCGTTTTGACGCGAACTCCTTTTAATTATTAGGTATTGTTCTTAATATTATGTCTGTATATGTATAGTTAGGGTTTTTCTCTAAATGTTATCTTTTAAACGTAATTAATAACTACGGTTGACTGTAAGGCTTAATAACAACAGGTGATAAAAGTAGATTACGTACGACGTATTCAATGATTGACTCATCAAAATTAGGTGCGTTGTTATTGAATACAATGGTTGCGAAGGGAGCATTGACACTTCGAAGGCTTTAGGATTATTATCAAATTAATTGTGTGTCAAATATTTGACAGGGCAAACACTTCTCTCCCGTTATGGTTACAATACCAACGAGTGTCTAGGTACTTTTGTCGGTATTACAATTTGAAATCGGAACCACATAATACCATAGCGGAACATTGTATATGATTTTTAGAACCTGCTTATCGAGAACATAAATCTAATAATTTTTCCAAGGATAAAATTGGATCAGACACGGGACTCTCTACGGGGTTCATACTATCACTACCTAGTCTGTGGTGCATACATAAATTCATAGACAACTGCATTACATAGATCAGTGCATAATTGCATAGAAAAGGGACGTTCAGTTTTTCCGAATTTGAACTTTTTCCGTGAAGTTTTTCCGATTTGTCTTTCTACAATAAAACTGATCAAGCCGTTTTCAAGTGATGCGCTCAACAACGAACAGCATTTGTTTTTTTTATTCATAGGTATATAGATTACATGAAAGGATATCATCATCATCATCATCATCATCATCATCATCATCATCATGTCAGCCTTTAGAAGTCCACTGCTGAACATAGGCCTCCCCCAAAGAGCGCCATGACGAGCGATCTAGTGCCACCTCCATCCACCGACTTCCTGCGATGGCTACAATGTCGTCGGTCCATCGTGTGGGGGGTCCTCCATACTTCGCTTACTCGTTCGTGGTCGCAATTCGAGAACCTTTACTCCCCAGCGGTTGTCGGTTCTGCGAACTATAATTATGGCCTGCCCATTGCCACTTCAACCTGCAAACTTCGAGAGCTATGTCGGTAACCTAGGTTCTTCTACGGATTTCCTCATTTCGGATTCTATCACGTAGTGAAACACCGAGCATAGCTCTCTTCTTTGCACGCTGCGCAACTCTGAGCTTGTATATGAGACCAATAGTTAGTTAGTCTGAAAGGATATCTAAAAATAAATGGAAACCCAATTTTCCTAAGGGACAATTCCGTAAACTTACTACGTCAGCTAAGAAATCACGAAGATATGAGTAAAATTGCAATCTGCGTATACCTACCCTACAAATTAAAACCACCTCTTTTTTTATCGATTAATTCATACAATAAAACCCTAACGTTTAGCTTTCGACAAAACAATCAGTAACCAAGGCCCACCTTTTTCAGATGACATCGACGGCGTAGGAGCATTTTCTTACCAAGATTCGACAGGCAGGTACGGTGGAACGTACGGCTTGAGAAACGGACAGGTGGTCAACCAACAGGGCAACTTTCCCCCGAACTTCTCACCACCTACCTTCACGGATTTAGACGATTTCTTTCCAGAGTACTTTAGCAATCTCGGGAACCTGCTGCAAGAGTAAGGAAAAAATCCTTTAATGTAGCCTCGATGCTTCCGGTGGAGGTATACTGGAGATGGCTGCTGGTATTCGTACTGACTGATTACCTGCGGTGATTCGGTAGTGGTTGTGGTAAACTTAGTTGATCTGACGACTATCATATGGTAGTTTTTTTGCATGGTAACCAATGGTGGATGGTTAAGTATTAGAGCTTCACAATCGTTCTTGTTAAACGCTTTTATTGTTATTGACCTGTAACTTAGCAAGAAAATCATACAACGCACTTCTCATCCATTTTCTACTGTTATGTCGATTTGAAACTTTACAAACAGGCAATTCTGGTGACAATACAATAATATTATGTACAATCGAGTAGTTCTGATAATGGAGCACAAAGGTAGGTCGAACACTTTATAGCTTCTATTATCCCTATCTATTTTGAGTTCATTTGAATTGTTTGTTGTTTGTTTTTCATATGAGGTAGGCCTCTGGTGTCAGAATTTTTCATATGTTTAGGTGCATCCGATATTCATTACACATGGTGATTAGTGTCTTATGATGGAGCAGTAAGACGGTCAAGGTGTTTTATAACTATGATGACGTATATTTATATCTTGCAACAGTGGATAATGTAGTTTCTATTCTTTGTGAGGTAGCCTGTAATCATAACACAGTTAAAAGTGACGACATTACGTTTATGTGCGCAGCGCGCTTACTCTTGAACCCAATACTAATTCTTATTCAATGTCAATTTCAATCCAATGTTAACACAATATTGAGTAATCACTGTACCCTTGAAAACAATCCTGTTAACATAGGATTGAAATTGCGCTTGTATTGGCGCAGGATTTTGTCAGTACCATGAAGATAGTTGCTTTAGGCTCAGCAATAGGGACGTTCACATCTATCGTAAATCGGTAAAACAACCCTAAATACCCTTAAAAAGTCTAAAAACTGAGCTTTTTATTGATAGAAAATAATAAAACATTAAACACAAAATTATATATATTTTCCTTTTCAAGTAAATAAATAGTAGTTTAATAATAAATTTATGTTTTTTTGGCTGATTTGTGCGTGTCCGTTGCCTATGACTAATAGACGTAGAAAAAGTTCAAATCAAAACAAAACATTACAAGAGAATTGGATAGGTACGGATGGGAATTTGAAGTGGATGGAACACAAATTATAAACTTATGAAGTATTATAAGCTCCTCTCAACGTCCATAAATGACATACAACACAAGGGTGCGAATGCAATGCGTTTTCAGCGCGTCTTGCGATAAGCGCGCGTTATCAGCGCATGAAAATGGCATCGTGTGCATAACTCTTATTTAATTTTTAAATAATAATAATAAATAACTGGATTAGGTTTCATGTACCTACCTATATTAGTATCATTACTTAAGACTGATGTTTTTAAAGACTATTTTAGTTGTGGGCAACTTTTACCTTGTTGAATGATTTGATTTTCCTACATTCAGAGATTTATTTGTATCACACTAATTACAATTCACACTAATAAATGCAAGAGTTTGTGAGTGTATATGTTTGTTACTACATCGCGCCCAAACGGCAGAACGGATTTTGATGTATACCTTTGGTCCTAGAAGACAAAAGACATAGATTACTTTTCATCATCATCATCAATTTTCATCATTGTTCACGCGGATGAAACCGCGGGGCGGGGCGGGGGGCATCATTCATACAATACTGTTAAGTTTGTATAAAAAATATTTATTAGACTGAGGTTTATAAAGACTAAAATGTAACTTTTACCTTGTTGTTAAAATACTTGTTAATTGATTTTATATTCCTTTATTCAGAGATTTACTAGAAGTAAGTTTATTTCATAACAGAAGTGTGAGTACTTTAAGTGAAATGCTAAACCTACTTGAAGTATTATGACTGCTTAAGATTTACCTACCTAAAGAGGTATGCGTCTAGGCAATGCCATTTTAAATATGTTGACAGAAGGTTCTCTATTGTAGTTTTAGTAGGTAGCCTAAATACTACTTACGTATAATAATAAATAATAGCTGAATTCCTATGTAAAATAATTTCTAATTTTTAGTTTTATGTGCCATAATACTTTAATACAAAAATAATTAACTAACACTGTTTTATTTTATATATTTGTTAGTTATTTAGGTACTTACATCTAAATCTCCAATAGTACCATGAAGAGGTAATAAACAGATAGACAACAATATGTTCACTCATAGAAAATGCGTTGTCCATATAACGCATCATCCGACGCTCGGTTCACCTTTGTTGAAATTGTAATGCATGATTTCGACGTAGGATATTGAACGCAAGAGCCAAACGTGCCATTATATTGTCACAAAATGATCTAAAAACGCACAAAACTGAATTTTAATCACGGAAAAGTAACTAATTTGCTATTGTGTTAATTCCGATTTCTACGCAATACCTAACCCAATACGCGGCTGTCCAAACAGCGTCAAGAGTGCCGATTTTGCTAAGATCAGTTTCAATGCCAATACCATTTAGTTCTTTCAATATCCGCACAATATTGAATTAATTTGGCGCTAGATTGGCATTCAAGTGTGTTCAAGAGTACGAATTGTCATAATTCCAATACCGACCGATCAGAATTGTGTTCAAGAGTAAGGCCCCAGGTGTGATTAAAACCTAGGTATACCACAGAATAAATAATAATATAACCTTTTGTATATGAACCGCTACGCTTTTTAATACTTGGCTGTTTTCACATGTAGACATCAATTAGTAAGGTCGAGGACTTATCAACTTGTCGTTAAATGTAATGTGATGGAGCAATACAGCTACTGTTAAAACTGCAATTGAAACTTAAACTGTAAATAAACACAGTAGCTGTTTAGCATGATATTGTTGGCGTAGTATGCTTGCATGAGGTTAGAATATTCTAAAAACACCAATCTCGATCTAAACTGATTATTTTTTCAGAGCAAGTCTATTCATTGTTCCAACACCATTCATTCGACCACCACCATTCCGCAGAACGTTTGCAAATCCATTCTTCAAAAGGTAACATTGTAACTGCACGGTATGTGACCTAATTATGTAACTGGTAAATTTTCGTCTACTCACTTTCATAATTATTCGTCCGCTTTGCTAAACTACCTTCTAAATAGCTGCTTCTGTATTCTCTGCTTGTTTCTGAGTGTTATTTTTGTGATTCCAGGACATTCGAACCTAGTGTAGAGACTCAAAAGCAAGCGTTTGACGCAGCAAGAAAGGCCTTCTACCTGACCTCGAATCAGGCTGGCTACAATCCGAATTTCACCCCCTCTAGGTTCCCATTCGGTGGCGATTTCCCAGGACTGGGTGGATTTCCAGAGCCACAAAGATTTCCAGGACAACAAGGATTTCCAGGACCAGAAGGATTTCCAGGCCAAGGATTCCCTGGCTTCCAGATGCCGAACTTCAGACGCTATGATGACAGCAACGTGAACAGCGCATATGCTGGCGCTGCTATAGGACCAGGCTTTAGGCATCAAGTGGCAAATATTAACCCTGCTAATCCGGTATGTACCAAGTTTATTTTTGAATCAATATACTTTCTAAGATTTTTCCACTGATGCTGCATTTTACACGATGAGAAGTACTCTATATATTATTCCAGGACAACCTATCTTTGTTTAAATTCTGGTCCAAATTAGTTCAGCAATTACATCGTGGCAAACTTAAAACTCATTAACTTTACTTCTATTATATTAAGTAGTATTAAGTAGGATATCACATCACATCATCAGCCTGTGTTCGTCCACTGCTGGACATAGGCCTCTACCAATGAATACCACAGAGCCCGATCATCGGCTCTTCATATCCAGTTTCTGCCGGCCGCCTTTCGCAGGTCTTTACCTGGCCGGTGGGCGTCCTACACTAAGTAAGACATGAAGTAGGTTTACTAATAATTTATTACCAAAAATCTATGTAGAAGCACCTGTGATTACCAGCAAAAGGAGTTCAGAAAATGGACTGCAGCATTTTCATGTTCATCTAAATCTTTGCACTATGGAGAGTGTGCTCAAGAACTGCACAATCTGATCCCCCCGTCACCTTTCCATCACCGTACGACTAGACGATCGGCAAAGCGCCACCGTTTTATGGATGAAATACCTCGCACAAGAATGAAGCGTTACGCTCCTTCATTTATTATAAGAACTGCAAAGGAGTGGAATGCCCTCGTCAGTGTTTCCGGTAAAATATAACCCAAGTGTTTTCCAAGTCAAGAGTGAATATGTATCTACTAGGCAGGCGTGCTACACCTTCGACCACATAATTGCTTTCCATCAGGTAAGATCGCGGTCAAACGATTGCCTAGTAAGGAACAAAAAAAACTGCGATCTTGAATCCCTGCCAAGAGTGGTGGTTATGTCAGAATACCCCACCCCTATTATATCGTCATGTCTTCTCGTCGCCCGTCCCACAGTTTCCCTAAACACGAAAGTCTTTGATCAGTCCGTCCTAACCGTAATGACATAAGGAGCCGAAACGTGGACACTGACTGTGAGACTGGTCCACAAAATTTAAGGTCGCTCAGCGAGCTATGGAACAGACTATGTTCATGGTTTTTCTATGGTATGGCATCCGAAACGAGGTGATCCGGCAGAGAATGAAAGTCACCGACATAGCTCAAAGAATTAGCAAACTGAAGTGATAATGGGCTGGTCACATAAGTGGAAGAACTGATAACTGATTGGGCAGATGAGTTCTTCAGTGGAGACCACGTATAAGCAAACGTAGTGTAGGACTTCCTCCGGCCAGATAGAGCTTTGATTTACGCAAAGTAGCTGGCAGCAATTACATGAGAAGAGTCAATGGAGCGCATTAGGAGAGGCCTATGCCCAGCAGTGCACTAATGCAGGCTGTTGATGACCCCTTATATGAGGAAGGCCCATATTCAGCCGTGGACTTATTCGAGCTGATGATGATGAATCTATGCGTTATCAGTACAGTAGTTCAGGTGATACGTATGATTGTTAAAATAATGTCATAACTCCAACAGTCGTGAGCTACAACAATAGTTAATATTATCTACAGCGCATACTTACAATAAAAATCTGTAGACTGGATAAGCACCAAAGTAAAGATGACACCGTATTGCATCAATATTTACATAGATGTACGATGACGTCTGCAACCACCAGTCCTTGCGGTCGTGACTAAACTGTCTGATACTATTGTATGCAACCTTGCTGTAAACATGCATGTTATTCTAATTACCCGACTACAGCGAAGCAAAATGGAGGGTTATCATTTTAACCAGTATGTATGTATGTATGTATGTATGTATGTGGGTGGGTATGTATGTATGTTCAGCTGTTCCCTCATAACTTCCAAACTACTCATCAAAATTTGACAAATGAGGTATGTTTTTTTTTTTTTTACTTTAGATGCTTTTAGTTTAAAAAGTTTTTCTCTCTTACTAATTGCACATTGTGTTGCGTGTAGTGTACCTATAATAAAGAGTCATCTATGAGGACTCACCCGTGTGGATGATGCAGTTGATCACTCAGCAGTCCATGGAATATACCTATACAAAAACGTCAATCCATGGCTTGGTTGCTGTGTGAAACGAGAACAAACAAATCAACAAACAAACTCACAAGATCTTGTATCAATATAGATAGTTTCATCAAAATACGCTATTCTTAATCAAAATATGAGTTCATACTCATAGGTACTTAAATAGATATTAACAAATCTCTTTGTGGCAACAATTGCCAGCCAGCTTGGTAACGGCTGAGCGTATTTTGATGAAACTTTCTATATTGATACAAGGTCTTGTGAGTTTGTTTGTTGGTTTGTTTGTTCTCGTTTCACACAGCGACCAAGCGATGGATTGATGTTTTTGTATAAGTATACTCCATGGACTGCTGAGTGATCAACTTCATTATCCTATGAGTATGAACTCATAGGTACTTAAATATATATTCACATTTATAATAATACTAACTGCGCTCCGCGGTTTTATCCGCTTGGATAATTATGGTGAAAAGTAGCCTGTATAAAAAATTTAAATATCAGGAAAAATTTACATATTGAGAACTCAATAAAAATTGTATCCATTGTATTAGCTTGTATGCCTTATTCCAAGACTTAAAATATACCAAATCTCATCAAACTCCATTCAGCCGTCTTAACGCTTGTTTATTTCTCCGCAGCTACTAAACGACGGATTGACGTAAGCTTTTCTTCAAGGACCGGAGAGTGTCAAAGACCATAGGCCTATAATCATTATCATCATCCACACAGGTAAAACCAAGGAGCGGACCTGGTGTATAATATTTACTAGCTGAGCCCGAGGTTTCAACCGCGTGAGTGATGATCATGACTGATGAGCCTAATGTCACTCAACAGTCCTTGGAGTATACCTATACAAAAACTCACGTCAATCCATCGCTTGGTTGCTGTGTGAAAGAGGAACAAGCAAACCAACAAAGTGTGTGTGATCAGATTAGATAGATAGATAGATAGATAAATTCTTTATTGCACACACCACAAACAAAAATAACAAAAATGAAGAAACAATAGTAGAAGAAGAGTTACAATGGGCGGCCTTAAAAGCGATCTCTTCCAGGCAACCTTTGGATGGAGAGGAATTGTTACAAGCGTGAAGGACGGGGTGCACTATGATATAAACGTACTAGAAGGAAACAGTAAATAATATTTTTTTCTTGCCTTTGACCTAGGTCTTTGTGACAATGTGGACAAACATGGTAAACACGGGGTTTGCTTACAACAGTAATGAAAGAAAGTAAAGAAAATAGTAGAGTTGTATAAATAACAAATAAAATAATGCGAATGTTTAAACAGGTGTACCTTTGTGTGGTGTATGTATGTTAAAATGTACACACATGAGATAAAGAACTACAAAGTCATATATTTTTTTAAACTGACATGGTCTCGTACACTAAAAGTTTAATCATAAGCAACGGGATATTTACCATGCATACTATTTATATTGAGTTCCCAATATGTCGGCACTGTTGCAAGCGCCATGATCACGGATAACTGAATTAACTGCGGGTGGAATAGTTTTTAAGGGCAGACAAAATGGTCTACCCTCTTTCTCACTCTTTAATTACGCGCGACACCAGTACCATTGTTCACACTTTTGATACTAGATGGCGACATACAACACTAACAGTATCACCTCGCGTATTAGGGACGGCAATTCTTCGGTTTTCACATAGACGTACCAATGAATTCCAGACACTCGACAGTTTAAACCCATCCTCACGATTGAAGTTTTTGTATTTGGTAATTTCAATCGGTTCTCTAACCAATCTTGGTATGTAGTGGCGTTCTGTAGAAAGTATCTGAGGGTTATGTAACTCGATCCAGTGGTTTGACCCGGACTCCAAAAGATGTTGAGCGATGGCTGACTTCTGCGTCTCATTGTTCTTGACTGCCCTAATGTGCTCCTTTATGCGGCATGAAACAGTCCGTTTAGTCTGGCCAATGTAGGAGCTCCCACAACTGCAGTCAACTTTGTAAACTCCTGGACTCTCCAAGGGAAAACTATCTGTGGTGAGCGTAAATACTGAGACAGCTTCTTGAAAGGAGTGAAAATGGTATTGACAGAGAACTTATTATGAATATTAGCGACCTTATCTATCACTCAATATAAATAGTATATATATGGTAAATATCCCGTTTCTTATGATTATACAAAGTCATATTTTCTGCTCATTACTTTAACATAGAAACTTTACTGATAATGAACGTGCTTTAGACAGAGAATAGAGCGATAGGTGTTTACTGTAACTAATTTGATGTAACTTATGCTAATGCTAGCTGTGCCCGCGGATTTGCCCGCGATGCTAATTTTTATGGGTTAAAAGTAACTTATGTGTTATTCCAGGGCCTTTCATGTACAATATACCTAATTTCGTTCAGCCGTCATAAAGTTTTTATCGATTGCTCGGCTTCTACTCATCGGATCCAAATACACCAGTTTTTAATTATAAGCTGTTCAACAGTGAAAACTGTACTGCAATCGGTCCAGTAATTTTACGTGATGCGCGATCAGTCAAACAGGCAGATATACACCATCTTTAAAAATGTTATAATGTTCAGTAGCCTATTTTAAGTCCCCCATTTTTTTTCTTTGTCTTACATACTTTTTGTTCTTACTGCTTTATTATAAGTATAGATATTATAGTTAAAGATCACAGAATTTCTATATATAAGTGACTGTTTCGTTGTTTTCGTTCTTTGCATTAATAAGAAATCTCCGACTCTCAGGACAACCCCAACATCAACCAGTACTCCAGCAACACTGGTAGTCCTGGTGGGTATAAGAGCGTCTCCAGCTTCTCGTCCGCCTCAACCTCAAACCTCAACGGAAAGACATCAGGCACCAGACTCGCTGAGACCACGATCAACGACAATGGGAAAATTACAAAGTATAAGGTGGAGAGTTAAGTAAATTTCTCCAAACCTCATCAGACCTCCTAATTTGAGACAACAGGCGACCGTTATCCACTAGTTTATCTTGCAGTTTAAAGAAATTCTGCCAAGTTATTGTTTTAGATATGATAGTATACTATCTGCTAATTTCTTCAATACATAATTTGTTCATTTTTTTTAATTACAAAAAATATCTTGTACAATTTTACTTTCATCGCATGTTGGGTTTGTTTTGTTTGTAGTTTCTCTAGTATAATATGTATTATGTCAAGATATATCACTTGAAGGTGTTACTTTATCTAAGTTTCTTGTTTTCTTGATTTTTATTATTATAATTCAAATACGTCAAATGTGTGATCTTACCTTGTATTAAATTTAAAGTGAAGTTTGAATAAATTGTTAACTCTTAAATTTTGACCACTCATTTTACACTGTCACAATTTGTTTGCAATGGGTAACAAGTAGAGATGCATAGTTGCCCCGCTAGTACCCCTAGGGTTACTTCGCGGGGGTACTTACTAAGTATCCCCGAAGTAATAACCATACACTAGTCTAGTGGTCCTAGATGGTTATTACGGCACCGTATTATTTATTCTGCCGTATTACTGTTACGATCTGTTATAAGAACTCAGTTAAAATTTATACCTGGTGCAAAAATGGCTGGAGCCAATTTGAGAAGCTTTGAAGCGTATGCGTGACACCACGAAACCCCTCGTCATCTGCATTGTTCAAATGATGAGAGTTGATGACATCATCATTATCATCATCAGCCTATACTTGTCCACTACTGGACACAGGCCTCTCTTAATGCACGCCAACGAGCTCGGTCGTCAACTCATACATAGAAACATACCTAGCTGTATGTTTCTATGTATGAGTTGACGACCGAGCTCATTGGCAGAAACATACAGCTAGAGCCATTTATTTAGTTGAGCCCGATACTTTGTAGTAGACGGACCTTAGGGTCAGAGGCCAACTGCGGCCTTAAAAACTCTGACACCAGAGACCAGCACTACAAGACAAGCAAGCTAGTACGAGTACATCAGTTGGGGCAAAAAATAAATTGGAATAGTAAGTAGATAAGTATGTATAGTATATAGAGAATATTGAACTGAAACGTGCACACAATCATGAGCAACTCATTACTGCTCTCGACCTGAGCTCCAAGGTCAAATAACATTGTTGTTTTTGTACCCATCATTACGACCACAGGATGAACAAAAACAATGAAACGCGCCCATTAGTTTAAT
Source organism: Alsophila aescularia (assembly GCA_946251855.1). Lineage (NCBI taxonomy): Eukaryota > Metazoa > Arthropoda > Insecta > Lepidoptera > Geometridae > Alsophila > Alsophila aescularia. Next base: position 26,831,550 of record OX276377.1, read on the forward strand.
TTCGCCAATTTTCCGTCTATTTTCATTTTTGCCGTTGTGGTTTCGACCCACGAACGCGATTGACTAACTTGAGCACATCCTCTATAGCCACTTAGTTCTCTACATTTTCTGCAATAGAACTCTTTCATTCCATCGTCTGTTACTTTTCTGTGGATCTTCCCAGGGTTCTGGTGAGGAGGTGGAGGTCTGTCGATTCTTCTCACGAAGTTGGAATCTCTGCCGTGGTCCTGATTCCAATAGTTGATATTGTTGAAGAAACTTGAAGGTTTCCACTGAGCAGGGTTGGTAGCCAAGTTAGGGTATATATCGTAATCGTCTTGTATGTTTCGACTTATGAAAACTGATTCAGGGTAGACCGGAACTGGTGGTTTAAACCTGGTGTCTGGAGCTCTGATTTGCGTTGTCTCCACAGCTTTATAGCCTTGTACGATGGGAACTTCTCCACTGTCATCTCTTATGGGGCTTTCCTTTCGGCCAATGTTGTACGATAGTATTCCGGAGTCTCCTAAAATATATTAAGTAGTAAGGATTTTTTAATGAACCTGCAAGAACAACTAGTAGGTACTTCGTAGGTACATTCAAAATTTATTTTAATAATCCAACTATGACTAACTTCAATAATAAACTTTCAACTAGGATATACTCGTATAGGGTAAAGAATATCTAATAAATCGACAGTTAAATTGTGCCCATATTTCTCCGAATCATGACGACAAAAAGCTTTCCAATGTTTTAATAGACCCTTGTATGGAAGAATTTTATTAACATGTGGGCGTAGTCTTGTTTTTGCAGTGTTTTATTACCCTAAATTCTTTAATAGCTTTCAAAAGCAATCTTTGTCTAAATAAGGCGAGAACCAGACGAATGTAAAATCAGTCAAAACTGGATTGGATAATTATAATATAGTTCCTATCTGTTGCAGGCACTTTGTATTATAGCAACAGCGACTCTCATTTTAGCAACAACGACTCTCAGACAAATTGTAAAACTCGTCCTTTTACAAACGGCGTCGTCGTCAGCTACTGCTGACTACTACTACTGTTAGGCGATTTTGGGTTCAAAATGCCATTATAACCTAAAATTATCATGTTCAACTTAACTAGCCTTCCTAGTTTTTTAGGCTTAATTCTATCAAATATAGCATAATGTAACAGACGATTTTTTATAAACATACAACGCCCATTGTAAATGGACGAGTTCTACAAATTGCCTATGACTTTTACGACGCCGTTTGTAAACGGATGCGTTCTACAAACCACGAACAAAAAGCGAAGTATGGGGAGACCCCCCACACGATGGACCGACAACATTGTAGCCATCGCAGGAAGTCGGTGGATGGAGGTGACACAAAATCCCTCGTCATGGCGCTCTTTGGGGGAGACCTATGTTCAGCAGTGGACTTCTAAGGGCTGACATGATGATGTGTATGATGGTTCATCCTCTCTCAATGAGAGAAGGCCTATGTCCCAGCAGTGGGAAATCAATAGGGCTGATGGTGATGATGATGATGATACTTAGTTCCTGCCTTGTGCTCGTTCTGTGGACAACATGAACTGAAACTTATTCAAATCTACAAATCAGCATAATGCCGCCAGCACACTGAGTGACCTGTCAACTTGATAGAGGCTCGTACTTCGGGGCATCATCTAAAGTTCCATCCAAGGATTTAATAGCTGGAGTAAACAAGTATTTGCCATTAAAAAAATATTACTTACACTGGTCTTAAATTTACATGGAAAGTTGTATGTCTAACTAACTGCCCTGCCCTACGACTCCGCCCGTAGTTTATCCGTTAACCATTTTTATTTTCTATTCCCCCACTCTCTTGCAGCGCCACCTACCAGCTCCAGTTATGAATCTAAACCCTCCAACACATAAAATAACTTCAAAATCGGTCCTTTAGGAGGAGTTCGGTTTTATACACACGTACAGAAGAATTTTATATGTAAATATACAACAGTACAATTTACCGTCATTCACATGCAGACCTCTTCTGTTTCCATGACTATTCTTCAGCTTAGTCAACACTACTATGGTATGCTTCACTTCTACATCATCGTCCTCTGCTTTACTCGAATTAGCTACTCTTGTCATAGACTCATCTTCAAAGTCTAGCTTCGTGGAGATGCCTTGACCAGAATGCAGGACAGCTAAAATTTAAAATTTAAAAAGTTAGGTCTGGGTCGAACTGTATGACGACCAAATATGGCTGATATGTTGATAATAAGCTTTTACTATCTAACGTTTAGTCATGAGAACTTCTTAATATGCTTTTATTAGCTTACCTGCAACTTTGAATAAAATATCTAACAACTTAGTTTTCACCAAATTTTAATTTGTGACATTAATTTTAAACTTACTGCGGATGGAACTGGAAGGTGATATAATTCCGTTCCGTTCCGGAAGGTGATATAAATTGAATGTTGATAAGTCCTCCTAACATCTCCTGAATATATCTAGTGAACCCACATCTACTGAAGGTAAAGGAAAAAATCGACCACAAAGCTGGATCCTAAACACTATCTAAGTATACAAAAGTCAGCCTCTTCACTCCATATTAATATAACCTCAGTAAACTTTCCTCTCATTGGCATTGATAAATAAGTAAGTATTTTAGGTAGGTATGTTATTCTAGTGGTGACCGTGATAGTACAAAACACGAAGGGCTGATAATGGAGACATTGAATTTTTAAACTAGGTCAGTGTTAGTGGGAACAGCCTTGTGATTTATTGTAATGGTACCATTGACCTTATTTACCTTAACTTTATAGATAGATAGATAGATAACTCTTTATTGAACAACACAAACAAAAATCTTACAACTAAAAAACAAAATTAATAATAAAGTGTCACAATGGGCGGTCTTACGCTCAGAGCTATCTCTTCCAGACAACCGTGCACGGAAAGGAATAACGGAGGTAATAGGGACGGAAAACTGATACCAAATTAAACATTGAGTTAATTTAGGCAAACACCGCGACAATCGCCTGCACCTGTTTTTACCCGACTACGGTGAAGCAAGGGACGGGTAATGAGTTTAACAGTGTATGTATGTAATATGTATGTGGATGTTCTACCATAGCGTCGCCACTATTAGTCCGATTTTTACAAGCGAGGTGTCAATCGATTTGTCTTCAGGTATAAAGTGTCATAAGCTTTTTTTACCCGACTACGGCGAATGAAAGGAAGTGTTATATGTTCAACTTGGTCCGATTTTGACAAACGCGGTATCAATCGATTCGTCTTCATTGCAAGAGTGTCATAGGCTAGTTTTTTCCGTTTTAGTTTTTGAACTTACTCGTATATCTTATTACTAATGATGGTACTAATAAGTATATCGATTATCGAGTTTAAAACAACTGTCACTCCAAAATTCTTGACTCATGACCAGAAACCGTGATATCGACGGATACATTAGAAATAAATTAGATAGATCTATACTTTAACAGTTTTGTAAATTAGGAATCTATCACTGTAACGAAATCATTCTTAATTATTTGTATATTAATTAATAAATATAAGTACCTAATATGTGTACCTATAAATAATTATGTATAGGTACACATAATTAAGATTAGGTAAAATAATAGGTAGGTCTAGGTACCTATTATTTTTATTACCTGGGTTTACCGACCTATTTTCAAATCTGCTTGCCAGTTGTTTCTAGGTAATATGCGCCTAAATTGCTGTTGCAGCAACAACAGCTGTCAGCTGCATTAAGCAGGTCATTACATACTTCATTTCTTTTTATTTCCATTTTACTGTCCATATATGTGTGTGTATAGTGTAGGGGAGGGGGGCCCAAAGCGAGCATACTGCCTAAAGCGAGCACCCTTAATTGTACTGACGTTTGTAAACTTACCGCGTACCCGTGGCGCGGGGGCTCTTGTCCTCGCCCCGCCCAACCCGCATCAGTCGTCACCTTGATGTGAGAAAGTCCGCGCGACTTATGCGACCAAAAAGCGAAATTCGACGGATTTTGACAAAAAATGCAAGGTACGTTCATCGTGTTTTGTTTATTTGTGACTATGAGACATCGATTCTATATTATGACTATTGTTTTATGTCTATTTCACTGTGTTTTCGTGATGTTTGCTTGTACTTATTTCTATATTTTTTTCGTTTAAGCTTGATGGGAACGTGCCAGTGGCGAAAAAGGCAAAGCGGGCAGGGCAAAGAGAGCATGTGCCCACTTTGCCCCTAATGGTAAATTGCTATGAGCAATGAACTTGAAACTCAATTTACATTATTTTTTTATTTAAGCTGAATCGTACTTCCTGTTTTTTCTAGTAATAGCACATGGATTATGTTAGTGACTCAAATATTAGACCAATCAAAATAAAAAGTTTCTCTGCACTTTTGGAGATTTTTTGGTATCTCGTAGAATACTATTGAAATGAAATAAATCATCTGTCAAAAAATATCATCAATCTCCAAATGTAATGCAATATTTTAGTATGAAAACTAAGTAGACTAGGTAATGATTTTTGATGATGCCTTTTTGTTCTGTTCTACCATTTTAATGTAAGTTCTTGGGATTCCACTGAAATTTTATCTACTAGGTACTACAATATTAATTTCAATTCTAAATTAGAAAAACCAAGATCCAATTATTTTTATTTAAAATGATAAAATGTCTACATAGCTCTTAGTCCTCCCCCATAGAACGCTACTTTGGATTTTCTTTGGCCGCTTGGTAAAGCAATATCCACTGTTATTTTCAGATGGTGAATAAATATAAAAGAAAAACACGATAAGTCTCTTAGGATGAGAAAACGATGAAAAAGGCAAAGCAGGATGTGACAGAATTACAGAAGTCTGTAAAAAGTACAGCAAAAACATTTGAAATCCCTCGTGCAACTTAACAGCGGCGCTTGAAGACAGTTTATGTGTGGTTTAACCAACAAGACCTTTACTTTTTCAGGAATAAAATTATGTTGTTAAATTCTTAACTCTACTTTTTACTCAATGACTGCCTAAGTAGTTCCTTTATTGTTTATGAGCAATATTTTTACAGTATGCTCGATTTTCCTTTGGTGCGCCCGTTTTGCCCATAATCCGTGCCCGCTTTGGGCCACTCTCCGGGCAAAGCGGGCATTTGATAAGATTTCGTAATATGATTATTCATATTTTTCCAATTTATTGGAAATGTGTGAATGCACTACTATACTACGATAAATCGAGAACTCGATAGCAGTTAAAGATGTTGGAATAAGTCATTCCTAACCTACTTTTTTTAAATCATCCTTAGAGTGCCCGCTTTGGGCCCCCCTCCCCTATATATGTATATAGTGCACGCCTATATACATTTTTCTTGCACAACGAATATGACTGGCAGAAAATGCTGTCATAGCAATAAGTCCTCCTCTGTACACTGTTTTTGTGCATAAATAATTAAATAAATAACTAAATAATACATCACAGCACGGCTCTTCAAGGCATCTGTACTACGTCAAAACCGTTCACGTAGTCCTCGGTCAATAATTCATCCTTCCCCAGCACAACACTCATCAGGTCTTCGAGAAATCAATTCAGCCAACTGCCGCTTCAGTTTGTTAATCCTTATTTCTTATTATAAAAGATCTTACCACATATCGTCAGGCAAACGGACAGCAACTTCGTCATCACAGCAACAAGATGTCACAGACTTTAAGGCCCGACTTGCGTGTCCCACGTTTTATATAAACTACACAAAATTACTCTAAACGATGTCGCAAAGGAAGCATTGCAATTACCTTACGAGATTTATAAAAACAGGTAAGACACCTCTAAATTGGTTACCTAGATGATGATCTTGAAACAAAGATGGTTATCGTTTCGTAGAACTATGCTACTGTACGTTTTTGCTTAATCTTTTAATGACTAAGTTGGAATTATTAATGTTAGTTAGGTACACTATTCTAACTTAGCCCCACCTTAGACCCTCGGCTGTTATGCGAACATTTTAACAATTAATATACAAAAGATTCGCAAACCCGACACATTGAATGGCATTCTGATTTCCGACTCAATTGAGTCTTAGTTACTGTACAAATTTTACATACTTACAATAACGACATGTCTGTTGTACATCAATGGACCATAGAAATAAACGTGTACCTACGAAGGATATTGTATGTACTACCACAGAATAAATAATAGGTACACCGTACAATAATTTCCGAAGCGTTCCTACTCATAATTCGATCATGTCTGATTTTAATTTCATGTGCTGCCATCTTTGTAAATTAATTGAAAGTATTTCGGTAGTTGTTATTTCAGAACATATTTTGCCGTATTATTTGTTGGTCGCTCACTCATCAGGCAAGTTTGGATAGTCACTATGCGAAATAATTCATAAGCTTACCGCTAGATGGCGCTATGAAAAGTGAGAGAACAAAAAAATTTCGCCCAACGTGGGGCTCGAACCCACGACCCTGAGATTAAGAGTCTCATGCTCTACCGACTGAGCTAGCCGGGCAGTTGTCTTAATGTACGAAAATTTTGTAGATATTCCATATATATATTTAGCTTTGACTTTGAATAGCCTTTGAATAAAAACTTGAAATAAATGATTAAAAAATTAAAAAACACGCTTTAATACAATTTAACCGAACTAAAAAGTAAAAAAGAAATTTCAATATAAGAATAAAGTGATTAACGAGAAAATTTATGTCATTGTAAAAAGAAGCGTGCGGTGCTTGATATTAATTTTTATTTATTATTTACTAAGATAAGTTACTATTTCGAATTACAGAGTTAGTGTAAGAATGTCGTACAAAGCACCCCACGCTTTTTTACAATGGCAATAATTTATTCTTATATTGAAATTTCTATTTACTTTTTAGAAGTACTTTTTGATACATTTATATTATACTAGCTTTCCCGCCGGCGACTTCGTCCGCACGGACTCACGGACTACAGTACTGTTTATCGCGAAAAATAGCATCCTATGTTCTTCTAGGATATTAAAAACCAGTGCAAAAGTAGGTATAGCACCAATGCTCTGGATGTTTTTTGACATACTTGTTATTTCGTTTCCATGGCAACCGTTTCTTACAGCGAGTATTTTTATTTTTTTCTGTTTTCCCGTTGAAACTTACAATATTTCGGGATAAAAAGAAACCTACGTTTTTTTTTTCATGTATTTCTTCTATCTCTATTCCAAATTTCATTAAAATCCATCCAGCCGTTATCGCGTGAAAGCTCCCCAAACAAACAAACAAACAAACAAACAAATTTTTTTTTTTTTTTTTAGGAATGACTAATGCTGTTGGCCTTATCGGCCTCTACAGCTTGAACCGGACTTGGGGGCGGGCGCTTACAAGCACTCCGCCGCAATGCGTGACGCAGAAGGCGCACGGCAAAGTTAAAATTTAGACGACCCGCACGAGGGTACCCAGGGGGTACGGCCCTCGGCTTGGACGGCCGTCTGATTACGGGGGTAACGAACTAAACACCCCTGGATCGCTACCGTTAAGTAGTGATCGAGGTGGCCCTGAACAATGGCTAGGTGCCCTTTCATTGATTTTTATAACTGACCACCGATTCGTAATACACCTTCGAGAAGAATCGGCAAGAAACTCGAAAGCGAATAATATCTGACTATGTGTTATGGGACCTTCGACCTCGCCGGCGAGGTCGGTGTCTATGTCTAAGTGTGTTGATACCCCCTGGCGGGTTGCCAGAGGTGGTCGAATTGGACGAGGCCATTGCTGCCAGTACTTTGACTGCGATGGCGTCGTCCGGATCGTCCAGGACATCGCGGGGACGTCTACGGAGGGCGAACAAACAAATAGATAACGTTTCACTTTTATACATCTATTGGTATGGATTTTTTAAAAGCTATAAACGCCATTCGTATCGCAGGTACGAGTAGAAACCTTATTTAAACGCAATACGGATGTATTCCCTATGCGATTTGACATGAATACATTGAGGTCACTGAGGCAAGTCGCGCAGTATCTACACCAATTCATTCGTTTTACAGCTACAATTGTTTCAAATAAATACAAGTATGTATATGTAGGTACATTCGCTAAGCACTATTTGATTTATTCCGCTTCCGTCGGCTAAAGCCACAAACACACAAAGAGCGGTAACTCCGCGGAGATAAGGCGGTGTTTACACGAGCATATTGCGGAGCGGACGGAGCCGCGCGTTTTCAAAGAATCTCAAAGCGATCCTGCGGGGATACGAGCAAACGTCCCGCGGATTATTTGAGAATAACTACTGAGTAACAGAGATGTAACAAGATCCATACGGTACGGGGCTGATGCCATAGAAATAGTTGCCCCTACAAATCTGCTGAAATAAGTAAATTCCAAGCACCCTAGACATGCCTGTCCTCTTTTCAAACGAATCTTTTGAGCAGCAGTTATAGCAGTTTACCAAAATCAATATAAAAGACCCTCTTGACCTGATTGCTTTATTTGGGCTTTTAGACCCTAGGGCATAGATCTAGTTAACGGGGGAAGATACGTAACGATTTAATTTCATGTAAACAAATACTGATCTAGATACAAATACAGGCAAATACATCCACACAGCTATATTTCTACGGTTGTGCTTCATGTGCACCAACAACAAAAATAAAGAGACATACTTACCTAACCTACTGATACTGTAGCGCGAATGACAGTCACCGCTAACAAGTGCTGCACAAACGCCACTCTGATTGTGATTAGCGCCAAAGAAGGCCAATTTGCGTGCTTTGCGCTTTATCTATGCGGTCCACGCCCGAGGATGTGGCACCTGTAATCTTACACCTATCTCAACAACTCCGAAACCGAATCAGCTCGTAACATATGTTTTACGCAATTTGCAATAAACTTGACGTCGATCATAATGTTTTTTTGGTACCCGGCACCCGGCATTTAGATTTTCTTCTCCGCACACCATCTCAATTATCTACTTAAATATTTTTTCAAATTTGTCTCATTATATTATACCTAGTAGTACCCACCATGGCAGTGAACTTATTTTTATTTATGTGTGCCTTAAAAATTTGAAAAAATAATGTAATACAGCCGATCCTAAGTGAATGTTGTTCAGATACTTTTTTTCTCCTTATTATGTATCCTATTATTATGTACCTACCCAGCGAATTACCTAATAGGTATTTTTCCATGATAGTTCGATTATATATATTCGTCCCTGTTGAAAAGCGAATGGTGCAATTGTCAAAACCGCTATGACGCCGTAAAGGATAGCAGTAGCACCATTGGAACCCGTCTGGAGAGGAGTGGAGCACCAGGTCGGATGATTGAATGGCTTTGCAAAAATAATAGTTGGAGTAACTAGGTGGTAGATACTGGTAATTGAAACATTTTAACATTCACGACTCGATCACATCTAGGCCGAACTTAATCGCACAAAGCGTTAAACTTTTAGTAACTTTCGTCGTCATTTTTGTCGGAAATGTCGGAGCTTCCCAGGAGAACCTCTATCAAGACGTAGATAATCAAAGACCACATAGTTTTTACACGATAGCTCAAAAAAGGAGTGTTATGTTTTTAGCATTCATGTATGTATGTATATATGTATGTTTGTATGTATGTATGTGAATTTCTTTATTCCACCATAACTTTTGAATTCCTGAACAGATTTAGACGTTTGGGGTATCGTTAGAATCATTACACCCCCCCGAGCACCTCCGAGTGACATAGGTTATATATTTTTTTGAAAACATTCAATATGGCGGCAGTATGGCACCATTTGCATAATAGAAAAAAAAACTTTGAAATTTACAATATGGGTATATATAGAAGGTCTTGATAAGAACATTCCAACAGTATATAATTTATTGGCAAAAGCTCTTTTTTGTCAGGGCCGGCGTGTTCTTTTTTAGCTTTTATGATAGTTATTAGTATATTATACGAGTATATCTACTGCGTATAATATCAGGACCGTGTACGAATACATCATTATCCAAACAAGCAACATGTAAGAAAACACCGAAAAGAGTCATTCCTGTAGAACAGAGATATATTACCTGTAGTTTAGAGTATGTACCTTACCTCTAACTAAGTAAGTTATTGTTTATTCTGTGGTAAGTAAAATAAATAACTTTGTAGAAAACTATGATGAAGTTTAGGCATAGAGCTGCAAGTGCATGTAAACATACCATAAAATATCTTAGTAAATAAAGAGGTTACAAAAATAGGTGGGTAAGTGTTTATTTTTATTTTACCTACATAGCTTTCAAAAGAAAGGAGGAACAGAACTATAAAAAGTGCAAGTGAAACTCTAGGAAACAAAGCGAGGGTGGTAGTCTTGGGGGTGCAGGGTGTAGGGCGACGCTTTCAAATTGCCAAGACGGTATGCCAGTTCGCAAATCGGTGCCCTAGTTACGTACAGTTGGCTCGACAAACGCAGAAACATTTCGATGAACTTATTTCAACAAGTAAAACATCAAGGTAAGAGAAAAAACAAAACTTTAAAGGGATGATGGTAGGATCCTAACGATTCCCCATACATCCAAATCTGTAAAAGCATTTCAATATTATGGTGGAATAAAGAAACTCACTTAAATACATGAACTCTAAAACATTATACTCATTTTTTGGACAGTCGTGTATAATAGTAGTTTATGACACGGTTGCATAACGAGAGTTATTAACACTCGAGATGATGTTAATAATGTTAACTCTTGTTACCTATGTCTCGTGTGTCTCGTTATGATGTATCACTCGAGTGTTTTAATACCTAGTTATGTGCCGTTTCATACACTACTTTATGAAACGGCACATTACACACATGCAATAGTGACTTTTAATGAAAAAAATATTTGTCGTAATATTTCTTGATTTTGCTGGTAAAACCTCGTTCGTCATGTTAGTTGCTGTTTCCATGATGTCAGGTGGAGTCAAATTCTCTCCATCAAATCCACAGTCCACAGCGAATTCACGCGCATATGGTCTAAAACGCGCCGCCATCACACTAATATTATAAATGCGAAAGTTTGTATGTTTGTGTGTGTGTGTGTGTGTGTGTGTGTGTGTGTGTGTGTGTTTGTTGCTCCTTCACGCTCGAACGGCTGGACGGATTTGGATAATGTACCAGGAGAGCATAAACACTTAAGAAGTAGGAGATACAAAATTGAAAAATAAAGTAATTTAAAGTGAGTATACCTCCCCATGAACATTGAATAGTGTGATTATATTTAAAAAAAAAAGTATTTCTAAGTACCAGGAGAGTAGAAACACTTGGAGATACAAAATCGTGTTAGTTACACTATTTAAAAGAAAGTCGTGTTAGTTACACTATTTATAACTCAAGAACGGCTGAACTGATTTGTCTGAAATTTGGTATGGAGGTAGCTTATATCCTGGATCAACACATACTTTTGATCAAGAAATAGGGAAAAATATTAAATATCGTTTTCTTTTAAAAAAAGAAAGTTATTGAGAGTGAATATAACCTCCCCATGATCATTAAATAGTGTGATTATATTTAAATAATGTTTTTCTAAGTACCAAGAGAGCAGAAAAAGCAATATATATTAAAATAATAAAAAAAGTACCATGAGAGCAGAAATACTTTAATAAGTTGGGAATATTACATTGACAAATAAAGCTATTAAAAGTTACTATACCTCCCCATGAACATTAAATAGTGTTATTATATTATTTTTTTAAGTATTTCAAAGTACCAAGAGAGCAGAAACGCCTAAGAAGTTGGAGATATGACATTGACAAATAAGGTTATTTATTAAAAGCGAGTTTACCTCCTCATGAACATTAAATAGTATAATTATATTTTATAAATGTATTTCTAAGTACCAGGAGAGCAGAAAAACTTAAGTCAAGCTGTTGCTCCTTCACGCTCGAACAGCTGAACGGATTTGGATGAAATGTGGTACCACGATAGCTTATAATATCTTGGATTAACACATAGGCTACTTTTGATCCCGAAATAGGGGAAAAAAGTAGTATCGTTTTCTTTAAGATTTAAAAAAGAAAACAAAACAAAAAATGTATTTCTAAGTACCAGGAGAGCAAAATTGACAAATAAAGTTATTAAAAGTGAGTATACCTCCCCATGAAAATTAAATGGTGGATTATATTTAAAAAGTATTGCTAAGTACCAGGAGAACAGAATCACTTAGGATGTTGGAGAAGTAACAGTAAAAAATAAAGTTATTAAAAGTGAGTATACCTCCCCATGAACATTAAATGGTGTGATTATATATAACAAAAGTATTTCTAAGTACCAGGAGAGCAGAAACACTTAATAAGTTGGAGATACAAAAAAGTCAAATAGTGGGTTATTAAAAGTGATTATACCTCCCCATGAACATTAAATGGTGTGATTATATTTAAAAAAAGTATTTCTAAGTACAAGGAGAGCAGAAACATATAAGAAGTTGGAGATACGACATTGACAAATGAAGCTATTTAAAGTGAGTTTACCTCCCCATGAATATTAAATGATGTAATTATTATATTAGAAAAACTTAAAAAATTGGAGATACTAAATTGACAATTATAGTTATTAAAAGTGAGTATACTTATCTCCCCAAGAACATGAAATGGTGTGATTATATTAAAAAATATATATAAGAACCAGGAGAGCAGAAACATTTAAGAATTTGGAGATATAACATCTATATATATAACAGAAAGTCAGAAATTTGTGTTACTTACACTATTTATAACTCAAGAACTGCTGGACAGATTTTTATTATCTTTGATTTTTTGAATTTGTATCCGTCCCGAATAGATAATTAATATAGATGCAAAAAGGAGGGATTTTTTAAGATTAATTTTCTAAACTTGTGGGAGTGGCAAAGTTTGACCGCGGGCGAAGCTGCGGGGCGCAGCTAGTAGATAATAAATGACGAAAACCCTCGTAGGTGCGGAGCCTACCGGTGTTTTAATGGTAAAAAAATGTATATTATAACATCGTTTAGTTCAAAAAACAGAGCTATATTATTTTGTTTTCTTATTAGAGACGTACCGTGCGTAATGTACTCGTATATCATTAAGCCACCATTTTTGAGTTCATAATCCGGATTTTACGATAAGAGTGTAGACAAAGATCTATAATGTATATGCTGTCTACGTCTATTCAAGTTAAGGTAAGGACGAGAATTCTATGAGAAAGCCTTGTTTTTTGCTTTTATTTTAGAAAGATTATCTACAGCAAGACCGGATGAAAAAGATTAATGTCCAGATTACCATGTCATGTTCCCTGATCAAGTCAAAGCTGTAGATAGTTATTATACTGAAACAAAGTCTAAAATTGAAATATCAAGTCCTGTACTAAATACCATAGTACAAAAAAACAACTGCAAAAGGATTAACTAAAAAAAAACAATAAACAAAAAAATGAAATAACTAAAAAAAAACTGAACCAACTTTGATACTATATGGGATAACACTTATAGGATTGATATTTATATGGGACCAACACAAAAAAAAAAGTTTTTTTTAAAATCGGTCCGCAATTGACGAAGAAACAAGTGAAACATCATTTAAATAAAAACAGTTATTACTATTTGTCCTTTTGTGAAGTCGATTAAAATTTAAAAGTGTGGTATTTTCAAAGAACAGTAACGTCGCCTGTTCGGGAACAATTACATGCTTAGCAGACCATTCCAAGGCCGTAGCCAGGAATTCACTTGGGGGGGGGGGGGTCGAGCTTTGGACCAGAGTTTTTTTACCCGAGTATGGCGTAGCAAGGGAAGGGTAATGAGTTTAACAGTTTATGTATGTATGTTTGTATCTATGTGGGTATATGGATGTCATAAGCTATATTTTTTTTACTCAACTACGGCGAAACTAAGGAAGGGTTATGTATTCAAACTAAAAACTTGGTCCGATTTTGACAAGCGAGGTATCAATCGATTCCTCTTCATTTATAGTGTCATAGGCTAAAAAAAATGACTACGGCAGCACTTACTTACACGACCGTAGTCGAGTTATAGTTTGAACTTATGTCTCGTTTATATGTTGATCGCTTTTAGCGACAAGACCACCCACTGTGCATATTTTTTAAATATTATCCCTTCTATTGGTCCTTTAATTTTGGTCTTTATTAACACCAAAAAAGTTTTTTATAATAATAATGAACACTTTATTAAGGTTTATTACTATTATTAAGTTGTTAGGACCCCTGTGAGTGTTTATAGGTAGGTACCCAAGATTTGAACACTGAAAATCTTGTGCTCCTCCCGTGTCTGCGTGGTACTCAAAATTGTGGCACTTGTTTCGGTATTTTCAACAAAAAACTACACTAATAGACCGATTTTCGGGTATCTACACTTTTGTATAGGAAACTAAATTTTATACAATGTTGATCTCAACTTGAACTCTGATCCATTGCTTGTGGAGATGCAGCCAGTCAAAGATGAGAAAACTTTTTCAAAAAATATGTATAGTTATCGGTTTGATCATTACTAGCAAAACTTTTTTTATAGAAAAGTCATGAGAGAGGAATTTGTAGAGAAATTCCTTCCATCAATTTCATTCAATTAGCTTTAAAACGCGTCATAGTTTCCTCAAAAACTAAAAGTAAAGATAATAACCCGAAAGCGCTTCCCTAAAGTAGGTTTTTTGAAAAAAACTGAAACAAGTGCCAGAATTTCAAGCACCACGGTAGTAGTTCAGTGTTGCAACTTGGATATAAACTCCTCATGGGTCCTAACAATATAAAAAACTAAATACATTACATTGATACATTGCGATGTTTGATGTTTTTAATGACTGGTGTTATTCATATAGACATTACTTTTAATTGAAAACATTATTTGGTAAATACTTAATTTTACTTTCTCTCTTAATAAAATCACCAAACACAATTAAACATAATAGAATTTTCATGTCGTTTCCAGTTTACATAAATGAAGTAATTTTATCTGCACTTTTATATTCATTATAAGTAAATTGAGCTTTCAGTCTTTCCGTGTATGAACGGTGGGGAATTTCGCCTACGGCCTTGGACAATTCATTTAAGTCTAACCATAAGATTGCGAGAAGACCAAAAGTGTTTTTTTTTTGTAGTTTAGTTTCAGAGCAAATAGATTTTCGTCTCCAAGTGTACATTTACTAATGCTGCCGATGCAAATGGCACAGCGCTCGCAATCAAGAGAGTGCGGCGTGTGCCAATATCGAGTGAATGCAGTGCACGAAATACTCTGGATTATTGTTTCACAATTAAACGGAGATATTATATTCACTACATTATACAAGAAGCAAGAAGAAGCAACCTAGGGGTAGAACCTAGAAAAAACATACGAACTATTTTAAAGGGTTTTTCATTTATATTTTTCTGTATATCTACACATATTTCACAAAATATTTTTTTCATTTGCTTGAAATTTTGCGACAGATTTGTCAATGTACTTCATTCAAACACTAAACTTATTCTCATGAAACTTCGGCGAATCTTCTTCGCGGATTCAGTCTCGTTTGTTTGTTTGTCGTAGTGCTGGCCTCTGGTGTCAGAGTTTGTCAGGCCGCCCGAGGGCCTCTGACATGGCTTTAACGACTGATATTAATCAATAACAGCCGTATCGACAGCTTAAGTGCCCTTCAAAGCACGGAGCGATGGAAACCGCAACATTACTTAGAAAAATCATTGGTGCGGGGCCAAGAATTGAACCCAGTATCGTTGGATTCTAAGTTGCACTACTGAACCGTTAGGTTACCATCGCTCTCGTGAAAATAAAACATGTCGATATGGCCAACCTTTGATCCTGAAATCCTGATACAGAGGTAGGTACTGAATAAATCCTAAGTAATCATGACACTAGTGGATTTTCTGAACGTATGCCTAGGAGGGAAAAAAGGTGGAGGTGGCGCCGCGAAATCACGTATGAAGCTTATTAATGGCGGTGATGGAGGGGGGCCATGTGAAACAAATTTCTCCTCTACGGAATGGCCTATACACTAAATAACAAACAACAAGTTGTCAATTGCCAGAAAGACTTATATTGCCGCAAACCTGAAATGGCATACTCACAAAGTGGCACAAAGAAAACTAACTCCTTAGTATACCTTTTCTGTATATTAATGAAACATTATAAAACTTACATAGTAACGACCTCTCCTGGAATATGCTTTTCAAATTTGGTATCTTCACTTCAGAAAAGGTGCTGAGCTTCTTGAAAGAGTACAGCGCAGAGCAACCAAAATGTTATCACCATATAAAGGCCTTGCCTATGAAGATCGCTTAAATAAATTAGGTTGTCGTATGAGGTAGAGCTGGCCTCTGATGTCAGAGTTTGTCAAGCCGCCCGAGGGCCTCTGACAAGTCTGAAATCTTATTGAAACGTTTAAGATACTTGAGCAGTATCATAATGTACCACACATCGCGAATATACACACTCTTAATACCAATAAACACCTGAGACGACACTCGCTAAAGATTACCACCATGCAATATACATTTTAATGTACTTATTTAAAATAATATATGTGATTTAAACATACGACACGAATAGATAAAAGGATAATAAAGTTATGACCGCGACGAGCGCTGTTCTTGGCCTGATTGCGCCACTTTATATTTTTAACCCTATTTTGGACCCCCACATTTCCACAAGTACCTAACAAAGAGCATGTAACCTTATAGGTATAACTAAGGAGATAATTATATAATATTGAAAAAAATAATCAAATCCAGATATCTCGGAAAGTATACCTATAACTTCATATCGATTGACACTAGTTTCATTGATGGCCAAGAAATCGAATGTTTTTTAAAAGTAAAGGTATAGCCCGGCCCGATACAAAACGGTTAGAATGGTCTTATATAAAAATCAAATCATTGGTTTATTAGAGTCGAAAATACATGCATACGTACAAACAAGTATACTTACAATATACAAATGCTGCCTATTCATCCAAGTTGATTTAGAGACCTCACGTCAAAATGTACTTAGAAAACACTTATACAAATTTGTCCTTCAATAGTCTCAATTTTCGAAGTTATGAACTCATTAATGATATTTGTAAGTTTAAAAAGATTATCCTATGACTTCTTGTGACACAGTCAAGAAACAGGAAGTCATTTTTTATGAAGCTTACATAAGTTTGTTTGCAGTTCTAATTTGTGATCACCTAAGTCACCTAATCCAATGACTATGAACATTATAATCATCTTAATTTAATTCCAATACCATAGTATAATGAAAGGCCAAAGACCAATAAATTAATACTCGTTAGGTACTAACTCCATAATCATATATCGTTATTCAAACTCGTTAAAGAGGTGTTACAAAAAACGGCGGCTTATTTGAAAGCATGCCAAAGTGGCAGAAAATTTATTGCTTGTAAAAATACTCGCTGTGAGGCTTGTTAGTTCCTATCTGATAGAAGTGGGTAGTCACGATTGTTTGGAGGCAAAAAAATTGATACAATGCAAAATTCAATTCAGTGCTTCCAGTAAACAAGTTTAGATTATAAAAGAAATGCCGCTTATGAAGAGCTTTTTATATGTATATCAGCATGATACCACAGAATACATAATAGTAATTGAATATAGAAGCCTTGTAGTGACAAGCTAAATAATATCGTTTTAGATTATAATTTTTTGCCACATGTACTCTTTTTAATTATTTTTTGTTTGGCACGACTAGGGAGTTTTCCTTTTTTATCATTTGCCCACACTCGAGCAGACACCTAATGGTTAATATTCCACCAATATGACACATTAACACTCGAAGAAATACAAGCATAAGAAAAAAATACAAAGCAAAACAACTTCTCGATTTAGTTTCCCGCCGAAAGTCGGTAAGGTACTTAAATATAAGATACTTTTGGCTTTTGGGTGGGTGGGAGATCTCTTTGGGACAGTGGGCTGTATGATTTTCGTTACCTATGTCATTTTAATTTATTGTACAATCTGTGCTATCATAGATTACAAAACACGTAGAGAGAGTATCAAGAATAGAGATGCTCCTCGCGTACTTAGACTGAAAAAAAGATGGGTATAAAGTACTAACAATTTTAGGGTTACCGCTTTGCAAAATAAATACCCTGGTGAGCAACAATATTTAGCAGCAAATTTATATTCGGCCCAAATTATAAAGTTAGTGTACAACAATAAGGGGATAGTTGATTTTTGAGGTTTTGATTGAGACTAAATAATTTGCCTGGTAAAAAAATTACGTTAATAAAATAAAATAATTTATATATACAGTACAATTCCGCACCTAGCCCCAAAATAGGATACCCTGTATGGGCACTAGATAACGGATAAACATACATGCTCGTAGATACGAATATTAACATCCATAACGCGGAAACAAACAATTCTGCTCATCACACAAATGATCTTGCAGGATTTGAACCCGCGACCATTTGATTTCGTATCTAGTAGGGTCTCTAACCACTAGACCAAAAATGGAATGGTGCAAAGTACACGAAAAAAATAGATCACACTAATATTATAAATGTGAAAGTTTGTCGGTTTGTGTGTGTGTGAGAGAGAGAGAGAGAGAGAGAGAGAGAGAGAGAGTTATAGTATACTCCTTCACGTTGAAAGGATTTGGATGAAATTTGGTATGAAGGTAGCTCATACCCTGGATTAACACATAGGCTACTTTTTATCCTAACAAAAAAAACAGTTCATGTAGGAAATCGGGAAACCGCGGGGCGTAGCTAGTGTCAATTATTATTTTTTAGCAGTGCACAGTAGCGCCGTTTAGTTACCTTATTGTAACATTAATATTAATAACCAAAGAGCTCCATCAATCTCTACCTAATAGGTAAGGAGCTGAATCCACTGGTAGAAACCTAAAAGTGAGAAATTTACTGCATTTTGAGGTGCTATTCTGCTCATCACGTCGAAGATCCTCATCAGATCATCACCAAATTTTAATGAGACGAACTCAAAGTTTTTTTTTTTTTTTTTTTCTAGGTTTCATCATAATGACTTCCCCTATTAATATTACAATCTAGCCTTTGTATTAGGCCAATAAGCAATTTAGTTTTAACTAAAATTTTTAGAATGGTTTAACTAAGAACGTGTCCAAAAACACTTTTCTTATTGTCTCTATTAAGATTAGGACACTTTGTTCATGCACTACCATTAAGCACTACTTTGCACTAAAATTACTGTCACTAAACACTACACTAACTAGAACGGTTTTGTTCGTTGAAGCCTTCTCACTATGTCCGTGTGGTCGAGGAGCTGGATCGCCTCGACATTTACATGATGGTGAAGTCTTTGTTCGTGAGCTTCTGCATATTTTTGAATGACTTTGTCTACAAACTCTACATTGAGGTCCCGATGGAGATCGTCATTTCTTATGTACCAAAGAGCATTTACAATTTCCCGCAGTACCTTATTCTGGAATCGTTGTATAATTAATGTATTGCTGTGTTTGGTGC
Organism: Alsophila aescularia; assembly: GCA_946251855.1. Classification (NCBI taxonomy): domain Eukaryota; kingdom Metazoa; phylum Arthropoda; class Insecta; order Lepidoptera; family Geometridae; genus Alsophila; species Alsophila aescularia. Next base: position 26,850,869 of record OX276377.1, read on the forward strand.
AGCCCCACAGCTTACCATGTATCCAAACTGGCATTAGGACTTGCTTATATAACAACAGTTTGTTGTGAATTGACAGCTTAGAGTGTCTTCCAAGCAGCCAATACATTATTTTATATCTTATTTCTAGTTCTTCTTTTTTTTTCTTGACGTGAGCTTTCCAGCGTAGCTTTGCATCAAGCGTCATACCGAGATACTTAGCTGTATTCTCGTACGGGATTAGTTTATGATTGACATAAACTGGAGAATACTGGTGTTGTTTGTTGCTAAAGTCAATGTGTATAGATTTGGACTCATTAAGTTTAATCCTCCATTTTTTCGTCCAATCGTGGACTTGATTGACAGCCACTTGAACCTTCTCCGTTGCTTCTAAGTGTGAAGTTCCTACAGCCATTATGGCTGTGTCGTCCGCAAAAGTCCCAATGGTGTTGCTTTCTAATTCGGGAATATCACAGGTGTATAGTAGGTACAGGACTGGAACCAAAACACTTCTTTGTGGTACTCCAGCTTTTATTTCCTTTAAATCTGAGTGGGCATCTTCTTGTCTTATTCTAAATACTCTGTTTGATATATACGGTTCTAGAATATCCACGTAATGTCTTGGTAGCATATATCTCAGTTTATATAAAAGACCTTCATGCCATACTTTGTCAAAAGCTTGTGCTACATCTAAGAAAACCGTAGAACAAACTCTTTTATCTTCAAGAGCTTTCTCGATGTTATTTGTGATTCTATGCACTTGATCTATGGTTGAGTGCTTTTCTCTAAACTCAAACTGATAGTCTGGAATTATATCCCTGTTATTTATAATTGGTTTTAGTCTTTTGAGCAATAGCTTTTCAAATAGCTTTGACATTATAGGCAGCAAGGAGATCGGTCTGTATGAAGTTGTTTCATGTGGCGGTTTTCCAGGTTTTGCTATCATTATTACTTCTGCAACTTTCCATAGGTCTGGTACATGCTTTAACCGTAGAGCGGCATTTATTAGGGTTGTTATCTTAACAATACCCTTTCTTGGCATATTATGAAGTAATTTCCCTGAAATTAGATCATACCCAGGTGATTTTCGCTGACTGATACTTAATTTTATTTCTCTTAAAACTTCTCTGGGTGTAACTAGTTTTATACAATCTTCATTATCATGTGGCAGCATATTAACCAAAGTAATAGCTTCATGTGTTTCACCCTCATTCGGTTGAAAGATGGTTTCTAGGTGCTCTGCAAACCTTTTAGCTTTTTGCTCGTTATTTACTGCCCATTTCCCGTTTGCTAATTTAATCGGTGGAATTTGGGTCGTCGGCCTTTCTTAGTAGCCTTCCATAGAAAGTATTCTGTACTGCAGTCATTGGTTAGCTTTCGAAGATACGTATTGGTGGAGTTATCGTTAAAACACTGGATTAACCTTTTTACTTGTTTAGTTAGATTATTGAGTTTTTATGCCACCATTTTCTTTGCCTTCTTTTTTTCCATTATAAGTTACTTGATTCTTAAGGGTACATATTTCCTTTCGTCTCTTTATTAATTTCTGGTGTGTTTTCCCAATCTGTTTGTTGGACGAGTCTTACGAACTTATCTATATCTGTGTTTAAATCTTCTGGTATGTTTAGTGGAACATTGAAGTCAATATGAATATATAAATCTATCTTAAAGCTCTCCCAATCAGTAAACTTATTAACTAGGGTCAGAGCGGCTTCTTTATGCAAGACCCTCTCACTTATTTCTAAAAGGATTGCAGAGTGATCCGAATTCATATCATTGCTATGTTCCACTCTCAAATAGCTAGACGATAAATTCTTGGTTATAAAAAGTCTATGAGTTCTGGAATTTTATTGGGATCCGTAGGCCAGTAAGTTGGCTTTCCAGTAGAAAAAACATCACATTTCATCTCTCTTATAGCACATAATAATTATTTACCTTTTGTGGTGGTTAGTATGGAGGCCCAGTACGTGTTTTTAGCATTGAAGTCACCTCCTAAGACAAATCTGTTACCAAGGTGGTTTAGAAAGCTCATATACTGATCTTTTTTTATCATGACGTACCGAGATGGGCAGTATATAGCAGATACAGTAAGAGGATATGTCTTGGTTTGGAGACAAATCGCCACAGCTTGAATATCTTTTTCTTCGTATTTTGACTCTTCATAGTGCTGGAGATTTTCCTTAACAAAAACAGCACTACCGCCTCTTGCAGAATTATCTGGGTGAAGTGCATGATAAACTTTGTAACCTTTAAACTTAATATAGGATTGCTTCGTGAAGTGCGTTTCTGATATTAGGCACATATCCACATCTTCTAAATCTAGGACTACCTGCAACTCATTATGATGTTTTTCTAGCCCATTTGAGTTCCACGCAAAAATTTTGAGTGTATTATTCATTTTTTCGTCTTAGATATAGCTGTTTTGGTCCTATTTTCAATTTTTTTCAATCTTTCGTCGAAAGTTGATATGAACTTTAGGATTTAATCTAACTTTTTCTCACTATTTGCTACAAGGGGGGCCTGCAAAGAAAAGGTCCCCTTTTCTTTGCTCCTTGAAGCTACTTGGGCGTAAGACATGTTTTTGGTATCAATTATTGTGTATTGATTATTGTTTTTGCTTTTTTTTCGAGTTTTTGATCGTATCCACTCAGTTTCTCGAGCAAGTTCTTCATCATCCGTGGTATATTCTGCACGTGGAGGAGAAGTCTCCATGGTGGTTGATGCTGGTTTTGTTGGGTTCTCCGCCATACATTTCAGCTGTTGCTGAAGAATCGCTACTTGACTTTGCAAGTCTTTTATGAGGCATTGCAATTTCTCACTATGGGCTTGTTCATCGCAAAAATGCATGTTCAGTTTCTATTGTCAAGTTTATTTGACTCTCCTTTTTCGTCTCCATCTTATTCGTACTCATAATAAATTTAAAGCGAGTGTTCGCCTTAAAAATTAATGATTTGCCGTCAGTAGGCAGCCTTGTGCAATAACTAGGTCATCGCAGTAGGCCGGCCGACACACTGTGTTTTAAAACGTTTGCAATTTGTTACTGCTTACGCGCAATGCGAGCAACAACACTGCTCTCAGCGAAAACTGAACGAACACTGAACTTAAAGTGAAACCTTTCAAATAAAAAAATAACCATCTAAATCGGATTTAATATGGTGGAGATATTCAGTAGCCCCCTTTTTACCCTTTTTTGGGGGAAGTTCCCCCCCCCCAATCAAAAATTCCCGATAACTAAAAATTCCCGATAACTAAAAATTCTAAAAATTTGCTTAACCTGTATACCAAGTTTTGTCTAGATCGGTTGAGAAATGCGACCTGAAGAGCAGAACAGCCGGAAATCTGGACAGACATACGGACATACGAAATATTTTTTGAAGCTGAAACAGAAACGCCTCGCTCGCACTTCACGCTCGCTCGGTCAATTCTCAATTGTAGGTACAGAACCGATTCGTTAGAACATCTTCTTTTCAACTTTTAAAAATGTTTTGAATTTATACATGAGGAAATTATTGGAAGCCAGTAAGTTCAACCTGTCACACTGTTCAGTAACTTTCTTATGGTCATATTTTTAGGATATCTGGAAAAAACTAGGGGGATTAAATTAGGAAATTGACAGAAATAATTAATATAATACAACTTAATTCTATTTTGTTTAGTAAAATTTTATATTTTGAAAGATTTTTCACACACACCGCCATTTAGCCCCAGACTAAGCAATGCCTTTACTATGGGAACTAGATAACCGCTATCAGTGATCTATACTTTTTAATTTGTAAATACATACTTATTATACATCAAAATACCTACACACAGAGCAAACAACAATTAGTATTTTACATTAGATACTTAAAATTACCCAGTACTTGAGGGAACAAAATATATATATGGTATCCCTAAAATCAGATTAACCCTACGAAATGTAGTAGATCTGTCGTTTATGTCCTTACTCGTTCCAGCTCACTCAAACCACATCAAGATAGAGTAAGATAGACACAAATGCCAAAATAAAACAAGCCACGCAATTTGTGAGGATAATACTTCGAAATAAATAACCTTTAACCATCGAAAAATACTAAAAATATCGTCTAAAGCCAATTGAATCTTACAATACCTAACGCGAATGGGAATCTAATAGATATAATTTATGCAAAACTAAATATGAATGTACTCGAAAAGCAAATCTTACGCGTGGAAGGTATTTTTTTCATTTTTTCGTTCTGTACGGCTTTTACAACCTACAATGCAACAATTCACCATTAAGTAAGTCAGATTTAAAGTATTCACTTTAAAACAGCAGTCAGAAACGTTCAAATGCAGTCAGTTTAGCACAAATCACTTAAATATCGATGACAAAAATCGCTTGAACGGGTTGTTTGCCTAGAATGAGCTTTCGGGCAAACAACCTACACAGCATACGCAGTAAGGGTGTACTATTATTTATTCTGTGGTAAGGGACAAAAATATTACCATCTTCTCTTTTACTATCAGGTAACGGTGTCTTAGTTTATCCCGCTTGCATAATTATTATTATTATTAAAGGAGGGTCTCTATTCTTGATAGTCTAGTCTCTCTACGGTTAAACATTACTGGCGACGTGTTAAAGCGTAGACAGAGAAACCAATAGACAACTAGATAGCTTCCATCGCACTCATACAAGACAGAGAAGAACTTATGCATAGGTCTTGTGAAGAAATGAGACAGAACGATATGATCTTTTGTTGCAGGTCGCGTGCCGGTTTTTTCAAGGACAGCTCTGTGCTAAACACAAACCATAACCAAACCATAGTTTGTGACAAAATTATTCACCTTGGTGTGTTGCCTGCATTCAAGATGAATGTTCCCTAGAATCTTTTAGCATTATGTACCCAATCAACACTTTTTTTTTTAAATAAAATTATTTTATTGCGTTGGTTCTCATTTGTATCAATAGAAAATTCAATATAATGCAACATAATGTAATAGCCGTGCTAGTCTTGGCTAAGAATAAGACCCCTCCCAATCCTCCCGTGGATGTCGTTAGGGGCGACTAAGGCAATACACACTGGAAGATGAGCAACAGCATCCTACGAGTACATATTTGTAATACTGCGGTCAACATTCCGCCTGCCAAGCGTGGTGACTATGGCAAACCCCCCCAATATGATAGACACACAACAAAGGCGGCCCCCAGTCCCCGGCGGCTCCGTTATTCCTGGCACCGGTAGCAGCCATGGTAACGGCGGAGCAGAGGGTGCTAAGAATCCCCGGCAAAGACCCAGCTACCAACCCCCACGATCTCTGGACCTGGCAACTTATAACGCACGCACCTTGAGGGCCGATGAGAAGTTGACAGAGCTGGAAGAAGTAGTAAGTAAGTTGCGCTGGGGTATTATAGGGTTATCAGAAGTCCAAAGAGAGGGAGAGGATACGATGACCATCAATTCCGGCAACTTACTCTATTACCAGGAGGGCGACCAGCAGTCACAACACGGTATCGGGTTTCTCGTCCCTCGTCAACATCATTGTGAAGATCGAAAGCGTTTTGGGCAGGGTGGCATACTTTATACTTAGAATTACCGAACGGTATTCGTTGAAGGTCATACAGGTGTACGCCCCACACTCAAAACGCCCGGACGATTAAGTGGAGGCTATGTATGACGACATTTCTAATGCCATACATGCCCCGAAAACACACTTCACAGTGGTGATGGGGAACTTCAACGGCATGAGGAATGGCGATGAACAGAGAGTGGGGCAGTTTGGATTTGGACAGCGGAACCAAAGGGGTCAGTGATTGGTCGACTTCATGGAGAAGGAGGGACTCTTTATGATGAACTCCTTTTTCAAGAAGCGCCCGTCCAGGAAATGGACGTGGCTGCACCCCGGCCGGTCATAAGCACGAGATAGATTTAATTTTGACGACCAATAAGCATATATTCAATGATGTCTCTGTGATCAACAGGGTTAAGACCAGCAGTGATCACTGCATGGTAAGAGGCTCATTGAATATCAATGTAAAGCTGGAGAGGTTTCGTTTGATTAGATCTACTCTTCGCACAAGCCCTGCCCAAATACAAAACCCCGAGAGCTTTCAGTTGGAGCTCCAAAATCGATTCCAAATCCTTACCGAATGCGATACAGTGGACGAACTAAACAACGGTCTGGTGGAAGTAGTTCACGCGGTCGGGTCGGAGTTCTTTAAGACCCCCCGCAAAAATAGAACACAAAAACTCTCTAAGTATACACTCAAACTTCTGGCAGAACGAGGCGAGATGAGGCTGCAGTCTTCAGTGGATATGTCGAGTTACAGCTTGCTTAATAAATAGATCTCCAAGTCAATGCGACACAATTTGCGTTCCTATAATACTACTTGTATTAAGAACGCAATAGAGCGGAACAAGGGCTCCAAAGTGTTCGCAAGAGATCTATCTATTGGGCAAAGCCCGTTGACGGAGCTGAAAACTGACAGTGGCAGCATCGTTTCGTCGAAGCCAGAAATTTTGAGTGAGCTCGATGAGTTCTATGGACAATTATACACCTCATCGCGTAGTCCTCCTAGCACAACTAGCGATGCAAGAGCCCGTTTGACCCGACATTATACTGAAGATATCCCGGAAGTCAGCCTATACGAGATCAGAATGGCTCTCAAACAGCTTGAGAGCAACAAGGCACCAGGGGAGGACGGAATAACGACAGAGCTACTGACAGCGGGTGGAACACCGGTACTTAAAGTCCTTCAAAAGCTGTTTATTCTCGAGTGAACTACGCCAGAGGAACACTCGAGAATAAAGGAGCGTAGTGGTTTTGTTCTTTAAGAAAGGTGATAAAACCCTCTTGAAGAGAGTAGTTGCAAACCGTCTCACTCTTAGGTTTGACGACTTTCAGTCTTCCAAACAAGCTGGATTCCGGAAAGGCTTTAGCACCGTAGACTTATCCATACGCTCCGGTAGATTGATTACCGGTACATCGAAAGACAGGGAGATGTTATTTCTCCGAAACTGTTCTCTGCACTGGAAGATATATTCAAGCTTCTGATCTGGAACGGATATGGTGTTAACATCAATGGCGAATACATCACTCCTTTATTCACTCACCTTCGATTTGCTGATGATATAGTCATCATGACAGAAACCCTGGATGACCTAAGAACAATGCTCAGTGACCTCAATATTGTTTCCCAACAGGTGGGTCTTAAAATGAACATGGGCAAGACGAACATCATGTCAAATGGCCCATGTTGTACCCATGCCGGTTTATGTTGGGAACGATATTATCGAAGCTGTTGATGACTATGTCTACTTAGGTCAGACGATCCAACTGGGTAGATGCAACTTCGACAAAGAGGTCAACCGACGAATCCACCTCGGATGGGCAGCGTTCGGGAAATTACGCCATATCTTCTCATCGCAGATACCGCAGAGCCTCAAGACGAAAGTTTATAATCAGTGCGTGTTGCCAGTGATGACATACGGCACGTGGTCGCTAACTATTGGTCTCATACACAAGCTCAGAGTTGCGCAGCGTGCAATGGAGAGAACTATGCTCGGTGTTTCACTACGTCATAGAATCCGAAATGAGGAAATCCGTAGAAGAACGAAGGTTACCGACATAGCTTTCAGAGTTTGCAAGTTGAAGTGGCAATGGGCAGCCCATATAGTTCGCAGAACCGACAACCGCTGGGGGATAAAGGTTCTTGAATGGCGACCACGAACAAGCAAGCGAAGTGTGGGGAAACCCCCCCACACGATGGACCGACGACATTGCAGCCATCGCAGGAAGTCGGTGGATGGTGGCACAAGATCGCTCGTCATGGCGCTCTTTGGGGGAGGCGTATGTTCAGCAGTGGACTTCTAAAGGCTGACAAGATGATGATGATGATGATGATGATGATGATGATGATGATGATGATGATGATGATGATGATGATGAATATAATATCGTACGATGTTGTTAAGATGTATACAGAATAGAAAGTTTATTGAGAGAAGGGCACCCACAACTACTTAAATGCCTTAACCATTAGAGCTACATACATAAAAACTGTGTGAGCCATGTCAGAGGTCCTTGGGCGGCCTGAAAAACTTTTATACCAGAGGCCCAGCATTACCTCATACAACAAACAAACAAACAAACAAACTGTGTGAAAAGACCATCCGTGGAAATTGGAGACAGTTTGATTAAAATTTAAAGATTTTGGAAAAAATGTACAGTGTGCAAGAAAAATGATAATCCATACCAATATATAAAAGTGAAACATTGTCTGTTTGTTTGTTTGTTTGGGGAGCTTTCATACGGTAATGGCTAGACGGATTTTGATGTAATTTGGAATGGAGATAGCTTTTACCCTGGAATAAAACATAGGATACTTTTTATCCCGGAAAATTGTAAGTTTACATGGGAAAACGGGAAAATGTTGATTACTCGCTGTAAGGAACGGTTGCCATGGAAACGAAATAACAAGTCTGTAAAAAATATCAAGAGTATTGGTGTTATACCCACTTTTGCATTGGTTTTTAATATCCTAGAAGAATATAGGATGTTTTTTTTGCGATAAAATGTAGTCCGCGCGGACGAAGTTGCGGGCGGGAAATCTAGTATTAACAAAAAATAAGCGTTCCTTTTATGGACCAAAACTCTCGAAATTAATATTGGTTAGTGTAGGTATTAAAGAAGTTCAATAATATTGAAAGGTACATTTGAGTACAAAATGATTGCAGAAATTCAAAGTGTGACAAATAAACATAGTAGAAAGAAAAACTGATTACTATCAAGGAGACTGACTAGCTATCTTCCTGTCTAACTTATTGCAGTTAGACGTGAAAAGAGCTGGAATTAATGATTTCATTATGGGCGTATTTTTGCAATGTGTTCGCTGCGACACCGCGTTCTTATGTTGACACGCACTATTTTAGGCCATGATCACCACGATGGATCATGTTGCACCAAAATAAATAATTATTGTATGAAGCATCATGGTCCATCATGGTTGAACATGGTATATAATGGTGCAGTATGTATGTACAATTTTTCATGCATGGTACACCATATTGAATCTATTTATTTTACGCTGAGGATGGCCCACCATGGATGACTATGGTATATTATTATACTGTAAGCATGTTCAATACAAAATGTTTGTAGAAATTGTAAAAAAAAACTTTCTGAAGTTTCTATTACCCTTATCCACATTAGCCCCATAAAGATCTTCTTATGGTACGAGATCGTACAACACCTAGAATTATTCGAAATCTCAATTTTTCTTTCTGACTATACCTTTTTCTAAATCTGTAATGTCTCTATAACCCATCAATAGTCTATAATATAATCAGGAGGCTGGGATTGCTTGAAATCAGGGTAAAAAATTTAATATGGCAGCACACCCACCTATCGTTCTATCTCACAAGTGGCACGAGAACCAATGCTGTGGTTTAAATTACACCAATATGCGCTATGTGTACAGTCACAAAGTCGGATTAAAATGCGCATTTATTCTGGACGTCGGACACATGACGTCAGGAGTGACGTCATTTTGGTGTGCACACAACGCTCCCAAAAAGGCGGTAGAGCAGCGTATGCGATAATCACAGATTACCCACTATAGATTCCGCATCATTGAATTATTGTACGGATTCGAGTTCACAAATTATGGAGGAAAGCACGGGTCGCGGGGAACGCAACGACTGCGTCGTGATTAGCCTATTCAAGGTCGCACTCACAAACTACAAAGAAGATACGGGTCGCACTAGAAATGTACTGACCATAGTGATGGGACTGCAGGGCCGATCAAAATAGTTTTGATTTTGTTTAATCTCAACAAGCAATATTATGCTTTTTGAGATAAACTCGAGAAAACAATCAAACTTAATATAAGTTGAATTTCTTTAAAAAGATTAACGATACTTAGAAGCCTAGAGCATTGTACATACAAAATATAGTCATATCAGTTTTTGATTTACATAGCAGATTAAAAATATTCTTCCCCACTTTTACTAGCTTTGAGTTTTGATTGATCGCCTAAAATGGGTAGGTACTATCTTTATATCTATATCACCCTACATCAAGCTACTGTGGGCCTCATCATGTGCATGCCTCTATTTCCACTCCTGCGCCAAGCGGATGTGGAAGTGGCGGAATGGTGGCCAAGAGAAGGACTTAGTTTAAGAGTCAGACCACCTGCACGATGGTCAGACGACGTCATCAAAGTGGCAGAATGGCAGTGAGTAGGTACTAAGAAAACAAAATGTATAAATAAGGATATTATTTAATGTATTTATTTATGAGAAAAAAGGCACCTCGCCAAAATCTACATAACCATATGTCTTCTCTACTTTTCTCAATTTTAATTTCGTGGAAAACAATACAGCAATAAATAAGATTGTTTGCCTATGCTGTCTTGAATTTCAAAGCTTCAAAAGCTTCTTTCGTTAAACCTGTAAAGTAAAATTGTATTTTAATTCTATCTTCGTTTACATCTAAAAACAATCAAGTACCTATTAACCACACTTCAAGCTTTAACTGTATTCCGTGATAGGTAGTTTCTTATTCGTACAAAAACAAAATAACTTTTGTGATACGGTTTTCAAAATAATTAGGTTGAAATATCGATATGTACCAACATGAGAATATTTTATGATATCCCAACACTAGCTTACACGTGCTCTTGTTAGACAGGGATAACTATTGTACTTAGCGTAATGAGTGAAAGAGACTTTTCAAAAAGACATCAACGCGTGCTTATTTTTCCATGACCTGTGGAACCAGTATAAACTGAAATCCGCTTGGCTCGTAGTAAATCAGAAAAAAAAACAAAATTACTTACCGGTGGAACGTTATACCAACTTTTTGATAATTTGACGTTTTGGCTGACTTTTCACACCATTTTACTGCACAGGAAGCCATTAAAAATAATTTTTCGATTAAATTCGCAATAAACTAGCACTCTCGCACGGGTCGAGAGTTTGGTCGAGAATGAAGTCGTGTCTCAAAGCGAGCCTGTTTATAATAGATAAAGCAAGTATGTGTTGTGTGCGTCTGATGCCTTGTAAGCGGTATCTATAGGGGGTAATCTGTGGCGATAATGAAAAATTCAATTGACATACGTCATTCTGTGTTGATATGTTGTTGTAATTTCACACATAATAATGATTATATTATTTTAGCAGAAGCATACGAATTCAACAGAACTAAGAGAGAAATGAGAAAACTATAAACAAATCAACAACAGTAGGTATATTCACAGAACAGCTGACTCAAATGACTTAAGCATGCAATCGTCGGTTTAATTTGTTAGCATGCACATGCTGACCAACAATTTAAACCGATTGTTTGCAGTGTTTGCAGTCTCAGCACTATAGGTGCAATTTAAACCATACAAAAAAAAGTCTAGTGTCTATTGGTTTCTCTGTCTACGTGTTATAGTATATAATTCTATGCTTCTTGCTGGCGACTAACGGCGACTAAATCACAGAATACCTAATGACTAAATTCACAATCTTTGTTCGTAAGTCGTTTTGATTTATTGCTATCATAGATTACAAATTTAAAAGTTTAACATTGCACGCTATTTACAGTGCTGACGTCAATGAAACTTTGCCAATGAAACCGGCGACTTCGAGATAGTCGCTAAATTGATGTCAATAGAAAAATAACATTTCGAAATATGTAGACCGCAAACGTTTCCGAGCATGTTTGAAAAACTTATTGGTAGCAAATTGGTAGCAGCAAAGTCTTTGAATATGAAAGAAAAAAATACTTTCTCTTCAGTGCGGAATGTAATATTCGATTTGCGAATCCAATTTCTATATCACGAAATGTCACGCATAAAAATGGAATCGTATGAGGGTACGTTTACATTTTCGTTGTCATTGAGTTGTTATTTTTTTTACTGTTCCTGAATCCAGCTATCGTTAAATGAGAAGGATCTTATAAAGTTACTATTTTGGTGATTTGAGAATCTACACATCTTCACGGTAATTGCGAGTTCTCGTGTCATCGCATCGCTGGATAGTATAAGAAGCTGCTCACGTCACTGTGGACAATAGTATAAGGCAATGATGTTATATATAAATCTCATTGGTATAAAGCAATAGGTTTGACAACTCGTCGCTACTAGGTAAGTACAACGAACACATTCAATAGCTACGCAATTTCTTTGTATAAGCCCTTTTACCCGACTGCGGATGGTTAGGTTTTTGGGGCTGTATGTATAGCCATATAGCCATGATGGAACGGCTTGATGGTTTTTTTAAATGTTTTTTTAATACCAGTCATTGGATTCGTCATAATCACGAGAGTGACATAGGATATTGTATTTCCAACATGACAAAAAATAACCAATATCTATCCAGTAAGGTATCAAAATGAAGGTCTTTAAAATACTATTCAAATATATTTAATTCAGTAAATTGCCTTGACCCTAAAAAATATTAGACCGACCTCACGACGCAAATTCTTTGGTACGGCAGCTCTTTGGTGGCGTAGTATTATTAGGTGTTCTGTGTATTTGGCCGAATTAATTCGTATGCGGGGAAACTAAAAAGTTGATCTATCTATTAATCTATCTATTATAGACCTAGAATCAGAATGGACGGAGCGGAAAGCTAAGGTAGCGTGTCCATTTTACGCTGGTGTAATTTCTACGAAAATTTTAAATTCTCATTTAATTATCACGACGAGTTTATTTTATGTCGTTAATAATGTGTATTCTTAATGTTAAAGACATTTTTGCTTTAAAACTTGGATATTTAAGATAATAATAGCCGGTAAAAACACACCTGTGAAATGATAATTCCGGATCTTTTACTCCACTTTTTGCTGTTCTTGGTGGACAAAACCCAGCACAACACAACAAAGTTTCACTATTTTGCTAGAATGTCTAGTCTTAGCAAAGATATTTCAGTATAATTTAACTTTATAAGCACACAGGCTGCAATGTTGTTTGTGTTGTGTGCCTCCTTGGAGGTCAAAACTGGACACGAGGCGAATGAATGGCTGGCGGAGCTATAGCTCTATTCATTCTGATTCTACATCCATGCTATCTATACTTATAACAGAGCAATAGGAACGAAAGTATCTGTACAAAGAAGATAATTTAAAAATAAATAGTCGAGGGTACATAAAATAAGCTACTGAACAAGAATATAACATTTTAAAAATTCATGTCTGTTTGCTGTCTGTATGTTTGTTCGCGCATCACGTAAAAACTACTGGACCGATTGCGACCTGATGTTGTTTTCACTGTTGGATAGCTTAGGGTTTGACTTAAAAACTGGAGTATTTGGTATCTCAATCCGATGAGTAGAAGGTGAGCAATCAATAAAAATAATTTTACCCGATGAAGGAATTTTGATCAAATGTTGGTATATTGGTATTTTAGCTCCTGGATTAGCACATTGAGTTGTTTTAACCTGGAGAAATGACCACGCGTGCGAAGCCGCGGGCATCATCTAGTAAACTATAAAAAATAAATTATCATGAAAAAACAAAAACCCGACTGCGAACAATCCACAGACTTCTAATATACATTGTCTGTGGGACAATCGGATTCACCGTCGACTTTTGTGTTTTTTACTTTTATAATGTAGTCAATTTTCTAGCTTCATCTAATCTGATGTAATCATTTCGACATATCCAGCCAAGAAAGCAGTAATAAATCAGCCGCTTAACATGCTAAGCCCTAACTTTAAAGCCTTGATGGCACTATCTCTCAAGAACTAACTACTGTCGAAACACCTTGGAGAACAATTAGTTTTTCATTAAAGTTTCACCGTTCCCAGTGAGTCAGTATGACTAATTCGAGCATGTTCACCCTGTCCGAGTGAGTGGCAGCAGGGCAGGAGCGGGTCAAACGTTACTCACTCGGTAAACCGGGCCTCGGTTATTTGTCTGTCATGTACTTGTCAAACGAGCTGTTGGATATTTCGAGGAATTATGTAGGTATAAACGTACGTCACCTACCTATAATAAAATACCAGTTAACACACTAATATTTTGATTTATTATTAGACAACCGGTGTGGCTAAAGTACTAGCCGACCGGCCTAGTGGCTAGTTTCTTTAGCTACGAAGTCAAATGGTCGCATGTTCCAATCCCAGAGGTGCAATCATTTTGTGTGAGTACAAATGTTTGTTTCCGAGCCATGGATATAATTATTCGTATGTATGTATGTTTAATCGTTAACTACTGTTTATCGTGAAAAAAGCATCCTATGTTGTTCTACGATATGAACAACCAATGCAAAAGTATAGCACCAACGCTCTTGATGCTTTTTGACAGACTTGCTATTATTTCGCTTCCATGGCAACCGTTCCTTAGAGCGAATAATCGTCATTGTCCAGTTTTCCCGTGGAAACTTGCCATTTCCGGGATAAAAAGTATCTTATGTTGGTATCTATATTGTACAGTACCTATTTACAAAGTTTCATTTAAATCCGTCCAGCCGTTATCGCCTTAAACTCCCCAAACAAACAAACAAACAACGTTTAATTTTTATATATTGGTGTCGATGTGGATTGTTTTTTATGGTTTTTTTTTATTGCATTTTCATATTTATTGTTATTTTTCTGAAATAAATGATTTAATAATAATTTTCACTTTTTACGTTTTTAAGTGTTTTTTTTTTCTTTTTTACTTTGTCTTCGATTTGTGAGCTACCCTGAAAGTTTCAGCAGGATAGCTAATAGGGAAGTGCTCAAAATTTGAGACGCAAGATTCCAGAACAGACCAGAAATACATTCATATAGGTCGCGTCGTGTAAAAAGAACGCTGGACGAAAGTGGAGGGGGATGTGTTTGCGCATGGGTACACTCGCGCACAAAAGTACTAGGCCTATTGTTTTAAATAATTATTAATTAGCCTTACGCTGCCAAATGGACCACCTAATAGCCACCAATTGAAGCTAAATAAAAGCTTTTAAAAAAGAACTCCGGTGTAATTTCACATGATTCTTTGAACCAAAAAACCTACTTTCATCAAATCTATTTACAAAAAAAAAACTAAATCAACTTTCATGAAATTTATCTGGATGGTAAAAAGGCAACTTTAGATTAGATGTGCTAGAGCATGTCTATATAAAGTAGCATGGTCGAATTAAGAACCGTGTCCTTTTTAAGTCGGTTAAATGGGTTATTCGCTTCCTCTACAAACTCTCTTCCCATTCCTATACAAATAAATCAACCAAACATTACCTATCAGAAAATTATTTCAATTAAAATCAAACAGGGCCGCATCTAGAGGTCACCGCGGTCCTAAGTGGATGCAGTCAAAAGAAACTAAAAATAAATACACAAGAAAGTATTATAAAAAGAAAACTGACAGGCCGAGACGTCAAAAGCACTCGGCCGATAATCACGATCGTGTTTAGATAAAAAACAATAATAACAAAATAAACATGGTGCGTAATCACCTCATGTCAAGAGTGAACAGTGTGGCCATCAAAATAGATAATTGGAGCTTTTCTAAGTTATGTATTGTCACATGGAATAAGACATTTTTATATATATTGTTTGCAGGCTGTAAAATAATAAGAACTGCAAGATAGTTATTACTTTTTACACGACTACCCAAAAAAATAAGTAATGGTTTTAGGATTCATGTATGTTTGTTTGTATGTACAAGTATGTGAGTTTCTTTATTCTACCATAACTTTTAAATGCTTGAACAGATTTAGACGTATGGGATATCATTAGAATCCTTACACCCCTCCGAATAACATGGGCAAAATATTTTTTTTTGTTAAATTCAATAATTCTGCAGTATAGCTCCATTATCAAAAGAGAAAAAAAACTTCGTATTTTACAATATGGGTATCAAATTGAATGCCACATCACAAATATGCACATTCCAACAGTATATAATTTATTGGCATAAGTTATTTTTTGGCATGGCAGGCATGTTTTTTTTAAGCTTTGAAGCCATTATCACTTATATTCATTATTTTGTTTGTGTATATTTAGCTAAGGTAGCTGTAAGCCACCCGAACATTAAAAAAAAAATAAAAAAAAGTATTTGTGTACCTAAAAGAATGTGAAAACAGATAAACACCTACCTTAGACATATTAAACAATGTACCAAAACATTTCTGCAGTCTACATTTCATTAAAAATAACTCAAAACATCTCCAAACAACCCGTTTTTATTATCAGACTCGTGGTCTTCCTGTCCTTAAATAAGTAGGTACCTCTACCACAGAATAAACAATATTTCTACGTTCTACAATTTCAACTTATATTGGCTGAGCGAACGTCTAAAGGGCGTCACAGACGACTAAGATATGATAAAGGGCGTCACAGACGACTAAGATACTATAATATTTGATGTTACGATATCTGCATATAAAATATTATAGCATCTTAGGGTATCACACACGGTTAAGATACGATAATATATTGAAATTATTCATTCGCTCGCTGGCCGCCCTAGGTGCCACACGTATTTCTTCACCGCTTTCTATATACAGGGTGATAAAATATGAGTAATACAGTTTCACTATTAGATTTATTAGATAGCTCATCAGACGACGATTCTGATTTCGAATTTGATATGCAAATTGATGAAAAAAAAACAAAAAAATACAATGAAGATAATTAAAAAAACAGGGTACATTAAATAAAGTACTGTAAGTACAATAATATACTTTTTTTTAAATCGTGTTTTTCTTTCTGTTAATCTGTCTGTACTTATGTTCCTGGAATAACACATAGGCACAGAATAAATAATAGTACAAGTACAGAAGGATAACTGAGTAAAGTCAATTAAATAAATAGCGACTCTCGCTACAATGCTATAAAGTGCAATTTAACTCAAACAGCGCTGCGAGCTTTCAATTATATTTACCTAGAAGGCGCTCGCCCATCGCGTGCAGGCTAGAATGCACCGTATCACAACGCGCGAGAACTTACATTGCTCTAACCATTTCAGAATCGCTCTGTCCCTTTTTCGCTCGGTAGGGTTGTATTAAGATTTGACTAGGTACTTGTACTACTAATTATTCTGTGATATGTTATGACTTAGATATTGTAACAGAATAAATAAGTAATAATGTATTATGTTATTACTTATTATTATAAATTTAAATAGTTCTATTACATACAATGACATTCTTATCAGAATAGACCTACTACCTCATTTTAACTACCTACCTATCCCGTTTTCAGAACGCCGATAAGTTTACTGAGATACCTACCTGCGTACCTACTACCTACTTTCAATATCCTTTGGAAGCGTTAAGAATGTCAATTTGTCATTTCTATCACTATTCAAACAGCCGAATGCTATGCAGTACCTTCTAGCTTTCTTCTTGGTACTCATAATTAAAACACGAAAATAACTTTACGTAAGTAGGTACTTTATCGCTAAGTACAAGGCGCGCGACTCATCGAGCGCACGCTTGACACTCGACTGAACGGACCCGAATATTGCGCCCTCGAATTTATTTGTACTTGTTGCGGAGTGCGACCACCCTGACATAGGTAACATTTGACCTAGAGAAAAGCCATGGGCATAGCCAATTAAACCAATAACAAGCACTAATTAAAAATTTATATAACCCCCGACTTCCCATCCCCCATTATAGCTATGAATCATCTTGTTTATCCCAGCTTTCAAACATAAAAAAAACTACAGCTAAATCGGTCCATTTGTTGGGAAGCTACAATTTTTACCCCCCTTTTCTTTCTCACCTCCCCCTCCCTCTCCCCGTATGTCTAAGAAACATCTTGATAATAATATTATTTAATTAATATTATTAGGTGTTCATTTTAATGAATCAAGCTTAAAAGACCATGGCGTTTTTATAATCATTCATTTTGCTTAGAGAAACCATACCTATTTCATGAGATTGTTAAACTTTGTATTCATACTAATCTAAAGTTTATAAATATTATTGTTTTTAAAGGCGAGGATGCTTAAAGACCTTAGAAACGATGGTAGAGTAGAACGTGAGTAGGATTACAGAATTATAAAATTACAACTCGAAATGTAAATATTATTTGTTCCGAATATATAAACATATTTTATAATATGTTAAGATTATCAAAATTAGCAGTGACAGGTGGAACCGAATTTTCTAACTACTGTTATCATCATCATCATCATCATCATCATCATCATTTCAGCCTTTAGAAGTCCACTGCTGAACATAGGCCTCCAAAGAGCGCCATGACGAGCGATCTTGTGCCTCCTCCATCCACCGACTTCCTGTGATGGCTACAATGTCGTCGGTCCATCGTGTGGGCGGTCTCCCCACACTTCGCTTGCTTGTTCGTGGTCGCCATTCGATAACCTTTATTCCCCAGCGGTTGTCGGGTTACTAAAGTTATAAACGTAAAAATATAGTTTTGATAAGCACAAATAATACGAAAACTACCTACTACATATTAAAGTAAATTAGATATGGAAGGTTTTATACACATTGTAGTAGAACCTACATAATTATCTACCTAAGTTAATTTACTAAGTGAGGTTTTATATACATTATAGCAAAACCTACATCATTATCTACTTAAGTTAATTTGCTAAGTGAGGTTTTATATACATTGTAACAGAACCTACATCATTATCTACCTAAGTTAATTTGCTAAGTGAGGTTTTATATACATTGTAACAGAACCTACATCATTATCTACCTAAGTTAATTTGCTAAGTGAGGTTTTATATACATTGTAGCATAACCTACATCATTATCTACCTAAGTTAATTTGCTAAGTGAGGTTTTATATACATTGTAGCAGAACCTACATAATTATCTGCCTAAGTTATTTTGCTAAGTTAGGTTTTATATACATTGTTGCAAAACCTACATCATTACCTACCTAAGTTAATTTGCAAAGTGAGGTTTTATATACATTGTAGCAGAACCTACATCATTATCTACCTAAGTTAATTTTCTAAGTGAGGTTTTATATACATTGTAGCAGAACCTACATAATATCTGAGTCAATTTGATATAGTTTTTATACACATTGTAGCAGAACTTACAATATTATATATCTAAGACAATGTAGCGTTGACAAAACGCTACTTAAATAAAAAAACAATAAACCTATAACTAGCAATGCAAAGCAGCAGTTCGACAAGTAAAAGTAGGAATAAACAAGACAGGCCATGCTATTGTTTGTTGTTAGAATCAGATGACGACATTGAAGTCGCACATAGCTGATTGAAACAGTACTATCGTTCGTATTTGGTGTATACCAGTGAAAGCAGACGATCGGATACATAGAATAGATTATCGTACGTTGTTTACTCACATGATATAATCCTGTAAATCACACTTCCAAAAGAATAATAGTGTTCATAGGTTATAAACACTTCGATAAATACAACACGTTCGTGCACTACTGATCACGACTTTATAACACTTATTAGGTCAATTGAATGAAATAAATACAAAAGGGAACAAGGAATAACTGGGAATTAAATAATAAATGGATGGGTAATAAAGTTCAATTGATAAACACGGAGACAGGTGGTGACATCTACCGGAAATTTTACTTATCTTTGCATCGATTAGCTGTCAAAGCAAAAGGGCGTTCCGTTGATCGGCACGGTCCCGCAATGTCAGCAAATAGAAAATAAAATTAAACAAACCAATTAAATGCAACAAATGTTAAATTTAGGAACGTAGATTTTTTCCAAAGCAAACCCATACAATATCATAATTTAATAGTCACGGTATATGGTTTTATGATGATATAACGGTGGCGGAGCAAAGAAACCGCGTTCCGTACCTTTCGTCTGGAACGGAACGTTTTTATAGACTATAGTTTATAACAATTCTTAAAACGTCACTTGGCAGTTGTTTAGCTGTCAAAAGTAGTTAAAGAAACGATAAATAAACAAATATGATTTCTAGGGTTAAAAATTTGAAAATAAAAATAAAACCATATTACTTGTCCAAAGCCCATGTGTAAGCGCTGATCGGTTTCCTGGTGAAACGAAATGTAACTCTGATAGATTTTGCTAAATAAAAAAAACTAGATCCGGCTAGACAAAAAAGAAACCGAGACAATGAAGAGGAGTGACGTGTCCTTTCTTTTCGTGCTGGAGATCCTAGCAGGACTGACAGGATTTTTCCCTGCAAACTATAAAACCCGTAAAAAAAGGTGAAGATTCTGTTGGTATTTTTGTGTCGTCGGCAATAATGATTGCGATTGTGAAATCACTTTTATCCATTTTTCGAGAGAATTACCTTCACCAACATAACGGCTAAACCCTATAGAAAAAGGTAAATAAGAAGACTATACTGCCGGCCGGCAAATTCATCAATGTTCTGTTAGAGTAAATGCTTAATTTTGTAAATTCTATATCGACCCTAATTATAGCAGGGTAATCTTAGATCTTGGTATTTCTTGGCTGCTGAGTTGGATCTGCAGGCTAGGATTCCTTGGACCTTAAGTAAATAAGCAAGATTAAACCAAGCATAATAAATATTGTATTGGAGAATTTAAATTGCATGTTTTGTCTTCAACTTTACATGCTAGCTTGAGTGACCGTCCAACGTACCTACGGCACGGTTCCTTAGATTTTAAGTAAGTAAGCATAATTAAAACCAAGGATAATAAATGTTGTATTGGTGAATTTAAATTGCATGTTTTGTCCTCAACTTTACATGCTAGCTTGAGTGACCGTTCAACGTACCGACGGCACGGTTCCTTAGATTTTAAGTACATGAGCAAGTTTAAACCAAAGGTAATAAAGATTATATTGGTGAATTTGAGTTGTATGTTTTATCTTCCACTATAGTACCCACTAGCTAGTACATTACCGAACGGTCTCGATCCAATAGTTCTTGAAGCTCGTTCCGGTCTAAGTTTATCCAGGTAAATTTATTAATTTCAAAATAGTAACGAGTATTTTTAGTTTTGAGTGATTCCGAAGAAAGATATAGCATCCTCGCGTACAGAGCGATGGGGCAAGAATCCCGACTCACCCCACTTTTGGTCTGACTTGCCCCAATTTATTTTTTATTACCTTTACTTTCAGAAATCACTAGAACACCCTTTTATATCGTTACAATGGCGTTTTTCTCGTTACAACAATTAGATCAAATACAGCAACATCTAAAACACAGGAATCGTTTTTTTTTGTTTCACGTCGCTTTTAGTAATTCCTATACAAAATAAGCTACAGACGTAGATGAAAAATAATGTTATTAATAGATATTTCGAAACTAAATTTCGAATTATAGTAGTAATTCCCAAAAAAATGCTAAATAAATATGGATACTGCTGTTTTTGCGTCTAACATTGTGGATATTGCTGTTTTGCACCATTCTTAGCTGATATTTTAACCATGGATAATGCTGTTTTTGCGCCTAACCTGTGGATATTACAGGTTTTGTACCATTCCTATCTGTTTTTCTACCTGATATTGCTACGCTTATTATTTACTACGTTTAAGTTATGCAGTCAAGGAAAGCCGACACAGATCAACCAGTTGAAAAATTTAAAAAAGTGGATGTTGCTGCCTTTGCTTTTATATGACTCATAGTCAGCTGCAACAGCTGCTGTGTAGCTAATACTTGAGATGTTTAGCATCAATGAATCGCCATCTTCGTTCCGTAATTTATATTGTTTAGAATAAGATGGGGCTGGCATGCCACACTGTTTCAAACTCACTAAATTAAATACTAAATAAATAAAATGGGTAAAATTATTGAAATTTGCACTCTATTTTAAATTGCGAATATCAATTTCCAACAACTTCCAAATAGCATCTGAAGCATAAATAATTAAGTTGCAAGACGTACCTCCAAGTATTAAGATCCTGTAAGTTAAATCCAAGGGGAGAGCTGCCACCTGTGCCAAATGCATCCTCCGGAACCACCACCAACTTCATCAGTCAGTCCACTCGCCAAATAACCAAATTACAAACCTTAACTGTATCATAATAAGGACCAATATTCGTATTTTCGGTTTTAGAAGTGACTAATCTAAGTTTGTCTATAAGACAAGTTTCAAAAGACGGTGGTTTGTAGCCGATGCAACATAAAGAGGTTATAGGATTACGGGCTTATCCATTGGATTATTAACTGACAGACATCTGGTGCCCGTCGCATTTGAGGGAGTTAATCGAAAGTTAACTAACGATTAACGACACGTACATACTTTGTCAGTTTGACATTGACGTTGTCTTTCTGAGGTGTAGTTTATAATCTCAGGGATTAATAAAAAAAATCGAGCATAAAAATGTGATTAAATAGTATGCTAGAAAGGTTAACAGATGGGTGCTTAAAGATTAACACAAATATTCTACAACTAGCTGTACCCGCGGATTCGCACGCGTGGTCAATTCTCTAGGCAAAAAGTACTATTCCAAGACCTAAAATACCAATATACCAACATTTGATCGAAATTCCTTCAGCCGTCAAATAGTTTTATCGATTGCTCGGCATCTAATCATCGGATTGAGATACCAGTACCCCAGTTTTTAAGTCAACCCCTAAGCTATCCAACAGTGAAAACCGAATTGCAATCGGTTTAGTAGTTTTTACGTGATGCGTGAATAAACATACAGGCACACAAACTAACAAACAGACAGACACGATTTAAAAACATTTTATATTCATGTTCCATTTTTTTTAAATTATCTTCTTTGTACAGACACTATTTCGATCCTATTGCTTAATTATAAGAGTAGAAAACATAAGTTCCGGAGTTTCAATAGAAAAACTAGAAAGCCCAAGAAACCAACAAAAAGTGATAGAAAGGAAAAGGTGTACCAAAATCATTACGATTTTTCTATGAAAGCTTGAAACATGTCTTAAGACTTGAGTAATAAGTTCTCTATTATTTAAACATGTTTCTTTATTTAAAATAAGCTTTAAATATCAAGGTCTCTGTGGTAGCTTTTTCTCAGAAGCTTCATTTTAATCACATCTTGGGGGAAGGAATGGAAAAATATGACGTAATAAGAAAATATAATGGCATCTCTGCTTTGCGTTTAAGGCAGGTGCTTTAAATTAGATTTAAGTTCAGGTTTTTTAAATATAGAAATTTGCTAATTTTTACTAGCTGTGTCTGCAGATTTGCCCGCGATTGGTAATTTTGTGTTATTCCAAAACCAAAATTACTAATATACCAAACATAACACTTCGTTCAGACGTCAAATAGTTCTATCGATTGTTCGGGTTCTACTCAAAGAAGCTATTGGAAAGATTTAGATGACGACGCATAGGTATCGGTAGCCGAACTGGTAAAAGGCATGTGCCGCACTGAGGCACAGTATGCGAGTTCGAATCTCGTCCGTGATCCATATTTTTCCATTAGAAAATTATTATATATATCTACTCATAAAATATAAAGTACCTACACTAGCTTTTAAGTCAAAACCTAAGCTATCGAACAGTGAAAACCACATCGCAATCGGTCCAGTAGTTTTTACATGATTCGCGAACAGACTGACATATCTACATACATATAAAAAAAAGTTCCGTAGCTTATTTTAAGTTATCCTAGACCATTTTTAAAAATTATTTATTGTACCTACAGACTTTGTTACTTAGGTTAGGCTTTATTATAAGTAAATAGATATTTTCATTCTTTCATCTAATGCTTTGGCTAAACCTTAAAATGTTTATTATTTAAGAGTACCTACCTACTATGTTGATTACACTTAAGTTACACGTACTATGCATTTTTTTCATATAATTTACGTGTGGCCAGCCATTCACGACAGAATTACACAAAAAAGTCACTTATATTACACATAATTGTGAATTTTATTTTGAGAATGATTACTGTTCAACCCGCGGGTACTTATTCTGATTACGTCGAACATCTTATGTTTGTTTTACCGTCGATATTCCGGCACGTGTGTTTAAGAAATTACACACTGCGTTCTCAATTTACGAAGTTGTAGTAAGGTAGAACGGTCACAGCACAGTGTACCTATGTAGTTTGAAATACCCCGCGTGATTAGAATTAGAATCCATCTAAGCGTTGCTTACCCTACGATCTTTATTTCAATTAATTAATAGTCAATATGGTCAAAATAACGAAACATTATTTGATCCATACAATTCGATTATGCATAACATAAAACATCAGGGTCTTAAAGGAAAACGGGAAATAAGTTTGCAGTATAGATGGAAGCTTATTTGGTTAGTTTAATATTTGCAGTTTTACCTGGTATTTTAGCTTCGTGCTTCAATAATAGGGCAACTAAAATACTATGTAAACATTAAAACAACAGTTAGGAATAAAATAAGTTATTTTTTAAGTTAAACCGTTTTATTTGTACCTACTAAAAGCTAAAAAATAAAATAATATCGTGTCAAATTTGGCTGGTCAAATTTATATTACTTAGATTACGTTTTGCCCCACGATTTTATTTTAGTTTAAAACAGATCAAGTTAAAAAAAAAACAAAAAATAACTAGATTTTAGTTTTTTATTTAGTTATTTCCTAACTGTAGTGTGTCCACTTGTTATACTTGTCAAGCACTTTCGTTTTATACCCATATTGAGGGGATTGAAAAAAATATTAATATGCCATGTGCAGGCATATTGCAGGCGCGCGGCCATCTTGGATTTAAAATTATACTGAATATACATAATTGTATAAATCAGAAATAAAGGTGTGCCTTTGAGGTCATTCAGCCGGAGATATATATGTGCGCTTTGCAATCCAATGACATCGGATGCCATCATTTACCTTGCACCTATGACTAAAATAATAAGTTATGTGTAAATTTGCCATCGTATTGAGCTTCGTAGTACTCGTTAAGCCGTTGGTTGCTAATAAAATTGATAGCGATCAATCTGCCATGTCTTCTCTTCTATGGGCGGCCTGACAAACTCGTACACCAGAGGTAGGTAGGTAATATTTTATTCGGCCTCAAAGCAAAGCACTAAATTGTTAACAAGTAAGTACTTTCTACCTTGCTCTGTACTCTGTTACTCTGAGGCCCACTTATTGATTATCTGGCTTGTCAGTCCCTGTCTACAATTACGATAATTTTACGTTTACAAGCCAATTCCTCTCTGGCTTCATATTTATTTTCTTCATTGTAAATTAGCTGTTGCATGTCCTGACATTGCGTGGAAGGAAACTTGTTAAGTAATTTTATTTTTCTTCTTGAATTGTATCTGTATTGGCAATTTTTTTCTTTTACTTACAATGATGGTATACAATTGCGTTTATTTTTGTTTTCATTTTATCTGGCATCTTTATTTCAGAATTTATTCAACTTATGTTCAGTTCTACTACGCTATTTAATTTTTAATAAATTATGATTATAAAATCTTGAAATCCCAAAAACATAATTACTCCGTAGGAACTCTTGCTCTAACCAAGAATCTTGCAAAGCTTGAACGAGTTCTATCAGAGAAAACTTTAGCAAAGTAGGTACTTAAGTTTCTATTCTGTTTTTTTTTTAGTTAGGCAGGTTAGGCTCACGATTTATCTATGTCGAAGATTATACTATACTTGTGCATAGAAGTCACCTATTCAATTTCTACTGGAATACTCTCAAATTATAGTTATGTACTTGGGAAACATAGATGGAAGCAGAGAGTTCCACGCTTTAGCCATCCGCCGCATGATAGTCATAGGAATATGATTTCTATTGTATTGTAAATAAATATAATCAAGAAGGTTTAAGAAAATACCGATTCTACACCCTCTTTTAATTTGTGGTGTTTTGTGGTTGACACGCAATTTAATCATAAAAGTCTTTATACGTGAGTATTTTTGATTTTCCGTGGGTACTTGACATAATTAACACGACTGACGAGGTCGAGATCTTGCTGCGATTTGGCTGCCGATTGGCATAACATGGTGTAAGTGTGTGCGTGTGACTTGTGCGTTTGAGGGATCGGCTTATCTTGGGTGCTTCACTTTCAATTTGGCGGCAGAGACTCTTTCTTTTTTAACCCTTCTTGCATATAATATTATTCCGCAGTAAAAACAGCGATCAGTTCCGATCTGATCCCTAAATTCTGCAAATTCCTTTCCAAAGGGTACATAAGTTCCTTCTTGCAACTAGTAAAAGCACCTTCCAAATAATGAGTCACTCGGTCGCGTGTCACCCTAGGGGTGTAGCGAGACTGCAGACGGGGCCAAACCATCCCTAATAATAATAAAGATAAATAAAATAAATATTGGTCTAAATAAAAAATAAAGTGCGCGTGCGATGCGCCGCGTGCCGTGGGAATGTCACATGTCAAGGGTGACAGTGTCATTTGAGTTATTACACTAGCTGTGCCCGTGGCTTCGCACGCGTGCTCATTTCTCTAGGTTAAAAGTACACCATGTTCTATTCCAAGACCTAAAATACCAATATACCAACATTTTGATCAAAATTCCTTGATTATCTATTGCTCGACTTCTACTCATCGAATTGAGATACCGAGTACCCTAGTTTTTAAGTCAAACCCTAAGCTATCCAACAGTGAAAACCGCATCGCAATTGGTACTGTAGTTTCTACGTGAAGCGCGAACAAACATACAAACAGACAGACACGATTATATTCTTGTTCACTAGCTTAATTTAAGTACCCTAGACCATTTTTTTATTATTTTGTTTGTATAGACTTTTTCGTACTTATTGTTTTATTATAAGCTTAAAAGATTACTCTTTGGTACACTATAGCCCTAATAGCATAGACATAACCTGGAAAAACCACGAGTGAATATTCTATGTTAAAAGGGTACCTTTGTCGACCGCATCATCGGCTAACATAAAACTTGTTATTCAGGTTATGTATGTATACTTACTATAGAAACATTTTAAATCGACTTCACAAAATAACAGTTGAACATAGAACACGAGGTTCTATGTTCAACTGTTATTTTCTACGGTTATTTTTTATAATTTACTAGCTTACCCGCCCGCGATTATTTATTATTTGTTATTTCGTTTCCATGGTCAGCGTTCCTTACAGCGAGTATTCAACATGTTCCAGTGTTCCCGTGGAAACTTCCACGGAATACGTGAAATTTTCCGGGATAAAAAGTACCCTTTGTTTTATTCTAGGGTATAAGCTATCTCCATTCCAAATTTCATCAAAATCTATCCAGCGGTTATCGCGTGAAAGCTCCCCAAACAAACAACCATTTTTTTATTTGTAAAAGTAGACATCCATATTGGTGCAATGTAAATTGTATCGAAATTGGATGAGTTTTTTTAGTTATTAATTAATCCATTTGAAGTCGATTTATTGTACCATGGTATTTTGTACAGAACTTGTGAAAATATAAAGTATTGTGACAGGTTCTTGAAAAATAAAACGAACAAAGAGGTAGAATTATCTTAATATAATTATGTATACAGGTAGATTTTTGAGACAGGACAGTAAGGTACCTTAACTGTTATACTTCGTTCCAGGAAAACGTTGCTTGGAGACCATCCATAACTCTAGGAGACATTTTGAACTTGAAGAGCGATATGGTGGCCTAACGGTTCTATAGTGCAATTTAGAATCCAACGATACCGGGTTCAAAACCTAGGCTCCGCACCAATTACTTTTCTGAGTTATGTGCGGTTTTCCATCGCTCCGTGCTTCGGAGGGCACGTTAAGCTGTTCCCGGCTGTTATTGATTAATAGCAGTCGTAAAGCCATGTCAGAGGCTCTCGGGCGGCCTGACAAACTCTGACACCAGAGGCCAGCACAACCTAATACGACAAACAAACAAACATTCTGAACTGCATTCACACATTTTTCCAAAATCTAATTTTACACAAAAAAATGATGATAATCGATCTTGTTTCTTATAACGATCAAAAGTCTTTATAGGACCGACTGAGGTTTGAGTACTAGAAATGACAAAATATGCGAAAAACTTTTTCGATACATTTTGTACGAAATGAATAAAATAAAATTCTAACATCGTACAAATACAAATTTTTCTAAAATACTGTTGACCTCAGTTTGTCAGATAGAGACTTTTGCTCCTTTTAAGTAAAAGGATAGATTGGCTTTTTTTTGTAATTTCTTTTTTATTCATGGCTGTACATTTTTTCCATAACCTGTGAATGCAGGTTAAAATATCTCCAAAAGTTAAGGAGAGTCTCCTAAGAACGTTTTCCTGTATCTATAACGGTTAAGGTAATTTCGAACAAAATGTTTCGGAAAAGTTTTTCGCAATTTCTGTCATTTCTAGTACTCAAAACTTAGTCGGTCCGGTAGAGACTTTTGATCCTTATAACAAATAAGATCGATCGGCATCAAAAAAAGGTTTTGTGAAAAATTACCATTTTCTTGCTGATAGTTTTTTTCTCCAAAATCTGAATGCAGTTCAGAATATGTCAAAAAGTTATGGATGGTCTACTAGGAACGTTTTCCTGTAACTATAACGGCTATAGTACCTGCCCTTACTGTCCCGTCTCAAAAATCCTACCTGTATCACAGAATAAATAATAGTACAAGTCTGTATAAATAAAAATGAAAATGAAATGTTGTTTGTTTTTTTAAACTTGATGGCTAGACCAATTTGGCTATACATTTTATAATGTTCGAAATAGTCCGAATTCGTTTTTTATGGTAATTTTTAAGTAATAAATCTTGCAGCGTCTTGAACATTTCTACAGAACTTAAGTAGGTAATTATTTGTCTACGTTTTTTCAACATAGCACGTAAGCTAGGAAAAGCCTGGTTAGCAAATCTATTTAAAAATCATGAAATTGAAACTTAATTTCCTTCCTACAATGTTTTACCGGCCTTGTTGCCTGCCCAACGGGTGAAAGAATATATTTTCCGGTTAGTACGTCAAAATCGTCAACACAATAGACTTCCCACCTGGGGTTTTTTTGCAAAAATTCAAAATGTTGTGTTGTAGAGTTTGATTTTATTCTCAATCTTGTGTTTCTTCGAGTGTTGATGTGTAATATTGGTGGAATATTAACCATTAGGTGTTAATTAACGTGCACGAGTGTAGGCAAAAGAATCAAACGCAGATATAAATGGGCTTTTGTGATTTTTCCAAATCTCCCTCGGAAGTTTTAGTAAACGTCCACCATTTTACTTATTCGTGACTTTGACTTTACAATTAATGACTGTGACGTGACATTACTATAAACTATTAAACTTGACATTGGCGAAATTGTTAGTAGGCCAGTGCCTCCGCAGAAGCCATCTAATAAAAAAAGAAGAAGTAGAAGTCTTCCCACCCGGTATTTTAAACCAAAGGAGGTTGAATTTCGCTTACTGACGTTGAACCTTTTAACAGTAAGCCTTTTTTTTTTTTTTTTACGTGGGTAAATCCTCATGGATACCACCAAGCTGCGGGGGCAGCAAGGTGGTTATGTCGGACTCTTACCGACTAAAACCCCACGGTGTTCCACAGTACGCCTTGTGCCGGGGCTACGGGTACGCTTTCGCACTCGTCTGCGGCCCCGACGGCGCTGGTCCTGTTGAGGACCCCCTCCTGGTTGGGATGGAGCTGAGCCATTCTCCATCCCATGAACGCCATTAAGGGGCGCACAGAACACCGTGCGCGCCACCTCGAGGCCTTATGCTAGGGCAGACACCCCCGTGTCCACCACCTAGGCCTCAGGGGGGTCAGAAGGGAACGAATTCCTCCTCCGACTCCCGGCGTTGAGCTCCACATGGCCTCCCACATCCATTGTCACCACCCAGCACCGCACAGCTACAGTCGTCCTCTGTCCAGCGCAGTACCGAGCAGTGAGTCAGGATTTGAAAGACCATGGAGCACGTCACACTCCGAGCACTACTGTAATACAGTAGTGCTGAGAGCGGACCACCTCCTCGAGCCGGCGCCGAGCGCCCGGACCCCACCTCCTCGAGCCGGCGCCGAGCGCCCGGGCCCCACCTCCTCGAGCCGGTGCCGAGCACCCAAGCCCCACCTCCGCGAGCCGGCGCCAAGCGCCCGGGCCCCACCCACCTCCTCGAGCCGATGCCGAGCACCCAAGCCCCACCTCCTCGAGCCGATGCCGAGCATCCAAGCCCCACCTCCTCGAGCCTGCACTAAAGTGCCCGGGCCCCCCCTCCTCGAGCCGGTGCCGAGCACCCAAGCCCCACCTCCTCGAGCCTGCGCCGAGCGCCCGGGCCCCACCTCCTCGAGCCTGCACCAAAGTGCCCGGGCCCCCCCTCCTCGAGCCGGTGCCGAGCACCCAAGCCCCACCTCCTTGAGCCTGCGCCAAGCGCCCGGGGCCCACCTCCTCGAGCCTGCACCAAAGTGCCCGGGCCCCCCCTCCTCGAGCCGGTGCCGAGCACCCGGGCCCCACCTCAGTTGCGATGCCGCAAACACCACACAGCACCGCAACCTACTGTGGCCACTTCAGCGTGGGCTTGTGGAGGAAAGCCCAGTGAAGCGGCCCCTCCTTGGGCCGTCCAGCAGCACCCTGCCAGCGGGGCCCCGGGTTCCTCTTAGCTTCACCGTGGTCCGAGGATAACCACGGCTACTAGAGCCCCCCCGCCACGTCAAGGCGGGAACCCACGGGGGGGTTTTAACAGTAAGCCTAATTTAACCTCCTTGCGATAAACAGAATAACACTATAGACAAAATGGTACATCAATATAAAACCTATAAACAAAACATTATAGCAAAGAGGTTTACGGAGGAAGTGTAAGGAATTTCCGCTATAATAGATTATGTTTATTTATTTATTAATTTTATTGTTTTGCACAAAAATGGTGTACAAGGAAGGACTTAATACTAAACAGCATTATCGACCAGTCATCCGGGTCGTGAAAGAAATACAAGTTACCTACATAGGGCGTGCGGCTTAACAATAAATATAGAAGAAACAAAGGTTTATGTAAGTAAAGTATTTAGTGTATGGAATTGTTGCAAAATATTTGTGCTAATATTGGATAATTACTATTTCCCTGCACAGTGAAACAGCAGCAACATATCTAAACATATTGTTTTGTAATCTCACTAGGCAGTAACAGATTGAAAATAATTATTATTCAAAAGCCTAGTCTGTTACACTAGGTAGGTAATTGAATAGGTGTAATATGTTTATATGTTTTATATTTATCATGCATAAGTACTTAATTGCCTAATTAATTAAGACGATAAAATAATTAAAATATCTAAGACTTGTTTCAAAAGTCGTTAACAGTAACATAACCTACAAAACTTTAAATCCTGATAACAATTATTCCTGGCCTCTCCAATAAACAATTCTCAGACTAACAATCTCAGGCAATGATGCTGAATTACTAGCGATATTTTTTGTATAAAGACGCCGTGAATTTTAATATAAAAATATTTAAGGAAGTTCGCCATTGTTCTTTAAGTTCCCCGATTTTTTTTCTGGTGATAACTGACCGTCCTTTTTATGTGGGAGTTTTGTATGTAGGTACTCAAACTTGACTTTGATTCTCAAACAAAAGACGCCTTACAGTAAGTTCTCTCCTTTAGCGGGCCTTATACCTATGCACACATTGTACGTAAGAAATTTCTATCATGCACACCACACCAAGGAATTTATATCATTACACATATTATTATTTATTTATTAAATATTTTAGCATAAAAAGTGTACATGGAGCACTTAATGCTAGGAAACATTTTCTTCTATTATTGTCATAGGGATAAATGTGTACTGTGCCCTATAATACGTCACGGGACTCACGGGTATCATCATCATCATCGTCATCATCATCATCATCATCATCATCCACGCGGGTAAAACCACGGGGCGCAGCAAGTTGGAAATAAATATAATTCACTACAAATATTATCCTACTTATTGCAAAATCAGCCATGGCACACGCTACATGTGCACATTACACTATCCCATAAAAACGACGTCGTGTCCTTTCTCCTGCGATGATCTAGCATTTTTACACAAATCCGTTAAAAAGCCATGTCTAACAAATGTCCCGCCTGTCACCCTTTGCCCGCCATGACATAACAGTTTCTGCGGCAGAAATCGGGGTTTTTACCCTAGTTTCGAATGTTCATGATATATTTGTATAAACAGTAAGATAACTTAGTAAAGGGAATCAGTGCCCGTATTACCTTACTTTTAACCTACAATTGCTATAAATATTACAATAGTACAATATTACAATACATTACAATATATTACAATATTACAATAGCACAGAATAAATAATAGTACAAGACATTAGATTAGTACTAATTAGTTTAATGGGATTACGTAACTTATCTTGCCCCCTTTTCAATCAATAGTTAGCAATTTAAAGTTGTCACTTACCCATTAAGAAAATATATAATTAAAATCTCATAGCAATCGATAGCAATCGGAATAAGATAATAGCGGCACTGCTGTATAAAAAAAGCGCAATAACACTTCTAAACTACTTAATACTTCGACCAGTTATCTATTTGTTTTAGCTATTAAAACTAAATTCAATTCAATTTGAATTTCTAATATTTTTTTATTTCGGTTACTATTCGGTAGTTCCAGGTACGGATAATAATATCCCCATCCGCACCCGAAGTGTGCTACAGGCATTGACTTTTCCGTTGTTAAATTTGCACGCGAACTTACATTATGTGTGTTACTGTTATTCTTTGATTAGGTACAAGTAGAAGTAGACTGAACTGATCTATGGTTTAGTCTAAATTAATTCTACGTGCTGTTAAAATGTTCTTACTGCTATACGTTGTTTACTGCACCCACGATGTAGATAGCCAAGTTGCATCGTAAGGTAAGTTCGTGCGTGAAAATTTTGAAATTAAACACGTGTTAGACATTTCCCTCTGAGTGATTAAAAGAGGGAAGATGTTAAAAAATAGTGTAAATTAAATATTAGTAGTTGCATGAGGGAGCGCTTATTATTATTTTATGTTTTGTCATTTTGTAAATACCTTATTTTTATGTGTCTTTAGTACAACTTATAGAATTTGACAAAGCTCGTCAACATTTATTAATGTTGTAACTTTGTAAATTTATTACCATAGTCAATTTAAATGTAGTACCTACATTGGTATATCACAACAATTTAAATGTAGTACCTACAGTGGTATATCACAACAATTTAACAGTAGTACCTACAGTGGTATATCACAACAATTTAAATGTAGTACCTACAGTGGTATATCACAACAATTTAAATGTAGTAGGTACCTACACTGGTATATCACAACAATTTAAATGTAGTACCTACAGTGGTATATCACAACAATTTAACAGTAGTACCTACAGTGGTATATCACAACAATTTAACAGTAGTACCTACAGTGGTATATCACAACAATTTAAATGTAGTACCTACCGTGGTATATCACAACAATTTAAATGTAGTAGGTACCTACAGTGGTATATCACAATAATTTAAATGTAGTACCTACAGTGGTATATCACAACAATTTAAATGTAGTACCTACAGTGGCATATCACAACAATTTAAATGTAGTACATACAGTGATATATTACAACAATTTTATCCTAGGTTAATTAACGGTTGATATGTTAACTAAAAATAAATAAACTAACTTACTTAAAAACTTTAATGAATCGGCTGTGCAATTGAAAATATAATAACAGACGTTCCAAAAATTTGAGATTTTTTGCAGTTGTTGACTGACGTTGTTGAACCAGCTAGGTGTGTTTTAGTAACTTCATTGCATTAAAAAGTAAGTATAAAAAAGTTACAAATAAAAACAAACACATTCGTACACTTCCTATTTCACAAAAAGGTATTAAATCCATTCAGACGTTTTATTTTAAATCGGTAAGATGGCGACGCGGCAACTGAACAAATAAGAGATCCCAAAACAAACAAACATGTTGGCAGACATGGCATGTTTAGACTGGGCTGTCCACAGCCGGCAAGTAAATAATCGATTCTCTCGGTCCGCGACAGAAATCGATTATGACTCGAATACACTTATTTCATTTGGTTGCTTGTTAGAAAAGACTTTATTGAGGCTACCTTTTTGTTGTCCTTTTGTTATCGTGAAGCTTTAGAAGCTTTTTAACCGACTTCAAAATAAAATTAGGTATTCAAGTTTATGTATGTTAACAAGTAGTGTATGTATGCAATATTTGTTGAAAATGCGTACCTAATATTCATATATCTTAGTCTATGTGGGTATCTAAACATAAGTTCCAAATTTCGCGAATGTATGTATCGTAGTGTGTTTGTATGTTTGTCCACGTAATTCTCGGAAACTACAAGTCCAATTGCAATAATTCGTTGCAATAGTTTCAGT
The DNA here is from genome assembly GCA_946251855.1 of Alsophila aescularia. Taxonomy (NCBI): domain Eukaryota; kingdom Metazoa; phylum Arthropoda; class Insecta; order Lepidoptera; family Geometridae; genus Alsophila; species Alsophila aescularia. Next base: position 26,884,921 of record OX276377.1, read on the forward strand.
ATCTTTCAACTATGGGAATAGTTCAAGTTTCATCAAAATCCGTTCAGTCGTTTAAAAGATATGGATTCTGTTGAACTGTTTGGATATGGTTTTTTTCTTAGCGAATGGAATAAGTACCTACTTCGTTTTCTTATTTCTACTTTAACGAAACTAAAAAGTAAGAAACAAAAACCAATTTAATAAAAAAGTACTTAGAATATAATACAATTTTTTTGAGGTCTGTGCCAGGTTAGTGCCTACTTATCTTAGGCCTACTTTAACGAAACTAAAAAGTAACAAAATAAAAACGAATAAAAAAGTGGGTGTGTCGGGTTATACCGAATTGCCCCACCTATCCTTACACATTCCTAACAATCCCCACCATCCCCACCCATCTATCCGCATCTATCCCCACATATCGCCCCACATATCACCCCCACATATCACCTCACCCGTATAGACAAAGGTTCACTTAGGTCAGATTCCGCTTTCGTGTGAATAAATATTAGGCTGTTATTTTTCTGACGAAAACGGAATTCCTTCTACGTCAGATTCTTTTTTATCAGGCTGTTATTTTACTGATGAAAATGGAATCTCCCTTTAGTATTGTGTGAAGTCGGATGACAGCTGTTAAATTTCGAACAGCTATTACTTGGAAACTATTGATAGTTGACTAGTAGTTTCTTTACAGAAGTGATAGATCTCATCGAGATCTTCATTTCATATTACAAATTATTATTTGCTGTCAAATTGACAGGTGACAGCTGTCAAACCTCAGATCATCCAGTATTGACAGCAGATGTCAAAAATAACAGGCAATGTCAAAAATTACATAGTACACGGATTTATCCGAAACTATTCGTAGTTACTATAGGCAATAAATTGCCCTATAGCTATGACTGCTTAATTTCCCATTGTTTATATTTATATATCATCTGTCTTTTTTGACATCAGCATGTTCTGACGTTTGACAGCTATCATCTTTAAATTTGACAGATGTTATATGAAATGAAGATCTCGATGAGATCTATCAAATGTTTTTTTTTTCATATAGAGTAAGTTCCTATTGCATGAGTGTAGATAAAGTAGTGTATGAAACGACACATAACTAGGTACTAAAACACTCGAGTGATACTATTAAAAATGTGCCTACCGCTCGTTTTTTAAACTCACTCTAGTGTTTTAATAGGCCTCATGATGCAACCGTTTCATAAACTACTATTAAAGACGCTTCACGTCAAAAAAATACGTGAATTCGTATAAAATTCAAAAGAAAGAAATGATTGAGGTCTGTGCTTACTTATTCGCTTTGGGCGTAGTAATGGGTTTTAATTGACTTCAAAGGAGAAGGTTTTGAAACAATTCAATATACACTACGAGTAATATCCATAACTATCATCAAATTATGTTCCGTAAACATGATAATGCCTACTGTTTGCTTTTGTCCCAATATTCATAGAGTGATCAATTAGGCGACGCATGGTTCGGTCCGAAACGGACACGAAAACAAACACGGGATTACTATACGATACGCATTAGCGGCGCGATCCATCACGCGGTAGCGATTAAAACTCAATTTATTTAGATAGACCGTGGGTTAACTAGCGGCTTCAAATTAAAAAGGAAAAATATGTTTAATAGTTATATGTTTAACAGATTCTGCTCCCAATTTGTTTATTTATTTACTTAGATGAAACAGGAATCTCGATGTTACGCTTATCTGCGTATCTCTCAGTGCTGCCACTGAAGTATTTGCCTTTTAAATTTCATACAACTTACAGTTTTAAACTCCTGGCTTGGTTCACAAAATAACACGTGTCGGACATCCTATTACGACATGTACATTTAGGTACACCTAACTACATTAATATGTCGGATAACTACAAAATCAGTTAACTCGTAAACACCTTATTTGAGTTAACTGAGTTTGTTTTTAGGCAACTCATAATTTACATTTACCGCAAGCAATACCACAACTAGCTTTACATACTAGATCTTTCCGGATCTAATATTGAAATGAGTGGTAATTTGTGTCTGCCGATACCGGAACGATCAATCTCCTGGATTGAAAACACCCTGTTTGTAAGTACGTAGCCTAAAATTGTACAGACTAAAAAATCTGTCTGATGGAATAAATATTTTTATTTTGTGTACATATAGGTAAAAAAAAACACTCGTGTTAGATTTGCTCGTACTCCGTAACTCGTAACTAATAATTACCTACCTACCATTAAAATGTTGTTCTGCCCTATTTTACTATTTACCTATTTCACTATTACACGCGCTTTAATATTGGTACAAAGTAAAAGTATCCATAACGTAATGTTACTCACTAGTTTTTTTTTCTTTTTTCTTGGTTATGAGGCCACATCATTTGGGCAAATACTATTTTTAAAATGAAAATATATATTTTTTACTGGTTTTTTTTCGACTCTATTGTTTTCTTGTCCATATGGCGTTATTCAAATAAGAAACGCTGCGTATCGCAGGCAGACGACTTGTCGTTTGATTGATAGCTTCAGACCATTTTTAATCATCCCTTAACTTCAACAACAACGGGCTTTAGCACCACCACACCATTAATAACTTTATCCTTTACTACGAGCGTACTAAGAACCGAATCGCTATAAACCAATTCGTGTCAGTTAGTATATTTTGTGTTAGAATCAGAATGTTAACAAGCTATGTTTAATTTTTAATACAAGTTCCGTGTCAAAATGTTCCTGCGTATCATTTTCCTATGTAAAGGTATACTTGTTTGCTGATAACAGTTAATTAAAGTAGGCGTCGGTTTGCTTTTAAATTGGGTAGTGACGTAACTCGTATTGCAAGCTCTATTAAATTTAAACCGCGTGGCTGTAATGCCTAGACACATATAAACTGACACACATATAATGTAACATATATAAACTGAGGTGGCTGGCACAAGAAACATGTTTCCCGTGCGAAAATATTTTTTTCATGGATTGTTTTAACTGGTCCGTCTCTTTTCTATTTTTACATGTTTTTATTGAACTCGTCGTTTTAGTATATACGATGTACGTTTAGGTAAAATATTGCAAAATGTTAATGAACGACTTCCCAAGTTGAAATTTTCTACACCTATATAGAGACCTGGATTGTAATCGAATTATTTTGAATGTTATTGTAGTCAGGAAAGACAATACACATGGGAAATATTCTTCAATAAAGTGCTACTACATAGGGTTTGGTTTCACAGCCAGCTGAGGGACTATTTTTAGGCAGTTTCCATTTTTTTACTTCTTAACCTGTTTTGTCCCACATCAGAGCAAAGGTCTCCCTCAATTCCTTCCAGACATCTCGGTCCTCTGCAATCAGTGACCATCCATTCTGGAAGGCATCGAGATCATCACGCCTTCGCTTCCTGGGTCTGCCTCGGCGACGTCGCCCCTGATCAGGCACCCACGGCGGCGTGACGCCTCTTGCCCAGCGACCTGGGTGCGTTCAGCTAACATGTCCCGCCCACTCCCATAGCCTAGCAGTTTTTTCTTCACATCAGCGATTCCTGTTTTTGAGCGAATTGTGGAGAACTCTGTCGATCCTTTTATTTCCTAACACACTTCGCTCCATTGCTCTTTGGCAAACCTTGAGTTTGGACTTGATTCGGTCAGCGACCACTTCTGAGCACCATAGGTCAGGACTGGCAAAATACACTTACCGATGAGTGTGAGCTTTAGTGATAGCGGTAGTCCGTCCTTCATGGACCAGTATCTCCTCCAAGCCACAGAATAAATAATAGTCCAAGCGTTCTCGACTCGGCGATCGATTTCACTAAGTTCCATAAAAATTTAAAAAACATCAGATTAGGGTCGTTGTCCGTTTTCGAGACGATCTCGTTCTCGTAAGCAGTATTAAAAAAAACCGAAATCCGTACATTTTTTTCTCAAATGTATGGTACTGACACATTACTTAAAACTTTGTACCACTAAGCAGTCGCTGTTAAAACTAAAGCAACTCGTACAGTAGTTATTACCCAAATGAAAGCATGACGGATTACCTCGCCAAAGACAATACCTTCCCGTTCATTATTCCACCAACGCAAGCTTTTACAAAACCATAGAGGATCGCGACAAAACGCACTCCATTAGGCAACACAAGGCTCTAGACTCCATTGTACCTCCATTGTGCCTCTCAATACATGATTAATGATCTAAAACGTATTCGGTCGACGTATTCGTTTGTGGGAACGCTCCAATCGACAATGCGTTCGATATTTTCCGCGAGATGCGAAAAATGGCGTGTTTACGTTCGCTCGATTAGGCGCAGCGCAGAGGATGGGTTTTGAAAAATAGCCGGGCGCCTGTACGATCGCAACACGTGCCATAGGCATTCAAGAGATACAAACTAGATATATAAGTATGGACTTTATCTGGATGGTTTTAAAGTTCAAATTAGCATTTTTGTTTGAGTGAGTGGTTCTACTGAGCGTAGCAAGGATGCTGTTTTATTGGAATCGGATAATTTATTTTGTGTATTTATTTTGTTGCGGCATGTCGGATTCAATAATGTGGGAGAGCTTAGCGATGATGCACGTCATTATTGTTATTAGGGTTCTCTGTATCTTTTATTTATGACCTATTTCTGATATTTATTTATTGCTTGTTTGTAGAAGGAGGTAACTTATGTCGTGTCTAATATTGTACCTATTTCTTGTTATGTGGAATGCTATATGTATTTTAAAATTAATACATTTTATAAAAGAAAGTACGCGTGTGGTAAGAAGTAGTAGTAGTAGTAGTAGTAGTAGTAGATTATGTATTAGACAGTTAAATAGATAGAACTCTTTATTGTACACTAAAAATTGACATAAACAAATTAACTCATTGGAGATGAAACTCTGGTAAAGATTAAACTTCAAAGTCTAGCGCATCGACGTGAGGTCGCAAGCCTGTCGCTATTCTACAGATTGCACTATGGAGAGTGTGCACAAGAACTGCACAACCTGATGGTGATGCCCCCGTCACCTATCCATTACCGTACGACTAGACGATCGGCAAAGCGCACTCCTTTTATGGTTGAAATACTTCGCACAAGAACGAAGCGTTACGCTTCTTCATTTATTATAAGAACTTCTAAGGAGTGGAATGCCCTGCCCTCGTCAGTGTTTCCGGTAAAATATAACCCTGGTGTGTTCAAGTCAAGAGTGAATAGGTATCTACTAAACAAGCGTGCTATACCTTCAACCACATCATCGCTTTCCATCAGATGAGATTGTGGTCAAACGATTGCCTAGATAGAGATAAAAAAGACCTAAAAATAAAAATTTATCTGCCTATTAAAAAATAAACACTTTTTTTTATCATTATCTCCTGCTGATATTGTAAACGCAAATGTTTAGATGTCTGTTCTAGAAACATGCCAAAATAGCAAGGAAGTCTTAAAAAAAACTTCTTTTATACAATGAAAAATTCCCGCAAAAAAAAAATGTTACGCGAGAAGACGGTATTCTCGTAAATAAAGAGCGCATCCCTGTACATGCTTACCTAATTAAAAAAAAGAGCTATATAGGTATTTTAAACTAAATAAATTAAGCATTCAGATTCCAGATTAATGAAAGGAACAGCAATAAACATCAATTCAAGTTTGATCCAATTCCAAACAGTCTAGTCGACGTGACGCGATCGGCCCGAAACTTGAGACGTGGTTATTTTCCGTGACATCCCAGTTGTATTTACGGGATTAGTGGATAAACTCCATTAGGATCCCGGGATCCCACAGTCCCGGAAGTGAACGGAAATTACAAACCCGAGTCAGATGCCGGCACAACACAATGTCTCCCGAACTATTCAAATGGTCTTTTAGGATCGTATAAATGTATCTTCATTATAATAGTTCTGTTATTTACATACAATGGGAACTCACTTCCCGTAAATATTGAATATCAATAAGAATAAAGATAGCATAATTTAAGCTTCAATAAAAAACACTACTAACCTTCAAGTTATTTGACGATAATATAAGTCCTTAGGGCGCCAACGCACGAGGCAAACAGTCTGTAGCTATTTGCCCTCAGAATAAATAAGTGTATAAGGTTTCATCACTTTCATCATCAGCCTGTATTCATCCACTGCTGGACATATGGCTCTCCCAATGAAACAGTCACCATCTCATTTCTGCCAGCCGCCTTTCGCAGGTCGTTACTCCACCTGGCCGGTGGGCGTCCTACACTACATTTGCCAAGACGTGGTCTCCACTCAAGGACTTGTTTACCCCAGCGGTTCTCCGATCTTCAACAAATATAACCAGACCACGGCCACTTCAGTTTGCTTATTCTCTGAGCTATGTCGGCATAACTCGATTCGGGTGTAATCCCTCAGAGAAACTCCAATCATAGCTCTCTCCATAGCTCACTACCTTTAATTCATGGCCTAGTCCCACTGTGAGTGTCCACGTCTCAGCTCCGTACGTCAGCACTGGTAGGACGCTTGACAGGAGGAGGAGGTTATCAAGTCGTCTATTATATCGGGCAGTCACTCGACGATGCATTGTGCGGAGTTTGTCTCCGATTTTCAGCTCATAAACTGATAGGCAACTAGTACGTCGGCGTCCTAGAATAAGCAGTGCACGGACTTTTTAAATATTAATGCGATGACCAAGGAGTTTGATGATAAAGGGGTAAAGTAAAGATGTACTCGGGAAGCAAAGCATAATCGCCAGATCTACTAGCTTCTCCGCTCTGCGAACTCGCGCCTTGCACACGAGAGTAGCGTTGACGACTAAGTTTAATTTACTCTATTTCTCTCCAACCTAATAATAACTTTAGTATTTACCCTGAAGAAACAATAATAACAGAACCGCTTATACTAATAGCAAACAAGAACGGGCTTAACTAAACGCCAATGAAAATAATGTAACCAAACCAAACGTAACTGAAATAACTTTGAACGAGGTTTATTCCTCGTTCGGCGTTTTACTAGCTAATTGTTATGTTGGATCTGAATAAACGAGGAATAAATGTTAACGAGCAAAGTTCACGTCTTATCCGACCCTCGTGTAAACTGGGAGCAACTACTGGGCCCAGTTTGTCGGAGCTACAAGTTTACAAGATGATCTTTAAATGTAGAGTTAGACGAAATGTGATTATTGTAAGACCAAAACGGTTCAGAAGGACAATGCAATTTGATCAGAATGACAAGATGATTAATTTGTGCGCAAATAAATGTGATGTAGTCTTATTTTTATGAAGTTAAATTGAAATGATAACAGGCCTATGCCAACAAAGTTTGGAGTAGCTTTAGTAACATGGTCACAATTTTTGAAATGAAGTGGTTTAGAAATACGTTTCTTTGACGCCTGTCTGTCAGTAATACTTCTGCAAAGGGATACAAATTCTCGATAGAGATCGATCGCTCGATTAGAATATTCTAAGGATGTCTAGATATTAGAAGGCAAGCAAACAGCGAAAATATGCAATGGAGAGAAGGTTATATGCGATAGGAAAAGGGGAGATAGAATTCTGGTAGAGCCCTTTTATACTGTATAATGTCCAACATTATATTTCAAACAGGATTTTCAAAACTAAACTACTTCACTCTCTTATAAATATATTTTTTATGAATAATTTGGTTAAACCAGTCCCAAAGTTAAATCGAAATGTTTCGCTTCATAACAAATTGCCAAATAAATAGTCGAGGAGAAGTTTGGCAATTGGACCTCTCAAAGCCAACTTCAGAGGCTTTCATCATTTTGGTAGATTAGTTACAGCAGGCCCATTTTGACTTTAAATGATTGAGTACTTAGCTTTTTTGCAATGAGCTTGATATGGCGTTTTCGGTACTATTAGTTATTCTGTGATTTGGGAATAGGAAAATTTTACCAAGGAGCAGGATTTGCAACCATCCGTCCCTCTCGCAGTTGAGCTACGCGTAGTCTTACCTCGTACGCCGAATCCTTCATTCCGTTGTATGCGTCTTTGGGAGACGCCTTTAACTATTCAAAGCCCGCTTCGCGGTCCAATTCTTTCATTTTCTAAAATCTTAGGTTCACGCGCAGTACTAATGGAAAATGTTGATTAACCATTGTTAGGAACGGTTGCCATCACAGAATGGTCTGTGTTTGCCATGGAAACGAAATAACAAGTCTGTCAAAAAACATCAAGAGCATTCGTAATATACCTACTTTTGCATTGGTTTTTAATATCCTAGAAGAAAATAGGATGCTTTTTTTCGCGATAAACAGTAGTCCGCGCGTACGAAGTCGCGGGCGGGTAAACTAGTGGTGAAATAGAGATAAGCTAACCTGTAAAAAGAAGTTGCAGCATCACTAACCTTTCGTCTGACAGACGACGATTGAGAATTATCTCACGATACAGTTGGCGTGCGACAGAAATCTGTGCATGTGGGTGAATAATATCTCTTAATAGGAAGTTACTAGGAGTGGGTGCGACGGCGAACGCCAGGAACTTACCGAAACAACAAACACGCGGGGTACCCGTAGTCTGTGAGCGAATGCTTAGTAATCTAGGGTTAAATATGTATATTTATTCGAAAATCAAGCCTGGTACTTACTAAATATTTCAGGTTAGATACCTTTAAAAGCACACGTGTCAATTTTGAAATTTAAGTTTCAAAACGTCGTATTAAAATTTACTTTTCAACCTTTTAAAAGACAATACCAGAGAACGCATAAAGATAAATCAAATAAGCCCCAAACTCCAAAGGAAATTAAGAAATCATTTGATTGACATCCTGTGACTACCATCCGGTTCCATCATCAGACCAGCTCAGTGGTATATCATAATATTACAGTCATTAGAACAACACGACTGTGAAAAATGGAAGCTACGTCGTGAAGTGGTTCAAAATTGACTTGCAAGATTTATCCCAATCATACAGCTTACAAAGTGAGATAATGAGCTTGTAAAAATGGATTTAACTAGGGAATCGGTACTTGGAGACCAATGGACAACAACACGAAATATTTTTACTTTTTTTTTGTATTTACCCTAAGACTTCCAAGAACGGTACATACAACTCGCTTGGAAGGTATGTTTTGTGGTGACATCACTAGCTCTTCGCCGGGCACGCTAAAGCCCCATCACTATAAATGTCAGTTCGCCCGCCATTACCACGATCTAATGTTTAGTTGTGCTTGTGTGCTAAACTAAATAGGTATTTTGGTCAACAAGGTTTTAACTAAGTAATTGTTGTTTGGTGTGATAAAGGAATAAACAGCTTTTCTCTGTGGACACTCAAGTTTCTTTGCATCGAGCTTACCTTCAACTCGGGGAGCCAAAAGCTTCCCCAATGGTGACCCCGACGTGAGCCTACCTTCAACTCAGGGAGCCAAAAGCTCCCTCAGGTACCTACATAGTCTATGAGTAACAATTTGCTCTTCTCATCCGCGCCGTGGCTTGATTGTAGATTATCCCATTTCAACCTCGAGACGTCTGATTGCAGCTATTACAACTTCGCTGCCACACGACCGATACAATTTCTACAGCGGATCCACTGAGCCTATAGCGGTTAACAGAGAAAACTATGGAAAGGAAAACAAGACATAAGTTCAAAAGCTAAAACCCGACCACGGTCGGGTAAAAAATAGCCTATGACACTATTGCGATGTAGACGAAACGATTGATACCTCGCTTGTCAAAATCGGACCCAGTTTTTAGTATGAACGCATAACTCTTCCTTTGCTTCGCCGTAGTCGGGTAAAAAAAGTCAGTGACACTATAAATGAAGACGAATCGATTGACAACTCACTTGTCAAAATCGAACCAATAGGGGCGACGCTACGGTGGAACATCCACATACCTACATACATAGATACATAAACACATTACCCTTCCCTTGCTTTGCTGTAATCGGGTAATATTGACCGAGCGAGCGCGAAGCGTCTCCGTTTCAGTTTGGCCAAAAATGCTTTCGTATCTCCGGCGGATGTCCAAATATCCGGTTGTCCGCCGCACAGTGGTTCCATTTTGAAAATTTGCAGACTTAGGGTCGAAAGTCGGAAATTCGATGTGATTTTTTTATATGTGTTGGAGAATTACTTGCTTAACAATAGTTGTGGGGAGGACTTTTCTGACAAACGGATATTTTTATAAAGAAAAAATTTTTTTTTTTTGTTTTGAAGAAATCACATTATATTTTTTTTTTTTGTTTAAATTTGTTTAGGTTGTGACTTTATAATATCAATAGTTCAAGTCATTGACAACTCAGAAAAAATATAACCTGTTGCAGTCACTTGCCGCCGCGCGAGTTTTAAGGCGCTAAACATAGCAACTTTTTTTCATATATTTTGCTAAGAATGCACCATCTTGCTTGCTTATTTATTATATTTGTATGATTCTACCTCAATAAAAAACCAAAAGATAACATGATTTCCCCAAAAAAAGTTCATTCAAATGTAATTCTTATTAATTGGTAGGCAAGCGACCTTGTATAACAGTAACGATATAACGATATCTCTTTGTTCAAGACAAATTATTTGTAAGAATTCATTAGGTTAACGCCTCAAAAAGTACCTATTTAAAAGTAAAAGTACCCTATCTACCTTTTCCAAGTACTTACTTACCGACCTATTTTATTTCCATGTTTCTAGGAAACGCTAATGATATTAGTGCGCAAACAAATGAGTCATCTATGATACTAAGCTCCCGTTGTTCACTGTGCTCTGATTGGTCGTCACAGCTGTGCCAACGTCTATCATAGTTTAAAGATAAAGATACCGACACAAGCCATAACCTATTGCTGCTCGGATTAGACAAAATAAATGGGTGTCGTGCAATCAGACGGTCACTCATTCCTCAACCGATGATTGACTTCCAATATAGAAGTTAATTCATCGCGGAGATAAATCAGCATTGAAAGTATTTTATACGAAAAATATGACGGTTTTGGTTTTGATGTCGTCATATAGAAACATTGATAAAATTGTAGCCCTGAAAAGGACTGTTTTATTTAGTCCTGAAAAGGACTAGGATAAGTGTGGCTATGCACAAATCCAGATTATAGCAATGGGTCAGAAATATCTTCAGCCTCCATCACTACAATCTCTTCTTCTTCAAAATCATTGCCAATCGAGTCAACTTGAAGTAATTGAATTGCTTCAGGAAATAACTCACTGCATTCAGATTTCGACAATTTGGGTCTTATTCTGGAAATATGGGGGTCCGAGCTTATTAAGAGTCCGTGAAGAATGTCTTCATTTGTTTGTACTCTACCAACTTTCCTGGCGTTTTTCTCTCTCACATTCCTGAAATCTTTATTCCTTGCTTCTGATGCTTCTTCTGATAAGAATCCTGCAACAAAATTAGACGTTAAAATTGAAAATAAAATTAATTCATGAATCTAATATTAACGGAACAAACATACATCATGTTCCGTTAATAGATGGCTTACCGATGGGGAGAACTGAAAAATGACTGCAGATTTCAGCTCCATGCATCAAAAGTTTGTGAACGCTGACTGGCATATGGTACCATGGGTACAAATGCACAAACATTTCTGCCGTTTCTTTGCAATAACCTCGGAAGTTATTAATTATCAACTTCTTCCCTGAGGATATAGCTTGCAAGATAACGGCAAAGCGTAAAATCAGGTCTTCGTTAATTCCAGTGATCTTCGATGTTCTTTTGTAATCATGAAAGAAACGCCTCGCGGTATTTCCATCGTTGGTTGTCCCAAACCCCTGCAATCAAAATAAATGTTATTAAATGTAAAGGATAAGTAGGTACAAAAAAAGAGTTAGGGATGTCATATAATAGGTAGAATATATACCTGCTTAACAATATCTATGAGTGCTCCAGTTTGTTCCCGAAATTCTTGTTGTGTAGCATGTTTCTTCGCCTTTTGTAAAATCTTATTTTCACCTCTGGCACTCCATCGTTCAAACTCCATATTGTAAGAAATATGGAGCAAACACTCCATACAGCGAATCTTCATGTGCAGCGATGAAATTCCATACTTGTAGATATCTTCTCGCAGTGGTTTTGTAGCCAGCAGCTCTAAATTGTTCATTTCACTTGGTTTCGCAAGGCAAATGGGGCACGTTGCCGATGAACGTACATCAGCGACAATGTTGGCTACTTTACCATCGATCATGGTCATATGCAATTCATGACTTATTTCAGAATCTGCACACTGCGTAGACACCAATTCAGAAATTTCTCGCTGCATATCAGATTCTTCTGACTTTATGAAGTCTGAGGTTTCTGAAGTAAATGTGAACTTCACCGGCCGACAGTAAAGAGTTGAACAAGGATTTGGGTTTTCCCAAATAATCAACTCTTTGCCGTCAACCAGACGAATAGGGACGATACTGGTCATCACCACAGAGGAATCATCAAACTCCGGATCTGAGAATCTCTGTTTGTAATTGCTCTGTGATGAAGATCCATCAAGGCCCCATTTCCACATTAACTTCAGACCTTCATTGCTAGAACTTGTGATGGGTCCTAAGTCCAGGAGAATCCTCTGTACTGTGTGGTCCAAAAGATCTTGGAGTCTGAAACAATTTTAAAGATATTAGTTTTAAGTTTATTGCAGTGAGCATCACACTTTTTTTCGTTTTATTAGATTTTACCTGACACGTGCTCATTTTTCTGTTACTTGTATGCTACCGGTTAATGGGTAACATCTTCTTTTGGCATCTAAAAGCTTCTGATAAGACGGGAGAGCAGCGCAAGTCTCTTCCAGTAAAAATTACGCCATTAGAAAGCGCAAGTGTTGTGCAGAGCGCTAAAGTTTTATCTTCTGAAATCTTGACTACTGCAGGTTTCTTCTTATCGAATAGAAGCTGCGCCACAGCTTCTATAGCATCAGCATTCTTACTAAGATGGTCCACAATCTTAGCTAAGGCAAGTTTGCCAATTTTTTTTAACTTTGACGTGTACATATATTGTAGCTCTTCTTCATCTGTTGCTGTCACAGTCGGGTCAGAACGTCTTTTTTTCTGTTTCTCACCCAATTCTTTAAAATCCACTCTTGTTTGTGCTTCAGTAGATGTTCCTGCTTCCGCAGTGCAGACGGATGGAATTATATTTTCTGCCTGTGTTGGATTTGGAAGTTCCATTGGTTCCATTGAAGTTTCCATTATCATCTTCAAATCCACTGAATCGCAAGTTGGCCACGTGATGCTTGTCTCCAACCACGTACGGTTCACTTCTCGGTTTAGAAAAGTTTTCTGACATCTGTTTGCATTGTTCCATTTTTTTAATAGACGTGTCGTGAAAAGTAGGGTAAATTCCATGATTTTAGCTTGGTCTTTTTGGGATATCTCGAATGGTATTTCAGAAACTATAACATTGTATAAGTATTGGAAATCGTTCAGGTCACCACCACTACTGCGAAGTTTCTGGTATAGGTTGAGATATGTATAAAATCCAGCCATAGCACTTCCTTCACACACTTACTTTACACTCTTTAAATAATATAATAATATCTAGTCCTTTTGCAGTCAAACGACTCAAGCGTCAGGAGCAGAATGTAGTAATATCCGACATTATTTTAAAATGGTAAAACCTAATTAGTTGTCATCAACCAATCGCATAAAATAAGTACTATATGCTATACTGCGCTATGATTGGTCGTCGGTAGCATGTTTGCGATGGCAGATGTGACGACCAATCAGAGCACAGTGAACAACGGGAGCTTAGTATCATAAATGACTCATTTGTTTGCGCACTAATATCATTAGCGTTTCCTAGAAACATGGAAATAAAATAGGTCGGTAAGTAGGTACTTGGAAAAGGTAGATAGGGTACTTTTACTTTTAAATAGGTACTTTTTGAGGCGTTAACCTAATGAATTCTTACAAATAATTTGTCTTGAACAAAGAGATATCGTTATATCGTTACTGTTATACAAGGTCGCTTGCCTACCAATTAATAAGAATTACATTTGAATGAACTTTTTTTGGGGAAATCATGTTATCTTTTGGTTTTTTATTGAGGTAGAATCATACAAATATAATAAATAAGCAAGCAAGATGGTGCATTCTTAGCAAAATATATGAAAAAAAGTTGCTATGTTTAGCGCCTTAAAACTCGCGCGGCGGCAAGTGACTGCAACAGGTTATATTTTTTCTGGGTTGTCAATGACTTGAACTATTTATATTATAAAGTCACAACCTAAACAAATTTAAACAAAAAAAGAAAAAAAATATAATGTGATTTCTTCCAAACAAAAAAAAATTTTTTCTTGTAAAATATCCGTTTGTCAGAAAAGTCCTCCCCACAACTATTGTTAAGCAAGTAATTCTCCAACACATAAAAAAATCACATCGAATTTCCGACTTTCAACCCTAAGTCTGCAAATTTTCAAAATGGAACCACTGTGAGGCGGACAACCGGATATTTGGACATCCGCCGGAGATACGAAAGCATTTTTGGCCAAACTGAAACGGAGACGCTTCGCGCTCGCTCTAAGTCTGCAAATTTTCAAAATGGAACCACTGTGCGCCGGTCCGACTGTTTTCCTATACAGGTCACATTTCTCAACTGATCTAGACAAAACTTGGTATACGGGTTTAATAAATTCTATCTTTATTTGAAAGATAGTATCTTTAAGGTAGTGTCATAAAAATTTGGTGAAGATCTGATGAGGATCATCGGCGTGATGAGCAGAATAGTTCCTCAAAAGGAAGTTAATTGCTCACTTTTAGGTTTCTACCAGTGGAATCAGCCCTTTACCTACTAGGTAGGAATTGATGGAGCACCATGGTTATAAATATTAGTTTTACAGTAAGGTAACTAGATGGCGCTACTGTGCACCGCTAGATTGTTTGCAAAAAAGTTTGTGCTCGCGAGATCTACAGCTCACAGAGCCACTAGTATTTATCTACGTTCAAATTATTTCATAAAATTACTGAGTTGGCTATAGTAAAGGGTTTGGGGTTTGGTTGGTGAAGGTAGGTTCGTTGCAATGAAACTTGTGTGTCCACAGAGAAAGGCTGTTTATTCCTTTATCACACAATATAACAATTACTATGGTTAACACCTTGTTGACAACAATATCTATTTAGTTTAGCACACAAGCACAACAAAACAATAGATTTGTTCAGTGGTAATTGGTAATGGCGGGCGAACTGACATTTATAGTGATGGGCGCATTAGCGTGCCCGGTCACGAGGTAGTGATGTCACCACAGAACATACCCTCCAAGCGAGTTTTATGTACCGTTCTTGGAAGTCTTTGTGTAAATACAAGAAAAAAAAATGTGTTTGGTTGTTGTCCATTGTTCTCAAAGTACCGATTCCCTAGTTAAATCCATTTTTACAATCTCAATATCTGACTGTGTAAGCTGTATGATTGAGACAAATCTTGCAAGTCCATTTTGAACCACTTCGCCAAATAGCTTAAATTTTTCATAGTCGTGTTGTTCTGATGACAATAATAATTATGATATGTAGCTGTGCCCGCGGCTTTCCCCGCGCATTACATTTTATTTCAGGACTAAAAGTACCTATAAAGTAAAACATACTACTTTTGTTTTTAAATTCTCTCTACCGTTAAAAAGTTTTTTATCGATTGCACGGCTACTACTCATCGGATTAAGATACCAAGTACCCCAGTTTTTAAGTCAAACCCTAAGCTATCCAACAGTGAAAACCGAATTGCACGCGGTTTAGTAGTTTTTACGTGATGCGTGAATAAACATACAGACAAACAAACTAACAAACAAACACACAGACAAACACGATATTTAAAATATTCTATTCTTTTTCAATAGCTTATTGTAGGTAAGTACCCTAAACAATTTGCTTTGTTAGACGCCTAGATAGATAGATAGATCCTGAAATATTAAAGCTTTCATCAAAAGTAAATCAGAACAAAGAGCTTCTACAGCGGTATGATTTTTCTTTACTCTCTCCTCATTCCCTGTTCCAAGCCAGAGGAATGATCGTAGCTAATCTCTAGGGCGTTCAGACGCTTACGCAAATGTCACTCACTCATCCCCTTCACGCCTTTCCTGTCCAGTTTCTGAAGACCTTCCCTCTTCCCCTCCTTTCTTGTTAACTGGTCGACAAAAGAGCAAACCAGGCGACAACGAGAGGTCAAAGTGTGGTCAACTCTTGTCGAACCACTGGATTGAACAAAATAGGATTAGGATAGGATTGCACTGCGGATGAATTTTCTGCGGTTCCGTTTCATTTCAAATCCTTTGTGATCGTCCCTATTCAATGACCACTTTTCTTTTCAGAGGGCCCCTAAAAATGAACGTATCCTGTTTCACCTAAAAACAACAACTTCAATAAAGGCTACATCAATACATTTCGATGTACTTCAAAATACAACCTAACTACTACAAGAACTAGTTATGCATCATAATTATTAAATGCTCTTTGATATACCCGTCACAGTTTATAGGTAGGCAAAAAAAAAAATCTAATGTTTTCAGGGTTCATGTATGTTTGTATGTACATACGTATGAATGTTTCTTTATTCCACCTTTAAATGTCTGAACAGATTTGGATGTATGAGGTATTGTTAGAATCCTTAAATCTCCCCGAGTAACATAGGGTATAATTATTATTATTTATAAATTCAACATGGCGGCAATATGGCTCCAATTACAAATACAAAATAAATATATAATTTTTGAATATGGGTATCAAATTGAAGGCCTTGATTCGATGAGCACATTCCAACAGTACTTATATAATTTATTAGCGTAAGTTCTTTTTTGGCAAGGCAGGCGTGTTTTTTCTGTTTAATTATTCGATATATTCTCGCTAAACAGGCGTCACTGCTAAATCATAAAATTGATTTGAGAGGCGTTATCTTTCCGACACGAAATTAATCAATATTAGCAGTGTTCGGTTGGTCAGTTCAAAGTACTACCAATAGATGGCGTTACCGTCCCCGTAAGAGGGCTTCAGAAACTAACGTAAGAGGGCTTCAGTAGTCACGGTAGCCGAATTGGTTAGAGGCGTGTGCCGCGCAGATGCACGGCACACATGTATGCGAAAATTAGCATCCCGTCTATGATCCAAATTTTTCCTTTAGAAAATTATTAGATGTATTCCTTGTATCTATAATTTAGTACTATATTCGTACGTTAATAAGTCTGAATATGGCTTACAAATTTGTCCTGTTTACTATATTATGCTGTTGTTCAAAACTTTACTCAATAAGCCTTTTAGCATAAGTCAACTGTACTGTTCGAACGACATTTTATGAAAATGTACCATTAATTAGTTCAATCACATATGAAATATCGCTTCATCCGCTAAAATGTTTAGCTCACCGATTTATTTCTGCAAATCTGATCCCACGCCCGTACATCATTATGAAACGAGTAAAATGATATAATTTATCGTCCGAACATCCGCGTTATAATTTTGCTTTGGAAAATAATTTTGAAACAGATATATTGCATATACCTATGGTATATTTAGATTATCTATTACTAGAGAAGGTACTATTAGTAGGTAGAAGACCGAATTTATATCTATAGCTACCTACTCGACGACGGAAGGCGATGACGCGGTCGGAAATGAACCACGCTTGAAAGAAAAAAAAAACAATTTTAAGATATTTTTCAAAGTACGTTTTATAAGAATATGATAAAGATTTGGTGAGCATGGCGTCGTGCAAGACATATTCGTACAAAATAAAATTATTAATATGTAAGTATATAGGATAACTGGTCGACTTATGACATGCTTAATTCTTAGTGAACGAGACTTGGCGATGCACAAAGAATTAAAAAAAATGTGATCACCTTTAAGTTTTTAAGTTTAAGATTTTTTGTTACTTAGGTACTGCAAACACTTTACAATGAAGATAATTAAAAAAAGTTGGTTTAGGTGACTTAAAACAAGCTACTGAACAAGTTTTAAGTTTATTAATGGTGTCTGTATATTTGTCTGTTTGTCGATATGTTCATCAGAATCTGAAAAACGACCAAAGCCGTGGGCATAGCTAGTTACCTATACAGCGCTTGCTCTGAACACTTACTTTTTCTAATCAACTTAAATAATGTACGAGTGTAGCTACTCTTAATATAGATTGATTTTCATAAATGTTTGTCATAATATTCCTCTCCATATAGAATTGGTTTCATATACTTCATACTACTGTATATGTAAGTAACTAATAGTAGGCAAATACCCCATGTCCTACAAGACAAATGGCATTCAAACTTCGTGCGGCTTTCTCGGATACAGTTTACTTAATCCAACACAGAAAATTACTCCGAACTTCCAAATTCCATCGCAAGTCCATTAGGACCGAATTAATCACAAGGAAGATATCCCCAAATCTAAGCCACACCCTCCATTTCCTTTAATTGTATTGTCAAACCAACACATGGTCGTTAGTTGAATTGCCTTTGTTATACATCCCTAGTACTAGGTAGGTACTAAATTCGCATAGAGTAAGAGCACCCCTTAGTTTATAATACTCCGAAGTTACAGAGCTGAATATTCAATAGTGGAATATATCCAGACTGTGAGAGATCTAAAATCGCACACGTGCGTAACACTTAGTAGGGTTGGCGCTAAAACGAACTGCTATCACGTAATTAAGCACCCAGACCCGATGTTCACCGGACCGAAAGGAAACTGGCCTACGAATTAAAATAACAAACATTTTACACCCAATTTTCCACTGTAATGCTTCAGGAATATGGTTGAAAGTTGGTTATTCCAGGTGCTAAGTGTAAGGTACAGTGGGCAATTGGGGTAATGCGTTAGGTATAAATTACCAGTTTTCTTTAGTTAAGTACGGATGAGGGTAGTTAGTAGTTAGTGTCCGGTTTATTGCTGTGGAAAGCCGTGTGAAGGGGTAGTAATGGATTTCGGTAGCCCCTAACTATTTAAATTATTTAAATGAACCAGCATTAAATTGGACTCTCAAATGTTTAATCGATGCTCTCGAGTTTGGCTACAATCAGACTTAAATACAAAAAAACTGTGTTCATTTATATAGATGCGGTTAATTTGTTGATGTACTCGGGTCTTAGAAATATCAATCGAGGCAGAAATAAACTTTAGGTCCAGACAATAGAAGAAGCAAAGGGTATTTACAATGCAGCACTCAATCAAAAACGATAAGTTCCAAGTTATTTAAAAAAGATGAATTAAATCGAGTCCCTTTAGAAACGCGTTAATATTCTCCTCAGGAGCCATATGTAAACAAGCGATGTAGTTTGATTGAAAGTGGTACGTGAGTTGAGTTGAACATTAGGAATACACGATAGAGGCGTAGCTTGAGGGAAATGTCTAAAAAATCTTTCGCTCAGTTGTTTGTTGGAACATGCTGTCATTAAAATAAATCATCCAAGTAAGATAAAAAACACGAAGCATTGCCAAAAAAAAACTATAAAATAAGTCTATGTCACTCGGGATGATGTAAGGACTCTAACGATACACCACACATCCAAATCTGTTCAGGCATTTAAAAATTATTGGAACAATGAAACTCACATACATACATAAACCCTGAAAGCATTACACTCTTTTTTTGGGCAATCGTGTAAAAACGTCCAAATAATTTCAAAAATCATAAAATACGCAAAAAAAAACTTCGATCCCAAACATACGACATCACGCTGCCTAGTATCTAATAAAAATAACAATTACTAATACAACATTCCGTACCTAGTATGTTGACAGTGGCACATCCAGCGAGAGTTTTGTTCCTTACGACAAGTTTAACATAAGTATATGTATTTAACTTGTCTTGGAACACAGCCTACTTATTTTTGTCTTCTATGATCTTCTCACCAAATCCGCCCGAAGCGACAAGGCCTGCAACTCACCCCTTCCAATATCCAATGTTAATGCTGACAATAGCTTATTTGACTAACAAACAGTATCGAAACCGATTATCCCCGGCGATGTTGCATAATGCATGAGACGTTTCCGTTTGGCCTACGATTGACGCATGCTGCCTACTCATCAGACGCGTGAAAACAAGGAATTGTTTTTTTGAAATTTTATGTACAGGGTGGCGCAATAGAACGTGCATATTGCATCATCTTTTTTTGCGGGGTACAAAGTGCGCGGGCGGGGGGAGCCTGCGTCGTTGGGTAGGCGGGCTCATGGAGTTTTAGTCACTATGAGTCACTTCGACGGGAAGCGTCGCGCATTTTGCGTGCGCGCATTTTACGAGAACTCTCGTTCATACATCGTTACTAGGCGTTTATATTGTTCTGAATATGGACTACGGCAAATTAGTGAAGCTCCGAGTGGTAATTTAATTAAAATATGGGTACAGCGTTTTGAAGACACCGGTTCAACGTTTAAACCACAAGCAAAAGGTCGTCCAAGAACATCTAGGACCGACGACAATATTGAGAAAGTTATGCAGTCGGTACGAGGAGATCCACAAATGTCTACTCGCAAGAGATCGTCTGTCTTACACTTATCGCGACGAAGTTTGCAACGAATTTTAAACTTGGATCTTAAACTGCATCCTTACAAGCTGCAGTTAACACAAGAATTGAAAGAGTCTGACTTCGGAGCAAGGCTCGCATTTGCTAATGAAATGCTTAATCGATTTTCCAATTATGACAATATCCTTTTCTCCGATGAGGCCCATTTCAATATCAATGGGTTCGTAAACCGTCAAAATTGTCGTTACTGGAACAGTGAGAATCCCAAACTCAAGCACCAGAAACCACTGCATAGTCCTAAAGCGACAGTATGGGCAGCAATCTCTGGTAGAGGAATAATTGGACCATTTTTCTTTGAAAATACGCGGGGGCAAAACGTCACTGTTAATACCGAACGCTATGTTGCGATGTTGGAAGGTTTTTTGGCTCCAGAGCTTGAAAATTCAAGAATAGTGAATTCTAGGACTTGGTTTCAACAAGACGGAGCTACCTGTCACACATCAAATAACTCCATGGCGGTTGTGAAACAGATGTTCCCTGGCAGACTGATTTCGAAAAGAGGTGATATCCCATGGCCCCCACGTAGTCCAGACTTGACGCCTCCTGACTTTTTTTTGTGGGGATACCTCAAACACAAAGTCTACAGCAATAATCCGAAAAACATCGATCAGCTCAAGGAGAATATCCGTGGTGAAATGGCAACAATTACACCAGCATTACTGAAGAAAGTTTTCAATAATTTCCGTTTGCGATTAGAGGAGTGCCGTCGTAGAGAGGGTCATCATTTAGATGATGTTATTTTTAAAAAATAAACTTCAGTTATTTTTTTACAATACCTTAGTTTTATTTTGACTATACCTTTTGTATTTATTTTTATTTTATTTTTTCAAATATGCACGTTCTATTGCGCCACCCTGTATTATAATTAAAAAGACACTAAATCTGTTAAAGCCTGACAGGCAAAGAATAGACGCGTTTGATATGTGGTGCTGGATGAAGTTGTGAATCCCCATGACCGCTTACCAAACCAGCGTATCCATCATAAACGAGCTGTGAAGATCGAGCACCACAAACTAGTACCGACCATCTAACCATCTGACCATCATCTGCGTTCACCGGTGCTGCAATATTTCCGGTATATAGCACGTAGAAATTTCAATGCCCTGGAGAAGATAATTATTATTATTATCATCATCAGCCTATATCTGTCCACTGTAAGTAGACCCCTAATACACCCTAAGCTCGGTCTTCAGCTCTCTTCATCCATTTTCTTCCAGACACTTTTCGCAGGTCGTCACTCAACCTGGCCACAGAACGTCCTACACTACGTTTGCCTAAACGTGGTCTCCACTCAAGAACTCGTGTACCCCAACGGTTATCAGTTCTTTGGGAAATGTGACTAGCCCACTGCCACTTTAGCTTGCTTATCCATAGAGATTGTGTGTCCACGTGTCGGCTCCGTATGTAAGGACTGGTAGGAAGACTTTTGTATTCAGGCACTGTGGTATGGACGACGAGAAACTAATTAACTAGCAGAAAAAATGATAAATACTGAACTCCTTTACGTTGGTCAGAACAGATGTCAGCAGATGCCAGTCAACGTCACACTCCACGAAGCCGTAGATTGGAGTAGATCAAGGCAAACTGTTGAGAGACATCACAAAGAGAGTAACGGTCCTCAATAAGAACAAAAAAGACAACGATTAGGACAAGCAATCGAAAAGTCAAGTCATTAATTCAGCGCATTCATTCAGTGAAGCAAAACTACGCATTGACGCATTGTTATGAATCCAAATTTGTAAGAACCACAAAATTCTACTACACTACATCCACTACAATTACACATTATGACATTACATCATGAATTCAAAATAACTCCGAATGAAATGGTTTTAATGGGAAAATATAGACCAGCGCAAATTAATTTTTACGAAAATTATTTTCAAATTACATAAGGTTGCGTTTTATGTTATCGATTTATGGCTGTGTATGGAAGGGGCAGTACGCTTCCTGCTGATAAGGTTTTATGAGAAATGGGCCCTAATGGTAAGTCCATTATTGGAACAGAATTGGGGCACAGATGCATGATAAGCTTTACGATGTGATTGCTATTGATTTATAGAGAACATTCTGCTCTTCATATAGTAATTAGAAATTATTTATTTTGAAATAGCTGGAGTCGTCGTACGCACTTTGTTTCACTGAGTTAATCATTGGAGTCACGAGTTCAGATAGGCTGTCGATACTTCCAACGTGACTAGACAAGAAATAAGGTGTACAATCCATACACCTTATTTAAACTCAAAAATATCATAATAACTCTACATAGAGCTGTTTGTTTTCCATTGTCTTGTAAAGCTTCATCTGTAGTTGTCCCACTGGCTTCTCTGCATACAATGCTTTGCACCCACTCACTAATTTCAATATTTATCAGCTTAGCTGGATTTGTTTATTCGATACTCTATTGATGGTGGAATATGTAATGTAGAGAAACAGATTTGTTTTCTTATAGCAGGTGGAGCCAATTATAATAATATTTGCATGTAGGTTTGAATCCCATCAGGATTGTTTGTACCATCTTGTCGCATCGTGTCATTTAGGCATTGAGGTAATATTTTGTTTTTGGTAGTGTATTTTTTATTAATAGTCGGGGACGTTATAATTTATTCAGCCCGCAATGACACGCAGTAACAACTGCACCGTCTGTGTCTTAGTGTAAATTCGCGGGAGGGGCTGAGTAAATCAACTATTTGCGTTCGGGGCGCTTGCGCACGCGAAATGTTTTTCGCAAAAAGTTATCTTTTACGGGTTTACTCCCAATGCTTCACAATAAAAGGGTAAGCTATAAGTATAGATGCGTTCCCAAATTTTGTGTCAAATATTTCCACTACAGATATTTTCAGGATCATTTTATTTTATTTTTCTACGAGCGATTAATTTCCCCCCTTAAAATATAAAAAAGGGCTCCATATCTATGGTAGGTAAGTGTTTTATACACTTCCAGAACTCTACTAAATTCATGAACTACACCACGTAGAACTCTAAAACACCCTATATTCCGCCATTGCAGCGCGTGCGCCGGTATCGTTAGCGACCCAGACGCCCCCGTGCGGCGCCGGCGCGAGTCCTGTCACGTCGTAATTTACACCTACGACCCACTAAAAAACAACACTCTGGTCTGAAAATGTCGTTCTAACTGAAGAGAATTCTTCCACAGAAAAACCATTGGAAATGTCTGTTGATTTCATTTTAAATTGGGACACATTCTTTTAGACAAGTTGTTTGTAGAGCTGTTTGAAAGTTAATTTTGTGTAAATATTGCAATAAATCTTTTTCTTGGATTTATTGGGTGATTATCAGACGCCAAGAATACTTGTTTTGTATTGCTGATAATTTTATTGTTGTCTGTTGTATTTAGGGTATAAAGAAGTGTCATGCAAACTAAAGAGTTTACGTCTCTTACACTTAGCTAATGAAAATCTTGCACTTTAATCACAGCTCTAATATGGTTTTATACAAAAAAATAAGCTTTTTGCAGTCGTGCTGCTGACAGTGGTCCAAATCTACAGTATTCTATGTACTTAGTAATCCTGCTAATATTAAAAATGCGAAAGATGTGAGTGACTGAGTGTGTGTGTGTATGTTTGTCTGTTCTTCACGGTGAAACGGCTCAACGGATTTTGATTAAATTTTGAAGGTATGTAGATTCCTGGAATGACAAATAGGATACATTTCATCATCACCATCTTCATCCACGCAGGTGAAACCACGGGTCGAAGTTAGTCACAAATAAACACAGATATCGAAAATATATTAATTTTCTTTAAACCAGTCACCATATCGCAAACGCATCTCTTTACATTGTAATAAAGACACTATACTTTTTAAATGAAAACCAGTCATTTATCAAAGCGTAGAACATTCGCCGTGGCTATTATAAGCACTATTAAATGAATTGCCCAAGACTGCTTTATGTCGCCATAAATTATGAACATTCGCTGGCCGTTAACCAGTGTAACCGTAGCTTTATTTTACTTTTTGTTATTTAATTTCGACCGTGTGGGGTTTCAAGTGTTCCAGTCGTAAGTTCTGTTTTATTGTGTTAAAGTAATTGGATGATTAAATGGGAAAAGTATTATATATTATAGTTTATTTATGGTTATGTTAATTTCTTTTGTTACTTTTTGCCAAGAAGGTTTAAAAAAGACGGAGTTTACACTGTATAAAGTGAAGTCAATATATGCTGATCCGCTCGTACGCACAAGCCTCTAGCACCGCCAAATCTAATCAGCCGCCAAATCGCAGTAATATCTTGACCTTGTTAGTAGTTTTATTTCAGTCAAGTTCTCACGAAAAATCAAAAACAATGCTGTCTTTTGTGATGTAATGGTATCAATCACAAAATACTACCAACTAGTGGCTCTGTGAGCTGTAGACCTCGCGCTTACAAACTTTTTTGCAAACAATCTAGTGGTGCACATAGCGCCACCTAGTTACCTTATTGTAAAACTAACATTAATAACCAAGGTGCTCCACCAATCCCTACCTAGTAGGTAAAGGGCTGATTCTACTGGTAGGAACCTAAAAGTGTCAAATTTGCCGCATTTTCAGGAGCTATTCTGCTTATTACGCCGAAGATCCTCATCGGATCTTCACCAGTTTTTTATGAGACCAATGTAACGTTCCTGCTTTTCAAATCAACAAGGAACCATTGAAATCGGTTCTAATAAGGCGGAGATATTCAGTAGCCCCCTTTTTGCCCCTTTTAAGTGGAAGTTTTTTTCTTCGGGGATTTTTGATTCCTAATTGGGGGTCCCAATCAAAAAAGACCGAAAAAAAATAATTGTTGATCCTTTATACCAAGTTTCGTCTAGATCGGGTGAGAAATGCGACCTATAGAGGATAGCAGCCGTACAGTCAATTTTTGTGTTTCCTCACCCATGAATATCTCTTAGATTTCTAAACCTATTACGAAAACTCATTTTTAGGGAAGAATATAAACAAGTTGAATTAATTATTGACAAATAAATTGAAAATTAAATTATATAAACTACTAGCTTTCGCCCACGACTTCGTCCGCACGGACTACAGTTTATCGCGAAAAAAAACCTGTGTTCTTCTAGGATATTAAAAACCAATGCAAAAGTATAGCACCAACGCTCTTGATGCTTTTTGACAGACTTGTTATTTATTTCGTTTCCATGGCAACCGTTCCTTACAGCGTAATAGAAATTTTCCAGTTTTCACGTGGCAACTTACCATTTTCCGAGATAAAAAGTATCCTATGTTGGTATCTATATTATAAAGTACCTATTTACAAAGTTTCATCAAAATCGGATCAGCTGTTTTGGCGTGAAGGCTCCCCAAACAAACAAATAGACATCGTTTCACTTTTATATATTGATGTGGATTCTCTATAATGGTTCATAAAAAAAAACGACCAAGTGCGAGTCGGAGTCGTGCACCGCAGGTTCCGTTCAAACATGTTGGTAGGTACTTATGTAAATAGTTCGTCCATGAAGGGAATCGGGACAGGAAGATTTAAAAAAAAAAACATTTTTCGCTGCTTCTTGCCAAATTTCATGATTCAGGGTCAAAGGGAAGTATCCTATAGGTTTTGATTTCCTTGCGAGTGTCAAAATATACGACATAAACGGCCGTATCTTTTGACGTTACGCAGAAGTTTGATTTTTTCACAGCTCCAAGGGATTGCAGAGTTGAGATATGGGTAATTATTTGAACTCGTTACTGAGAAAAGGGGTTTTGACAGACAGACGGTCTGACGTACGGACAACAAAGTGATCCTGTAAGGGTTCCTTTTTTACTTTTGAGGTACGGAACCCTATATAGCAGATACAGCAGACACGTAGACATTTAGTACGTAATATTCAGTTTGATGCATATTTATGTGTTTACATTCAAGATGTGACAGACTTGTATATTAGATTATTTTTTGGAAACTATTATTAAGACACAACTTAACGGTTAATAATAGCAGAGTCTTGCTCTCTATTTTAAAGAAATTTAATAATGTCACATCATGTTAAAAATATCTGGTTAGTTGTTTCAACCAATTGAATCTAAATCTACACAGTTTTTACAAAAAACCTTCCCCATAATATTTCACGTGCGTCCCCATCGTAAATTCTATCTCCTTATCTTGCATTGGTATCTGGTAACTTGAGAACTGCGCGTTTGATCGATGACTGCGTGCGTGCGACACCCCTGCGTGGTCGAGAAAAATGTGATGAATTTGTAACCACAGGGTTTGAAACCTGACACTCCGCTTTAAAAGAGCTAATGATGTTCTTATATCACGTGCCAAGGGTTGACTAGATATTTTCACGTGCTATATGCATCTACTAGCTTTTTCCCGTGATTTCGTCCGCGCAGAATATACTTTATTGAGTTGACACCTGTCACTTTGTCTCCTGTCTCTTTGACACCTGTCACTGTGGCACCCGTCACTTTGTCAAATGTAACTTTGACTACTGTCACTTTGACGCCTGTTACTTCTACGCCTGTTTCTTTGACACCTGTCACTTTGACATCGATGTGGCAATTCCCATACAAAATAACAATTTTGAAGTAAGTAAAAAAATACTGTTTTGGGATGAAAGGTATGTCCTTTTCTGTACCACTGACAACATATGTGCAAAATTTCATAATAATCGACTGAGTTAAGGCGTGAAAGCGTAACAAACAAACAAACAAACTCACTTTCGCATTTATAGTATTATTAGCATATGAACCAAGGTTCTATATGTATATCGTGCTATGTGCAAAAGTGGCAATGGGCTGGTCACATTTCCCGAAGAACCGATAACCGTTGGGGTAGACGAGTTCTCGAGTGGAGACAACGTTTAAGCAAAAGTAGCGTAGGACGACCTTTGGCCAGATAACCCACTCGGCAGACTAACACCAAGACAGCTTAGGAATTATAATATGCAAGGAAGATATTCACCTAAATAGTGAATTTAATATACACTTTCTTACCATCTTCTATCCTACGATTGACTAAAATCAACTCACACTCAACAAAAGAGTAAAAAGATAAATAACGGCGTCGTCCTGTAACAGCCTGCAAGATTAATGTCCTGCAGCCGATCGCGGCGCTGGCAATGATATGAGTAATTATTGTGTTCATGAATAATAGTGTTTGCTCGCAAGGCAACGACTTACTCTAGATATTATGTACTATCAAGAAGAGTCTATACAGCCAAATCGAAAGTGAAGCACCCAAGATATGCTGATCTCCTCGTATACACAAGCCTCACGCAAACACGCCATGTTATGCTGATCGGCCGCCACATCGCAGCAATCTCGATCTTGTAGTCGTGTTAGTTCTATCAAGTTCTCACGGAAAATCAAAAACAATGCAGACTTTTGTGATGAAATTGATTATCAACCCCAAATCACCATAAATTATCCACTCAAGCATAGATCACCAAGGAGCCACCATTTGCTTGCATTCACTCTCTTTAGCGGTGTAAACTCCGCCTTTTTTAAGCTCACTAGAAGGCGATTACGATATATTAACATATGGTTAAACAATTTTGGCGAGTTATGGTGTGATGTTTGGTGTTGCTTTGGCTATGACTTGGTTAATTGCCGCACTGATTTTATCATCCCGAAGCATCGATGGTGATTATAATCGATACCCCGAAACATCGATTTGTCAATTATCCAAGTATATTCACTTTTCCTAAACTTAGTATAGGTACCAACACTTCATATATTATGTAGGTTATTCCCTAGAATCGTCTTTTCCACATAAAGCCGTCTATTTATTGGAGTCGCGTGCGCGCTAATCTGTACAAAACTGTTTACCGGCGGCCGACAGCCTCTTAATTAAGTGGTTTGTAAACAAAATAGTTTGGTTAGCTTCGATCGCAGTACATGTCAGTAACCAGTATAGGATGTTACTTAATTTTATCTCCTCTCTAGATGGAGGCTGAGTGACGTGAAGCGCGCGCATCGCAATGCAACTTTCTGGCTGTTACGACAATCACTGCTTCCCAATAGCATGAAAATGTGACAAAAAATCTAATCTATTCTATCTATTCTATTCTATTCTATTCTATTACTATAATAAAACTGTAACTGGGCTAAATCTGTACATTAAATATTTTTTGAAAATTTTGATTGAGATAAACTTCAAAATCGATATGGAGTGCAAAAAGGTTATTTTTTTATTTTTTGTCTGTCTGTCTGTCTCTTTGAACACGCATCACGCTGAAACTACCAGACTGATTTTGATGCAACTTGGCAGAATCATAGCTGATGTACTGGATTAACATTTAGGATACTTTTTATCCCGGAAAAATCAACGGGTCCCGCAGGATAGGGGTAGAAAGTTATTTAAAATAACACGTATCAAGCTAAAACTACTGGACGGATTTTGATGTAACTTGGCACAGTCAAAGTTTATATAATGTGTTAAAATGTTGAATACTTTTTATCCCGAAAAATTAAAAGGTTCCTGCAGCCTATGGGTCCTAAGTTGTGTTAAATTTAAAGTGATTATACATCCGTTTACGACTAGACTGGTACCGAATTTCGTCACTCTACTACGAGGCTCGCTGGCCCAGTTGGACAGATGCATGGGTGCGTAATCCAGACGTACTTGGATCGAAATCACGCGCTGTATAAATGTTTTGCTCCATAATTAAAAGATTTTTACATTATTTATGCGTTATTTTTACATTTTCCTTGATATCTATCTATACTATAATAAAACTGTAACTGGGCTAAATCTGTAAATTAAATATTTTTTGAAAATTTTAAATGAGATGAACTTCAAAATCGATTGTTTCTTCCATTGAGATATTATAATGTACTACCTGCGTACCTACATAATTATTTAGTTATATAGGAGGTTTCTTCATAATGTCTTACTGGCAAAATGGTTAGTTGTCGGTATTGAAATGTGTACATACAGAGGTAGGTAGGTACATGTGTTGCTCTTCACAGAGAAAGTATAGAAAACTTTTATTTTTTCAAATCAATTCTCATATCGTGTTGAAAAAGCTCAAAAAGTAGGTAGGTAGGGTAGGTAATCCTTAAGAGCCAGTTAAAGTGCCAGTTAGTACGTCGTTCTGTGAAACATCATAAAAAATAATTTGTACTAAGAACACAATGTTTCGTTGCATTAACATTTGTTCGTATGGACCTCATAATAATGACCGACCCTTGAATCCCTTGATGCCCCATCCAATTTAGCTCACCACCTTAATTATTCTCTAATCTGTGCCACCTTACCTTCGGAGATAATTTTCTCTACTCAATAACAAGACGTTCATGATAACAAGTTACTTCATTTAAACTAGATGGCGTTGTCTACCCTTAAAACACGCAAGCGGTTTGTTACGAAGTGGTTTGTACGTTGAATGAACTCGAACAACACGTTTTCTTCTTTTTTTTACTTTATGGTCCCTAAAGGCTCTTAAAACGTATTTAGATGTTTTTTGTGCTTTTTGATAGAATAAGTCGACTTCAGTTGTAAAACGCTCAGCGAAATTAAGCGAATTATTTATAGTAAAATAGTAATTTATTAATTAAAAAAATAAATATAACTCATTCATGTCATGAATCTTTCATTACAAAAACCAGGGTTCAAAATACTTTCAAGTGCTTTGTAAACCGATGCCTTGAAAGTAGAAAATACTTGCATAGGAAATTGATCTTCGTGTCCATATAAATAAGGAGCACAATCGTGTTTGCGAAAAAAGTACTTGGAAGCGTGGAATTGAAAGTAAAAAATACTTGCATAGGAAATTGACCCGTGCGCTTATGTAAATAAAGAGCACAATTGCGTTTGCTTAAAAAAACTTCGAAGCTTTGAAAGTTTTTTGAGCGACCTATCAGCCACCTAGGTTGTTGTGACCCGGCTGGCCGAGTGCGGCCGAACTCAGCCGAACCCGCCACCGAGTATGTAGGTGCGGACGTGGCGAAAGAGCGAGTTGGTGAGTAAAATACTTTGAAAGACTTGCAAGTATTGCGGGTCCGCTCCAGGGCGGCGTACTTACAAGCCAAAACCTGGTTTAAAAACCTGGTTGCGTAAATACCCACCTTCCCTAATTCCACGTAGGTGGCGTGGAATTGGCGTGAGTGGTCATACAGAATCCAGGCCCTGCTCTCAAGCCCTTGGGACTGATTTGAAAACTGGGGTACTTGGTATCTTAGGCCTTGCACGCACTGCCTTGCAGTGGAACGCGGTGCGTTTATTCTAGCGTTTATTTCACATTGTATTATTACACATATATTCACATTACGTTTTTTTCATATTTTATTATATGCGTTCATTTCATTGCAATACATGCACTTCTATGAAGTGTCATAGAAGTGCAAGTGTGTTATAACGCATATTCTGTGAAGTACGGAGTGCCGTACTTCACAGAATATGCGTTATAAAAAGGCAAGGTAGTGCCTTATTCCGATGATTAGATGCCGAGCAATCGATAAAAAACTATTTGACGGCTGAACGAATTTTGAAGAAATGTAGTATAATATTGTACTTTGTAGGTTTGGTCCTGGTCCTCCTGGTCCTCTGGACCAAACCTACAACTGGTCTGGCGGTGGTTTGGCTTTTGGTCCTGGAATAAAACGTGTGGGCTACTTTTAAATGAAATGACCACGCGGGCAAAGCCGCGGGCACAGCTAGTTACACAATAAATTAAAATATTTCTAAAAAAAGGTTTCATGTTTTCTTCATGTTAAAAGAATAATTATTTAGATGAAATATCTTACCAGACTAGGTCCTCCGGTTTAGGCTGTCATCTGTCAGTTAGTCTGTATTGTACGTACGTTATATATTTATTTCATAATGTCAGCTTTTAGAAGTTCACTGCTGAACATAGGCCTCCCCCAAAGAGCTCCATGACGAGCAATCTTGTGCCACCTCCATCCACCGACTTCCTGCGATTGCTACAATGTCGTCGGTCCATCGTGTCTCCCCACACTTCGCTTGTTTGTTCGTGGTCACCATTCAAAAACCTTTATCCCCCAGTGGTTGTCGGTTCTGCGAACTATATGGCCTGCCCATTGCCACTTCAACTTTCAAACTCTGAGAGCTATGTCGGTAACCTTCATTCTTCTACGGATTTCCTCATTTCGGATTATATCACGTAGTGGACGAGCATAGCTCTCTCCATTGCACGCTACTTGTGAGCTTGTGTATGAGACCAATAGTTAGCGACCACGTCTCAGTGCCGTACGACATCACTGGCAACACGCACTGATTATAAACTTTCGTCTTGTGGCTCTGCGGAATCTGCGACGAGAAGATATGGCGTAATTTCCCGAACGCTGCCCATCCGAGTTGGATTCGTTGGTTGACCTCTTTGTTGAAGTTGGATCTACCCAGTTGGATCGTCTGACCTATCAACAGCTTCGATTATATCGTTCCCAACATAAACCGGCATGGGTACGACATGGGCATTTGACATGATGTTCGTCTTGCCCATGTTTATTTTAAAACCCACCTGTTGGGAAACAATATTGAGGTTACTGAGCATTGTGCTTAGGTTTTCCAGGGTTTCTGCCATGATGACTATATCATCAGCAAATCGAAGGTGAGTGCTGTATTCGCCATTGATGTTAACACCATATCCGTTCCAGTTCAGAAGCTTGAATATATCTTCGAGCGCAGAACAGTTTCGGATAAATAACGTCTCCCTGTCTCACCCCTTTTTGCAAAATTATATATTTATAGAAGATTTATTATTTAAAGATTATTTTGTGAATGTACTATTCAGATTCTAAGAATAAAATCAATGGGACGAATTACTAAAACTTTTTTTATCATTTAAATTTTTCGTCTCATTAGGACGACTGTGTCGTGGGAAAAGTTGCTGAAATAGTACGAGTCATCATCCTATCATACTTTTTCTACAGAATATTAATAGATCTGTCAAGGGTATGTTTTGAATGTATTGTTGTCTGACGCTGACATGCGAGCTTTAGGTTAATTCCTTACTGTTTATACCACATCTACCTTCGGCGAAGTTATTTCTGAAGTTGCGTGATACTGATAAATTACTGACTAGTGCGTGTAATTGACTGGGTCGTCGGTTCCGAGGCAGGAATGTGGCGACAAAAGAAAGCTTTTAACTAGTGTTAAGAATGAGGCACTTGAGATCCTAATTGTAGCGTTGAAGAAGACAACTGTCTGCATCGTGACAATTATGTATGGTCCCTATTCCTAGACTATGCGCCACTGCCTGCATATAAGTAATTTGTACAATAATTTACAGTTGCAAGTATCCATCCTGGGATCCAAACAGAGCAAATCCGCCAATAAAAAGTGTCCATATTTAAAATCCAAAACGTCAACCAGTCCAATTTAAAACTGTTAGGTGGGCACTAAACATAATTTGATAGTTGGCCAAAGCTTTAAGCTTATTGGTCTATTTTATTATCGGTTTTTTGGCTGAAAAAGAAGAAAAATATTTTATTGCGCACCTGTAGGTACTGAATACTCTAAAATCAAAAAAGGTTAATAGAATAGACAATGCAAAAAATAACAAAGGTCCGTAAACCAAAATCATCAAATTCAGTAGAGAGAAGAGTAAGAGTCTGGTAGAGTCAAAAGGGTATTTCCTTTTCCAGTATGAGATTTTAACTCTTTTGACGCATAAAAGTTTCCTGTTCAAACTCAAAGCATACTTAGTTTACCTACATTTTATTGATTTGATCTAATTATAATATTTTATGTATTTCTCCCTGTTCATGAGATATTAATTTTGACTTGTAAATGTGCTGTTATTTTGGCTATTTACTATATAATACCTTGGGTTTCCGTCGCATATCTTCATTACGAATCCTGTCCTTCAGAGAAACTCCAAGTATAGCTACATAGCTCGCTGGGACTTTAAATTTGTGGGCTAGTTTGACCGTTTCGTCCACGTTTCGGTTCCGTAGGTCATGACTGGAAGGGCACACTGATTGAAGACTTCTGTCTTCAGGTAATGTGGTGTAGATGACGAGAAGACCTGACGAAGCTCGCCAAATGCTGCCAGACCCAGCTGAATTCTTCTGTTGGCCTACTTCTCAAAATTGTTCTTACCTAATTGCAATATTTGCCTAAGGTAAACATATTTTCGGACAACTTCAACACAGTACACCATAGACTGCAATTGGTTTCTGGTCAACAAGATTGTTAAACATGATATTGGTCTTGTCTACGTTCATTCCGAGACTGATGCGTCGTGAAGCATCATCTAGGTTGATCAACATGCTTTGCAAGTCTTGCAGCGACTACACCATTAGGACTATATTATCAGCAAATCGTAAGTGTGAGATGTTCCCGCCGTTGATATTAATGCCCATTCCTTTCCAATCCAGCGTCATAAACATATCTTCCAAGGCATTAGTGATCAGTTTCGGTTATGTGACATCCCCCTGTCTCACTCCCCTGCGCAGTTGGATATGTTTAGACAACTGGTTTTGTACTTGGACACTCATAGTAGCGGCATCATACAGAAACCTCAGCACTTCGATGTATCGCAAGTCCACTTGACTTGACGGTGCAAAGACTCCAGAACCGCCCAGGTTTCAACGGAATCAAAGGCCTTATCTTAGTCCACAAAAGCAAGGCACAGGGGCTGGATATACTCTTCAAACTTCTGTATCACTTGCCTCACTGTATGTATGTGGTCTATGGTGCTAAATCCTCCGCGAATCCCGACCTGTTCAGGAAGCTGGAATTCGTCAAGTCTTCTTGCGAGACGATTTGAGATGACCCTCGACGATATACACACGATAGACTGACGACATTATAGTCATCCCAGGAAGTCGTTGAATTGAGGTGGCACAAGATCGCTCGTCATGGCGCTCTTTGGGGAAGGCTTGTGTTCAGCAGTAGACTTCGAAAGGCTGAAATGATGATGATGATGACTACTAACTCATGCTTACGCCTCTGAAGTTCTCCCACTGTTAAGAACCGTGCTAAATAATCCTTGAAGCTCCCCAAATACTGGTTTACCCTCGGCTTTCAAGAGCTCCGAAGTTATACCATCCTCACCAAGGTAACCGACAGCTCAAATGATAAGCAAGCTAAAGTGGCAGTGGGCTGGTAGTATTAGAGCTATATAATCGTGCTTGTTAATACGCTTTTATTGTTATTGACCTGTAACTTAGCAAGAACATCTTACAACGCACTTCTCATCCATTTCCTACTGTCATGTCGATTTGAAACTATACGAACAAGCAATTCTGATGGTAACCGACATAGCTCAAGGATAAGTAAGCTAAAGTGGCAGTGGGCTGGTCATATTTCCCGAAGAACCGATAATCGTTGGGGGTAGATGAGTTCTCGAGTGGAGACCACGCTTAGGCAAACGTAGTGTAGGACAACCTTTAGATGGAGTGATGACCTGCGAAAACCGGCTGGAAAAAAATGGATGAAGAGAGCTGAAGACCAAGCTCAGTGGCGTGTATTAGGAGAGGCCTATGATGATGATGATGACAGTAAAATATTTTGACTTTGATGATTATGAAACCAAAATGACGCTCAATTTGAATCTAGACTTATGCATAGATTTGACCGTTGATTTCTAATGAGATGTCCACACAAATCTGCTCAAGGCAAGATTAAAACTGCGTCATCATTCTAGAAAAAGGGAATATGTAAGCATATGTAAATAGATCTTACTCGTATCTTTGTGTCTATTGTATGTATAAGTGCTATAATTCAATAAGTAATTGCAAAAGTCCCATGGAGTCCATGAACATATTCTCAGAACATATAATATCGCAAACATTCTGTTCAATCGACTCCTCTCTTCGTCCGTCCCGATTGTCTCAAAACAAACAACATTGATTGCAATCAGCCTGCTCCAAATCGAACGGTTGCAGCAGACACAATTTAGGAGCTGCATTTGTGGGTGAATACAGAACCAAATTACAACTGCGGCATCACGTGTTCCTAATGTTAATGGACCCCCTTATTATGTATATGGGTACCATTATCTCCTTTCTGCACCCTCTACAAGTTGTATTTCTTGTACCTAGAGCTTTTTCTTAATCAAACTCTAAATAATTATATCTGTTCACATTTTGGACCGCTTTGAAATACAACCAATCTAGAAATAGCCAAGAAAATATACAAAGTTTTATAAAAAAATCATGCAGTAGATATTAGAAAATATACGTACTTTTCACCTGAGAATCTTTAGAGAATACACAGATAGAAAAAACTGATTTGAGGTTAGCTGCACCAGTTTTTGGAACCAACATTACATTAAACTCTGTCAAATTCCATACAAAAAGAGCGATTTAATACTTGATTACGGTTAACTGATGTTTAGGAGAGCAGTAGGACGGAAAGTTCTTTAATCCAGACTTTGATCTTAGGATCTCTTAGATCTTTTATCAGAATCTCCAATTAGTAAGACCGTAGCTTTCTTTTCCAATATACCCAATACCAAAGTAGCTGCGCCTGAAGCGGGTAATTCCTAGTCCTCCATAAATTGGGATCGAAATCAGCAATGCGCCATCACGTGCTACTAATGTCAGCTACCCCTCATTATAGTCGGACATTATTGACATTGTATCGATTGGTACAACGTGTTATTACTCTCTGAGGATTACGACGAATTTGGAAGCTGATTGTGTTGGAAAACTAATGATTGGTATACTGTTTTAATTGGATATCGTAGCGCGTATCAAAGTATACTTATCTACTTACGCACTAGCAGTTATGTTTGTATTTTAAAAAACATTAGACATCATTGAATTCAAAATTGGAAGCAATACTATTTTGTTAGCTTTTAAAATAGGGTCTTAGTTGAAATCTTGAAGTCTCTTTCTATAAATCTATACCTACCTACCAAGTAAATGTATATGTGCCATCTAGTTTATCGTAATATTGAAAATATCTTTGATACCTACACTCCATCAATAAGTACGTAACTTAACAATTAATGCTACTTCACATTTTCCTAGACTTTCTCATTATTTTCAGTCAGTTCTTAGGTCACGAAAATTCATCCAATACCAATCGGTATACCCTACTTGACTATAGACTATTGGACTTGATTAAAACGCGTCACAGACGGCTAAGATACGATAATATTTTATCTTAAGATAAAATGTCGCTCGCTATACAATTTATATGAACCATCACAAACGGCGAAGATAATATATATTTGCATCTTACAGTATCTTAAGATATCGAGCGATATGGAATTTATTAAAAGATGTCATCTTAAGATACGAAATATATCGTAACAGATACAAAATATATATTAATACACTATCTTAAGATACAAAATATATCGTAAATGCTCTACAGGTTGCTCTGTTTGGTTTTCGTGTTATAAGTTTAGGGTGTGTATCACTGTGTGTGTGTGTGTGTGTGTGTGTGTGCGTGTTTGTGTTTGTGTGGCATCGTAGCTCCCAAACGAATGGACCGATTTTGATGCGGTTTTTTCTGTTCGAAAGCTGATATTATCGAGATGTTTCTTAGACATATGGGGAGAGGGAGGGGGGAGGTGAGAAAGAAAAGGGGGGTGAAAATTGTAGCTTCCCAACAAATGGAACGATTTAGCTGTAGTTTTTTTATGTTTGAAAGCTGGGGTAAACAAGATGATTCATAGCTATAATGGGGGGTGGGAAGTCGGGGGTTTTATACATTTTTAATTAGTGCTTGTTATTGGTTTAATTGGCTGTGCCCATGGCTTTTCTCTAGGTTAAATTTACCTATGTGTTATTCCAGGAACATAAGTACAGACAGATTAACAGTAAGAAAAACACGATTTAAAAAAAAAAAAAATTGTAGTAGTTTATTTAATGTACCCTGTTTTTTTAAATTATCATTGTTTTTTTTTGTTTTTTTTTTTCATCAATTTGCATATCAAATTCGAAATCAGAATCGTCGTCTGATGAGCTATCTAATAAATCTAATAGTGAAACTGTATTACTCATATTTTATCATCCTGTATATAGAAAGCGGTGAAGAAATACGTGTGGCTCCTAGGGCGGCCAGCGAGCGAATGAATAATTTCAATATATTATTGTATCTTAACCGTGTGTGATACCCTAAGATGCTATAATATTTTATATGCAGATATCGTAACATCAAATCTGTGACGCCCTTAAGTATTGTAAAATTTTATGTTATGCCGTTCGAAAATTGGTTGTTTGCTTTATTACCCGACTCAAGGGAAGGGTAATGTGTTTAACAGTCAATGTATGTATGTATGTATGTATGTATGTATGTATGTATGTATGTATGTATGTATGTATGTATGTATGTGGGCATGTGGATGTTCCAACATAGCGTCTCGCCCCTATTGGTCCAATTTTGACAAGCGAGGTATCAATCGATTCGTCTTCAGGTATAGTGTAATAGGCTATTTTTTTTACGCGACTGCGGCGAAACATATTAAGGGGTATGTGTTCAAGCTAAAAACTTGGTCCGATTTTGATCATAGCTCTTGTTCTCTATTTGTACCGAGAGCCGCATTTCAACAACCCCTTGACTAATTTAGCTCATATAGATACTTTCAAATATTTACGAATTTAATAATTTTTTGTTCATTTTCGTATAGGAATTACGGTTCGGAAGTTTTCGTCGAACAAAGTCGTCTAAAGGTCGGGTACGCCTCGTAATTTAACGAGTGCGTTAAATTTTTTAAGAACTTCTTGCTAAACGTATGCAATGTCACGATTTCCCAAATAAAACCTCTATGTTTCTACCCTACATATTCTACACCTAACACCACCTAAACCCCCCTTTACAAATCGCCCTCTGCCCTCGAAATTTCATAATGAACTGTGGCAGCCACCGTCTCCGGCCCCGTCCGAAACAATATTCGGACCCCCAATACACTTATTATCGACTGTCGATACAATACATCGCTATTAGAGGTTGACAACTTTACTTTGGCTGTGATAAATTGAGAAATAGCGAAGGTGCATGGAATCTGCACAGAATATGTGAAAGTAGGTATGTACCTATGTCTTGTAGTATTTGTTATTCTGTTGTCTCATTACTTCTGTCACTGTGCCACTATTACGTGTCGTTACTATTGACAGGGAGGGAACGTAATCAGGTCCTGATTGAGACGTTCTGGGTCATTTGGGTCAGGGGCGTTATTCTGCCCCTGTGCTTATTGCCCCCGGATTCTGACACTCAAGCTAAAATGCCGCTGGGGGTAAATAATTGGTCTCACGTAACTACTGAAGCTCCTGAGTCAGCTATGTACCTATATTTTTTCTTGATTTTTTCCTTGTATTGTATATTTTTAATGTTTTTTTTTTTATCCTTCAATAATTAGGTAATAATTTTAAATAGCTTTTGTTATCACCGAAACCCGTGATGTAATTTTCAAACGATGGTTTTGAACATTGCTGTCTGTCATCACAGAGCAGTTTTTTTTCATTACTGTCATAGCAAGTTTGTTGTCATTTCATTTTATTCAGTTATTTTCTTTTCAAGTGCTTTTCACCAGTATCGTATTCAAACTTTTATTGTGGCAACATCTTAGCTTCCCATTTGAGCACGTGTTTATTTTCATGCCGAGTACGTGCCCGTGCATCCCCGATGCTCTCCGGAGGGAAGCGAAGGGATTACAGCGCCCGATATTTGCTTTGGTAATGCTCTGATACGACGATAATGTGCTAGGTGTGCGCTGACACTCGAAAATGATATCGTTTTTGAGCGAACATAATTGTTACATTAACCACCCTCACGTCCTCAATTTTATAATGTGTATTTGAGCTTATGAGAATAAAATTCAATCCTGTGATAAATTCAACCACTTAGATTACGTCCCGTCCAAGATTACTTGTACGGTCAAATATTTTAAAATAGGAATAATAATTTTAAATAAATAATTATTATAAAGATTTTATTTCGTTCATAATATTCATAAATTTCATAGTTCTCCCTTAATTATACCTAAGATACTTATTTTTTTCCATTTAGAATAAAATAGAATAAAAGTTTATTTGTGACAAAGACATGATAAAACAATACAAAATAAATAAAAATTGGCATGAGAAGGTATGTCAATTCGTAGAGTACATAAATACTGGTTTGAACAGCCTAATAAAAGCTTTTATCCAACTTGCAATGTTAGTTAGTTCTGGTCAAATCTTGCAATCTGAATTAGAACAACTTCCTCTTATCCTACGGAGTTGAATTTTTACACGTTGGTTCAGTTCCAATGATAATTGCATTTTTATGGTAAGCATGACCTGAATCGACATCCAGGATTAGCTCCTGATAAAGGAACTCTTTAACGGTAACAGCACAGACACAACATTTTGTGTAAGCATTTTATTATGATAGCCAGTTTTTAATTTTACCATGACATGGTCTCCAGATAAAGGAACTCTTCAACGGTCAACAGCACAGACACGAAATTTTGTATAAGTACGCATTTTATTATCATAGCCATTTTTATGTATTACCTTGACATGGTTGCTGCACTCAGGGTTGGGTCCTGCTAGGGAACTCCTCAACGGTTAACAGCACAGACACGAAATGTTGTATACGCATTTAATGTGATAGCCCGTCCTAAGTTTCACTATGACATGGCTACTGCAGTTTTTTTACAATATTTTTAATTAACTTATTTTTATTACAATCAGGCTACGAATTGGCTAATAAGTAATTGTATCTCAAACTTTTATATCAAGTATACTAAGAATGTGTTATACTCGTATGTATATATGTATGTCTGTTCCTCTAAGGCACTATCCAATAGACATTTCCTTCGTCATTGATATAGTGCCATACAGGAACAGACCTTACTCTATGAACTATATAGACCAAACGCGTGTACCGATTTTGACGGTTCTTACGTCAATCGATTCGTCTTAGTCATGCGCAAGGAAGTTGTAGTATACAACTTCCTTGCGCATGACTAAGTTGTAGTTGTAGTATACAACTTCCTTGGTCATGCGAGTGCTACTAAAGACATGACATTAATCAAAATTCAATATGGCGACAACCAGACGCCATATTGTGAAACAAAAAAAATAAATGTTGACGAATAGGAATGTGTTGAATAGTTTTGAAAATCATCTATAAGTTTATCTTATAATTTTTCAGTTCGAATGTCGATTTAGGATCTATAACGATTTAAAGTTTGCAGTTAGGTTTTTTCATTGTGCGAAAATTTTCTTGTTATTATATTAGTACTATGGTTTTGCTGTACTGAGTGAGTTCATTATAACTATGTAGTTATAATAAAAAAAACACACTCAGTTCAAAAAAAGCTTTCATAATTTCAAGTACGTACTCGTACCTACCTACTTGACTTGACCTGAGACTAGATCTAAGAATGCTGATGCTGAGTATTGAAATAGGAGGAAGTCGCTATCATCATCTCTA
Organism: Alsophila aescularia; assembly: GCA_946251855.1. Classification (NCBI taxonomy): domain Eukaryota; kingdom Metazoa; phylum Arthropoda; class Insecta; order Lepidoptera; family Geometridae; genus Alsophila; species Alsophila aescularia. The sequence continues at coordinate 26,925,550 of OX276377.1, forward strand.
TTTCCTATTTCCCAATGCTGGGATACAGGCCTCATAATATCTTAGATAGGAAGTATAGGAGATAATCGCACAATAAATAAATAAAAATATTATATAAAAAAAAACTAAGTATACCACCAAAAAAATCAAACAAGCTATTCTCCTTTGACGGGATCAGCGAACCTAGTGATATACATGCCTACCATATACTCTTAATTTTGAAATTCTCCATATTTTTTTATAAATATACTTTACACATGGAGTCATCATGCATTTATTTTCTCCTTTGACGGGATCAACGAACCTAGTGATATACATGCCTACCATATACTCTTAATTTTGAAATTCTCCATATTTTTTTATAAATATACTTTGCACATGGAGTCATCATGCATTTATTTTCTCCTTTGACGGGATCAACGAACCTAGTGATATACATGCCTACCATATACTCTTAATTTTGAAATTCTCCATATTTTTTTATAAATATACTTTGCACATGGAGTCATCATGCATTTATTTTCTCCTTTGACGGGATCAACGAACCTAGTGATATACATGCCTACCATATACTCTTAATTTTGAAATTCTCCATATTTTTTTATAAATATACATTGCACATGGAGTCATCATGCATTTATTTTCTCCTTTGACGGGATCAACGAACCTAGTGATATACATGCCTACCATATACTCTTAATTTTGAAATTCTCCATATATTTTTATAAATATACTTTGCACATGGAGTCATCATGCATTTATTTTCTCCTTTGACGGGATCAACGAACCTAGTGATATACATGCCTACCTATACTCTTAATTTTGAAAGTCTCCATATTTTTTTATAAATATACTTTGCACATGGAGTCATCATGCATTTATTTTCTCCTTTGACGGGATCAACGAACCTAGTGATATACATGCCTACCATATACTCTTAATTTTGAAATTCTCCATATTTTTTTATAAATATACTTTGCACATGGAGTCATCATGCATTTATTTTCTCCTTTGACGGGATCAACGAACCTAGTGATATACATGCCTACCTATACTCTTAATTTTGAAATTCTCCATATTTTTTATAAATATACTTTGCACATGGAGTCATCATGCATTTATTTTCTCCTTTGACGGGATCAACGAACCTAGTGATATACATGCCTACCATATACTCTTAATTTTGAAATTCTCCATATTTTTTTATAAATATACTTTGCACATGGAGTCATCATGCATTTATTTTCTCCTTTGACGGGATCAACGAACCTAGTGATATACATGCCCACCATATACTCTTAATTTTGAAATTCTCCATATTTTTTTATAAATATACTTTGCACATGGAGTCATCATGCATTTATTTTCTCCTTTAACGGGATCAACGAACCTAGTGATATACATGCCTACCATATACTCTTAATTTTGAATTTCTCCATATTTTTTTATAAATATACTTTGCACATGGAGTCTTCATGCATTTATTTTCTCCTTTGACCGGATCAGCTAGAACCTGATCAATCTAACCCTCCTATAGATGGCCAGGTTCTAGCTGATTCCTTGAATTGAGAAAAGCTTGTTTGCCTCTTTTTAGTTTTGTCCCAGTCGGGTTTTTTGTTTTATTTTATTATAATTTATTTTTATTTCAAAGTTTTTAATTTCCTGTTTAGATACAAGAATTACTTTAATTATTTCTTTTAAAGGCCTTCATTTTGATACCTCACTGATAGGTTTTGGTAATATTTTGTTTCGTTGGAAATACAAGCTAATGTCACCGCAGCTACAAGCCGCCATATTGGTTTTCTTGACACTTCATAATTATATCCTATGTGTGATTAAGACGAATCCAATGATATCTCATATTATATCTCATAATCTATGAAGCCGTTTAGGCTTTAGGACGCGCCAAAAGGAACCTAAAACCCGAAAACATAACCCTTCACAGTCTAGTAACAATGGCCATAATCCACCACGTAGGCCAAAGGCAGCTTGATTGTGTTTCAATATTGAGATTCTTAGACATTCAAATTCAGTTTTTATTATTATTCGGGTCAATTCCACACCAATTAGCCCATAGTACAGGGTATCCCTGTACTATGGGCAGTAGGTAACGAACTGAACTAGATAACTAGTTTTCTTTATTGGCTACTAGTTTTCCCGCCCGCGACTTCGTACGCGTAGACTACTGTGTATAGCGAAAAAAGCATCCTATATTCTTCTAGGATATTAAAAACCAATGCAAAACTAGGTATAGCACCTATGGTCTTGATAATTTTTGACAGACTTGTTATTTCGTTTCCATGGCAACGACAGACCATTATGTGATGGCAAATGTTCCTTACAGTGAGTAATCATCATTGTCCAGTTTTCCCGCGGACACTTTCAATTTTCCGGGATAAAAAGTATCCTATTTTTTTATTATAGGGTGTAAGTTGTCTCTATTCTAAATTTCATCAAAATCCATCTAGCCGTTATCGCGTGAAAGCTCCCCAAACAAACAAACAAACAGACAACGTTTCACTTTTATATATTGGTATGGATGGATGACATCGAAATCCTCACACAACTTATTAATTAGCGGTTAAAAGTCTCTATAGATATGACGTTAATACCTATACAAGTATAATAATCATAAAAATATATTTAAGAACTAACTTTTAAACCGGCTTTCATAATAAAATGCGTACACAACATTTCGTGTCTGTGCTATTATATTTTATTATATTAAACTTTATCTGGAGGTCATCCTGGATGTCGATTCGGGTCATGCTTACCACAAAAATGCATTGTCGTCGAAACTGAACCAACGTATAAAAATTTTACTCCGTAGGATAAGAGGAAGCTCTTTAATTCGGCTCGCAAGATTTGACCTCAACAAACTAATTTACATACAGACATAGCAAGTTAAATAAAAGCTTATAAACAAGCAGAATATTATGTAGATTAAAAAACAAATCTAAAAACCACGTTTTTTTATTTTCTATTTTTAGAAAGCGTTGTCATCGAGTAGTGAGCTATCCTGCAAGTTTCAGCAGGAAAGCTAATCGGGAAGTGCTCTAAATTTGAGTTGCAAAATTCCAGCCGGAATGACAGACAAGAAAGTGACTTACTATAAACTTAGTAAAAAACAGTACCGTGACATGCTGACTGACTCACAGACAACGCACTGCCTAAACCGGTGGACCTAAAGATTTGAACTTTGAAGTACATATTTCTTGAGTATAGGTACCCTATTCTTGGGTGCACTATGGAGTGATTTATGGAAATTCGATCCCTGAGAGGATGAATGGAGATGGCAAAGTTTGCACGCGGGCAAAGCTACGAGGTGCAGCTAGTTAAAATACGTGCTGCCATTTGTAACACAGTTTATAAACGCTTGTAATATTATGAAATGATTTACGAATATTGCAATAATCTAATAAGTATTTCTAATCTTGGCTAATATTCTTGACACCCGCCTCGACGAATACAAACTTTAGAAGTATTTGAAGTCGACAGAAACTTCCGAAAACTTATTAGTATTTTACGAGAAAGAACCCGCACTTCGCTCAAAATAAATTGCGAAATAAAACTTCTTGATGGAAGTAAAGTGGTTCCCGGAAAAATATCGCGGCACGGTTATGAATGCCGAAATGTAATCCAAGTTGGAAACTGGTGATTACTCTCGAAGGCAACACTCTTGTTTTATAGAGTTTTAGAAGCGCGTCAGTTTACTTTTTAGACCCATCATTTTTGGTTAGTAATAATAAAAAAAGGGACAGTTCACACCAATTATCTACATAGCCCCAAACTAGAATAACCTGTACTATGGGTACTATACAACGGATAAACATACATAAATTCGAATATTACATCCATAACTCAATGATTTTTTCTGCTCATCACACAAATGATTGCACCCTGCGGGATTCGAACCCGCGACCGTTGGTTGACTTCGCAGTGAGCGTCACTCGGACAACCAGTTGTCAAAAAATATATCACAGAAAAAAAAAGTTTTTATTTTTATGCTGTTAAATAACGTATACACCTTTCCAATGAAAAGTAAATATGTTATAAAACATTTTAGATCTAGGGATAAACGCTAGGCAAATTATATTTCTCCGACCAACAGAAGGACAAAAACAATATTAAAAAAAAAAGAAGATTAACAATCATGTTTTTTGAAGTTAGTGTTATGCCCGAAAGGAATACTATAACATTATTGTATTACTGCTGAATACGAACGAAACTAAATATCGTAATGTGCGTGTGGTGTGAGGGCCCGAAAGGAATACTATAACATTATTGTATTACTGCTGAATACGAACGAAACTAAATATCGTAATGTGCGTGTGGTGTGAGGGCCCGAAAGGAATACTATATCATTATTGTATTACTGCTGAATACGAACGAAACTAAATATCGTAATGTGCGTGTGGTGTGAGGGCCCGAAAGGAATACTATAACATTATTGTATTACTGCTGAATACGAACGAAACTAAATATCGTAATGTGCGTGTGGTGTGAGGGCCCGAAAGGAATACTATAACATTATTGTATTACTGCTGAATACGAACGAAACTAAATATCGTAATGTGCGTGTGGTGTGAGGGCCCGAAAGGAATACTATAACATTATTGTATTACTGCTGAATACGAACGAAACTAAATATCGTAATGTGCGTGTGGTGTGAGGGCCCGAAAGGAATACTATAACATTATTGTATTACTGCTGAATACGAACGAAACTAAATATCGTAATGTGCGTGTGGTGTGAGGGCCCGAAAGGAATACTATAACATTATTGTATTACTGCTGAATACGAACGAAACTAAATATCGTAATGTGCGTGTGGTGTGAGGGCCCGAAAGGAATACTATAACATTATTGTATTACTGCTGAATACGAACGAAACTAAATAACGTAATGTGCGTGTGGTGTGAGGGCCCGAAAGGAATACTATAACATTATTGTATTACTGCTGAATACGAACGAAACTAAATATCGTAATGTGCGTGTGGTGTGAGGGCCCGAAAGGAATACTATAACATTATTGTATTACTGCTGAATACGAACGAAACTAAATATCGTAATGTGCGTGTGGTGTGAGGGCCCGAAAGGAATACTATAACATTATTGTATTACTGCTGAATACGAACGAAACTAAATATCGTAATGTGCGTGTGGTGTGAGGGCCCGAAAGGAATACTATAACATTATTGTATTACTGCTGAATACGAACGAAACTAAATATCGTAATGTGCGTGTGGTGTGAGGGCCCGAAAGGAATACTATAACATTATTGTATTACTGCTGAATACGAACGAAACTAAATATCGTAATGTGCGTGTGGTGTGAGGGCCCGAAAGGAATACTATAACATTATTGTATTACTGCTGAATACGAACGAAACTAAATATCGTAATGTGCGTGTGGTGTGAGGGCCCGAAAGGAATACTATAACATTATTGTATTACTGCTGAATACGAACGAAACTAAATATCGTAATGTGCGTGTGGTGTGAGGGCCCGAAAGGAATACTATAACATTATTGTATTACTGCTGAATACGAACGAAACTAAATATCGTAATGTGCGTGTGGTGTGAGGGCCCGAAAGGAATACTATAACATTATTGTATTACTGCTGAATACGAACGAAACTAAATATCGTAATGTGCGTGTGGTGTGAGGGCCCGAAAGGAATACTATAACATTATTGTATTACTGCTGAATACGAACGAAACTAAATATCGTAATGTGCGTGTGGTGTGAGGGCCCGAAAGGAATACTATAACATTATTGTATTACTGCTGAATACGAACGAAACTAAATATCGTAATGTGCGTGTGGTGTGAGGGCCCGAAAGGAATACTATAACATTATTGTATTACTGCTGAATACGAACGAAACTAAATATCGTAATGTGCGTGTGGTGTGAGGGCCCGAAAGGAATACTATAACATTATTGTATTACTGCTGAATACGAACGAAACTAAATATCGTAATGTGCGTGTGGTGTGAGGGCCCGAAAGGAATACTATAACATTATTGTATTACTGCTGAATACGAACGAAACTAAATATCGTAATGTGCGTGTGGTGTGAGGGCCCGAAAGGAATACTATAACATTATTGTATTACTGCTGAATACGAACGAAACTAAATATCGTAATGTGCGTGTGGTGTGAGGGCCCGAAAGGAATACTATAACATTATTGTATTACTGCTGAATACGAACGAAACTAAATATCGTAATGTGCGTGTGGTGTGAGGGCCCGAAAGGAATACTATAACATTATTGTATTACTGCTGAATACGAACGAAACTAAATATCGTAATGTGCGTGTGGTGTGAGGGCCCGAAAGGAATACTATAACATTATTGTATTACTGCTGAATACGAACGAAACTAAATATCGTAATGTGCGTGTGGTGTGAGGGCCCGAAAGGAATACTATAACATTATTGTATTACTGCTGAATACGAACGAAACTAAATATCGTAATGTGCGTGTGGTGTGAGGGCCCGAAAGGAATACTATAACATTATTGTATTACTGCTGAATACGAACGAAACTAAATATCGTAATGTGCGTGTGGTGTGAGGGCCCGAAAGGAATACTATAACATTATTGTATTACTGCTGAATACGAACGAAACTAAATATCGTAATGTGCGTGTGGTGTGAGGGCCCGAAAGGAATACTATAACATTATTGTATTACTGCTGAATACGAACGAAACTAAATATCGTAATGTGCGTGTGGTGTGAGGGCCCGAAAGGAATACTATAACATTATTCCAACCGTTTATATACTGTACACAATTTGGCACTCCACATGAACAGTAAAATCATATGAATTCACAATCATTGCATTTTCCTCTGTGTCAACTTATACAAAAGTTATTGCCCGTCGAGAACTAGTTGAACATCCGCTCCCAGCACAATATAGCTTTTTCAGCAATATAGCAGTCAGCGGTATCATTGTTGCAAAGGCAATTTATCCACAAATCCTGTTCAATAGTGTCTCAGCATCGACGCCGCAACTCAATAAATAGTCTGCAACTGCAGCTGCCGGATGGCCAAGTCATCGGCGATAACTCAAATCGATTAGATTCATCGATCATAATTTAATCGATAAAGTCGAATATGTTTGCGCATGTCAGTGATAAAGGATGATGTGTCATCATATTAAAGTTATGTTTGTAAATGGAAATGCTTAGGGCCTTTAACATTTAGCTTCGAACGTTGTAATAATAGCAAAAATAGTTATAAACGAGTATTATCTACATCTACACTAATATTATAAAGAGGAGAGATTTGATTGTTTGTATGTTTGAGTGTTTGTTTGTTCGTAACAAAAAATCAAACGAAAAAAATATAAAAACTGAATTTAAAAATTCTTTCATTTATAGATACTACATTATCAGCGAGTAACATGGGCAGTATTTTATTTTTCAATAAATTAGAGATCCCTACGAAAATTGCAATAATTTAACCCAAGGTATCCAAAATAAAGAACGAATGACGTTGCCATGGAAACGAAATATTAACAAGTCTGACAAGTAGGTGAGTAATAATGCAGTTGTCTATGCACAATAAACAATGCTTTCAACGTGCTTTTAATGATTTTGAATTACGCTTACTGGCGTATTTTTTTTTAGAACTTACTACGGTAATATGAAATATATAGGCGAAAGTTAGTTTGTATTGTATTTGTGTGTGTATGTTTATTACTCCTTAACTCTCAAACATCTGAATGGATTTTGGTGAAATTTGGAATGGAGATAGTTATATATAATACTCCGCCATTTTCATCATAAGCTTCGGTTACTCATCCCAATGAATTTTACAGCTTAAATGTGATGTAATTAATTAACACACTTTCATTTTTATGAATAATATTATGCCTTCCTATCCTACTCACAGACCCGTGAAATGTCAGACGCACACGCAAAAACGCGGTGTTCATACATTGGTATCTATACTTTTAGTAAAGCAGTAAGTACCTACCAAAAAAACTGCACTGTATTGGACAAGAATATAACTTTTTTTAAATCGTGTCTTTCCATTTGTCTGTTTGTTTGTCTGTATGTTTGTTCGCGCATCACATAAAAACTACATGACCGATTACGATGCAGTTTTAATTTTTGGATAGCTTAGGGTTTGATTTAAAAACTGGTGTACTTGGTATCTCAATCGGATGAGTAGAATTCGAGCAATCGATAAATAACTATTTAACGTCTTAACGAAGTTTGATGATTTTGGTACTTTTTGGTTCTGGAATATCACATGGTCCTTATAGCCCAGAAAAATTACCACGCGGGCAAAGTAACATATGAATTGGCGAGCGTTGCATATGCCGTGTTGTGTCCGGCATTATATCACCCCAATCTCACCCCGCGGGTGCTGAGAGAACCATCTGAGGTAGTACAGGGTAGCTAAATGCCCCTGGGTAGTACCACCAACTATTGCGGTCACCAAACCGCATGCCCAGCGTGGGTTATGGCACACCCCCACTGATTGGTAAACAGCAACCAACCGCTTGTTATGGCGTTCTGTAGAACACGGCGATGTTAAACAGTAGACGTTTACAAGCTGATGATGTGATGATGTGATCGTGCCATGGCGAGTCGTAATGAACGGTGTACCCATTGATGTTGTACGGCAAATCGTTGTCTTTTCCTTGTTACTTATACTCGTGAAAGGGTGCAGCATATGGGGACTGGTCCAACATGGCTTCTTTTCTTTTTCTTTTTTTTTTTTATAAAATTCGGGACAATTCCACACCCATTACCTAGCCCCAAACTAGGACATCCTGTAATATGGGCACTAGATAACGGATAAACATACATAAATACGAATATAAACACCCATGACTCGGAAACAAACATTTCTGCTCATCACACAAATGATTGCACCTTGCAGGATTTATTAGTCTTTTGTTTTTTTATTTTTCCCAGTTTGATGGACTGAAAATAAATATATATATATATATATATATATATATATATTGTACTACCAACAAAAGAATTGTCAAAGATGTAAAGAAATGTTAAAAATGGAAAAAATTACACCCAGTAGAGTTTCTCGGTTCTCTTCTCTAACAGGCGTATTTCCGAAGCACCGATAGAGTCAGAAGCGTATTTTCTTTTCCCATGTGAGGTTCAACTTTGTTGGCACATAAAAGGGAAATTTCCTTTTCAGATTCAAAGCATGGTACTTAGTTTACCTAATTTTATTGATTTGATCTATTTATAATATTTAATTATTTCTCCTTGTTCATGAAATGTTAATTTTGACTTGTAAAATGATATTATTTTGCCTATTTACAATAAAATTCTTTGACTTTGTTCCACACAGACGAGTTTCAAACAGTCATCGTACCGAAACAGTCCGCTGTGCTCCACTTCTTGCGCCAGCGCCATCATCCAGTCTCAGCCATTTCTCGACTCAATAATTCCCTTTGTAGCCGATTCCCATCGCATCCAACTTCATTGATTAAAACCGAGTGTAAATGCTCCATCGCCTCAAGTGGGAAACCCTTTGTTCTCGGCGCGAAACTTTTTCTCGGTCTACCCGCGTTTGAAAATTTAACAATGTTCTTTAAATTCTGATATCTCACCGTTCTCTTAGTCATGAAAGTGATTGCAGAGGTTTTATTATCTGTTTGTAATCTTGATGGTAAGCCACATCGTTCGATGGAATTTCTTGCCACATGATACTAGCAGTTTTCTAGAGGAACCTAATTTGCTTTAGACATATGTAATCCATACCAATATAACCAATATATAAAACTGAAACGTTGTCTGTTTGTTTGTTTGTGTGTTTGGGGAGCTTTCACGCGATAACGGCTGGACGGATTTTAATGAAATTTAGAATGGAGATAGCTTATACCCTGGAATAAAACATAGGATACTTATTATTACGGAATGTTGATTATTCACTGTAAGGGACGGTTGTCATCACAGAATGGTCTGTGGTTGCCATGGAAACGAAATAACAAGTCTTTCAAAACACATCAAGAGCATTCTAACGTTGTTCCTACTTTTGCATTGGTTTTTAATATCCTAGAAGTAAATAGGATGCTGGTTTTCGCGATAAACAGTAGTCCGCGCGTAAGAAGTCGCGGGCGGAAAAACTAGTATCAGATATTTCTATGAAGCCACAACCTCTATTGCTGTAAGTCCTCACTAACAGAAACTACTGCCCATCTCAACAATGAATAAATTAATAGACAATGGTGAAGATGAAACAAGTTATGTCATAGAATAGTAGATATCAAGATGTGTAAGTCTGAAAGACTTCGTTTAATTACCATAAAATGCGCACAGTAAGTAAATAATTAATTCAACAGAAGCGACGGAACAGAAGCCGTGTAAGACATACTGTATGACTTCTAAAAAAAAGGATCCTGACCGAAGTAAAATAGTTGAATAAATATCACACTATTTTACTATTCTACTCTACTAGTCTATTTTACAGGCAAACCCAGTAAAGGCATATAAGCGTACTCCTTAGTTGAAACCATGTAGAAACTGTTAAAAGTTAGAAGCGCCGCGACTCAAGTTGAATAAGAATGAGTTTAGTTCTCACTCCCTCGCAGAAATTGTAACGTTGTTCCCTGGAGAGTAGAAGTACATAGATAGATCTAATGTATGTAGAATAGATTAGAATAAAAGTTTGTATTATATGTATGTTATCTTTAGATATGAAGATAACAATTATTTAGTAATTCTTTAGTCTCTGCGTGTACCTACTATTATATATACTGATATCGTATGAAATACATAAGTAGTTTTTTTTATTTTGGTTCATGTTATCCTTGACTTAGTTGTTCGAAAATGTTGAACATAATACTTTATGCATCGCTATGAAATCTCTGTTCTGTGCTTAGATCCACTTTCCATAGTTCCTTGTATGGTAACAGTAGTTAAGTTCCTAAGAAAATTGCAATTGCAAGGTTCAATGAACCAATCACTCGCGTTCTTCCATACATTATTCAATTCAACTTCTGTTATAAGTCGCAAATAAAAACCAGCTAGGCTAAATCTTAAAATAATATGACAGTCTTGAAAATATATATCTAATATATACTAAATGAAATACAGAGCAAATACTGTAGATTTTTGTGGATATACAAACGTTACTTTGCGGAAATTCTTATAAGTACATTTTTCCAGAAAAATTAAACAAATGATTAGAACGTGTTTCTAACGCTAATTGATTAAATACCACCTCTACGTACCTACCCTTCACATTGCGTTGGTTTCATTTTGCGCCATATTCCTCTACACATCATTCCAAAGCAACAAACTGCTGTAGAACGGTCATTTATCATCACACCCAGGGATTGTTCAGGCAATAGAGGGAGTTTAAACTTTTAACTGTATTATGCATTATTTACTATTTGTCGAGCTCCCCTTGACAATTGTACAATTCAGTGGTGTAGTCACCACCCGTGCGGTTATATTCGGACAGTTTGAAGACTTTTCTTGCAGTTTAAGGAGCACGGATGGATAGCCGACACACGGACGGTTTAAGGCGAATGGTTACGCCAAACCACAAAATAGACCTCTCTTTGAAGGCCTACTTCTCCCAAAAGGATAGTCCAAATGTAAAAAAAAATAATTATGTGATATGTGACATATGTTTATAAATATATTTTAAGTTTTTTTTTTTTTATTATTACTGTTAGTTTTGACATTAAAAAATCATATCCATCCTCTTATTTTACGCAAGAATTTTCTTTCTACTTCCAATCGCTTGAAGCGATTTTAATTATTCTTTCGCCAAATTATAGCAAATTGAATGGTTTATAATAATTAAGTTTTATTTTTTTAAATAATTATTTTTGTGGGAATAAATCATTAACACCATGTTTTTACATATACGGGCGCGGGCGGCAGCCGCCCGGCCAGTCTCACTGTATCGTTCGCACGGGGAGGTTGTGTCGCATGTTGGCTCGCTCCGATCTGCATTTTTGTGGCAAAGACTAAATAGCGCAGATAGCACATTTGGGCTGTTCGTTTACGCTTGGACGTTGATAGTATTAGTAGTGATAGTTTGTTTGCGAGTGGAAGCTGTATTATTGTGTTGTTTATGGTCTATCGTCTATTATTGTCTTGTTGAACATTTGTACATTTATAAACATTTACAGTCATTTTTAGACGACAACAATAGTGTGGAGCGCTATAATAACATTGTGGCTAAGTTTGTCGGTGGTGGACATGGGTAACTCAAGAGATAATCGTGATCTGCAGATCAGATCACAGTTCAAGTATTTGAGCTGGAGCTGCGAGCCGGCTCGCAGATCAGATCAATTGTACATCTGTGATCCGCTATACTGTGACTCACTGTGGTTAGCAACTTAGATCACGCGATCTGCGTACCGTACAGTTCAAACAGGTTTTTTTTCCACCATCTTCATCTCTTTCACTCTTTCATTCTTATTAGTATTGTTTAGTATTTATTTACGCATTGTAATTTATTTAACCAGCCAAGCTTATAGTACCAACTTAATAGTACTTACTTTATATTTCTCTTTTATTAGAGAATCCGGTTCGCACCACGAAATACGTCTTTGAAAGATACAAGCTCTAAAATTTTCGATTTCATAAATAAAACCTACAAACAGCACTTCTTTCGTGGCGCGGACCTCTATACGCCAGCTCACAACAAAAAAAAAGGAATCAGCCTAACCACAGATAAACAGCTCAAATTTAGTACTACAATACCATTGCCTCAACAAAGACTATCGAGCTGAGCGAACTGCGCGAGCCACGTGAGCCGCGCGAGCCGCGAACAACAAAATGAATCAGAATAACCACACATAAACAGCTCAAATTGACTGACAATACCATTGCCTCAAACCGCGAGCTGTGAGCTGTCTGTTTTGCATTTAAAGCTGCAGCTCAACAGATCAAGTCACTATGATCTGAATATTTGAACCGGTTCAGACCTGATTTACACACGCCTAGTCGGTGGCAAAAGACTTAACTTCAGCAACAGTGGCTCTTACCAAGCCAGGTGCCATGCTGCTGTAGTGTCTTTTACACACACAAAGTACTGACAACTGTGTACAAATCCATAGCAAGACGAAGTCCTCGAGGCAGCGTGAGAAAGTTAGAAGACAGAAGAATAAAACGGATGACAGCACTGAGAAGATTTCAGAGGAAAAAGAACAGAATATTATTTGCGAAAGCAGGAGATAACAGTTATGGCGAAAATTGTGAAAAGCATGATATGTCTGCTGAAATCTTTGAAAACAAAAATAAACTTTCGTACAGAACTTGAAAAAGAGCAAAGAAAAAAGGCAGAAAATTGAGCAAGACACCGTTTTACAAAGTTCTTGCTGTGAGTGGTTAGAGCTTAGGCCTTAGGGAGGAAGCCTTTTAACTGCTTCAAACTTTGGGAAAGTGGTGAAAACACGAATGAGCATAAGTGGCTCTAATCTTGTAAAGGATATACTGCACAAAGAAGCTATATCTCACGTTCGTTCGTAAAGCATGGAAAAGAGAACGAAAAAAAAGCTTTTTGAACAGCTAGCAAAACAATAAAATGACGAAATTACACCTTGTGGGCTTTTTATAGATGAAGTAATCCAATGTCATGGAGCCACACCCGATGGCTTGATTAGAGACGACACCATAGTCGAAATCAAGTGCCCCATAACAGCATTTAATAAAAGCGTCAGGGAAGCTGTAGAAAAAAAAAAAACTACAAAGTAAATACTCAGGGAGAAATGGTCATAAAACAAACGCATGACTGGTATTTTTGAAATACAGGGACAATTACATATCACCAAAAGATCTCGTTGTTTGTTTGCCATTTGAACGGGAGAGGATCAACCTCTATGGAAAGAATTCATTTTCAAAGATGATAACTTTTGGGCAAACGAAATGGAGGAAAAATTATGTACATTTTACACAGAATGTCTGCTTCCTAAACTGGTCGATCCCAGGCACCCTCAAAATCAGAAAATAAGACATCCTCAGTTCATTCAAGACGCGATCGATAAAAAACAAAATAAGGGAAAGCGGAAATATCTAGAGAACCAAGATAAACTGAGCAAGACACAAAAGAAACAGAAAACTGAGGTTAAAGAAAATTTTGAAGATAAACAGAAGTCGCACTATAAGGAATGAGTCGCAGATGAAACTATTGAGTTACCATCTATGTATGTCAGGGAATTGCATTTTAACGAGTTTTAAAAACAAAATAAAATTTGGTATGACAGTTGGATAAAAAAACTACCACTGTTAAGAGCGGTATAGTCATAAGTTAGTTTTTTTCTGTTGTTTCTGAGAATTACAAGAGACCCTAAACTAGACACGTGTTTGTTTACTTTTGCGATCATAATAGCCATTGACCAAATTGTTAACTATACAACTGTTCGTTCTAACAGATACAATTCTCCGAAAATATGAGTTAAATAAAGTTACTCGATGAGGTACGAAGCAATGTCGTAGACAGCAGTGTTTTTTTATAAGGCGATCATATTCAATTCAGCCGGGACCTATGATTTTGGACAATATAACCGTTGTTGTTCTAAACGATGTCGACGTCAACGGTTTTAACTGTAATTATATCTATATATTTCAAGCAAAGAATAATGAACAATATCGCAAAACTGTACAATAGCATTCATACTCACAACATAAATATTGTATGTAATCTTGATCTATCTTCACTCAGTAGTTAGCGTCATAAAACTGCCTAAGATAAAATGCGTCGCACGCCGCTTCTGCATGCATGCGCTACGACACTAGTTGACATAGGGGAGGTTAGCGGGCGCGCGCGGTGAGGCACTATGTTCGCCTATGCTCCTCCCAAACGCTCAAGGACATTCAAGGCTATAATCGCCTTAAGGATTGCAATTATTATGGGCAGGCATGCCTTCAGCGAGCTTTCTAACCTGCGAACAAAGCGCTCGCCACGTTCACTAGAAAATCCGCCTGAACCACTGCGGTGCGTAGTAGGCAGTGAGGCGTTTTTGTGGCGGCATACGAGTATACCATCCGCATGCAGCCTTGCAAGGTGGAGCAGCAGTCTTCGCTAGCGTTGCAGGACACAGAAGTACGGCACCATTTGTGTAAAAAACAGCGCGTCCGCGTTATAGTGAATTGACCCACCGAGCGGGGCGCGGAGGGTCCGCGGATTACCTGCACTGTGTTATAGTGCAATATTGCAAACTGGGCCCCAGTTCTGTTAGGTATTGAATCGCGATAACGCAAGTCAATTGCATGTCTTTTTTTGAGAAATTTTCTTTTTTTCCACTTAAATGAAATTTAACAAGAAATAAAATAATCCATACTAATATATAAAAATGAAACGTTGTCTGTTTGTTTTTTTGTTTGGGGAGCTTTCACTCGATAACGGCTGGACGGATTTTGATGAAATTTAGAATGGAGATAGCTTATACCCTGGAATAAAACATAGGATACTTTTTATCCCGGAAAATTGAAAGTTTCCACGGGAAATCTGGAAAATATTGATTACTCACTGTAAGAAACGGTTGTCATCACAGAATGGTCTGTGGTTGCCATGGAAACGAAATAACAAGTCTGTCAAAAAACATCAAGAACATTGGAGCACCTACTTTTGTATTGGTTTTTAATATCCTAGAAGACAATAGGATGTTTTTTTCGGAATAAACAGCGCGTTTGAAGTCGCGGGCGGGAAAACTAGATTTTGTACTCGAAAACTCGAAGAGCCATTAGTTTCGCTTTATTTCTACCACTTTTAGGAAATGCATGAGAAAATTTCACAAAAAAAAATATACAATCGAGTTGCGTTTTCGCGGTTCAACAGTTCACAGAATTGCATGACGCCGCGGATGACGCCGTATGAGATACGCTTAAAAAGGCTGTTCTCAATAAGGTTTTAACGACGTCCTTATTGTCTCTCAAGTAAGTTCTCGTGTAAAGTTTACAGCAGTCTTGTTTCTTGACGCATTCAGACGGGCTCCACTTGATTTCGATTCATCTAGAAGTTTCATTCAACAGTTGCACCATAATAAAAGAAGGGAACCGCACGTCGATTTTTGTAACAGAAAATACAAAGCATTTAGATTTGTTAAACATGAGCATAGTTCCTCTTTTGTCCCGATTTCCTACAGTATCTAAGTGGTTCCCCAGTTCCATGTTACCGTTTTTTGTCCCGCACAAAGGTGCGGCACCCCACTGCGCTGCGGGCCTGAGCTTCTTGATAACTTCATTGCGAATGCTGGAGTGCGGGACGGCGTTCCACTGAATAGAGCATGATTTGTAGTATATAGCTTGTGAACTATATAGGTAAGTTATTATAAAGTTTTTTCTATAGGTATATGTAACATTGATTTACTGTTGAATTACTATTAACCTAATGCCCAAGTAGGTACGAGTAGGTAATCGTATTGCATTGAACATTCACTATGCCATGTAGCACATTTTGTACTAACTTAGTATAAATTGTAAACGTGACTGTCATTATTTGGGTCTCTGGCGGAGTTTACCTACGATATCTCAAAATTAATGCTTATTTCAATTTTGTTATATTCGCAGCAATTTTCAATGTTTTATGCATACGCTTAGATATCAATGATCTAAAATTATCCGACTGTATTTTATATTTATAAAAAATACGGAGAATTTCGAAATTGGGAGGCACGATAGTTCGCCAGGATGTATAGCTGATCCTGTCAAAGAAGAAATGAAATGAATTTTCTATTTGAATGAATAATTCGCACCTTTAACATCACCTGCGGGGTTTGTCTGAAAATCAGCGTCCAGTGGCCACTAGACATTTTTGCTGAGTGCAAGCCCCTTTGGCACAAGCTACAAAATCTTTCATTTACTTAGTTTATTATTTATTATTTTAGTAGGTACTTAGTTTTTTATGTTGTTTTTTACCTTTTTTAAGCACCCAAGAGCATCAGTATCGAATATAGAGAACCATCCAAAAAATATTTTTTACCTATTACTTAAATATTAACATAACTTTGGACCCATATCCTGCAGAAACCCTTTACTTTTTCGGGATAAAACGTGTCCTCAATTTAACCCATCATATAACTTAAGACAGTGGCAAGTTGCATCACGACCATTCCTTTCAGCGTGGTACGTGTTCTTTTAAATAAGTTTCAACCCCTAAATAATAACCCATACATTTTTCGATATGTAAAGTATCCATGTCCTACCTCGTAGTACGAACTCAAATCATACCAAGTTTCTTTTGAATTCATCCAGTAGTTCCGGCGGCGTGATGCGAGGCTAAGATACAGACTGACAGACATACAGACAAAAATGAAAAAAGATAAATTTTAGGCTTCGTAATAGAATATAGAGTTACTTCCAAAAAAAACTATAATGTACAGAATTTGGACCCATATCCCACAGGAATCCTTTATTTTTTCGGGACAAAATGTATCCATAATTTTCACGTTGTATTGAATATAGAACAGCATCAAAAAAAAAACATAATATCTTCAATTTACGGAATTTTGGACATTATCCCGAAGGAACATTTTATTTTTTGGGATAAAAAGTATAAATAAACTATGACTGTGCCAAGTTTCAACAAAATCCGTCAAGTAGTTTCAGGGTGATACGTGTTCTTTTAAATAACTTTAACGTCTATCCTGCAGGAACCCTTTAATTTTTCTGGATGAAAGTATCCTATGTCCTACCTCAAGGTATAAACTCAAATCATACCAAATTTCATTTGAATTCATTGAGTATTTTCGGCGTAATGCACTTCCAAGGTACTGACAGACAGATGGACAGACAGAAAGACAAAAAATAAAAAAAAACGGTTTTGGCTTTAGTATTGAATATAAAAAAAATACAAAATATCTTTAATTTACAAAATTTGAGACATTATCCCGCAGGAACTCTTTATTTTTTCAGGATAAAAAGTATCCCCAATTTTAACCTATCAAATAAACTATGACTGCGCTAAGTTGCATCAAAATCCGTCCCGTAGTTTCAGAGTGGTAAGTGTTTTTTGAAATAACTTTCAACCCCAATCCTGCGGGAACCCTTTCATTTTTCGGGATGAAAAGTAGTCTATGTCCTACCTCGTAGTATGAACTAAAATCGTACCAAGTTTCATTTAAATTCATTTAGTAGTTTCGGCGTGATGCCTAGCCAAGATACAGACAGACAGACAGACAGACAGACAAAAATGAAAAAAAAGACAGTTTTGGCTTCAGTATGGAATCTAGAGTAAGGTCCAAAAAAAATTACAAAATATCTTCAATGTACAGAATTGGACCCGTTACAGTTTTATTATAAGTAGTATATATGTATATATATATATATATATATATATATATATATATATATATATATATATATATATATATATATATAGATAGATAGATATAGATTTCTTGTTTATTTTTGGAATGTTCTTTTACACACCTCCATTTTGATACCTCTCTGGATTTATCACCTTCGATCACATCGTAACTTAGCAGTGATATAGTGTCCAACAAAGATCTTACATTCCTCATATTTATCTGTCTTTGGGCTGTATTTATTTGGTTATGTATGTTCCTTAGACTGCCCTACAGCCTAATGGGCTTGATGGATTTTGACAAATGAGGTATCTTTGGATTCGTCTTAATCATGAGAGTGACAGGATATATGAAGTGTCAATAAAACTAATATGGCGGCTTAAATTACAGCTGCCTTATTATATTTCCGACGGAACAATAAATGACCAGGTTTTGGTCAACACGGTTTGGTGGTTTTATTGACACTTCATAATTATATTCTGTCACTCTCTTGATTAAGACGAATCCAAAGAAACCTCATTTGTAAAAATCCATCAAGCCCATTAGGCTGTAGGGCAGTCTAAGGAACATACATAACCACATAAATTCAGCCCAAAAACAAATAAAAATGAGGAATGTAAGATCTTTGTTATTATCACTGCTAAGTTACGATGTGATCGAAGGTGATAAATTCGCTAATCCTTGATTGGGGCTGGCTCTCTTTTTCAAGAACTGCTACTGAAATACGTCGAAAGGGATTTGGGGATTTTGTCCTTGATAGTTTTATTAATCAGCGGACACTAAATCTCTCTAAGTTTTTATAAAGATGTTTACATTAGATGAAAGTTCATGTTTTTTTTAAGTATCGAACCTACGACTAAAGGCAATTGAGCAATCATTGCTTTCATGAAAAATCATAATGTTAGGATTTTCTTCTTCGGACTAGCTATATTAGTTAGTATATATAGACCTCGTAATAAACTGGTTATGTGTAAACTATCCTAACTTAGTTATTTGCATTATAATTAAAAGAATAAATTTTGCTTGGTTACTTACAGCATACCGCCGTTCCGAATACAATGCACATATGCAGGTCGGATGCAGTTAGCTCCCCGGGGTCTAATTTTCGTAACCCTGGCCCGAGGGGACTTCGACTTTTCTATTTCCATGGATAAATATGGAGATGCTAATACCTCTACGATTGAAGGAGTCATTCGCGTTTCGCCAGAATCGGTCGAAAAACAGAATTTTTAAATTAATTTATTTCTATTTAGAAAACGTTTTAATTTAAATAAATAATGACTATTGCGATTATCTACCTACTTTTTTATAGGACAAACAAAGTTTAATAAACATTCATTTGATTATGTTTTGTTTACCGTGTTGATTCCTATGTTGATGGTGCTACTCTACCAAATAAATATAAAAGTTATTCCTCTACTTAATCTTATTAGAGCAGTCGGCACCCGCATAGCAAAACTGTATTTCCTTGAGCAGTCATATACATAATTTTAAATATCACTACTGGCTAAGACTCACGTGTATATAGTCGAAAACATCGACCATCGACCTAACATGGACCTTCGAGCGTATCCGACGCTCTTCTTCAGGAGTTCACGCCGCGAGATCCCGACGCGCACTGCGGGCTGCAGCCCGCTGCGAGCGGCGCGTCAGATGCGGCGGCGACTGGGTACGGGGACGCCCGGTGCTCGTACTGCTCTGCACCGCCGTCGACGGAGATTGAACTCCTGCTGGTGGTGGCGATGGAACTCCATCGCTATCCATTGCATCATTGCCAAACGTGCTGCCACACACAATGCTGACCGTGTCACACTCCAGACTACCTACCACTTGCTGCGTCGAGGAAACATTAAGCACGGTTTTCCAAGCTGGAGGCAGAGTCCACCCACGGTCCCGGTTGAAATTATGCAATCGAGAGATCTCTATCGCCTCACGCACTTTTCGAGGCACAAAGAACTTCTCTCGAGCTAGTACCGAGGCTTTGTCGAACCTTATGTAATGATTCGAACCGGAAAGACACGCGTGCTCTGCAATGGCCGACCCAGCTGTGTCCAGATTTTTAATGCTCCTTATGTGCTCGGAAAGTCTAGTTGTGATGTTGCGTCGAGTTTCAACAATATAACTCTTGCCACAATCGCAACGTATTTTATATACACCGGGCAATAATAATGGGTCTCTATCTTTTGGTGAACGTAAATGCTATCTCAGCAAACCCGGAGGACGGAAAAACATCTTGATACTGTACTTCCACCGTAAAAGATATCCAATTTTGTCCGTTACTTCTCTTACGAACGGTAGACACATCGGAGACCGTTCCACCCTAGGGGACCTTCCACGTTCACTAGGATTTAACAACCGAGCACACTGGCGCCAAACATAACCATTATTTTCAAGTACTTCCCTTACATGCCTCAGTTCAGTCTCCACATATTCGGGGTCACACACTTAAAAGCTCGGTTAATAAGTGACCTGGGTACCGAGGCTAAATGCGCAGGATGGTGGTGCGAATCTGCCTGCAGATACCGGTCTGTGTGAGTAGGGTTACGATAGACAGTGTGCATCAGACTGTCATCTGGTTTCCTAATCACTCACACATCCAAGAACGGCAATACCCCCTCACTCTCCTCCTCCACCGTGAAGTTAATATTGCGATGCAGCGAGTTCAGGAAATCTGTCATATACATTCTATATAAAAACATATGGTACGACTTATGATAGATTGATTGGAATTCATAGTATTATATTGTAAATAGGTAAAATAAAAGCACTTTTACAAGTCAAAATTAACATCTCATGAACAAGGAGAAATACATAAAAAATTATAAATAGATCAAATCAATAAAATTTGTTAACATCAATGGCGAATGCATCACTCACTTTCGATTTGCTGATGATAGTCATCATGGCAGAAACCCTGGAAGACCTAAGCACAATGCTCAGTGTTCTCAATATTGTTTCTCAACAGGTGGGTCTTAAAATGAACATGGGCAAGACGAACATGATGTCAAATGCCCATGTCGTACCCATGCCGGTTTATGTTGGGAACGATATTATCGAAGCTGTTGATCACTATCTTCGACTTCGACAAAGAGGTCAACCGACGAATCCAACTCCGATGGGCAGCGTTCGAGAAATTACGCGATATCTTCTCGTCGCTTGACGAAGGTAAGTAATACGTAATAAATAAAATAATAATAACTTTTATTGAAATATTACTATGAAATAATAGGTACATTACTTGTAAATTTCTTAAGCTGTCTAGTAACAATAGTTGTAAACAGTTAACTGAGTATATGTATAATAATGTACCTCAGATGACTCTGTCCCCCAAACTAGGAGTACCTACCTGCATCATGAGGTCACAGCGTTCTCCTGCGGCGACAAAATGATTAATGAACTGTTAAGTTAGATCTTAATCAGAATAAAATTGATTTTCTGAGAACAGTATTTCAATTAATTGTTATACATATAATGTGGAAGTGTGTGTGTATGTGTGATGATACACGCTAACTCTAGGTTGGGTCTGACTCTTGAGAACTGCAGCCAGAATACCCCGAAAGTGGTAACTAGACAGCCTTGCTACCAGGCTACCAAGGTTAATAAGTTAATAGCTTTCGCCCGCAACTTCGTCCACGTGGACTACAGTTTATCGCAAAAATAAGCATCCTAATCCTAAGATCTTCTAGGATTTTAAAAACCTACGCAAAAGTATTGCACCAACGCTCTTGATGCTTTTTGACAAACTTGTTATTATTTCGTTTCCATGGCAACCGTTCCTTACAGTCCCTATTTACATCAAAATCGGATCAGCCGTTTTGGCGTTAAAACTCCCCAAACAAACAAACAGACAACGTTTCACTTTTATATATTGGTGTGGATAAGTCTTCCTAGATAAAATAACTTTGCTAGCGGAACAACAGCTCTATATAGATCCCATCTCATTCGCTTCCCATAAAAAACACGTAGACACTGCGTTAATCTGCTAGATGTTGTCAGTGAATTGGACGGCCCCCGGGCGCGCGGGTTCGATTCCCGGCCCGGCCATATTTCAAGTACAGGATTAAAACGTCTATAGGAAAGTGCGAAAGCGATGTTTGTCCGTGACACATCGCCATTGATCTAAGTTTTAAATTTAAGGGCACCGTTTATGACCCTGCCCTTTGGAAATCTTTTTAATCTTACGTGCGACCCATTTAGCAGGGGCAAGTCGGGTGCAGATGTTGATTGGCTTTTGTGTCCGGATTATCAAGTTTTCGAAGCTGTGAATAGCTAAGGAATCCAATAAAATTAATGGTAATGATAGCATTTATATGCATTTAGTATTTGTCAAGAAACTACTAAACTATTGAGTCTGAACACCTATTGTTTTTTTTTGTCTTGGATTTATTTCTGGACCTTCTGTTAAAATAAAAATTTCATTTGATTTATCTTCTGGAGTTCGAACACTTAACATGTGGCCTTTTCAGAGACTGACTCTTCCTTTTACTGATCTTTTAATTTCATAGTTTTTCTTTTACGTTTTTAATCGACTTCAGAAAAGGAGACGGTTATATGTTCGGCTGTAAGTTTTTTGTTTTTTTTTTTAATTTATGTCTGTCGATATCTCCTTCAATTGCGGACTGATTTTAAAAATTATTTTCTTGTTTGAAAGTGTATACTCTCCAGGTGGTCCCATTTAAAATTGGTTTAGCAGATTTTCGAGAATAAATAGTTTTGTTGAGTAAATCCATTCGATTTTGTGTTTATATTGCCTTTATTTTGTGTTTATTTCTAAGATTTCAAAACCGATTTAAATGGTTGTTTTTTTTATTCGAAAGGGTAAATTTTCCGTGTAGTCCCATATAAATTTCATCAAAATTGGTTCAGTAGTTATATTAGAAAATCAATTTGTTTTATAGTTTATGTTCTCTAATATCTTGGGATTTCTGAACTGAATTAGATGATTGTTTTTACTTGAGTAAGAAGACCTCTAGTGTGGTACTGTATACATTTCATCAAAACTGTAGTTTAGTAGCTTTAAACAAGTTTTAATTTAATTCACTGTGTAATAATGTTTAGGACTGGACTGCAAGTCAATTTTGAACAATTTAAGGACGTCCAAAGATGCTGAAGTTTTGCACATGGATGTAGTTCTGATGACAATTAAAAACTACAGTAGTAGTAGTAGTAGCAGCAGCAGCAGCAGCAGCAGCAGCAGCAGCAGCAGCAGCAGTAGCTACTACACAAAAGTAAAGGAACTACACAATCGGATGGCGGAATCCCTTCGAGTTTGGGCTCATTTGGTTTGTCTTGATGAGATCATGTCTGGTTTTATGTGGTATCCAGTGTCTGATGATGGAGCCAGAAGGTAGTCACAGGAACGCAACAACAAAATGATGGAAAATGGTCAAAACTAATTCAGTTGTTATATATGTAGGTTTTATTCATCCTTGGTTTCAATTTACCAACGCTTTGAGTCTAAAGTGAGCGAGTGTCTACTATTTTCTTTGGCATATATTCTTTCCGATGTTTGTTTAGGCGACTAAAAAAAAACTAGATCCTAATAAAAAAATGATATTTTGTAAGCAACCACTAAAACGAATAAAATAATTACAATTGAGCCAGAACAGTATCACTTTTTCGAAATTACCAACTTAATAATAATGCATGAATACAACGTAAGATAAGAAAGAGTGTTTTGAAGGCGGTGCCAAACCCAGGCATCATTTAAATCTAATATCTTTAAAAAATTAATACATACCTATCTACGTACGAAGTAATATGCAGTTGTCTATGACGCACCCTCATACATAACACGAAAGGCAGAAGAGACAAAACAAGAGACTCACACGAGCAGATTTTGACTTTCACACGTTCACAAACCGATTGACACGAATACAACAATCACGCAATCTAGTAAATGATAAAGTTTTTGTAGATAATTACTTTAAAAGCTTATTATTTTATGTAGCACGTCAAGCCGTTTATGAGCGATGGTGGCCTAACGGTTCTATAGTGCAATTTAGAATCCATCGATACCGGGTTCAAAACCTTGGCTCCGCACCAATGACTTTTCTGAGTTATGTGCGGTTTTCCATCGCTCCGTGCTTCGGAGGGCACGTTAAGCTGTCTGTCCCGGCTGTTATTGATTAATAGCAGTCGTTAAGCCATCTCAGAGGCCCTCGGGGGGTTTGACAAACTCTGACACCAGAGGCCAGCACTACCTCATACCACAAACAAACAAACACACAAGCCGTTTAAGACATTATCTCTTTGAATAAGCTCAACCATATTAATAATTATGGCTCGGCTTGGCACCACCTTCAAAAAACTCTTTCTTATCTTATGTTGTATTTTTGCATTATTATTACGTTGGTTATTAGGAAGTCGTTTTTTTTTCATTGGCATTTAAATTCATCTATGGAATTTACCAAATTCATCAAGTTATAAATTTTGTTAGCTTTGAATACATTTGAAACTCGTTATCACAAAGTAGGTGCAAACTTCTCGGAATAACTGTATAATTATTACACATAACCATATATTTTTCCCAAACTCGTCGTATAATTAGAAACCTTTGGTTTCTGGGTAATCTTACATTTCGTTAAACCCCTATTTCAAATAACATAACGTACCTTCTTAAAATTGATTTCAAAGTGTTTTATCTGAAGTAACTTTAACCCTTAAGTACTAAAAGATTAGATCTCACATAAAGTCAGGTACTTAACATAAAATATATAATTGCGAAAATGTAAACCTGATAAAATTAAACGAGCTATAAGGTACTGAAATGTTAAAAATTGGATATGAAACTTCTTGTACCAACAAATAATCTAACTTGAAAATTCCGCTACTGATTAAAAAACCGGCCAAGTGCGTGTCGGACTCGCGCACCGAGGATTCCGTACTTGTATGGGGCCACCCTTATTACTAACTTTTTGTATTTGTTAGGATGCCCGCCTTAATAAAACATAATTCTGTAATAATTTCAACCGGCTTCCTATTACTTACGGTTCAAATACACAGACTTTTAAAAGTAGAACAGTGGAACATACACACAGACGGAAGCACGGGGCGCGACATCTCTTATAATATATGTACAAAGGTCTAAAACACAGTATCTGTGGTCTCAAACAATTCTAAAACTATAAAAATTACGTGAATAATTAACTCGAACATGGAGACGCACAGACGGGTAGATAATGAGGACATGATTTTCCATTTTTAACCCCCGAACTTAAAAGAGGTTAAGTTACTCGTAAGGTTGTGTATGTATAATTTTATCATTGTGGCAGTCTATGGCATCGTAGCTTCCAAGCTGACTGATTAAGATGCGGTTTTTTGATGTTTGAAAGCTGATGTGATCGAGATGCTTCTTAGGAAGGGTCGGGGGTTATATAAATTTTAAATTTGTGCTTGTTTTCACTGACTTTGAAATAAAAAAAATATTAAGGCAATAAAAATATTAAAATAATATAATACAACGAAATGCCACATCATTCTAAATCGCTTAACTCTACTGAAGGACAAATCACTCTAATAACAATAAATTACGCATATTATAGTTAGGTACAATAATGTACCCTTATAAATTAACCTTCGTGATACAAATATTTTAATAAGACACCACAAGGGGAGAAGTACAAATAAATAAGAAAAAAAATAAGCTTTTATGTGCTTTTTATAATTTATTTTTGTTTTTTTATTTTATAAGTCTTTTACTCCTTTTTTTTGTAAATGCATTGTCATCTATTTGTAAGCTACCCTGAATGTTTCAGCCGCATAGCTAATCGGGAAGTGTTTGAATTTTATTTGCAAAATTCCAAGACAGAAATACATACCTACATAGATACATACAAGTGAAGTTAAAAAAGTTTACAAAAAAGAAAGTAAAAGTTAGCATTAATCATTGTTTAACTGTAAGACGACAAACTATTTATTAAGTTCCATTAAAACCGCGTTATAAAACTATCAAAGTTATGATCAAATATTTTAACATGACACACTCATTGTGTGGTGTTAGTTAAGGGGAAAGTTCCCCACTAGTTTAACTTAATTATAGCTTTAACTGTGTAATAGCTTTGAATTACGTATAATTTGGTGGGAAAATATTTATACACGTTGACGAATTCATCAACATACTTTTAGTTACAAATACCTCAGCAATTATCTAAAAAAAATACTATATTTGCTTTTGTAGAAATGACAATAGGGCGTCTGTCGGCCGCCATATTGATTTTTCATTCGCCATATTAAGTACTACGTCATTTTGTTTTTAATAGTGTTGGAGGTAGGTATCAATTATTACATTCGTAGTGCTGCTTGAAGGTCTGTTGTATGACTTGACATGTTCGTGAGAGTCAATTGCCAACAATTAACACCATTTTAAAATTAAGTAATCTATAACTAGATCTGCAGAAAACTGATAACATTTCACCTGTCCATATTTCAGTAAATGTTTATTCTTGCTGTTAAAACTGACCTTTATTTTTACGGTTTGTGTAAATAAGTACATGGATAGGTAATTTACTCCAAACCATAAAAATGTAAAGGTGTACACGCAAGAGAACTTCCTTTTTACTGATCTCACCATCATGATAACGAGAATATCAACATCAAAACGTTTGCGAAAGCCATCTTACACTATTCAATTTGTAGGAACTCTAATTACTTAGGATTTGGGAATGTGTTATCGCAGTTAGGACAGTTTAATCACTAACTTCCTATCATTCTCCTATATAGGGTTCATATTAGGTTTTCTTGAAATTTCATAAGACTATAAGTACTTAGTCTTATAAAATTTCAAGTACTTATAATAAGCCTTTTAGTCTTTTTTATTTCCACTGTTGGTAATCAGGCCATCTCTCAGGAAGAACATAAATAGGCTATTTCATTACTTCCACCAGGACCAGCGTCCTGCCTATTACGATGCATGTCACGTATTCTAAATTTTTTAATTCTTGGCAAAAGATTCCCGACGTATAACATTACAGTTTTCTCAATCACAAATACCTGCGCATTAAGCTAAAATTACAATTTAAACCGTTAGGAAAATAACCAAATAATAGGTGCAATAACTCTTTCAGACCTTAAGGTCTGAAAGAGTCATTGCACCTATTATTTGGTTATCATCACCTATTAAATAAAGTTGAATCAGTATTGAAAGGCGCGTGTCAGCGGGTCCAATAAAGCAATTATAACCGGTTAATCGCTGGTTAGCTCTTCAACCGCCTCAATGCAGGATGAGCAGCGACTAATAGTCGCTGACGACTTAAATTGTCGTTAATCATCTTATCGGGCTGTCATCATCTGTAAATTTAATCAAAGTTGGTGTGAACTATGATGTGGGCGTTTAGGATGAGGTATAAATTCTTCGAATAAAAACTCGGATTTTAATGGATTTGCTTTAAAATTACATGTTGATGAAATTTATTTGAGACTACAATGGAGGTCATTCCTTTCAAATAAAAAAGAATAATCCCAATCGTTTCAGAAATCCCAAAGATATAAGTTTAGTGTATATACACCAATAAAAAAGTGAATTGGGGACCTCCTCCGTTTGGAAGTCGATTCAAAATAAGTAAATGTAAAGGCAAGAGAATTATCAATTTAGTAAGTTTTCAACAAAAAGTACCCGTATTGGCTGTCAATTTATAAAAAGTGCCTGAATTATTTCAAACATATCTACTTTGTTTGTTTGCCGTATGAAGTATTGCTGGCTTCTGGTGTCAGAGATTGTCAGGCCCCCCGAAGACCTCTGACAAGGTTTAACGACTGCTATTAATCAATAACGGCCGGGACCTACAGCCTAACGTGCCCTACGAAGCACGGAGCAATGTAAAACCGCACATACGAGTAACTTAGAAGAGTCATTGGCGCGGAGCCTAGGAACGAACCCGGTAGGTATCGTTGGATTCTGTTGCATGATTAAACCTTTAGGCTACCACCGCTCTACCTAATTGAAAAAAAAAATTAGGCAAAAATAAAATAAATAAATTATTTAAGCTCGTCCAAAAATAGTCTTTGTTTACTTGTCGATCTATGTAAATAATATTTAGTAAGAGTCTATAGTAGTCGCAGTCAATCTATATGTTTGTGAAGTTAGGCTCTTTGAACGATTGCGCAGGTACTGTTGTGGGGATAAAACAGCATCAAGTAAGAGCGAGATAGAATATGCGAAAAACGGAAGCGAGTGAGCGAGGCAGTTATACAATTCTACACCAACAATATTGAGATTGCGCCTGAAAAATATAAGTTAGGGCAGCGACTAGCAGATAACTTCCGAGACACATACATCCGCTGCGGCTACTGTATAAGTATTCTATTGATCTAATCCAGTGATCGTCGCGTGGGCTACCTCTAGTACTACCATGTCCGACACTTTATTACAGATACCCTACAATTAATCAGCTGCACGTATCCCTAAAACGCACTTCATCTCTTTCTTTCTATTTCAATTGGAACGAGACGGAAATAACCAATACATCATAGTCACACAAATTGGTGTCACATAGTCAAATTCTCTCACGATGATCAACAGTGATCACAAGTTAGATATGATCATGATTACAATGGCGTCGAAGCGGAAGGGTTTCCGACGCCCGATAGGAAGGCGGAAACGGACGTGCGGAAGATTTATGTGTTTGTTTGTTCATAAAAATTCGTAGGACGATTGTGGAAGCAGAAAGTTGTTCCAGATACTTTTGTAGTTTTGTTTTAGTTTATGAGGTTTCGTTGTGTTTTGTTTTTAGTAGAGTTTATGCGTTATACCCGTTTTACCGGTGGGGTAGAAGAGTTCTAGGCAGGAGACCGCGAATCGGCAAACATAGTGTAGGATGCCTTCCGGCTAAATAGAGCGACGATTTGCGCAAGGTCATTGGATGACAAGAGCCGAAGACTGGGCTCAGTGGCGTGCCTTGGTATTGCCTATACCCAGCTGTGGACGAATGGAGAGTGTTGATAATGATGATAATGATGGATGATGAATGCGAGATAAAAAGCAGTAAGTGAAGGGTCTAGGAAAGTACCTACCTACGTGTTATTCGAAGACGAAGTCGAAACTAGAGCGAAGTGTAGGAGAAGATCCCACAGTCACCATAGGCCTAGAGGGTAGGTTGGTGATTGATAGGTCAACTCCGCCAGGTTGAGGGACACATATCCAGGAAAAGTTTTATTTTTATTTGAGAACTAGCTTTCGCCCGTGACTTCGTCCGCGCGGACTACAGGTTATCGCGAAAAAAGCATCCTATGTTCTTCTAGGATATTTAAAACCAATGCAAAAGTAGGCATAGCCATTGATGTATATGTTACTTTGGTATAGCACATTATTGATGTTTTTTGACAGACTTGTTATTTCGTTTCCATGCCAACCGTTCCTTACAGCGAGTAATCAACATTTTTCAGTTTTCCCGTGGAAAGTTACCATTTTCTGGGATAAAAAGTATCCCATGTTTTATTCCGGGGTATAAGCTATCTCCATTCAAATTTCATCAAAATCCATCGAGCCGTTATAGCGTATATAACTCCCCAAACAAACAAACGTTTTCACTTTTATATATTGTTGTGGATTATGTTATTTTTACTCTGAGAATGTGTTAGTAAGGAGAACGATTCGAGCTTAGCTAGAGTTGACAAGTCGTCAAGTTTTTTATAATGACGAATATTATTGCATGAGTATGTAGGACATAAATAGGGAGAAATAATCATAGAAGTTACATAAATTCATACAGTTTTTAGGCTATTAGTAATAAGTTCTACACTGAAGCCCCGTTTTTAGAGGCCATTATATTCTGCATGATATTGGAAATCGTACAGATTATAATACAGAGCAAAGGCAAAACTCTTTACGATGGATAAATTGAAAATGATGGGGACATTTCCCGTAGAACTCGCATCACGCCACAGGGACTGTCCCGACAAATGTAGGGATTATGCTAAAGATATTGTTACACGTTTCAGTATACGGTTATGGGAATGATCACCATAATCCTTAGATTTAAGTTTTACTGAAATTGAAGATTTTACTCAGATCATATAATAAATCCGCTCAGATGGTGATTGAGTTGAGAGAGCAAGAACTTCCTTAGATAACTTGAAAATATAATGTTCATACATGAGACTGTACTACTTCACTATGTAGAAATATACCTAATGTCATTAAAAAAGGACATTAAAATTATGAAATCAACATTAACTTTAATTAAAATTGAAGATAAATCTACCAACGACAGTAAACAACACAAATTATCTTCATCGAACTCCAGCGGCGAATTCAGAACTCCCGAAGTGTTCAACGCTAGAAACAAACAAGGGGCTGTATTTCACGTAAAGCTGTACCGGTCCGATAAGGGAAGCCAATAATACCGAATTACTGGATAAGACCTTCCTGGTGCAACACAGAGCCACAATATAGAACATTCTTATCTAAGGATATTTGTAACAACTCACATTATCTGATAGAACAGGACAACTCAGTAGACGGTCTTATTACCGATTGAGCAGAGGGTACTGTATTTATCAGCCTATGTATGTTATGTATGTATGTATGTCAGTTCCTACCCTGCTTTACATACGTCAATCAATTTGTCTTTGCGAGTGCTTCCTAAAGACATGACAGCAATCAAAATTCAATATGGCGACAACTAGACGCCATATTCTGAAAATAAAAATGTTTAAGTCGACGAACTAAGTTAAGTGGTGTATAATTGTATAGAAATGGTAAGAGAAACTTAGAGATTATTTTCAAATATTTAAAAATAGTTTCTCTGATCATTTTTCTTTTCGGATTACCAATTAGTATCTATCTATAACGATTTAAAGTTGTCACGCTGTCACTTATAATTTTTCCTCATTTTAGTTTTGTTCGTTTTTGTGAAGGTGCTTAATCGTGCTTGTTTTAATATCTTTTCCAGCAAGTCAGGGATGGAAAGTATCTGGTGTTGAAATATATGTGCAGTCTTAATTACGTTACAAAGATTAATGTTACTTCTCAACTTTCATAAACCATCAAATCATAAATCATTCATTTCAACGAAAGATTCGAGAGCCGCTGTAATAGCATTCTTACCTTTATTTTGGTCTTTGGTGATGCTCTTGTAAATAATTATTAATATTAATATTCCCTTTCCTCTTTCCACTTTTCTCGGTCGAAGGCTAACTCAGACCAGTCCTTTGCAAATGAATCGAGTTCATCACGTATCGTCGCCCGGGTCGTTTCGCGTTTTGAGGGCTCCACTCTGATGCTGCTCAGGCCCACAGCTCATCTGACATCGGCAGACATGGCAGGCCCAATCCCACTTAAGTACTAAGAAAAGAAAAGAATTTAAAAAAAATGTCTATGGTACTTAAAATAAGCGACTGAACAAGCAACTATATATTTATATATAAATATATATCGTGTCGGTCTGTTTGTATGTTTTTCCACGCATCACGTAGAAACTACTGCACCGATTGCAATGTGTTTTTCACTGTTGGATAGTTTAGTGTTTGACTTGAAAACTGATTTACTTGATATCTCAATCCGATGAGTAGAAGTCGAGCAATCGATAAAAACCTATTTGACGTGTGAACGAAGATTGATGATATTGTTACTTTTGCTTCTGGAATAACATAGGGTCCTTCTATCCAAGATAAATGACCACGCGTGCAAACCCGCTGGCATAGCTAGTTGTAAATAATAATGTCAACACGACAACCACAGAGCAGACTTTATCGTCACCAATCAAACCAATTCGCGCACAATGTTCTATTGGTTATTTACATTTTATTATATCTAGTTTTACACTTAGTGGGTATTAGATTGCTTCATAAACATATCCACCATTACGATTATTGCAAGTCATAAATCCGAAATAGGCGTAGATACGAATTCAATAGGAACATACATTTTTACAGCCGATGAGTTACGGTTAGTTCGCCGTCTTGAACGACATAACTTTGCCGAATTGTTCCATAAACCCCATTCGATTCGAGAGATAACATTATAGTTGCGATGACTCGGTAACCTAGTTTCAACTTTTCGGGACTTTCGGGTAGGGAGGGACCGAAAATGGTGGAATATGGCCGGTATAAAATAACGATGTCATCGGCGTAGTCCTTTCAATGGTACGGTATTTTACATTTGCGTATATTTTTTTAACAATTTCAATCGTTTTGTTGCTTTTATTTTTCGTATGAGAACCGTATATTTATATGATACTAGCTTTAGCCCGCGATTTCCACGCGGACTACAGTTTAGCGCGAATCTAAGTTCTTCTAGGATATTAAAAACCGATGCAAAAGTATAGCACCAATGCTCTTGATGCTTTTTGACAGACTTGCTATTATTTCGATCCCATGGCAACCGTTCCTTACAATAAATAATTGTTATTTTCCAGTTTTCCAGTGAAAATTTACCATTTTCCGGGATAAAAATTATCCTTTGTTGGTTTCTATATTGTACAGTACCTATTTACGAAGTTTCATTAAAATCAGATCAGGCGTTTTGGCGTGAAAGCTCCCCAAGCAAACAAACAGACAACGTTTCACTGTCATATATTGGTGTGAATTGCGACCGATGCGAGTACATAATATAATAGCATGTGTGTGTGTGTGTGTCTTTGACTATGGTGTCTGGAATTGACTTAAATAGCACTAAACTACCCAACTAAAAAGCTTCCTAGCCTTAGTAGCATAGCTACATGTGAAAAACCGAATAGTCGCGGCCTCTGATCAAACATTATCTTAGCAATAGAGGACTTCAAAGAAAAAAATATATGTTAGAACACTGGTATCCTAGCATTATGACTAATACGATATCTTGGAGTTCCAATATCTTAGTTACGCGACACTTTTAGATACTACTAGTGAAGCAATTTTTTCAATCTAAATTGAAGTCCTCTGTCGATTTATTAAGGCCCATTACGCACTAGCGGTTGGCCGCCTAGGCGGTCCATTTGAGCGGCCAGACATCTGACGCGATTTAAATAGAGACTGACCGCTATGGCGGCCAACAGCGAAAACAATGAAATAAAAATAAAAAAGATACTGGATTCGTCCTTTACTAGAAACACGCAATGAATTTGGCCAATTCGCAAGTTGTTTTCAAGAACTAAAGAAGCACGTAATATTTTTTTCAGCTATGTTAGAATGAGTGTTTCGTAATTTGAAGAATTACTCAAAGTTTTATATGACACCATCAAAGGACAAGATACAAAATTTCGCGTACAAATTCATCGGCGGCTCGCCGCAAAATAATATGTCCATGAATCACCAGTGCGTGTAGACAATATAGCGGCCAGCCGCGAAGCGGGCCGCGGCTCTCCATACAACCACCGCGGTAAAAAATTTGTGGCGGTTTAGTGCGTAAAATCACAAGCGAAGCGGTTGCATATTAATCTGGAAAAGTGGCTAGCCGCATGGTTAGCCGCCCCCGCGGTTAACCGCTAGTGCGTAGGAGCGCTAAGGATTGCTCAGCGGCCGCGACTATTCGATGTTTTCACATATTACTAAGGTCGTCTTTATTAACATTAGCCAATTAATTTCATATGGATCACGCACAGCACGCGCAGCAGTTTTATGGATAGATAAAATATACTTAGTATTTAAAATGTTTATGACGTCATCCGTAGATAATCCTCTAAACTGACCGATGTTTTTAGGTAATTCGGTCCTTCGTTTAGAGTTTCCGGGACTCAGGGAAGTGGGGATTCCACCCGAGCGAACAATAACGAAATCAGACGGAACATTGTTCGACGAGTAATGAAATCAAGTGTGGTAATGGAGAGTGGCACACAAAGGGCCCACGTTCTTGCCAGATTCTTGCTCTAATGAAAGGAAAAATAGAGTATTTTTGACCGTCAGTATGGATGAACTGATTGGACGAGTTGAGGCCTTTTTACCCGACTACAGCAAAACAAGGGAAGGGTAATGAGTTTAACAGTCTATGTATCAATGTATATGGTTATCTATGTATGAGGATGTTC
This sequence comes from Alsophila aescularia, assembly GCA_946251855.1. Classification (NCBI taxonomy): domain Eukaryota; kingdom Metazoa; phylum Arthropoda; class Insecta; order Lepidoptera; family Geometridae; genus Alsophila; species Alsophila aescularia. The sequence continues at coordinate 26,959,726 of OX276377.1, forward strand.
CACCATAGCGTCGCCATTATCGCTAGATGTTGGTAACCTTGCATATTTTTACCCGACCACGGCAAGGCAAAGGAAGGGTTATGTGTTCAAACTAAACCTTGGTTCGATTTTGACAAGCTAGATGTCAATCGACTCGTCTTCATGTCAAATGCATATTTTTACCCGACCACGGCAAGGCAAAGGAAGGGTTATGTGTTCAAACTAAACCTTGGTCCGATTTTGACAAGCGCGGTATCATTCGATTCGTCTTCATCGCAAGCTATTTTGTACCCAACTGTAATGGATTTTTATTTTTTGAACTTATGTCTTGTTACTTTTATTTATGCCTATTAATTCTATTATTTGGTTATGATTTAAAAGTGTCTGCAGCTCTGTTAGCCTAAATCATATGTTCACAATATTCTGAGATTAGAAGAAAAAATAAGAATATATACAGGTGAATTTTTCAAGTGGGCGTGGATGGCTAAATCAGAAACTATGAGGAATAGCGAAAAGTACTCAAAGGAGTCTCGGGCCCGATTTTGATGAAAACTAAAACTGCATCTTTGGATTTTTGAAAAATACAATATTCCTAGGCTGGAATCGAACACGTTGATTTTGGAAAAAAAACACACACTGTATTATTACACCATTCGATAGTGTCGCTAATAAGGATTGAATTCTGGGAAGAAATGACATACGGCAAACTTAAGGAAAATGTTGTATTTTAATAAACTGATTCATATTTTAAAGTACTGTTTTAATTCATACCTGCATTACCTGTTCCTTGTCCGAAATGATGCTCAATATTTTTCTCAACACAGACCCGCAGCGCGGTCATCTTCACAACATTATGTTCTAATTTCAAATTTTTATTATGTCTTCGCGGTTAAAGGCCACAGTAAAAGAAAAAAAATGTAAACAATTGAAATTAGAACGTAGAGTAAATTGGTGCCAATAATTTAGATTTTGTTCCACGTTTCGTTGATTATTACTAACTGTATGCGTACTGTTTCGTATTAATAGTCGTATAGAGAGATGTTGATTCAGCAGTTTAGTGAACATTTTATCGCAATTTATGGTCCTGTGCCGTGGCCAGCGAGGTCACCGGATCTTACCCCCTCAGATTATTTTCTCTGGTGGTATGTAAAAAACGAAATCTACAAAGACACGTATAATGCAATTGATGACTTGAAACGAACTTTGGAAAATATTCTAAGCGGAATCAATAATATTTTAATACTGAATGCAGTACAATCCTTGAGTCGTCGAATCCTAGCTGGGTTCGATGTATTGAAAACAACGGTCATCATTTTGAACAATTATTCAGTTATGGTTTAACTATTTTCGTTAAAAATGAGCTCTTTCCTTAAGTTTGCCGTATGTCATTTCTTCCCAGAATTCAATCCTTATTAGCGACACTATCGAATGGTGTAATAATACAGTTGTGTTTTTTTTTTCCAAAATCAACGTGTTCGATACCTGCTTAGGAATATTGTTTTATCGAATATTGTTTTAAAATCGGGCCCGAGACTCCTTTGAGTACTTTTCGCTAAACCTCATAGTTTCTGATTTAGCTAACCACGCCCTCTTGAAAAATTCACCCTGTATATCATAACCTAACTTGGGGTAAGAGAAGACCACGAATCAATAAAGGAACCGCTGAGACTAAGTTGATGGATAATCACAGTTTCTTCTTCGTTAATCCTAGCTCGAGCTAACGAACACATACAGCATGAAGGCTGAATCCTTAAAAGGCTAGCACTGGACAATAAGCTGAATAGTGAGCTGATCTGAAGATTATATCTAATAGCTTTAAGGCTGACGACGCGTCTTCTTTGGCAGAGCAACTCAAACGGCAAAAGTATGCTGACCTCTCTAGTGGTTATTATTTCAGCAGTTTGGGTTTGAACCATGAGGCCCAAAAGTTCATCGTGATCTCAAAACATATCTATAAGTACACGCGTTCGGTTGTACTAGGCTGGGCGCCCAGCCTAGTACAACCGAACGCGTGTACTTAAGATAGTACCTACTTAAATTTTTGGCTCATCTTATTAACATTGCAGTTCAACCTCTTGGTTAGGTACACTGTCTATACTGGTGTGCCTAGTGGGCTAGAAAACAGTCATTTTTGATCATCAAACCACATCTCATCTCATTTTGTGAAAAACCTAACATTTACTTTACCTTTTATTTGTCATAAAACTTGTTCATACATTTTGGTGAAAGTAACACAATAATTAAAAACTTAATTATTGATGATTCAATAACGTCAAACAACAACAACACAAAGACACGACACGACATCAAAGACAACCTAAGAAGATCTAATCCAATAGCCGAAATCACATCACTTCATAGAAAATGTCTTGATCTTCCACTTAACCCATCAACAAGGCGACAGGGCGCGCTCCCACAAAATAAAATTCAAACAGTAACTTACCGTTTCCTTGAACAAATGGAGGATTAGCTGTTTGGAGATGATCGGAAACACTAACGGTGTTGCAGACACATTTAGAGGTCGCCAGAAAGTCGACAGCTTCTCCCTGTCTATACAGTCAGCTGTAAAAAGTAGGTACTTATTCTGGGCGATGTTTTAGATGTGAATAAAACGACAACATTTGCTTATAATAGAAAATTTTAAACAAAAACTTCATTTCATGTGACTATACTTTAAAGCAAAAGCTTATTTTATATTTACATCGCATAAAATAGTGTGAATTGACAAAATTGACTATCCTATCAAAGAAAAGCATATACTTACTACACTTATTTATTCTGTGCAACAAGTATTTGCTATTTAAGTATTTACTAACTAATATCAGTAAAAGATTATTTACATAAAACTAAGTATTTGCTATTAGTAAAAGCAATTGATTTTCGATCACATGGCCCTTTACATCCGCACGGTCGTCCCGGTGCGAATTAGTTTAGGGTCCAGAAGTAGGGTACAATTTCAGTCTCCATAGTATTGTGGTATAATCCATATCCCACTAATAATAGATTATGCACCAAGGGGATAAAGCAGTGTCTTACGTCAGGCTTTTTCCCGAGGTGAATACTCTACGTTTCATATCTTTTGCGAGACAATAAAAACGATAAATGCACCATAGGCTGCTTGGCTTTCAAGTTAATTAGACTAATAGGACGGATTCGGATACAGCCTTGAATCCTTTTGTGTTGTCCATTGATTAAAGTTGTTATTATTTTTCGTATTTATTTTTGATTTTTCCGATAGTAGATTATTAATAATGCCTAAAGCATCTGATTTTAACTCCGTAGTCAAATCACTATCACTCGGCAAGTTTATCATGTTATCAATTTTCAACATGAAAATGATAACAAATACCTGTTAAAATAATACCAAAGACTGTCTCTCGTTTCACGTTTACTTACAATCGCGTCATTATTTTTTTGTGTTCTCTCTATGGTGGCCCGTAAAATTTTCGAATAAACTCTCTTTACAATGTCCGTATCTAAGCTAAGAGCTATGCTAAGAGTGATATGAATTTTAACGTTCCAAACTCAAATCATATTATATCCCTTGGGAGTTTCATATAATATTATCTCCCTTTGGGATGTAATGACTTGCTTTACGTTGAGGTTGCGTGATATGTAATTGGACACTGCCAAGCAGCTAGTATGAAAAATATATTTTGTTATTGGTCCCGGCTTTAATCCTTTGACGATGGTATCGTATCAAAGCTGAGATTAGAATGAGTATAATATTCCGACAGCGGTCTTATTTTTTTAATTCACCAAAAGATTACATCGAACTGTAACCATCCACATCTACATTCATATACAAAAGTGAAACGTTGTCTGTTTGTTTGGGGAGCTTTCACGTCAAAACTGCTGTACCGATTTTAGTGAAACTTTGTAAATAGGTACTGTACAATACAGAGACCAACATAGGATACTTTTTATCCCGGAAAATGGTAAGTTACAGCAGGTAAAGCTTTTTTTGTATGAACTGACGGATTAAACTTGAAGTTTTATGCTTAGGCACTGGTATAGACCACCATAATGCTCGGATAGAAGGATGAAGATAAAGCTTAGGTCAAATTTTGCAAGCTACAAATGGACGACTTCGTTTTGACCTCATTGTCTCCCTTCCCTTATCCCACTATTATGTGGGATCGATACATGTACTTTCTTCCAATTTCGTTTTGACCTATCAAAAGAAAATTTTGAACACTTAAAACTCGATTAAAGTACAATTTTATTTACACTCATATTGTAAAATCGGGATTATGAACTCAAAAATGGTTTATAATGACATACTTTACGCACGGCATGTCTCTAATACGAACAAAAATTACATTATAACACTATTTTATTAACTAAACAGTGTTATAAAATATATTTTTCCCCATAAAAGCACCGATTTGGCTTCGTCGTCTTCGGATTTCAAAAAACATTGGCAATTTACTAGACAACCAGACATTCCGATTAGCCGTTTCTCTGCGTCTGATCAGAATGCTGGCTCCTATTTAGGCCAAAAAATTTGTATTGCAATACAGCGTGGCAATGCAGCCAGCATTCTGGGCACTTTCCCTTCCTCCGAAGGACTTTTAGATAGTTTTGTGTAAATAGTTAAGTATTTTTTTTTATTATATTTTAAAATGAACTTTTGTTTTTTGTGTTTTATCTTGTAAATAAATTTCCCGCCATTTATTATCTAAAGCGGTGCGTGCAAGACCATATTATGCGCGTGAATTCGCTGTTGACTGGATTTAGGCGCCATAATTTACTTTAGATTAGTACTTAACCAATTTGATGAGTTTTGGATAGTAAAATGTTTCATCCTGATTAAAAATTTCCGACAGCAATGTTAGTGAGAAGAATTTTACTCAACCTGACATTACGGAAACAGCAACGAACATGACGAACGAGCTTTTACTAGCAAACTTAACTAGCTTTTACGACTTTTTTTCATTAAAAGTAAGTTCCTGTTGCATGATGTAAATAAAGTAGTGTATGAAACGGTACATAACTAGGTATTAAAACACTCGAGTGATACTATTAAAAAACTCACTCTCGTATTTTAATAACCCTCGCTATGCAACCGTTTCATAAACCACTATTTAGGTATAACCTGTTGATACAGCCAAGGGTGAGAATACTCATAGGAGGTGTCCCTATGAGTACTCTTCATTATCATTAGCACACCTACCATATTTGGACTCATTTTGCTTAGTTATGCGACTTTTAAGCGGCTTTTCACAAGCTTGCCAAAAGTTAAAAGTTTCATTAAACCCCTAAGTTGCATAATTGATAGATTCAGGCGTTACTTTGCGGAAATCCATATTTAAAATGAACAAAATAAAAATATGTAGCTTACTTCCGCCAAAACTGTAAGTCAGACAAATGATAAATGGTAAAATTAACACAAGTAAAACCCCACGCTAAACAAAACCCTACTCCTGATTGAACTAATGAAAAATATAAATGAAAGAAAAGCTAAGGCCTGGAGGCCAGAAAAAACACTTATATACAAATAAACACTTATATAAAAAAAAAACCCCAAAACCCCCAAGCAATAAAAAACCCCCAAGCTAAACAAACCCTACCCAAATACAAGTATCGAAACACTTATATATTCATATACATATAATATAAAAACACAATAAAGGGATGTTTGGCTGCTGGATTTCTCTCAGTCCAGCATTCGACGAGTCAACATCACCCGAAGATGCCTCGTGCAGAGGTGAAACACGTGTCAGACGTTTGGTATTTGGATCGAGGTATATGTTTTTTATTGTGTTTTTATATTATATGTATATGAATATATAAGTGTTTCGATACTTGTATTTGGGTAAGGTTTGTTTAGCTTGGGGGTTTTTGGGGTTTTTTTTTTATATAAGTGTTTATTTGTATATAAGTGTTTTTCTGGCCTCCAGGCCTTAGCTTTTCTTTCATTTATATTTTTCATTAGTTCAATCAGGTTTTGTTTAGTGTGGGGTTTTACTTGTGTTAATTTTACCATTTATCATTTGTCTGACTTACAGTTTTGGCGGAAGTAAGCTACATATTTTGTTCATTTTTTTCCCTAAGTCGCAGTTGTAGCGCTACTCAGAATTAGAATCGCAAAGTATGTGCTGCGCTTCTCTATACGCAGATACGCTCATCGACTTAGACAGCAGAATAACCATACAATACTTCCTAATCTATTGGACACATAATATACTTGCCACTGTAGCTGACTGTACGTGGATGCTACATTTTTCAGTGGTGGGGTGCGGTGAGGTGGTGACACACAGATGGAGTACTGATGCGGTAAACGCATGTTCAAGTTCAAGGTATGGACGGTACGGTAGTGACATGCCTTTGGATAAACAGTTTCAGATAAAACGTAGAATTGTAGAAATCATCCATTTTCTTTAGTGCATTTAATTTCATGTCTATTAAATTTCATGACTGATTGCCATCAATTATACTATTTCAGTTATTTTTTACCGATAGACCGAATATGGCTACGCTACGCAGTACTGTTATTTAATTCTGTGATATGGAGTAAAGCATATGCGCATGCATGAACACATAATAGGCTAGTATATGTCAGGTTATTTTATAGAACTAGCAAAAAACAACTACATTACGTTTAAGCTGCTCTACATAGCAGTGACAAGAAGCACAAATTAAAAATTTATATATCCCCCCTCCCCCTCCCCCTCTCCTCCTTAAGCTTCTCGATCACAATCGGTCCATTCGTTTGGGAGCTGCATGCCACAGATAGACACACCCTCACACAGACACAGTGATACACACCCTAAACTTACAAAACCCGTCTCTTTGTTCGGGGGATAAATCGGTCCATTCGTTTTGAAGCTACTATTCTCACCCCATTTTCTCACCTCCCCCCCTCTCCCCCCCATTCTCCATATATCTAAGAACCATCTAGATCACATCAGCATTCAAACAGAAAAAATCGCATCAAAATCGGTCCATTCGTTTGGGAGCTATGATGCCACAGACAGACATACACACACACACACACACAAACACACAAACACACACACACACACACACACACGCACTCATACATAGTGATACACACCCAAAACTTATAACACCCGTCTCTTTGTTCGGGGATTAAAAATATAACATAAAAACATAATAGTAAACTTCCAATCCAGCACAACAAGTAAACAAGACATTCAAAAACTAAAAGCCGTCTAGGTCGGGTAAAAAATAGCCTATCGATGAAGACGAATCAATCGATATCAGGCTTATCAAAATCGGACCAATATGGGTGGAACATCTCCCCAAGCATCGTAATTTACGTACTCGTAGTACCTATTTTGCAAGTTTCGTTACAGACTACGATATTTCACTGTCTTGATTGATCATCCTGTCGCTAAACTAGACTAAGATATACTAGACTGTGGTATAGCTAAGAGGTTAGGCTGAAGTATAGACTGAGATGGCTTTGATAACCTAATAAATTATCAGGGTAAAACTGTTGTGTCGAGCGCTGCCGTTGCTGGCATGGTGTTACCTCCCAGGCTAAGAAAGCAAGAGACAAATGCATCAGCGAAATTGTCATAAAACTCTTAGTTTATAAGACATCTTTATTCTAAGTAGATTAGACGACAGGGTACACTAAAGTAGTCAATGTGTTTTGATTATAATTCCTTGTACTATTATTTATTACATGATAATACTTTGACGCGAGGACGAGTGCTTCTCAAAGTTCCTCAGAAACGATGTCATGATTCAAAAGATATAAACTATACAGTTCACTACATAGTGTACATGATACCCATGCCTGTACTACAAGGCACCATGGCGTCAAAAATACCATAACCACACATCTCACAAATAACTGGATGCGTATGATTTGTACACACAAAACAAACACGTAATGTAAATAAAGAGTTACCTCCCGATGGGGTATGGCACCATACCAACCATACGGTGATTTCTTACACGCATTATCCAGGTATTTTGACATACTGAAACAAACTCTATAATCTCCAATATAGGGTAGAAATTAGAGTGTTTTTGCAGTTCATATCTCAAGGTTAAGAACACGTAACAAGACCAGGGATTTATGTAGACGCTCTGACGGTTCGCCGCTTGCATATATCAATTTCTTGTTCGAGATGATAAATTAACCGAGATATTGTTGCGCTAGTGTTGAGTAAGAAAATGATAGCTCGTGTCAGTTTTGTTTGTGAAATAAAACGATATTCGATTGTTTTATGTTAATCTTAAACGCGATGGAACGTAAAAAGCTTTAACTTTTATCTGTTTGGCATTTTCAAATAAATTTCGAGTCTTGGGTCGTAAATCATTAAACCCCAGCACACTGATCACAAAATTAAATCTATGGAACAACTGGCTAGATAAATTATTGTAAGGTTTATATTATGATGTACGATCTGTAGAGGCCAATATGTGCATAATATAGATAGTGGTTCGCTTTTGCTAATACATACATACCTCCTTGCATGTGATTCCACGGCGCCAAAAAAACGAGAAAAGCTAAGCAATTGGTAGCTGCGTATGTGTGTGTAAGTGAATAATTTGTTTTTAGTGGTTGATTGTACAATTTCACCACATTACTGTACTATTTTTTATTTTTCGTGAGAATTCGACGGAATTAGCACAACTAACAATAAACAAGGACCAAGGGCGGATCCAGCCTTCGAGTCAGGCCACGCACTTATATCGAACCAGGATGGGTTCAAAACTTATACAATATCAGATATTCCCCACGGTTTCACTCGCGTGAACTATGCCCAAAGGAGAATTCATAAATTTATAGAGATAAGTATTAAAACAAATTAAACAAAAATATATGAAAAAACTAAAATAAGTGCGAGCGGAGCAAACGCGTTTTTTAGTTTGATCGATGTAGAAATTAAATATTATTTCAAACTAGCTGATGCCCGCGGCTTTGTATGCGTGGTCATTTCTGTAGGTTAAAAGCAATCTATAAAAATAGTTCTGACTGCTGAAGGAATTTTGATCAACTGTTGGTATATTGGTACTTTAGCTCCTGGAATAGCACAAAGAGTACTTTGTACAAAGAGTACTTTGTGCTATTCCAGGAGCTAAAGTACCAATATACCAACACCAATACCAAACCAACAGTTGATCAAAATTCCTTCAGCAGTCAGAACTATTTTTATAGATTGCTCGGCTTTCTACTCATCCGATTGAGAAAAATTGGGGTACTTTATGTACCCCAATTTTTAAGTCAAAACATAAGCTATCCAACATTGAAAACTGCATCGCAATCGGTCCAGTATTTTTTACGTGATGCGCGAACAAACATACAGACAGACAAACAGTCAGACATGAGTTTTTATTTTATGTGCCCTAGACCATTTCTTTTATAATTATCTTCTTTGTACAGACTTTTTCGTTCCTATTGCTTTATTATATGTATAGATTATTATAAACAAATATTTTTTAATTCAAAAAGCGCAAACGAAGCGAGCGCAAAAATATTGACCTGTTTCTTTACACATTTCTAATAACAAAATTGAAACATAATTCTAAATCGGTATCTCTTTGTTTCGCATAACTTTTTTTAATACTAATTTACTTTGGCATAATGAGTTAGGCATAAATTTTAATGACATAATATTAATTTTACATATACAAATGTTTAGCATACTGTCAATTAAGGTAGGCATAATGATCTTTTGCGCTATATTATTTTGGACTACTTTCGAATCCCATAAAATATAGATACTGTATTGTAACCGTAGGTTAAGGTGCGGCGTGGTGGCCCTTGGGCCACCTGTTAGCCGCGAACATGTTAGTTTTACATAGGTGCGTAAAATAATTTAGTGTAAAGTTATTTTTTGTGGAAATATCCCGAATATATTTATTTATTTATTTCACTCATGATGTTTTTATTTTTTATGCTACTAAATAATAGGCTTGTTTATTGTTATGCTAACTTTAGATATGGTAAACATGATTATGCCTAAGCATTTATGCGTAATTATTATTATGCTCGTACATTATTAGGATAAGTAAATTATGCTACCTTAAATTATAAGATTATATTTTATGCGTATTTTATGCGAGAACCATTCTAAATCACATAAACTTATGCATTGAAATGATCAAAATTCATTTGGACTCGTCGTCCACTCGAAAGTTCCGAGTTATTTAGGTTAATATAGATTTTTAGAACAAAACATAATACAAATCACATGAAAATAATGAAAAAGAACCCCAAAAGCGAGCGACGTAAGAGAAAATTTTGAACAGTTCTGCCAGTTAAATAGTTCTAAAATCATAACTCCAAATAATATTCAAATATTCAATGATAAGAAGAAAACACGCAAACACAGCGTGCATACTATTGCGAAATTTATTTCAGTGAAGAAACTGAATAATGCTAAATCATACGACATTAACCGATTTACTCACCTGGTGTAAGTTTAAAGAAGCGCGAGCGAAGCGAGTGCGAATAATTTAAGGTTTTTTTCTAAATCATATGATTTAACTAATTAACGTAACTTTCTGCAAATTTTTCAAGTAAGCGCGACCGAAGCGAGGGCTAAAACTGTAAGATTTTCTATAGAAGAAAATTAAAGATGAAGCTCCTGGCAAGGTTATGAGTACTACAGAAGCATATTATTAGCTTTTCTATAGTTTTTCTGTTTGTCGTATGAGGTAGTGCTGGCCTCTGGTGTCAGAGTTTCTCAGGCTAAGCGAGGGCCTCCGACAAGGCTTATCGACACGCCCATCTGGGACCATCAGTTTAACGTGCCTCCGAAGCATTTATATAGTGTATAACACTAAAACATAATTTAATATTTCACAAACACGAAAATAGACTATCAAAAGCGCGAGCGCATCGAGTGAGTTTTTTTTAGTTATTTCTATCAGTGTATAAAATATACTAACTTCTTCTTTTTTTTCCTTTTTCTAGAGTACATTTTAAGTATATACTCTATTTATATTACAATCTAGCCATCAATTAGGCTAATGAGTAATTTAAATTTAACTTAAACTGATTGATTTAATCGGGCTCTGTGGCGTTCATTGGGAGAGGCCTATGTCCAGCAGTGGATGAGCACGGGCTGATGCTGATGCTGATGATGATGATAATGATGATGTTAGATTTAATAAAACTAAGAGTGTGACCAATAACACTTTTCATACAGTCTCTATTAAGGCGAACACACTTTGTTCATGTGTTCTTTGTACGTAGCACTTGAACCTTATTTCAATAATACATTAAAACTAAGCTAACTCGAACGGTTTTGTGCTTTCGACATTCACATGATGATGAAGTCTATTTTCATGAGCTTCTGCATATTTTTTGATTACTTTATCGACGAACTCTACTTTAAGGTCCCGATGGAGATCGTCATTTCTTATGTACGAAGGTGCATTCACTATTTCCCTCAGTACTTTATTCTGGAAGCGTTGTATTGATAATATATTGCTCTTTTTGGTGCGGCCCCTCAGCTTTATACCATAGGTCCACACTGGCATTAGGCCTAGTTTATATAATAAAAGTTTATTGTGCGTTGACAGCGTAGAGTGTAGACAAAACATATGAAAATAACAAACAGAACTAAAAAGAAACTGACTGACAAAGGTCCAGGAGGGGGATCATGGGGGTATCCCCATGGCGGCCATGGATCCGCGCTAGACAAGGACGATATCTAGCTGCGATGTGGTGGGCGATCGGCATAACATGGTGTACATGTGTGTGTTAGGCATATCTTGGGTGCTTTACTCTCGATATGCCGGTGTGGAAGCCGTTTTTTTTATTAACATTCTTGTTTACTTGGGTACCTACTTAATTTTCACATGAAATTAAAGTCAACATTAAAAAAAACAACCAAATATAGTATATTATTTAATAGTTTTACCATCTTGTGATATTCAAAACTCAATTCCAAACGTTCTTAATACCACATATCTAATTATATTATGTTTGGGAGCTACGACGCCATAACAGTTGGATGCGTTTTTCGAAGCCATAACCAGGCACATATTATGTGCTGACAGAGGTTTCCTACTTATAGCACTTCTATACTCTAATCTTTGCGAAGGGGTGACATGATTTGAAATCATGTCTTCTTTCAAACTGACGGCTCCCGAATAAAGTTCCCCAAGTCCAAATAAAGTTTCTTCATTACCAATGCAAATAGCGTCAAATAAATCTGTATTAACAAATCAAAACAAAATATTAAACCAAATTTACGCGCTCCAATTCTTCTCACGGACGAAATTTAAGTCATTTAAAGTCCATTTAGAATGGAGTATTATTTTTCATAATTAACGGAGCTGTTTATGATTTAGTGGGTTCGTTCCCGGCACGGACATTTTTGCGCCTCTCTCGGACATAAATAATGAAATTAGGGAGCTCAGGAAGCTCACAGCGTTGGATTCGGTCGGTTCAAAGTAGAACACTCCAAATGTTGATGCAAAACTCGTTTTCCGGGGAACTTGTGTTTTTAATAGAACGGAAAGAGTTGCAGTTGTAAGAGATGAGAGCTTTGAAAAGTTTTAAACGAAGTGAGCATTTTGTAATATTCGATATTTGTGTAATTTTAATTGACTTTACTTATACTGGTTGGTTAAACATTGGATGCTTGCTAGAAACTAGCGTTGTCGAAGAAAACAAGTCAAATATTTTTATAAAGCAAGCATTAAAACGCCGCCTAAATTAGTTTCCCCTCTTTAATTGTATGGGCAGAGGGTATTTAATAAGATAATTGTGTATAATTTTAAATAGGTCAGATTTTCAGTTTTAGATTACGGAACTAAATATAATGTATTGTGTAAAGTGTTCATTATTTCATTTAGGCTCTTTAAGCTGGTGACAGGCGGACGGACGGATAAACTCACAGAAATACGGCGTCACCACTAAAATTGATACGAGTTATGTTTGGCAGGCCTGGATTTAGGGGAGGGCATCCGGGGCTATAGCCCCGGGGCACCCACAATAGAGAGGTCGGTTTTTTTTTCAAATTCTGACAAGTAAACACTAGTAAAAAACTTAAATAAAAAAATAACTCTTCATCTATATTTGTTCACTTCAATCAGGCAATCAGTAACATATCAAAATCGCAAATAGCCCAGATAACACCTGAGTTTTCCAATGGCTTAATGGCTCAGTGGGGCCAGTACGTTCGAGATTTGGATTTCTTAATCATATTGAGAAGATGGATGCTGAATAATTGCATGGTGCAACGGAGGCATTGGTGAAAGTGTACAAGGATGATTTAGAACCTAGTCTTGGTAATTTGTTGGTTCAATTTGTATCTTTGATCAACATTTACAAAAAGGACTATGGAAAAGACCAATCTCCGGAGCTATTTTACTACCAAATTCTCAGAGACCAAAATTTCAGAGCTACATTCCCAAACCTTGAATCTGCATTGAGAATGTATTTGGTTTTGATGGTGTCGAATTGCATCGGAGAGCGCTCATTTCCAAAAATGAAAATTAAAAAAAATAGGCTGCGATCCACGATGGGACAAAACCATCTATCAAAGCTATCGCTCTTAAGCATTGAAAGTGATTTACTTTGGGAACTAGATTTCAGCAAAATCATCAACGATTTTTCGGCGAAAAAAGCTAGGAAAGTTCTGTTCGTTAATTCTATAATTTGATTTCAGATTGTTCTCGTTTTCGATTATACTTTTAAGTGTTTGTGTTATATGTGCTAAAATAAATCTACTTGGTTTCACAATAAATTATTTATAGAAAAACCCGAGTGAAAAAAAATTGTTCATTTATTTGATAAATAATTTTTGGGGGAGGGGCGGCGGGGGGCTCCACTCTTATTTTGTCCCAGGACATCCAGACCTTTAAATCCGGCCCTTGTCTGGGCCCTTTATGTATGGAACCCTTAAAATCAAGAAATGCACTGCTTCTCTGCTTTATTACACTTGCTGTAAGCAATGTGCACAAAACTCAACCTACCCTCATAAAGTTGACGTAAAATTTAAAGGTATGTAAATGACACATGTCATCCTATTACAGGTTGAGTGGGCACATGGTGTTCTAATTCCAGCGCGGACGTGAGCGCGCGTGCCTCACGCCTGCGCTGTAAATCATGAGGGAATAAGCGCTGGACCGTACGTGCCAGAATGTACTGCAATATGCCCGGCTCCTGTGCTCTATCATGCTCTTTACTGCATAGCTATGTTTAATAAGCTCTGCTGGCCCTGCCGACCCGGTGTAACGAGCTTTCATTTAATTTCAGGGCAGTTGTGTATTTCTGTTCCTTTTTCTTAACCGACTACGGTGAAGCCATGGAAGGGTAGTTTAACTGTCTATGTAGTACGTATGTGGATGTTCCACTGCCACCCCTATAGGTCCGATTGTGACAAGCGAGGTATTATTCGATTTGTCTTCATGTATAGTGTCATAAGCTATTTTTTACCCGTACCCGTTTTTTTACCGTAGTCGGGTTTTAGTTTTTGAACTTAAGTCTTGTTAGCAATCTATTTCATGTTTATATATATATATATATATATATCCATCATGCAGGTGGTTAAATGGTACTTGAGGCCATTTAGGTATGTACTATTAGGTACCTACTTACTTTCATAAGGAAAACGATATTATGCTGTGTGCTGTGCCGCAAAATATTTGAGTTATTTGTTCTCAAGCCCTCAACTCTGGAGGTAATCTCCAAAAACATACTGTCTCTGGAAAAGTAGAGGCAAGACACCGAGAGGAAGGAGGCCCGCCCCATACGCTGGATAGACCAAATCCGCACCACACTTAAAACTAGTGGCTCTGTGAGCTGTAGAACTCGCGAGCACAAACTTTTTGCAAACAATCTAGTGGAGCACAATAGCGCCATCTGGTTACTTTATTGTAAAACTAACATTAATAACCAAGGTGCTCCATCAAACCCTACCTAGTAGGTAAAGGGCTGATTCCACTGGTAGAAACCAAAAAGTGAGCCATTTACTGCATTTTACGGAGCTCTTCTGCTCATCACGCCGAAGATCCTCATAAAATCTTCACGAATATTTTATGAACTTGGAGTGACTAAAAAAACTTTTTAATAAAAAAACATCAAAATCAAATATAATAAGGCGGAGATATTCAGTAGCCCCCTTTATGCCCTTTTTTGGGGGAAGTAACCCCCCAATAAAAAATCCACCAACGTCTAAAAAAATCTAGAAAGTCTTTAAACCTGTATACCAAGTTTCGTCTAGATCGGTTGAGAAATGCGACCTGTAGAGGAGAACAGCCGGACATTCGGACATACGAAAGATTTTTTACCCAAATGAAACGGAGTGCCTTCACTCGCGCTTCGTGCTCGCTCGTTCAATTAAACTAGCAGAAACCGTACACTTCACCAAAAATCGCAGTATGAAAAAAATATTATTAACGAGGTCATGACAATATATTTTCGACCCTCAGCTATTATTTATTCTGTGCCTCAGCACTGGGGAAACGACAAAAGCGTTGGAGGAAGTACTTCCTAATAACCAGTATACATGTTTTTCTTTCACTGGATGCGAAACAATCCTTCAACTAAAATCAAATTTTGGCATTTATGAACTAGCAAAGAAAAATCAACAATAACTCATATACCGATAGCTTTACATTGTTTGACAATGTGACCCGTCCCGAGGGGTTATTCCCATTCTCCCCACCATCTTTGTCCCACTAGTGATGAGAATGGGAAAAATAAAAAATGTTATGGCCTTTCTCCCCACTATGGAATATATTATTTGTCAGTGGGAGAATGGTTATAATCGAAAAAGTATTCCCTTTGTCCCCACTATAGAATCAAAAAATATACCTGTCATAGTAGTGGGGAGAAAGCGAATAACCAAATTTACTATAGTAGAATGTCCTACTAGACTTGATATGACGCAAACATTATTTTCAGTAAGGGCAATTATGGAGATATCAAGGATATCAAGGATTGTGTAGTGGGGAGAAAGGCCATACATTTTTTATTCTTCCCATTCTCCCCACTAGTAGGACAAAGCTGGTGGGGAGAATGGGAATAATCCGTCCCGAGTGGAGATTGAATAAATTGATCCTTGATTCTCAAAACGTCCAGAGCACTCTGGGCAGCTCGACTGCATCATCAGCATCGCCATTGGTTTAAATATCGCCACGAAAGAAAAAGATCCGTAAAGCTGATAAATATTATGTGAGAAATATATGTGGGCGCAGGAACGCTGAGATACGCAATACGTATGCTAAGCAGGCACGGGTCTGATGAGATGGCTCGTAGGGCTCGTAGGGTCTTGTCCTGTAAGCTATTCTGTGGCAGGGCTCACACATTGTGGGCCCCGTCAATTTTTCTTGGTGATAAAGAATCCCTAACTTGTAGGACATTCAGGATCGTGTGGGAAATTTCTAAAAATATGGTATATTTTACGATGTCGTGAGTCCATAATATGTAGGTGCTTATTTGCTTTCGAAGTGAGTCTGTTGTGTGTCAGAAAATGTAATGTACATGGTTTTGATGATGAATGTAACCTATTCAACTGCAAACCGCATCGCAATCGGTCTAGTAGTTTTGCGCGAACAAACAAACATACAGACAAACAAACAGACAGACATGATTTAAAAAAATGTTATATTATTGTTAAGTATAGCTTATTTGAAGTACCCCACCATTCACCATTCTTTTTTGTAATTATTTTATTTTTACAGTCTTTTTCGTACTTATTGCTTTATTATAAGTACTAGCTGTGCCCGCGGCTTCACACGCGTGGTTATAGTACTCTATGTGCAATACCTACCTTAAAATACCAATATACTAACATTTTATCAAAATTCCTTCAGCCGTCACAAAGTTTTTATCGATTGCTCGGTTTCAACTCATCGGATTCCAGTTTTTAAGTAAAACTCTAAGCTATCCAATAGTGAAAACCACATCGCAATCGGTTCAGTAGTTTTTACGTGACGCGCGAACAAACATACAGACAAACTGAAAGAAATGATTAAAAAAAAACTATTGCCAATTTTAAGTACCCTAGAGCATTTTTTTTTATATTTTTTGTACCTATAATTTTATATATTGCTTTGTACAGACTTGTAAAATCTCTTTGCTTTGTAAAGTTTTTTTTTCGTATTTATTTCTTTATTTTGAACTAGCTGATGCCCGCGGCTTCGCACGCGTGGTTATTTATATAGGTTAAAAGTACCTACTCTCTGTGCTATTCCAAGGGGGGGGGGGAAGTTGAGAAAGGGGGGGTGAGAATTGTATCTTACCAATTTAGCTGCGGTTTTTTATATTTCAAAGCTGAGGTAAACGAGATGGTTCTTAGCTATACGGGGGTGGGGGGGGAGGAGTTGAGAAAGGGGGGGGTGAGTATCGTACTTTCCAAACGAATGGACCAATTTAGCTGCGGTTTTTCATGTTTCATAGCTGAGGTAAACGAGATGGTTCTTAGCTATAATGGGGGGGGGGGGGAATGGAAGTGACGATTGCCAATATACTCGTACCAACATTTGATCAAAATACCTTCAGCCGTTTAAAATATTTTTATCGATAGCTCGGCTTCTACTCATCGCATTGAGATATAAAGTACTCCAGTTTTTAAGTCAAAACATAAGCTATCTAACAGTGAGAACTGCATCGCAATCGGTCCAGTAGATTTTATGTGATGCGCGAACAAACAAACACACAAACAGACAGATACGAATTTTTTAAATGTTATATACTTGTTCAGTAGCTTCTTTTATGTATCCTAGACATTTCATTTGTTCTCTTTGTACAGACTTTTTCGTTCCTATTGCTTTATTAAAAGTATAGATAGATATATAGATAGCCAATTTGTTTCAGTACGCATATTCTATTTATCTATTTCAGTGGCAACATCTAATGTTCTTCCCTTCCTTCGACCCTTACCAGCACCTACTATAATTTATTATGTGCTCTTACCATGCACAAGATCGAGTTATCGAATTCCTGGACGTCCAATCTTTAATGTTTCTCTGCATGGTAGGTAGCTACAGCTAAATCCTTGAGGAATAAACATGGCGCTGCCTAACTGAAAAATACCCTGAAGTGAATGCCATCCTCTCTTCAGACCTATTTATAATTTATCATCTTTATGGTCAATTTTATGGGAAACCCTCGGTCCCTTTTCGGAAAATGCTGACATATTATTGGCAATATACAAGAAGAGGTGCGGATCACTCGTATTTCGAGACTTCCGTTATGCTCATGGCACAATTTTCTTAAAAGTTTTCCGCGGAGTTCTGAGCCCCGCGACTTTGCCTGCTTGGTCATTTTTCAGAGATAAACGCATCCTTTGGATATATCTCATTTATTAATCGACTTCACAAAAGGAGACGGTTATATGTTCGACTGTATGTCTGTAAGTATGTTTTTTTATGTATGTACACCGACTTCTCCGACAGTAAATAAATAAATATAAATTGTATCAAAATTAGTTCATTAGTTTTTCGAGAATAAATAGTTTTTTTTAGCAAAATCCATTTGTTTTTGTGTTTATATTGCCTCAAATCTCAAAGAATTCTAAACAGATTTGGATGGTTGTTTTTTTATTCAAAAGGTTAGACTTTTAGTGTTATTATTATTATTTCAGCCTTTAGAAGTTCACTGCTGAACCTAGCCTCCCCCAAGAGTGCCATGACGAGCGATCTTGTGCCACCTCCATCGACCGACTTCCTACGATGGCAACAATGTCGTCGGTCCATCGTGTGGAGGGTCACCCTACACTTCGCTTGCTTGTTCGTACTTTCAGTGTAGTCCAGTGTAGTAGTGTATAAACTTCATCAAAATTGCTTTTTTTAGTTAATTAATCATTTGAAGTCGATTTTTTGTACCATAGTAGTTTGTACAGCACTTGTATTTACAGATTTGGAACAAATGATACATACAAAAACGAAAAGGACAATGAAGCTCTCAAGTTTGTTTGTTTCACGCGATAGCGTTTGGACGGATTTAGATGAAATTTGGAATGGAGATAACTTACACCCTGGAATAACACATAGGTTACTTTTCATCATCTGTCACTCTCAAACGGCTAAACGGAGTTTGATGAAATTTGGAATGGAGATAGCTTATACCCTGGAATAACACATAGGATAATTTTCATCACCATCATCCCTAGCGGCGCGCAGCTAGTATATTCATAAAAATAAACACAAATTGGAAAAAAGGAAACAGACTCACTAAAATAATATTCTCTATTTTTAAACCAACTGAGGAAAGCCCTTCACCCAATTTTATCGTTTGGCGGGTTCTTATTACACGGTTGAAATTAAAAACGGAAGGGCCGCAGGCGTGTGAATTTCAGGACACGAACAAAAGTTATTTATGGCCTCAGAGGGTCCTGTCTTCGCTTTCTTCAGTGTTGCCATGATATATAATTCTCTCTGGTTTAATTCTTGGGACACTGTAAACGAAACTATTGCATTGCAATAAACTAAAATAACATTGTTTTACCCTGAGATGTCGTATAGTATACTGACATTTGTGGTTATAGTTGTTTTCAGATTTTCCAGTGTAGCAATTGAATCTCTTTTGGCGGCAGATATCATAGAAAATTCAATAAAATGCATTTCAGCTTTGCACATGAGCGGAAAAAACAGGAAAACCACCGATGACTCTGGCAACACTAGCTTCTAGTCCGGGTCAGATATATCGCGAAATTAGGAAAGGAAGCCCTGCGTGTGAAAGATAGCCTG
The DNA here is from genome assembly GCA_946251855.1 of Alsophila aescularia. Lineage (NCBI taxonomy): Eukaryota > Metazoa > Arthropoda > Insecta > Lepidoptera > Geometridae > Alsophila > Alsophila aescularia. The sequence continues at coordinate 26,979,343 of OX276377.1, forward strand.
GGAGAAATTTATTCGAGTAATACGTCCTCTAGTGCGCTCTCGTGATAAGGGTGAAGACCTCTGGCCTGGCAATAAATGTGAATTACTAGTCACATTCGTCCTTCGCTATTGCTACTGTAAAGGAAGTTTAAATATCCTATGAAAAGAACCCATCACTTTAAGTAATGATCGCCGAGCAATCTAAGGACACCGGGTGTGAACCTCGGCCTCGCACAATTTACCTGTAATAAGTTGGTAGATAGTTAGATAGATAACTCTTTATTGCACAAGAAAGGATCTGATGATACAATAATCAAATCTTAACTTAGAACAATTGGCGGCCATATCACTAAGCAGTGATCTCTTCCAGGCAACCGTAGGCTGAATAGAGATACATAGGCTGTTACAAAGGATAACTACATATATAATGAAGCTGTATATGTACTACTGTACATAATATAGTTTTTTTATTATGTATGGTAGTTGTGCTACTGTGTGAAAAGTAACCTATATTTTATTCCAGACAGCTGTTCCCGTGACTTTGCAGTTGTGGTCATTTCTCCAGTTTAAAAGTACTCTATGTACATTTGATCAAAATTCCTTCAGCCTTAAAAAGTTTTTATCGATTGCTCGGTTTCTCTTCATCGGATCGAGATACCAAGTACCCCAGTTTTTAAGTTAAACCCTAAGCTATGTGAAAACCGCATCGCAATCGGTCTAGTAGTTTTGAGGTGATGCGCGAACAAACATATCGACAAACAGAGAACGAATTTTTAAAATGTAACATTCTTGTTCATTAGCTTATTTTAATTACCCTAGAGCTTTTTTTTTATTATTTTCTTTGTACAGACTTCTTCTTTCTTATTGCTTTATCATATGTGTAGATAAACTGACAGACACCATATAAAAAAACTTGCTAGCTTATTTTAAATCCCTTTGATATTTTTTTTACTTATTTCATTGTACACACAAAACATAAGTAATATCTAAAATTTGGAAACCCCTAATTTACTGTGCGGATTTTAGAAAACAGTCTTGGTAAATTATATTATTAGCCTCATCAAAATCATTTGTAGGCAAAAACATTCATTAACATTCACGCACTCAAAAATCACGTATGACGTATTTATAAAATACCGTACTACCTATTGACATCTACCGTAGTACTATTTTTTATTCTGTGCCTCTACGCTCTTACATACGAACTCAACTCAGTCAAAAATTTGCATGAAATTCATGAGCTTGGCACTATTCGAGGCGCATTTTGCATACAGAGTGTGCACAAACAGTTTACGCGTTCATAAGATTTATTATCGTTTTAATTTATTGAGGAAACGAGAGCGTGATGTGTGTGGGGTATGAGTTTTGAAGTTTGAAATAGTCGTGCTGGATCGTATGAGAATAGATTTGCATAGGTTATTGTTGAACGATCGCTCATACTGCAGTTTGAAGTAGTATTTTTCCGGCTCCGGTATTAAATAGTTTATAGTAATTTTCATTGAATTTTCTGTTCGCTATCTGCGTACTTTCCAAGCTAAATAATACTATGTTAAAAATTATATAGAGTAGAACGAGTAAACGCGAGGAGACGAAGCTGGTATGCAGGATTCGCCTTTCAAGAACTTTAGTGTTCTGGCATGCGTATTATATACAGTATCGACAATGCTTATACACTAAAAATAAATTTTTGATGATTTGCTTTTTCTAAATTTGATGTGTAAGAATTCCGACAAACCCTGTTTCTTTTTCCGATTTTCTTTTTAATTAAGTACTATAAAGGCGGCGTTGAAGGATTTTTTAAATTAGGTAATATTAAATCCTTTTTCCAATCACCAAAAGAAAATTTCCATGAAAATCGGGGCCATCGGATTATCTTTTTTGATAACGTTCAAATCTTTTGATAATAAAAATTAATTTACTTCTGAAACCTCCCTACGCGTTCTCTTTATTCGAGCAAAATCTTATTTCAGGCTGAAGGTTTCCCGGAGTTGCCGCAAGGGGGCGCTTTGCACGACAATGGGTGAATTCGGAGTATTTCAGACAGCGTAATGCGGACGGCTTGTTTTGGGAATTTTAATAATTCAGGTGTTCATGGGAAAAATCCTGGCGTGGAGAATTTCGTGAAAATCTGATTATCTGCTTAACTTTGAGTCACTTTTGTATATATCTTTATATAGTATTTTTATTTGTTTCAATAACAAAAACATTCGTTGTTCGTTATCTGCACCACACAACTTTCGACTAATCAAAACACGGAAAAATGTACCCAACAAAAATCAAACTTTAATTTCGCTATCTTTTATATGTGTACTAAAATGCTAATAATGTGTGTTATGCTGTACCCGCAGCTTTGCCCGCGTGGTTATTTCATTTAAAAGTAACCCATACATGCTATTTCAGGATCAAAAGTACCTATGGAGTACATTATACTACATTTCTTCAAAATTCGTCCAGCCGTCAAATAGCTGGTGTACTTGGGTACACCAGTTTTTAAGTCAAGCCCTAAGCTATCCAACAGTGAACCGCATTGCAATCGGTTCAGTAGTTTTTACGTGATGCGCGGACAAACATACAGACAAACTAACAAACAAACAAACACTCAAACAGACAGACACGATTTTCAAAAATGTCATTTTTTTTTATTTATCTTTTTTGTACAGACTATTTCGTTCCTATTGCATTGTTATAAGTATAGATAGGTATTAAATGTTTATCAGAACTAAATCATTAAGTAAATCCATCACCAGAAACTACAATAAACATCAATTTAACACCTCACCCAACAATAGTTTCTCGTTACCAATCAATAACCGCTCACACTTTTGTACCGATTTCACAACAATTGTATAGAAATTGCGATTCCCCGTGAAATCGAAAACGTCATCGAATGCTAATCCGTGTATTGTACGACAAATCTTTAGTGACAAAAAGCTATTGTAAGACGCCATATGGCGTGGAAGGGCGGCCTTACAAAGCTGTGGATTAAACAAGTTTGGGACGGTGCGGCATGTGGAGCTTTTGCTATGCCAGGCGATGTAGACTTTTGATGAAAGCTCATGATAAGGTAAGGAATTGGATTTTTCTGCATTTTGATTCAAATGGTTAACAGTTTAATACATAAATGAAATTTTTGTTTTTTTATTTGATCTAAGTAACTAATTCGAAACTTTGTTCTTAGATTTAGGAAACTGAGAATCGCGCGCCTCAGCTTTTGGTTCACTGGATAAAGCGGAAATAGGTATAGAACTCGGTATGAAATTGATCTTTGGTAATCTTCTATATATCTATACTTATAATATAGTATAGTACCAAAAAGTACGTATAATGAAGATAATAAAAAAAAACTAGTGTAGTTAAAATAAGCTACTGACCAAGAATATTATATTTCCAAAAATGGTGTATATTTGTCCGCGTATCTCGTAAAATGCTGCTGGCAATTTTCTGAATAAAATAAACTATCTATACTTAAACATAAAGTCTGAACAATGAAAATAATTAAAAATAAATGGTATATGGGACTTATAATAAGATCTACTGGACCGATTGCAATGCGGTTGCCACTGCTGGAAAGCTTAGGGTTTGACTTAAGAACTGGTGTACTTGGTATCTCAATTCGATCAGAAGAAGTCGAGCAATCGATAAAAAAACACTTTTAAAGTCTGAACGAATTTTGATGATATTGATACCTAATATTGGTCCTGGAATAACACATACGATAAGGTAACTTTTAACCCAGAGAAATAACCACGCGGGAAAAGCCACGGGCACAGCTAGGTTAAAATAAATTAACACTGCGGGCCCCAGGGCAGCGATATATTATTATATAGCTTGCCATATCTTCTCCTCGCACTGTGCCCCACACAAACCGCGTGCGCTACAACAATCGAATCTGACTGCATCGAGCCGGCCGCCACGCCATGTGTAATTGTAATGCGAAATCCATTTGTTACTAATTGAAACACGACCCGTACTCACGCCGAATTCGGCTGTCGACTGTACAAATAATTCTCTAATCTGGCAGTTGATGTAATCGAGAGGGGAAGATGCGTTATACACTCGTACTTCACTGCAGACTGGTTGAAGAAGCGGCTCACCAAATTAAATAAATTCGGCAAGCTTCGTCAAGTCTTCTCGTCGTCTTTACCACAGTGCCTGGAGACAAAAGTCTTCAATCAGTGCGTCCTACCAGTGACATACGGAGCCGAAACGTGGACACTCACGGTCAGAGTACTTCACAAATTCAAGGTCGCTCGAGCTATGGAGATGGCTATGCTTCGAAGGACAAGATTCGTGATGAAGATATCCGACAGAGACCCAAGGTAACCGACATAGCTCTCAGGATAAGCAAGCTAAAGTGGCAGTGGGCTGATCACATTTCCCGAACAACCGATAACCGTTAGGGTAGAAGAGTTCTCGAGTGGAGACCAAGTCTAGGCATAGGCCAAGTATGTTTGTTTAGGTCAAATCTTGCAAGCTGAATTAGAACCACTTCCTCTTATCCTATGGATTTGATTTTTTTGCATGTTAGTGTAGTTCCGATAACAATGCATTTTTATGGTAGGCATGACCTGAATCAACATCCAGGAACAGCTCCATATAAAATAACTCTTCAACGGTCAACAGCACAGACACGAAATTTTGTGTACTTATTTTTAAACTTAAGGCGAGGAAACGCTGCCGTTAGCCTACCTACTACAAGTACTATATCTATACAACAAGTATCTTCTGTGTTTAGTTAAAAAATAAGATTTTCTTGGCGTTTGAACTTTGGTATTATTTAGTATTTAATTCCCATACAAATAATTGTATGTCTCGTTTCCAATACCAGTAACATTTGAACAACTCCGCGTGCATCTCCCGCCGCGTTGCGATAAATTACTCTACAATTATAATAATACACTTGAGTACAATAGCAGAAATGTGAGGGGGCGTGCACAATGCAGAGCGTGCTCCAAAATCATTACTCGTACATTACAATTGCTACAAATAGGGTTTATAGAGTTGTCCTCAGATGTTGAATTTATACTAGGTATCTATAGGTTATAGGTATTATTTATATAAGTAGTTTCACAGTCGTTATAAATAATACTTGTATGTTATCGAGCTAGTGAGTGCCTATATATTTAGTTTTAATTTTTAAAAAACAGCCTGATGCATTTACTTACCAAAAGTTTTGCAGATTGATATAATTTCTACCCATATCTACCAAGAAAAACTGTTAAGTATCGATATGAATATCGAAGAACACCATCTAGTCTATATCGTATTACCACCGGTATAAACCAAAATCAAAGAGAATAGAAACATGTAGTAACCAAAGTATCGATACAAGTAATAAGTTTTTCCGAACACTAGTTACAAATTACAACTCGCTGTTGGATGAGTGAGCGGGAATCGCGTTACAACGAATGCAAACAAAGACAGTATATGCAATTATTTACAACAAATTGAGTTAGAAATGAGTTTATCGAGTTAAAAGTAAATTATGAGTCTCTTGTTCCCGATATAACAGGCGGTCGCTGAGCGCAGCCGACTCGGATCTGGAGGATGCAAATGAAAACGAAAACATTTGATTTTATTCATTGACTAGCTGCACCCGCGGCTTCACAAGCGTGGTCATTTCTCTAGGTCAAAAGTACTCTATGTGTAAGACCTAAAATACCATTATACCAATATTTGATCAAAATTCCTTCAGCCGTCAAAAAGATTATAGCGATTGCTCAGCTCCTAATCAACCGATTACCAACTACACCAGTGCTTAAGTCAAACTGTAAGCTATCAATAATGAAAACTGCATCGCAATCGGTCCAGTAGTTTTAACGTGATGCGCGAACAAACAAACATACAGACAAACAGACAGACAAACAGACAGACAAACAGACAGAGAAACAGACATACATGATTAAAAAAATTGTTATATTCTTGTTCAGTAGCTTATTTGAAGTACCGTAGATCATTTTCTTCCAATTATATCTGTACAGACTTTTTCGTACTCATTGCTTTTTGTTTAGGCTGCAGTTATAGCTTCAGTATTGCATAAAGAGTACCATCCAAAAAATATTATTTATTACTTTAAAATTAACGTTACTTTGGACCCCTATCCCGCAGGAATCCTTTATTTTTGCGAGATAAAAAGTATCCTCAATTTTAACCCATCAAATAAACTATGACTGTGTCAAGTTGCATCAAAATCCGTGCAGTTGTTTCAGCGTGATACGTGTTCTTTTAAATAACTTTCAATCCCTATCCTGCGGGAACGCTTTAATTTTTTGGGATGAATAGTATCCAATGTCCTCCCTCGTAGTATGAACACAAATTATACCAAGTTTCAGTTGAATTCATTCAGTAGTTTCGGCTTGATCCGCGGTCAAGATACAGACAGACAGACAGCCACATAGATAGACGCACAGGCAGACATACAGAAAGTAAAAAAAATATGTTTTGGCTTCAGTAACTAATAAAGAGCACAATCCAAAAATATATATTTAAAGTACCTTCAATGTACAGAATTGGACCTGTTACAGTTTTATTATAAGTATAGACTAGCTGCACCCTTTGGCTTTACCCGTGTGTACATTACTCTGGTATATAAGTATATGTAAAATGTGTTATTACCTGTGCCCGCGGCTTTGCCTGCGTGGTAATTTTTGACGGATATAAGGATTCTATAATCCCGTGTGTTATTCTAGAACCAACAGTTCCAATATAATAAAATTTATTTCGGGCGACAAATGTTTATTTATCGATTGCTAGACTTTTACTCATTAGATTGAGATACCAAGTACACCGGTTTTTAAGTAAAACCCTAAGCTATACAACAGTGAAAACCGCATCGCAATCGTTGAAGTAATTTTTACGTGATGTGCGAACAAACAAATAGATTACATACACTTTTTTTTAAATTTCATATTTCAGTATCTTATTTTAAGTCGCCTATATGATTTTAAATTGACAGAATTCTTTTCTGTTTTTGAGTTTTTTTCTAAATTATCTGAATTTGAATTATTGTGACATATTTTGTTATAACAATGTGACGGTTTAATTCAAGAAAAAAAAAGCATTGAAATTGTAAAAATAACGCATAAAACATGTAAATGCATAAAAATACGGAACAAAACATTTCAAAAAGTACGTGATTTCGATCCACGCACGTCTGGGTTGGCAGGCAGAAATACTCCCGCTAAACCAGATAGTATAGTGGCGAGAGAGTCGAAATTATGATACCATTTTAATGTTTTATTTATATTACATTTAAATTACCATAACTTTGAATACCTATCCCGCAGGAACCCTATACTTTTTGGGGATAAAAATAATCCATAATTTTAATACATAATATGTACTTTGACTGTGCCAAGTTACATCAAACTCTAACCAGTAGTTTCAGCGTAATATGTGTTCTTTTAAATAACTTATAACACCTATCCTGCGGGAACTCATGATTTTTTCGGGATAAAAAGTATTCTAAATGTTAATCCATAACATAAGCTATGATTGTGCCAAGTTTCATCAAAATCCATCTGGTAGTTTCAGCGTGATGCGTGTTCAAAGAGACAGACAGACAGACAGACAGACAGACATACAGACAGACAGACAAAAATTAAAAAAATATCCTTATTTTACTCTATATCGATTTTGAAGTTTATCTCAATTATAATTTTTCAAAAATATTTAATGTACAGATTTAGCCCAGTTACAGTTTTATTATAGTATAGATTACCCTTTTATACCTGCTCAAAATCCCAGATACAGCGCTACCTGAAACGAGTGATTTTGAGTCATTCTATTGTTTTGTTGCTACTGTAATGATTCTGAAGGTCATGACTAGGAATTATGTGTTTTTAGAAAGCTAACAGTGTTTACTTTAATTAAATTTAAGTTATATTTGCAACCTAGGTTTTGTTGTACCGCAGAGGACTGTTTACTAGCCTGATGATATGTACCTTCCACAAAAACCCTCAGTTCTGGAAGTTATAGCGTAGTTATATTAGGTATTTATACTGTGGTTATATGCTACGAATATTATTCTTAGGTCTATTGATATAATTAAAGGTACTTAGAAATACAATTAAATTTCAACTGTTATGGTGCGTGAATAACACAAAGTGTCGCGGGAACGGCACGCGCCATACCATATGCTTATCGCAGCGCAATTACACCATTGTGCGGGACAGTCCAGGAATTTTCTCCATTGCATTACGAATTTTTAATAGAATTTAAAGTTAGAAAAGGAAATGCAGGTTGTCATTATTCAGTCATTTTTATATTTCAAGACAAATATAGAACTTTATACAAATTAAAAGGACAGTAAATAAGTATAACTACCGTTTCTGAAGTATTTTTTGCCATAGGTATATGAAATAGGTATAAGAAATATAATTTATTAACCAATGTTACTGCTAATTTTTGGGCAGGCGTAGAGCTTACCAACGACAGACATGCTTGTATTGTCTTACAGTTGTATAAAAAAACTGCGCTGTAGTATCACAGGAGATAGCCACTGTGTCCGACGTATCCTATGTACCTTGCTGCTACAGTTGCCTTCCCAACAATGGGACTCGTTACACTTTGCAAGTATTCCGGATTTACGATCACCAACCACAGCCAACAATAGCAGTTGTTATCGCCCATACCAAAGAGAGAAAACTGTTAAATTGTAGACGGGGTTAGGGTAGGGCGAGTGGGGGCGATTGCCCCCGTAATACCTACTAACTGTTGTGCTATTAACTGTACACTCATGCCAACGATAGATTAAATCCAGCCTTCATAATACGGTTATAAACGCGCAAAATATTTGCGAAGTGTTTTAATAAGCAATACACAGAATAAATAATAGTTCTACGCAATAGGCCAAAGAGATTGAATACTGGGTGAATATGAATATACTTGGTGTCTTACTATTGGAAGACATTATTTTGGTGCTGACTGGTAGCTTGTTGGGAAGTAGAAGTTCAATTGAATTTTATACTAAAACTAGCTTTCGCCCGCGACTTCGTCCGCGCGGACTACAGTTTATCGCGAAAAAAAACATCCTGTGTTTCTCTAGGATATTAAAAATCAATGCAAAAGTAGGTATAGCACCAACGCTCTTGATGATTTTTGATAGACTTGTTATTTCGTTTCCATGGCAGTCGTTCCTTACAATGAATAATCAACAACTATATTGTTACTTACGGTGTTGGATCCATTGAAATCCACACTAATATATAAAAGTGAAAACGTTTGTTTGTTTGTTTGGGGAGTTTTAACGTGATAAAGGCTGGAGGGATTTTGATCAAATTTGGAATGGAGTTAGCTTATACCCTGGAATAAAACATAGGATACTTTCTATCCCGGAAAATGACAAGTTTCGACGAGAAAACTGGAAAATGTTGAATACTCGCTGTAAGGAACGGTTTCCAAGGAAACGAAATAACAAGTCTGTCAAAAATCATCAAAATCTTTGGTGCTATACTACTTTTCATTGGTTTTTAATATCCTAGAAGAACATAGAATGCTTATTTCGCCATAAACTGTAGTCCACTCTGACAAAATCGCGGACGAAAGCTAAGAGCTGTAAAAGTATCTATGCTCATTTATGTACTTATAACATTTTTCTTATCAAAATGCTGATTTTGACAATATAAAGTACCTACTCGCGTTGGAAACACTTACGCTGCTTGTTCGCCTCAGACTAGTTTAAACTGCATTTTCTGGCTTACTGCAAATAAGTTTACTGTCACCACGAAAGATTATACGTATAAAATATAATTTTGACCGGCTTTAACAAATCAGACAAAAAATCTGAGCATGGGATCGCAAGAGCTTTTCTACTATCCTCCAAACGTCAATATATGAAGATACTGTCCTCCAAACTTCAATATATGAAGATGGTACCCTATGATGATGAAGTCAAATCAGAACCACAGAATAAATAATAGTACAAGTACAGAAGGATAACTGAGTAAAGTCATTTATATACATAGCAACTCTCGATACAACGCAATAAAGTGCAATTTAACTCGCACAGCGCTGCGATCTTTCAATTATATTTACCTAGAAGGCGCTCATTGCGTGCAAGCTAGAATGTACCGTATCACTACGCGCGAGAGCTTCCATTGCTCTAACCGTTTCAGAATAGCTGTGTCACTTTTTCGCTCGGCAGGGTTGTATCAAGATATAACTAGGTACTTGTTAAATGTTGATAGTTCAATTAATTACATATAATGACATACTTATCAGAATAGATCTAGTACCTACCTCATTATTTGATTATAACTTAATAAGTATTGCACTTTGATGAATAAAAGGTGACTGTCTGAATTCTATGCTTAGTAATGAATGAAAGAGAAATGGCTACCTATAATAAAATTACAGTATGTAGGTATTTTACGAGACTTTTCAGACCGAATGCTATGCAGTATATTCTAGTTTTCTTCTTGGTACTCATAATTAAGAAAATAATAAAATTTGACAAAAACTTTACGGAAGTAGGTACTTTATCGTAAGCACACGGCGCGCGACTCGTCGAGCGTGTTAGATTATAACATAATATTTAACAATGTAATTAATATTCTCACTAAATAACCTTACCTCTTACGGTATCATAAAATATTGCTTATCAAGCCAAAAGTGACAAACGATTGAATCTATTTGTAAATTTGTCTTTTCTTAGATCTATGGTGAGTTTGTAATCTGTGGTAATAAAAAAATATGTTTCTGAACGAAACCGATAATGTGGTTGAATCTATAAAACAACTTATTATGCAAAAGCTTCAAATTTATGATTATGGAGTTATATAATGATGTTTAAAATGCTTAATAGAGTTATTCATTATTCTAAGTAAAATTACCAAGTCTTTTGTGAAAAGTTGTGTATTTACTAATTAACAATGGCAGATTGTTATAATAACAGAACTCTGAAATATCTGTAATTATAATTCCATAAAAATTATAATGATTTAAAATTGTCATACAATATTTAAAATACGATTATTATGGATATTCAAATGTAAGTAGAAGTGAATTGAACATTTCCGTCACGCCAGATGCCATTGATGATTCCTGATTGGTCGATCTGGTGGAAAAATATTGTGAGGTGGTATGATATTTTTCCGTTATTTTATAAAGGTGGCTTAGCAATGTTCACTTTTACTGTGGCCGTCGCACCAACAGGACTCTGGCAAGTTAAGTACTATTGATATTACTATAGTGTTCTGCTACTGTTTCCATGTCTCATATTTATTATGTGTAACTGATTATTTTGCAAATAGGTACCAAAGAGTATACAAATACTACATTGGTACTGTCAGTTCAATGTGATGTTATTATAACCAATATGGTCAATGTAATTGTGTTCGAAATGATTACGGTCGTAGGTCGGGATCATTTTGTTTAAATGCTATTTTTGTGCCAGGTGTAACTATGGTGATTGTAAAATAATAATAAAATATCACTATGACCAAGTATCACATATAGGTTGTGAGTATGACAATAATAATGTGTTAATTATAATTGTAAATAATGATGATAAAAATATATTCGCTACATAGTTTCTTGCCAGTTTTTCTATGTAGTGTATTCCGAATCTGGTAGTAGAATCAATAAAAATATAACAATTAAATTTCTTTGTTTCTATGAATTCTCCTTAGGTTATGCTATTCTATTCAGTATATTTTAGATAGGTACTAAATTTCTGAGTAATATTTCAAGCTTTTATGATATAGCAACTTGCTTGTATATTGTCAGGTTATGAATTAGTTTCATTTGCTATTTGGTTAAAAGATAAATAAATAACAATACCATAGTGTTGAAACTTTATTAAATATGCTAAACAAGGTTTAGCCTAACCGTAGGCTTATCCTAACCTAAGGATAACATAACCAAACTTAGGTTTGATTTATATACAGTATTAATGATCCCAAGAATCTATCAAGCACATGCTTGGCACTCGACTGAATTCACCGCAATATTGCGGCCGCAAAGTGTAGGTATAATATTTGTACTTGTTGCGGAGTGCGATTGGCCTGTCAGAACTAACATTACACCCTGTGACTTGCTTGATAACAACAACAAATCTTCACTTTGCTGTCCTAGGTGAGGAAGAAAATTTGATAAAGATAATTCGTACTAATATCCATACCAATATTTATAAAAGTGAAACGTTGGTTGTTTGTTTGAGGAGCTTTCACGCGATGCTGGGCGGTTTTTGATGAAATTTGGAATGGAGATAGCTTATACCCTAGAATAAAACATAGGATACTTTTTGTCCCGGAAAATTCCACGAATTCCGTGGAAGTTTCCACGGGAAAACTGGAACATGTTGAATGCTCACTGTAAGGAACGGTTGCCATGGAAAAGAAATAACAAGTCTGTCAAAAATCATCAAGAGCGTTGGTGCCACAGATTAAGTAGTTGACCAACAACAAGCCACAGAGGCCATAACCAAGAAGTTAAGTTAAGTCTACTGTTGCATTGGTTTTTAATATCCTAGAATAACGTAGGATGCTTTTTTCGCGATAAACTGTAGTCCGCGCGGACGAAGTCGCGGGCGGGTAAGCTAGTATGTATATAAAAGTGAAACGTAGCCTGTTTGTTTGTGGGAGTTTACACGTCAAAACGGCTGATTAGATTTTGATGAAAATTTGTATGTAGATACTGTGTTCAACAGAGGCCAATAAAAGGTACTTTTAATCCCAGAAAAATAAAAATTGCGTCGGGAAAACGGGAAAATAATGATTACTCGCTTTCACACCAAAACAGTTATGAAGAAATTTTAAATACAGTTGGGTAGGTACTGTAAAACACGGAAATCAATATAAGATTCATTTATCCTAGAAAATTTAAAGTTGACATGGGTAATCGGAAATATTTGGTGGTTTTCATCGCTTTCATGTTAAATCAAATCAAAATGGCTAAACCGATTAATATAAAATTCTATACACACTCTAAAAATATATTTTTTATCCCGGAAAAAATTATAATCCCGCGGCTAAATCGTATTATGTTGATAACATTTTGCACATAGGAATTACAGGTACTGTACATACTACAATACAGAGATAAACATAACGTACATTCATCACGAAAAAAGGTAAGTGAAAACAGAAATACCAGAAAATAAAAAAAAAACAGGGGGAAGATCGTAAATCTAAAAAGTCTTAACAGATTTTCATGAAATTTTGTACATAGGTACTATACAATATAAAATACATTTACCTCTACATTTTAAAAGGTAGGTGAAAAATCAGGAAAATATTGATTGATTGGTTGTATTCGCTAACATCTCAAAACATGTTGGATAACGTTGAATACGCGGGCAAAGCCGCGTGTCACAGCTATATCATAATTTTTAATTATTTAGGTAGGTATACATATTTTTGAGGGATCCGTAGTCCACTACGATCTATTATAATAAACCCTTCTATGAAGTATACCTGCAATGAAAATTATTTCGTACTATTACTTGTACTAATTATTCTGTGCTAAACAGAAAAACTGTGAAAAACACTTCGACCAATATAACATAATTGGTCGAACAAAAAACTGTATGGCCGGATATGTAGACCTTTATTAATATGATATCTAAAATATTAGTATGGATTTTGACAGATTTTATGATAATTAGTTCTAATAATTGACGTCTGCGGGTATGGCAATAAAAAACGTCTATCTTCTACCCGAACACTATACCACAAGTAACGTATACTGCTAACCACAAGAAATGGAATTCTAAAATACACTGGCCTTTAAAACTTAGTACCACACATTTAAAATCAATTGTTTTTTTATTAAATTACGATACGATACGATCTATTATAATAAACCCTTCTATGAAGTATACCTGCAATGAAAATTATTTCGTACTATTACTTGTACTAATTATTCTGTGCTAAACAGAAAAACTGTGAAAAACACTTCGACCAATATAACATAATTGGTCGAACAAAAAACTGTATGGCCGGATATGTAGACCTCTATTAATATGATATCTAAAATATTAGCATGGATTTTGACAGATTTTATGATAATTAGTTCTAATAATTGACGTCTGCGGGTATGGCAATAAAAAACGTCTATCTTCTACCCGAACACTATACCACAAGTAACGTATACTGCTAACCACAAGAAATGGAATTCTAAAATACACTGGCCTTACCACACATTTAAAATCAATTGTTTTTTTATTAAATTGCTTGGCTCCTACTTATCGGATTGAGATACCAAGTTCACCAGTTCTTATGTCAAAATATAAGCTACACAACAGTGAAAATAGCATCGCAATCGGTCCAGGTTTTAACGTGATGCGCAAACAGACAGAAACCATTTTTTTTTCTAATGTGTAATAAACTATGATTTCAAAGTTTTTTTTTATTTCGTAACTGGGACTTCTATAGCTTAGCAAAAATTGCAATTTTAAAAGTGTGGTACTATGTTTTGATGGCCAGTGAATAATACGAGGGCCGCTATTTCGCATGTCAGTTTACATAATAACGCCCGTTAAATTTTAATCGCATTCGTCTCGGCTCGCCTTCCAATTTGAATACAATATGAGGTACGACAGTGAGCTTTAATTTGTGTCGATCGGAAAATTGGTATTGCTGATATTCGATATGGCCTACTGTATGTCGGGTTACTGTCTGATTCACGCCGGATCAATAAAATTGATCATTGTCCATCATGTTGAAACTTTTTCATCATCATCATTAAATTCATCATGAGCAGTCAGACAATGTGTTCCTCACATACATAGCTGAACATTCATACATACATGGCATAGGCCTCTCCCAAAGCACGTCACTAAGCGCGATCTTCGGCTTTCCTCGTCATTATTGTCACTGTCAAGTATATAGGCTTTCGATGATGGTGATGATATCCCACTTCGCATTCTTCTTCCGTCTGAAGTTTTTCCGATTTTTACATGTTCTGCATCAGTAAGTATCTTGGTGAACACCAAAAAAATCAAGAAACTCAAATCAAGAGACACTAGACACTAGTGCTATAAGGTAAGGTAAGGTGAGCACGAGGTTAGGTTTTGCAAATGTTTTTTTGGCGCTATCTGCAATTAATATTATTATTTTTTACCAAATTTTAAACTTTTCTCCTTATGATTACAATCCAAAGTTTTCATAATTATATTGCTCATGGAGCAATATTTACAAAAATATACTGTTGGTACTGAGTACCTATCTACCCTCAATTTTTATTAAATTATATTTTACTTGCACGCAATGGAGAGAGCTATGCTCGGTGTTTCACTACCTGATAAAATCCGAAATGAGGAAATCCGTAGAAGAACGAAAGTTATAGACATAGCTCTCAGATGTTGCAAGTTGAAATGGCAATGGGCAGGCCATATAAGTCGCAGAACCGACAACCGTTGGGGAATAAAGGTTCTCGAATGGCGACCACGAACAAGCAAGCGAATCCAACTCGGATGGGCAGCGTTCGGGAAATTACGCCATATCTTCTCGTCGCAGATTCCGCAGAGCCACAAGACGAAAGTTTATAATCAATGCGTGTTGCCAGTGATGTCGTACGGCACTGAGTCGTGGTCGCTAACTATTGGTCTCATACACAAGCTCACAAGCAGCGTGCAATGGAGAGAGCTATGCTCGTTCACTACGTGATATAATCCGAAATGAGGAAATCCGTAGAAGAACGAAGGTTACCGACATAGCTCTCAGAATTTGAAAGTTGAAGTGGCATTGGCAGGCCATATAGTTCGCAGAACCGACAACCGCTGGGGGATAAAGGTTCTTGAATGGTGACCACGAACAAGCAAGCGAAGTGTGGGGAGACCTCCCACACGATGGACCGACGACATTGTAGCCATCGCAGGAAGTAGGTGGATGGAGGTGGCACAAGATCGTTCATCATGGCGCTCTTTGGGGGAGGCCTATGTTCAGCAGTGGACTTCTAAAGGCTGACATGATGATGATATTTTACTTCAGGTTAGTCCTTTGTTTTGTCTCAGAATAAATAATAGTTTTGTGACGTGCAATAACAGTAGCTACAACTTGTCAATTATTGTCATTCATTCATTATGAAATGATATATTATGTATTTGATACTTGTTCTTGTCTATGTATGATGTTTTTTATTTTTTGTTTTTGTTTAACTGCCCGTTTATCCGTGCCGTGATGTTACAGAATGGTCCCAGCGGAAGACCAGCGCTGGTCGTTTTACGACCAACACTATGCTGAGCTGGGGCCATTTTGCAAATAGTTAATTTAGACGTATATTTGACCGAGCGAGCGCGAAGCGTAAGCGAAGCGTTTTCGTTTCAGCTTGGGTAAAAATGCTTTCGTATGTCCGGATCTCTGTTCTCCTCTAAAGGTCGCATTTCTCAATCTGATCTAGACGAAACTTCATACCAATACTTGTATACCAATACAGGTTAAATGAAGTTTTTGAATTTTTTTAGTCGTCGGGGATTTTTGATTGGGGGGTACTTCCCCCAAAAAGGGGTAAAAAAGGGGCTACTGAATATCTCCGCCTTATTTGATCCGATTTCGATGGTTCTTTTTTCATTTAAAAGATAGTAACTTTAAATTGGTCTCATAAAAATTTGGTGAAGATCTGATGAGGAGCTTCGATGCGCCTGATGAGCAGAAGAGCTCCTCAAAATGCAGTAAATTTCTCACTTTTAGGTTTCTATCTGTGGAATCAGCCCGTTGCTCACTAGGTAGGGATTGATGGAGCGCCTTGGTTATTAATGTTAGTTTTACATTAAGGTAACTAGATGGCGCTACTGTGCTCCGCTAGATTGCAAAAAGTTTGTGCGCGCGAGGTGTACAGCTCACAGAGTAATATATATCTCCACTAGTAGATATATATTACTCTAATTAAGTAATATTAAGGTTATTTTTTTTATCTCTTATGTCAGTATTCTAAAATGTTATTTTTTGCAAATAAGTTTATTGTCTTCTTTTCTTCTTCTTCTTCTTCAATAAATAATAATCTGATCATATTATTATTTGAACAACGAGCTATGCTGCGCTTTGTTTGGGATCTTATTTCGACATGAAATCCGGAATGTAAATATATCCGCAAAAGAACTAAAGTTACCGACATGGCTCTTAGACACACAAAAAATTGTAAAAAAATAATTATATTGAAGCAAATTGAAGTGGCAATGGGCATCGTAGAATCGATGACAATCATGCAAGAAGGCTCAAATGGTGAACAGCACGGACCGGAGTACGGAATGTAAGGCGGGTGAGCACACGAGGTAATATAATTCGGATTTCCGAACAGAATCGCATTTCCAGCACAACCATGATTATAAAGCTTAGATGTTCCTTCAAATTACATTTTAACTTAAAGCTGGGAAAATCTCCCAATTCCCCTCCCATTACTATGAAAAAGGAATCTTATCTCTTATAGCCTTGCGCCTCCCAATAACCGTTACCTTAAATAGGTAATTACAGCTTTAAATAATGTAAAAAGCACGCGTCGAGCCGAGGTCAGTGACCCCGCCGGTCCTCAATGAGGCAGAGGAATGGTAGGCAATTAGTTTAATCACCTCTCACACGTCTGTTGCTGCCTAGATAAGCTGAGCTGGCGCTATTTGGACGGACGAGATTAACATTTTCGCTTTTGTAGAATCGATCGTGTTCTTTGTTCTCTACCTGTAGGTATGGATAGATAGATGGAGTTGTGCCATTTCCAAATTTGCCATAAGTTATAATTTTATGCAATTTTGAAGTGAACAAAGTAAAAATATGTAGCTTACTTCCGCTAAACTGTTTGTCAGCCAAATGATAAATGGAAAAACAAAACTACAATATTTTAAATGGAATAAATACAATACATAAAAACCCACGCTAACCAACCCTTACCAAAAATGAAACTATCATAAAATAAAAAGACAAGGCCAAGATGCGAGAAAATATACACATATACAATTTTGAAGTCTTTAATTCATATAATGCTTTTACCACACACCTACACAAATAATTTGCTGTCATGCATGTGTGATATCAAAATTCTGTTGCAAACGAAACTTTTACTCCATAGGGTTAAGCGATATGTGCTGCCACGCCTTTGCAATTTCAAAGGCCTTAGAAGGTAACAAAGGCTTGATAATTTAAACAAATAACGTTACAAAACATAATATTATTATTATTATTTTTTTCTAATTCCTCGAAACTTGAGCTCTCTAAAACCATTTCAATATCGTTCGACACAATACCGTCCACCGCCCACAAGCCGCTGGCTATTGTTCCACATATGAAAGAGCACTATTTGTCCCAGTCCGCGGTTTTGTTCCACTCCACATTAGTTATTACTACGAGCTTTACTTACACGCCACTAGTGGAAGAACGACGTATGCCCCTTGAAAATGTATGAAAGGTGCGTCTTTTTGAAACTAATCCTGCTACTAGTAGAAGAAAGACATATGTGCCGTACGAAAATTGAAAGTGCCGTCATTATGCATATGTTCTTCAATATATCCAAAAGACTCAAAAAGGCAAGTGAATGAATGATCTTCTTGGCAGCGTGTGGCACAAAAAAATAAAGTGAGGTAAGTAAGCAACGCTGAATGTACTATCTATCAAAGAAAACAAATTCTAGTAATCGGCGTCTCGGCTTGCAGTGGTAACAAAATGAAAATAGTGGAAAATCACACGGTACCAGACCTAGCCTTGACCAAGGATTCACTTTAGGTACACAACACTCGGAGATGGGATAATAGAAGCGAAGTTCAAGGTTCCTTGAATTTCTATGTCCCATGGACAGGAGCGTCCCTGAGTGTCGTTTCAATAAATCGATCTATAAGATTCTAAAAAAATGGTGTAACCTGGGTAGCCAATACCCAGAGTGCATAACCGCAGTAATCCTGTATCACAATGATTTTGAAAGCTATAAACGCCTAATAGACCGATTTTTCAAACAATACAGACCAATGGTCACATTCACAATGCTTGAAACATCAACAACAAATGAAAAGTCTCATCTATGTGAAATGGTAAATTAGATTGTAACTTTTAAACTTTCGCGATTCTAACACATACAGACACACATTCTAACACATTTTGACAGTTGTGTCAGAACACTAACGACATTTTCTGACATAGACCACTACGCGAACACTTGATTATCACGGGATTCCAGGACGCAGCCAACTTGAAACCATCCTCCCGGTAGAAAGAGGGATAAAACAATTGAAAGAAATACGAATTAAATAATTACAAAAAAAAAAACAATTTAATAAAATAAAATTGGAGAGTATTTTTATTTTTTTATTATTGTATTATTATTATTTTAAATTAGATAATGACTAACTTAGTCACGTAACGCGATTCTTACACCGACACTATAAGCACGGAGGTGTCAGTCCACTCTTTCCATCACTGCACTACGGGGCCTGCCAGCTTCGACCAATATATTATATTGGTCGGAGTTTATAACCGTATTTTAGGTACCTAAATGTTCAAACTCCATTCCAAAATCTTGACGCCAGTTTCAGATCAGGTCTTCGCATCATACCCTCTTATTTGAGGTTACGAAGAATGCCCTCGAAATTGAACAATTAACCATACTACAAGCTGCAGTACTGACCGAGATCGTCCCTTGTCAGAGCTCAATATCTTGGGAAAGGCTGCACTGATTTCTTCCAAACAAAAATATGAATGATCTCGCCAACTTCAACTTCTTCAACAAAAAACCGCACTTAAATCGATCCATCGGCTTGGGAGCTAAGATCCTACAGACAGACAGACAAATGCTTTAAACATACAACCTTTGCTATAGAAAGCAGGAAATTAAGACAACAAGTAAAATTTATATAAAAATATAAAAAAATACGACTGCGAACAAAATTATTGACTACGAGCTGCCCGCGGGGCGCAGCTAGTATTGACTACGAGCTGCCCGCGGGGCGCAGCTAGTATTGATATAAATTTATTTTTTAATTTGCAATTGTTATTTTGCAATTGCAATTAATAAGGTAAAGTAAAATATGTACTAAAGTATAATACATTAACTTGAACAATCTAAAGTTGAAAATTTTGTAACAAGCTTAGAAGACAATTGCTACTGTTTAGTGAAAAAAAATATATATTTTTGAAATGGTCTTTTAAAGACCTTCATTTTGATAGCCCACTTTATAGGTTTTGGACATTTTCTGTTCCGTCGGAAATACAATATGGCAGCTGTGAGCCGCCATATTAATTTTATTGACATTTCATATATATCCTCTAGCACTCTCGTGATCAAGACGAGTCCAATGATACCTCATTTATCAAAATCCATCAAGCCGTTTAGGCTGTAGGACACGCCTAAGAAACGTACAAACAAACAAACATACATACAACCCAAAACATAACCCTCCGTACAATCGGGTAAAAACTGTTAGTCATTCTTTTACAACCAAACCTTAATATTCTGCTTTCTCCGATGTCTAATGAATGCCAGGTTATGCAGCATCATCCTCAGCTCAGTTCTATCTAATTGATTGGAAGTACAAAACCCTTTTTGTTCCCGTTTGTTAATCAAGTGCGCAAACAAAACGAGTGAAGTGAATCGAACTTCTAGCTATATCACATGAAGTTTCTTGTACTTGCCAAATCGACGAAGATTTCTTGAAGAAAAAGAAACTAATGCAATAAAAAAGTTTATGGTACTCGTAGTTCTTACATCGTTTATGGTACTCGTAGTTCTTACATCGCTTATGGTACTCGTAGTTCTTACATCGTTTATGTCTCGACGAAGCAACTACTGGTGCAAAAAAGTACATGTTACAAAATAGAATCTCCTTTCTTTTGATTCACTGTAATCTTCAATTAGCACTAAGAAAACTTCTATAAAAAATATGTCCAATTACATGTAAACAGTCCGGTCTTTCTGCGTCCTCCCTTCCCTAGTCAAATCTGTCCGAAACCTACGAGTATAATTTTGTATGCGGCTCTCGTGCCCAGTATCGACCGACCTACACCCGTGTAGATAAGCCCCTTTTCTTCCGTCCTTATCGGCCCTGACTGCTTGTCGTACGATTAATCCTCGCGGAAGATATTATGTCGAATACGAATGAGTTTCTTATGGAAACTGTGCGGAGTTTGAGGATCTACGGTTGAGGTGAGGTTTAAGGGCATTTTTTACGTAGGTATCTTGCAAACTACTTCCTTCACGACAGCTTTATTTACTATAAGTACAAGATACAATATCACGTCTTCTAGGTATTATGATAGCACTGGAAAATTTGAAAATCTTAGAACCTAAAACATGGTTAATCCAATTGCAGAAACATTTCTCTAAGTCTATTTAATTTTTCTAGGCATGTATTCACTGAGAAATAATGTTTCAGATACAGTTTCTGAGACATCACGTAGATGTGTTTACAGGAACAATGTTTCGGAAACTCTGCCGTCCAATCCACCACTCATCAGTTGTTTTATATGCTTCTAGGCATACATATTATTTGGAATGTAATATAGATCATAACACTTACACTTAAAATTTTATCATGTAATGATTACTTGCTGTTTTGTGTGCTAATAAATAAATAAATATGTATATAATAGTACTAGTTTTCCCGCCCGCGACTTCGTACGCGCGGACTACTGTTTATCGCGAAAAAAAGCATCCTATTTTCTTCAAGGATATTAAAAAACAAAAAAAAAAAAGTACAAAAGTAAGTACCTATAGCACCAATGCTCTTGATGTTTGTTGACGTTCGTTTCCATGACAACCACAGATCATTCTGTGATAGCAACCGTTCCTTACAGTGATTAATCAAACATTTTCCAGTTTTCCCGTGGAAACTTACAATTTTCCGGGAAAAAAGTATCCTGTGTTTTATTGCAGGGTATAAAGTATCTCCATTCTAAATTTTATCAAAATCCGTCCATCCGTCCACGTGAAAGCTCCCCAAACAAACAAACAGACCACGTTTCACTTTTATATATTTGGTATGGATGGATATTCGAAAAAACCCTGAAATCTATGCTGATGAAAAAGGGCTATTTATTATATTATCAACGAATTTATGGAAGACAAATGGAAAACATAATTATTGGTAAACGAGAGTATATAAACCCTTGTTATTAATATTATTTAGTGCTATTTGAAGAAAGTTTATTTAATTAGGATAGATGATTTGTTTAAAATAACAGCTGTGATACCTACTGAGATTACGAGAAAATAATTACCTAGGTACCATAAAAAATAATACGATATAATTATAAGAATAACTACCTGGTTAAATAATGAGTATCTATATTTATTATAATTAATAGTTAACTTATAGTGTAAGTTCTTAACATGTACCTTTCTTATTACAATTCTTATTACATAATAAGAATTGTTCCCTCTCCTCTATCTATTTGCGACACCCTAGCAGGGTCTTTGTACTTACAAGCCGTATGTGTCTTATTCATAGGTCTAACTACGAATGTTTGTACATTGTGCAATATATATATATATATAAGTAAATAAATATTTCGCCCGAGGAGGTAGTGTGTTTGGGTGCTGCGTACATTTATTTGCAAGCGATGTCTAGTGGAATGAAAAGAAAAAGTTGATGGGTAGTTTCTATTTTTTACAAGATGTGATAAGTGATTTACGCTCATTCAATCCCATAATATGCGCTTTGTTTCAAATATTTCAATTAATTAAAAAATATATAATAAAATGACCCATACCAGCTCCATGTTTAATAAACTAATCCACACTCGTTACCTATGCATCTGTTTCCAATCTGATTTGTTTCTGTGCTCCGCGCCCGTTAAACACTGTGTTTACCGAAACAAAATGATGTGTTTTTGAAATTATTTGGTTCAGAAACACGTATATGTAGTTTCTGAAAGTGTTTATAAACAAAAGTTTCTCAGGCTTGTCTACATAGTTAGTCTAATATAAAATCTTTAATCTAGTACTTCAATAAAAGTCCTAAAGCTGTTCTAACTTCCTCCATTACTCACAGTCCAATCAAAAACGTCTACAAAATTGCTTTATTACTTACACATTTCACCACAAAAGTTAACAGTAACACCAAAGTAATCAGGATTAATTTAATGCAAAAGGGAAGTTGTCGACGACCGCAGATTACTTTTAACTTCTAATCTCTCTGATATCCGGGTGAGTTTAATTTTCGTCGAATTTCCACCCCTGGAGAGTTTTCGGCAGTTCGCGCTGAAGGTTTTCACTCACCGCGAGCTTTGATGAGACTCGTTTTCCCACCTCGAAGTATATTTTCGTTGGTAATTAATCACAAAACAAGGTGTGATTCACAGTGTTTCAGACGCCGCGGTTGCTAACCTACCCAAAAATCACGTGCTTCTCAATTACTATAAATAAATAAAATAATGATTAAAATATCGAAAAGACATCTAATAAATATCTCGAACGCTTGATTATTTTTACCCGACAACGGCGAAGCAAGGGAAGAGTGATGAGTTTAACAGTCTATGTATTTATGTATGTATGTATGTATGTATGTATGTATATATATGAATGTGGATATGTGGATGTTCCACAATAGCGTCGCCCCGATTGGTACGATTTTGACATGCGAGGGGTCAATCGATTCGTCTTCAGATATAGAGTGTCATAAGCTATTTTTTTTACCTGACTACGGTGAAGCAAAGGAAGGTTCAAACTAAAAACTTGGTCCGGTTTTGACAAGCGAGGTATCAATCGATTCGTCTTCAGATATAGAGTGTCTTAGGCAATTTTTTACCCGATCGCAGTCGGGTTTTAGTTTTTGAACTTATTTCTTGTTTATTCCGTGGATTTTCATTTCCAGGACGCTATGGAAAAAATCTTCGCGTTTCATTCTTTTTCATCTCAAGAATGTCTACAAACTACGTGGGTTACACCGACTATTATTTATTCTGTTACCAAGCGGTAGGTACTATTACCTAGCTACCGGCTTATCCCAAAAAACGTACAAAAGTTTAATTTGACTGCTATCTCCATAACTGCTCATCAAGTAAAATCAAATGACGTTTAACCAAACACTCAAGCGAAGTGTGGCCCGTTCCTTACCGCCGTTAATTTCGTCGCCGTACGATGCCTGTTTATTTTACCGGAAGAAAACTAATTGAGCGTGCTCCAGACAATACTGGTAAGACTTTGATTAATTATATTTACTATGTTTATATTATAAAAACGGTTCAATGGTCTGTAAGTTTGTAACGAGTTGAGGGTGGAAGGAGATAAAGTACATTAGTATCCATAATAATGTATTTTTTATTGTAATGCCCAACCATCTACCTGAGCATCTGTTTTTATCATCGCCTATTACGTTCCCACTGTTGGGATACAGGTCTTCTCTCTCAGAGAGAGAGAGAGAGAGAGAGAGAGATATATATACATATATACATATATATATATATATATATATATATATATATATATATGTATATATATATATATATGTATATATATATATATATATATATATATAGAGAGAGAGAGAGAGAGATATAGAGATATATATATATTCTTGGACATAACTGTTTTTGATGTTCCCCTTCGCCGTTTTTGGAGATTTTCCTTCATCGTTTCCGGAGGTTTCCCTTCACCGTTTTCGGAGGCTTCCCTTCACCGTTTTTGGAGGTTTCGCTTCACCG
Source organism: Alsophila aescularia (assembly GCA_946251855.1). Classification (NCBI taxonomy): domain Eukaryota; kingdom Metazoa; phylum Arthropoda; class Insecta; order Lepidoptera; family Geometridae; genus Alsophila; species Alsophila aescularia. Next base: position 27,003,879 of record OX276377.1, read on the forward strand.
CATTTGGATGTTTCCCTTCACCATTTTTAGAGGTTTCTCTTCACCGTTTTCGGAAGTTACCTTTCACTGTTTTCGGAGCTCATAAATTTACGACATAAGTCATTGGTACAGGGTCGAGATTTTGAACTGGGTGGCGCTGAATGTTGGAGCATCTATACTTACAACCCCTTGGCCACTACCGCTCAAGTAAATATTTTTTTACCCTGGCTTTTGTTACCCTCCAGGACTCAAGTCAAACAATCAGCACGTCCACAGTGATTTGATGGACATACCCAAGTTTAATTCACCGTTTTGAGCGAATACTTAATCCTGTTGCCTGGAAGAGATCGCTTTTAACGATAAGGCCGCCCATTGTGACACTTCTTCTGCTATTGTTCCTTTATTTTTTGTTGATTTTGTTTGTGGTGTGTGCAATAAAGAATTTATCTATCTATCTATCTATCTATCTAATCTGTTTATAACAACACTAGCTGTTCTGCCCTAAGGCTCCGCTCATAGTTTTCTTGTTATCAATTTTCCCAGAGTAACTAGCTAACTACTAACTGTGCTTATCAAGGCCTTCAATTTGATACCAAACCTAAAAAAAAAGAAAAAAAATAAGTTTTTTTCGATTTTGTAAATGGTGCACTACGCCGCCATTTTTTTTTTTTTCAAATTTAAAAGTTATGGTATAATAAAGAAACTCACATACATATACGAATGCTAACAACAATACACTCCATTTTTTGGGCAGTCGTGTATAAAATACCCTAGGTCCATCAGATATGGATTGTTTTGTATGAGGTAGGGCTGTCCTCTGGTGTCAGAGTTTGTCAGTTCGTCACCCAGCACTGAGCGATGGAAAACCGCACATAATTTCGAAAAGTCATTGGTGCGGAGCCTAGGACTGAACCCGATATCGTTGGATTCTATTCTTATTCTTTCTATCAGTGAAAGCATTTCAGAATGGTATTTTGAGATATTACCCGTGTAATCATAGACAACTGCATTATTACTCACGTACTCTTTGGCAGTAGACGGAACTAACGTATTTGTACTATTATTTATTCTATGACTAACGTTATAGTATGAAACAATGTAAATTTTATGTTCATGGACGCTCGGTAAGGGCACGGGTAAGGGGCGCTTTGAATCGACACAAACCGTAACAAACAAACAACATTCTTTACCTGTTTAGAGGTATATACTATACTAGTGTAGAAGTGTGAGAGAACATTTTGAATTACCTTTTCTGCCGCAAAATGTCTTGCAACTAGAATCAAACCAGCACCCGCCTTCCTTGTTTACAACCGCGCCACAGATACTGTATACTTACATTATAAAAACGGCCCAACGGCCTCTCCATCAAGCCAAGTGCGAGGATAATAAGCTCGAGGGTGGAATGGGAGAAAAAGTAATATAAAGAAGTCCATAAAATTATGCGAGAGTAATTTTAACTTGCGACTGAATGCGGGCGCTTGACCTCGGATTTAGATGGGAAAACTGCGTGGATTTTCTTTCCGCTGAGTTTATCTGTTTGTACTAAGAATGTAAAACTGGTTTATTTTCAGGCAGGGATGCTCCATTGCATGGGAAAGGCCTCCCTTCCTTCTTTCCATATTTTACGACCTTGTGCTTTTGAGGGTCCAGTTCGTCCTGCCATCTCCTGGTCCTGCCGCGACCACAGAATAAATAATAGTACAATCCGCGATGTTATTCGACTGGTTAAGAAGAGACAAGTATCATCCTAACACATAATATTTGTGTAAAAATGAATTTAAATGGATTCTCTTAATTTCTACCTCCTACTCCCCCGTCAATTCCCCGATGCAAGGGGTCGGAAATGTCACGGAATTACTTTGCCTCTTTATGATGTTGTTCCATCTATTAGGTGGCACCTACTCCGACTTTCGTTGACTATGGCATCGGATCGGATACTAAGTACTTATCTTTGATATTTTCTTTGTTTCTCTATTTTGGTAAATATCAGTCTTTAATGAATAAGTATCAGACCTATGTCTGCAACAACCATTGCAACACCAGCACGTCGACGCTCAAGATACTACACGTAGGTGATATATTTCCACAAACAGGTAATTCCAACACACACGTGTGCCGCATAATTTATGCCCGTGGTTCAATGTAACACTGACAGGAACATTTCGTGTAAAGGCCTGAAGCAAACGAAGTGTCGGATTACGGAAACCTTTGAAAGCGTACAAAAGTCGATCCGGGGATATAGAGACCTATCGAAATTGCGAGTGGGGATTCTCTTTAAGAAGAGCGAACGGAAAGAAAATCAAGTGAAGTAGGATAAAATACGAAGGTTTTATGGCAAATAATATGCAACAAAATCTAAATCATAATACAACATCAAAGATTTCGATGGAAATATGAATAACTTGAAATTATGATTTTAGTTCAAACTACCTACCTCTATAAACTATCTCTATGAAATACCTCTATAAAGGGCTGTCAAGTCTGGGAAAATTACTTGGCTGAAATAGTAAACGCAAAGATAATTACTAACATGAGTAAAACAAACAGACTAAACCTTCACTTCACACCTCAAGTTTTTCCCTAAAGTAGGGTTAAACTTAACACCAACCCCGACGTTCCCTGGACGAGTCAGCGAACTCGAAGCTCAGGTTACACCGTTGTAAAGCATCGGCTGAACCGCACTGCCGCTGAGCCTAATGTGGCGAAAACTTTTGCTTGATTAGTAGGGAAGTGCAGGATCCCTAACCTTTCGTTAAATTATATAATAAGTACGCAACTGTATATCCTGACTCCTGAACTACATTTTTTACTAGTTCGGAAGCATACGATGCCTTTTTACATGACTGCCCACAAAAAGGAGTGTAATGTGTTTAGGATTCATGTATGTTTGTATGTATGTATGTATGTATGTATGTATGTATGTACTATGTATGTATTAATGTGAGTTTCTTTATTCCACCATAACTTTTAAATGCCTGAACAGATTTAAACGTACCTATGGGGTATTGTTAGAATCCTTAAATCCCCCCAAAAGTAACACAGGCAATTTTATTTTAAAACGTTTAATATGGTGGCAGTACGGCTCCATTTTCTAATTCAATATATATAATTTTTCTTCGATTTTTACAATATGGGTATCATACGTTTAAATCTGTTCAGGCATTTAAAAGTAATGGTGGAATAAATAAACTCACATACATACAAACATACATGAATGCTAAAAACATAACACTCCTTTTTTTGGGCAGTCGTGTAAAAACAATATATATATTTTTATTTTTTGTAATAAATAGGAAAATCGGCGCAGGCAAGAAGGTTTGGAAAAGGGGGACACCATACCGCCAAATCGAAAGTGAAACATTTAAGATATGCCGAAAAACAATGTTCAATGACAATGTAAACAAGACAATGTGAAACGTTGGAAACATTCCAGCTACACTTTAAAACTCCGTGCAATACCTTTTGCTCCCCCTTTAATACCAGGAGTGAGGCGGCCGTCGTCACTTTCGTTTTGGACTACATTTGGAGCGCCTCGTCGCCGCCGGAGGGGCTCCGTCGACGGCTCATTTAGCTAAATACCCGCGCACGGGAGACAACTTTGGTATTTGTATTGTATTCTGTTAATGGAGTATTTCTTCTTCAAATTGGAATTGTTATTTTTTACTATACCTATCTTGAGTCTATGACGGTCGTTGATTCAATCGTCTAGTTTGTTTGTTGTTAGTTTTATTTAAAGTTAAGCAAACGGCTATGACGACGACCTGCGAAAGGCGGCGGCAGAAACTGGATGAGAAGAGCCGAAGACCGGGCTCTGTGGCGTTCATTGGGAGAGGTATATGTCCAGCAGTGGACGGATAGAGGCTGATGATAATGATGATGACAAACGGCTAACAAACTCACAAGTAAGAAGATCAACCGAGTATGGAACTATTTTGAAGTCCTGCATCTGGGAGTGTTTATGACGGCAAGCAGCAACGCGCGCTACAACTGTCATGCTGGGGCTACATTATCGCACGGTAATTCGTGTCGCGTTGTCGCAATAAAAACATTGTCGCATATGTTGCGGCGGTAGTGCTCGGCCATAGTGGAACCAATTCGTGTAGTCATATAAATGAACATTATATATTTTTCATCTAATATACAATACGAAAAACCAATCATCACTATAACCATATACCTACTGCATATCAACACCAAACTATCAGAAAATTACTCTGAAACAATACTATCGATTTGTCACCCGCCATGAACTAAAGGTACGTACTAAGGTGTATACACACCACCGAATCAATAACTTACCGCGATGTTAACGAATATTCAGAACCTGCGGCTTTCAAGGCTTCATTATGCAAAGTAAGGAGGGCTCACACTACCTACAATGTGAAGTGTGGTCGGTAAACACATGTACCTGCTTACTTGCGGGGTTGAAGGTTGAAAAGCTTTTTGCCCGTACCAGGGCGGTCGCACTCCGCAACAAGTACAAATATTATACCTAAACTTCGGGGCCGTAATATTGGGGTTCATTCAGTAGAGTGTCAAGCGATGTGCGCTCGATGAGTCGCGCGCCGTGTGCTTAACGGTTAAGTACCTACTTACGTAAACTTACGTAATATGTTTGACAAATTTTATTCTTTTCTTAATTATGAATACCAAGGAGAAACCTAGAAGGTACTGCATTCGGTCTGACAAATCTCGTAAAATACCTACATACCGACATTTTATTACGTAGGTAGCCATTTCTTTTTCATTCATTATTAAGCATCAAAGTCAGACAGGCACCTTTTATTCATCAAAGTGTATGCTATTATGATATAATCAAATAATGAGGTACTAGGTCTATTCTGATAAGAATGTCACTATATGTAGTTAATAGAACTATCAACATTTATAACAATAAGTTATAAAACAATTCATTTTTACATAATTGTTTAATCAGTTACAATATCTAAGTCATATTATATCACAGAATAATTACTAGTACAAGTACCTAGTCATATCTTGATACAACCCTACCGAGCGTAAAAGTGACAGAGCGATTCGGAAACGATAAGAGCAATGGAAGCTCTGGCGCGTTGTGATACGGTACATTCTAGCCTGCACGCAATGGGTGAGCGCCTTCTAGGTAAGTATAATTGAAAGCTCGCAGCGCTGTGCGAGTTAAATTGCACTTTATTGCGTTGTAGCGAGAGTTGCTATGTATTTAAATGACTTTACTCAGTTATCCTTCTGTACTTGTACTATTATTTATTCTGTGCCCGTACAGGTTTTTCAGGCGGAAAGGGCGTGATTTTGCGGTGACACCTCACCTCACACTGACTTTTGTAAAGGGTTTCTACAAAATAGAAACGTATTATAACTAAGGGATTCATAAGATTTCCATGGCCGCTCAGCAATTCAAAGACTTAATGACGTAAGTCCTAATATTCGCTTATTTAACTTCTGGCATCAAATCTTTAAATACAAAAGGGTGTAATTAGTAAACAACGTATCGAAACGAAACATACGTCGAAAATGACAGCGGTTTTCTTTTTTTTTACTATATGCAATTTTTTATTAAGATACTACATACAAGATACATGTGACAGAAATGCATAAGGACAGATTTTCCGAAACTGTAAAGGTTGTTTTTGTTATAATTTAAAGGACGAAGATCCTTTCCTTACACCGTATGCCCATGCCCTTAGGCACACTATTTTTATTTTAGTTTACACGGTTTCAATTAACATTAGCTTACCCTTGGTTTGGAATTGGAACCCGGAGTACAATGGCAAAGTCTCTGTCGGATGTCAACACTACCAATTTAAAATCAATAGATCCTCAAGTCACGCGGTTTATAAAGGCGCAGGCAGAACCCCTGCACCATTAGGATTTGATAATCAACGGTTGAAAAGTTTCATGACAATCGGTTACGATTAAAAAATAAATATCGAAAGAAGCAAACAAAATATACAAGCTGATAACTATGTCCATTTTCTGCACCGAAGCACTATTGTTTATAACTGAAGTGCCTTGGTTCGAACCTGCTATGATTGATGGAACCGTCAGGACACTCAGTGCTCAGGGTATCAGGTGCGCGCGTAATCAATCATCCCTGTTTTTCATCGATTTACGTGGCCATCGACGAAATTGTACTTTTCATTTTTATTTATAGCACTTCTTCGTGTCGATGTTTCAATCATTGTGCACAATAGAAGGCGGTTTGGTTGTAACATCGTGGTTGTTTACTTATCGTATGAGGTAGTCTTGGTCTTGGTGTAACAGTTTGTCAGGCCGCCCTAGGGCCTCTGACATGGCTTAACGACTCCTATCAATCAATAAAATATTTTCCAAAAAAAAACGGCTTCATAATAAAAATATTATTTTGTAAACAACCACTAAAACGAATAAAATAATTACAATTGATCCAGAACAGTATCACTTTTTCTAAATTACCAACGTAATAATAATGCATAAATACAACATAAGATAAGACAGAGTTTTTTGAAGGCGGTGCCAAGCCGAGCCATAATTATTAATATGGTTGAGCTTATTCAAAAAGATAATGTCTTAAACGGCTTGACGTGCTTTATAAAATAATAAGCTTTTAAAGTCATTATCTACAAAAACTTTATCATTTACTAGATTGCTGTATTCGTGTCAATCGGTTTGTGAACGTGTGAAAGTCAAAATCTGCTCGTGTGAGTCTCTTGTTTTGTCTCTTCTGCGTTTCGTGTTTTGTAAACCACGGATGAATAAAACCTACATAAATAACAACTGAATTAGTTTCCATCATTTTGTTGTTGCGTTCCTGTGACTACCTTCCGGCTCCATCATCAGACCCTGAAAACCACATAACACCAGAGAACTTATCAAGACAAACCAAATGAGCCCAAACTCGAAGGGGTTCCATCATTTTGTTGTTGAGGTCCTGTCACTACCTTCCAGCTCCATCATTCCTGGATACCACATAAAACCAGAGAACTCACCAAGACAAACCAAATGAGCACAAACTCGAAAGGGTTCTCTCATTTTGTTGTTGAGTTCCTGTGACTACCTTCCGGCTCCATCATCAGACACTGGATACCACATAAAACTAGAGAATTCATCAAGACAAACCATATGAGTCTAAACTCGAAAGGGTTGCATCATTTTGGTGTTGAGTTCCTATGACTACCTTCCGGCTCCATCATCAGACCCTTGATACCACATAAAACTAGACATGATCTCATCAAGACAAACCAAATGAGCCCAAGCTCGAAGGGATTCCATCATCTGATTGTGTAGTTCCTTTGACTACTGCTACTACTACTACTGTAGTTTTTAATTGTCATCAGAACTACATCCATGTGCAAAACTTCAGCATCTTTGGACGTCCTTAAATTGTTCAAAATTGACTAACAATCCAGTCATAAACAATATAACACAGTGAATTAAATTAAAGCTTGTTTAACGCTACTAAACCAATTTTGATGAAATGTATACATAGGCATAGACATAGACATAGACATAGCTTTATTTATGGCAAAAAACAAGCACACAAAATAAAACATTGAAGAATTAATTTAGTACCTAAGTAGTTAGTTAAGTTTTTTGCCATAAGCCGGCCCCAACTCAGCATAATGCTGGTTAATAACAACCAGCGCTGGTCTTCCGTTGGGAACGGCAGGTGACGTCACGCACGGAAACATCACATAAAATAAAAAATTAACAATAATAAAAATTACACATTAGGTACAAAAATACAGTACCACACTAGAGGTCTTCTTACTTAAGTAAAATTAATCATCTAAGTCGGTTCAGAAATCCCAAGATATTAGAGAACATAAAATATAAAACAAATTGATTTTCTAATAAAACTAGGAACCAATTTTGATGAAGTTTATATTGGACTACACGGCAAGTTTATCCTTTTGAATAAAAAAACAACCATCTAAATCGGTTTTGAAATCTTAGAGATAAACACAAAATCGAATGGATAGATATAACAAAACTATTTTTTCTCGAAAAACTGCTGAACCAATTTTGATACAATTTATATGGGACCACCTGGAGAGTATATAATTTCAAAGAAAAAAAGTTTTTTTAAAATCGGTTCGTTATTGACGGAGATATCGACCGACAAATCAAAAAATAAAATACAGCCGAACATAATATGTTCAGACAATAAGACATAATATGTTTAATAACTGACCGATTAACGTGTCCTCCGAAGCACGGTGCGATGGAAAACCGCACATAACTTAGAAAGTCATCGCGGCGTACTCTAAGGCGATCGGTACGCCTCGAGTATATATTTATATACTCCGTACACTCGTCAAATCTGATCACTGATCACGTTCGACTCTCTAACATTACGTATGTCACAGAATAAATAATAGACATTATTTGGGGGTTACCCCCCAGTGGCCTCAACCTCCCCTTATAGCCATCCCAAGCCTCGCAACACCTGATCTGAAATTGATCTGTCCGAGTGTAATAGCTTAACTGCTATGTTCCCAATACATACTATTTGATCCACATTTGATCACCTGATCAATCTTCATCTCCATATGCTTTTTCACGCCAGCGGGCCATCGCGTTCCTCTCGTGCAATATCTTGTTCTACAGGTTATCTAAATAAGCTTTCATGAGGTTTCTTGGGTGAAGTGACGAGTCAACTTATTCTTCTCTTAATTTATCTAGGCTAACAGGTGACATTCTCTCTATTTGCTCTCTTTGGCCTCGTCTTTGAGCGGTTGATCGATAAGTTTGCTCCTGGGATTCTGGTCCATGGACCGCCTGCAGGGACCCCGAGTACCGCTAGTCACTCATGCTCGAGGCTATCCACGTGGCCCTGGATGAGACATGATGCTCACCCAGGACGTCTTCCGTCTCCTCGCCTCTCGGGGTCGCCCCGATCGTGCTCGGAGCCAGTTAATGTAACACAACTTAGCGGACCTGTCCACATGGACTCTTTGGGCCTCGAGAACCATACGGACGGCACCCCGAGTCACCAGCACTCGGAGTCAATAAATCCTCGACCTCTTAGCCCCCTACAGCCATTATCTTTACCGGAATCATATTCTATGCGCCAGGCGCCAGCCTGGGGCGGTGCCGCCGGGCATCTAAACTCTGAGCTTCCGGTTCAATTCCTCGGTCTCATCATCACTTCACCTCGTCTAGGGGAAATAACTAATAGTGATCACTATTATCTAAGTATATCTTAGCATTGGAAAGGTCTCACCCGATTTCTCGTTACGATATTTCACTCGCCTTGACGTCCTTCTTGTCGAATCTCATCGCAATCTCTCCGCACCCCTGACCAAATATTACTAATGTATCCTCCTAGCTCCGCACCGAAGCACATGGCATCAAAAACTCGTAGCCACACCGAAGTGTGGCCCCTTAGAGCTCCTGGTCATAGTCTCCTTTCCTTGTTGTCCAATGCTCGATCGCGCCGTCCGTGACCAGCCGCGTCCGCGTTCCCGCCGAAAGTGAAGTCTTGTCAGTGCCTGTCAAGACGTACACTGCCAGGAACTCGACGAGTCAACCAACATCACCCGGAGCCATGCCAAAAGTAGGTATAGCACCAATGCTCTTGACGTTTTTTGACAGACTTGTTATTTCGTTTCTATGGCAACGAAATAACAAGTCTGTCAAAAAACGTCAAGAGCATTGGTGCTATACCTACTTTTGCATTGGTTTTTAATATCCTAGAAGAAAATAGTATGCTTTTTTTCGCGATAAACAGTAGTCTGCACGTACGAAGTCGCGGACGGGAAAACTAGTCACATCACACTATCACACTAATAATATTATAAATGCGAAATTTTGTAGGTTTGTGTGTGTGTGTGTGTGTGTGTGTGTGTGTGTGTGTGTGTGTGTGTGTGTGCGCATGTGTGTTTGTTGCTCCTTCACGCTCAAACGTCTGGATGGATTTGGATGAAATTTGGTACCAGGATAGCTTATATCCTAGATTAACACATAGGCTACTTTTGATCAAGAAATATTAAAAAAAATATTATCATTATTAAAAGTGAGTATACCTACCTCCCCATGAACATACCATACCAGCCGGATTTTGATGCAACTTGGCAGAATCATAGCTGATGTACTGGATTAACATTTAGGATACTTTTTATCACGGAAAAATCAACGGTTCCCGCAGGATAGGGGTAGAAAGTTATTTAAAATAACACGTATCAAGCTAAAACTACTGGTCGGATTTTGATGTAACTTGGCACAGTCAAAGTTTATATAATGTGTTGAAATGTTGAATACTTTTTATCCCGAAAAATTTAAAGGTTCCTGCAGCCTATTGGGTCCAAAGTTGTGTTAAATTTAAATGCACATAGCACATCATAGCACATAACAGCACATCATAGCACACATAGCACATCACAGCACATCACAGCACATCACATCACAGTATGCTGTGCTATGGCACAGCACATCACAGCACATCACAGCACATCATAGCACATCATAGCACATCAAAGCACATAATAATAGCACATAATAGCACATCATAGCACATAATAGCACATAATAGCACATAATAGCACATCATAGCACATAATAGTACATCTTAGCACATCATAGCACATATTAGCACATCATTGCACATAATAGCACATCTTAGCATATCTTAGCACATCATAGCACATAATAGCATATCATAGCACATAATAGCACAGTACGCTGTGCTATGGCACAGCACATCATAGCACATCACAGTACATCACTGCACATCACAGCACATAATAGCACATCATAGCATATAATAGCACATCTTAGCACATCATAGCACAACATAGCACATCTTAGCACATCATAGCATATAATAGCACATCATAGCACATAATAGCACATCATAGCACATCTTAGCACATCATAGCATATAATAGCATATCTTAGCACATCATAGCACAACATAGCACATAATAGCACATCATTGCATACCTTAGCACATCATAGCACATAATAGCACAAATTAGCACATTACAGCACATCATAGCACATCATAGCACATAATAGCACATCATAGTACATAATAAAAAGATCCTAGTAATGACGTTCTAAAGGAAACGTACAAACGTTACAGAAATTTTTGTAACTCTCGCGTAAAGAAATCTAAACGAGACTACGAGAAAAAGCAAATTGAATGTGCTAAAGATGATAAAAAAATGCTATGGAAGGCTATTAAAAAGATTGGTGGTTCAGATCGGTCAGTGGATCTTTCGTCCTGTCTTCTGTCGTCTGACACTCCTGAAAGGAGTGTCAATAAAGTAAACTCTTTCTTTGCGGATGTTGGTACAAGGCTTGCTGAAAAAATTATCCAACGCTCTTCAAATACCTTTAATGAAACTAATTCTTCCACCCGTGACTCTTTTGTTATGTTACCTGCTGATGACGGCGAAATTTTACACATTGTTAGTTGTCTAAAAGATAGCGGTTCGGTGGGGATCGATCTGATCTCTGGCAGAGTATTAAAGAGTTCACGTTCTTTTATCTCCTATCATGCATATTTGTAACTTGGCCATGTCAACGGGAGTCTTTCCATCAGCGTTTAAAATTGCGGTTATTAAACCAATTTATAAGGGTGGTGGTAGAGACTGCGTCAATAACTTTAGGCCTATTTCTATTTTACCCACGCTTTCAAAGATTCTTGAACGTCTAATGAACCGTCGTTTAATCAATTACTTAGAATCAAACAATCTTCTTTCAGACTCTCAATATGGCTTTCGTCGTGGTAGGTCTACAGATGATGCGGTTCATGAACTGGTTAACTCTGCTTTAACCAATCTGGATGAAAAGAGGAAGTGCTTAGTTATGTTCCTTGATCTAGCTAAGGCCTTTGACACGGTCTCTATCCTACACTTGTTACAGAAATTGGAAATGCTTGGTGTCAGAGGCATTCAGTTGCGATTGTTTGATGATTACCTGGCCTCAAGGAAGCAGCGAGTCAAAATTGAGAACTGGCTTAGTGATGAGCAAACTACTAAGTACGGAGTTCCGCAAGGCAGTATATTGGGTCCAACACTGTTTTTAGTTTGTATAAATGGCCTGTGTGAGCTCCAGCTTGGTGGTGGCACAACACTCACATTTGCCGACGACACTGCTCTTTTCTTTAGCGGTGATAGCTGGGACGAGGTCTTTGATATTGCTCAAAATGGAGTTAATAGGGTCTGTGAATGGTTACAAAATAATGTACTGACATTAAATGTCGTTAAAACTAGGTATATCCCCTTTGCCTTGGGGTCAGATTTTCTTCCACCGTCGACCTTATCCATAACCGCCCATGTTTGTGATCCAGGATTTCTTAATTGCTCCTGTCCTGCTCTTCAAAGAACTGACAAAATGAAATACCTAGGTGTTATTATAGATCACACACTTACCTTTAAGCCGCACCTTGACGTTCTTGTGACCAGATTACGTAAACTCATTTATATTTTTAAGGGCTTGCGACATACTGCTGACCGTAAAATTGTCAAAATGGTATATTTTGCCCTATGTCAGTCTCTAGTTGGCTACTGTATTATCTCCTGGGGTGGTGCTGCCAAAACACATCTGATTGAGGTTGAGAGAGCGCAACGTGCGATATTAAAAGTAGGAGCTTGTCTGCCCTTCCGATATCCAACTGTTGACCTTTACAAATAATGGGAGGTCCTAACTGTCAGGCAACTCTTCATTTTTCACACTGTCCTCAAAAAACATTCTCAACTCGAATTCAACCCTGAAATTATGAAAGACAAGCGCAGAAAGGGCACTGTCTGTCAGGCACCTTTACAAAATTCAGCCAGGTCACATAATTTCTTCTGCTTCCAAGGTCCTTATCTATATAATAAGCTAAACAAAATTCTAAATTTATACCAGCTACACCGCCATAGTTGCAAACAAACTCTCTTTAAATATCTCAAAACTTTGGACTATGATGAAACTGAAAAACTACTGAAACCTTTAGTTTAATAATAATTATAGTTTTTCGTCTTTTTGTCTAATAGTTTCTTTAGCGTGCTTCAATTTGATTTGACTTATAATGATCTCATTATAGGATGTCAACCTCTTTACACTGCAATGGTATACCATTCTTCTAAATTTCATAATGATCCAATAAATGACCATTATTTAACTTTTTAAAACGTCAACTTTCGGTACATAATGATGTAAATAAGCCTAAGCACCTCTAATCTACTGTTTGTAACTTAATAGTTCCATTGCTTGCCTTTTTTCTCATCATTAGATGTATTTTTTTAATGTCAATTTTGAGTCTGCTTGTAACAAGTATGAAATCACTTGTAACTTTACTACTGACTCTCATTTTATATCTCAAATACACAAACACGGACACGTTCACCACACGCACCACAGCTACACTCACGTACTTATCACTACACAACACTCACACAGCCTTCTTACCGCTCGGAACAAATATGTAGCTATGTTTATTATTTTTCTTCTACCCACAAAATTAAATAATTGTTTATTTAGGATGGGGATGCCAAGATAATTTTCTTCCCACGTGAGGGGATCCTGGTGACCTGTACTACAGGTTTTTTTAAACCTATTTCAGGCACCAGCTCCTCACAAAGCTGGGTTTGTTTTTTACTTCTGTCTGATCGCAATTACTGTCTAACCATTTGTGAGGAAAAATAAATAAACTTTTGATTTGATTTTTGAATAGCACATCATAGCACATAATAGCACATAAAAGCACATCATAGCGGTGGCGTTACAGCCTACGTACGTGATGGATGGTCCTGTCAGATATCGGAACCCAATATTAAGGATTGCAATTGCTTAGAAATTTGTTTAGGAGAGCAGTTTATGGTTTATGGTATTTACCGGTCTCCATCTTTTAAACATATTGACAACTTTTTATTATCTTTTAACAATGCTTTAATGTTACATAAAAACAAGCACATAGTTTGGGCTGGTGATATAAACCTTCCGACCTTCTGGCTGATCCATTGAGTGAACAATGTACCGACTACCTCTGTCTGGCTGCAGAACATCAACTGATACCTGCCATCACTTTACAAACCCGAGGCAAAGCGTGTCTTGACCACATATTTATCAAGGCCGGTTTTGAGGCCATTGGTGTTGTATGCAGTAGTGACATTACTGATCATGACATAAGTTTGATGGGTTTGAAATGTTCTGGTAAACCTACTAAATTAGAGACCCGTTCTCGACTTAAATTAGACTATTTTGCTATCATTGATGACCTAAAGGAAATTGATTGGAGCTCCATCACATCCAAATCAGAGGTAAACCAGGCTACTCAAGAGTTTAATTCTATTCTCACCTCTATAATCTCAGTTCACAGCCATATGGTTACTGTTAGTCGCTCCTATTTTAATATTAAGCCTTGAATTACACCGGGGCTTATTAAATGCCAGAAAATTCGTGACCTGTGACATACGAAAGCAAGAAAATAACCTAGAAACAAAATTATTCAAACTACATACAAGAGATATCGTAATTTTTATAAAGAATTACTAAGACGTGTTAAAACTGATTATGAGAAGAATGAATTAGTTAAAAATAAGAACAACCCAAAAAAGTTGTGGAAAACTATAAATACTATTTGTGATAGTGTAAAGTCTTGCACTGAACCGTCAGAATTAATCGTAAACCATGACAATCCTATCTCAAGGCTTAATGAGTGTAATAAGTACTTTTCTAATGTCGGCAAAGATCACGCAGCTAAAATTCTAAATAAGCTAACTGAAACGGAGAACTCTTTGGCCACTTCTATAAAATCGCAAAACTCACCTCTGAACTCATTATTTATTCCACCAACAGATTGTTTCGAAGTCGATAGACTTATTTCCGGCCTTAAGTCTGACAGTGCTCCTGGTATAGATGGTTTCACTACTAACTTAATAAAATTTATTAAACCTAATATTCTAAAGCCACTCACTTTTATTATTAATCTTAGCATTGAAAGTGGTCAATTCCCAGATAGTTGGAAGCTAGCAGTAGTAGTTCCTATTCACAAAGATGGCGCTAAAAATATCCCTAATAACTATCGACCGATATCCCTATTGAGTGTTTTTTCTAAATTGCTGGAAAAAGTCGTAAATAAGAGATTGGTAGACTACCTTGAAAATAACCACTTTCTATCTGACAGACAATTTGGATTTAGGCGAGGCAGATCCGCCGAAGATGCAACAGTGCTTCTCACCAATACGGTATCATCTGCCGTGGACCAAAACTTGCGTTGTATAGGGGTTTTTCTTGATCTCGCTAAAGCTTTTGATACCGTATCGATTCCAATTCTTTTGAAAAACTAGACTCAATAGGTATCCGAGGCCAAGCTCATAAATGGTTCCTTAGCTACCTTACACGTCGTAAACAGTGTCTAAGAGTGGGTTCGATTATTAGTGATGAATCTTTTGTGAGTTCCGGAGTACCTCAGGGTAGTATATTAGGCCCAACCCTCTTCGCAGTATATATGAATGATGTTCTAGACCTAACCATCCCTGGAGCGGATATTATTTGCTATGCAGACGACACAGCAGTAATTTTTCGTGATTCATTCTGGGAGAAAGTTGTTAGTCTATCAGAATCAGGCATTAATAAAGTAGCAACATGGCTGGATCGAAATTTGCTTACACTTAACACCAAAAAGACTAAATTTATAACTTTTTACCAAATTCGACAGTCTAAACCTAAGTACGATCTAGTCATCAAGTTACACTCATGTGGTGGTTTTTGGTCGGGTTATACTTTCTCGTGCAATAATAATTGCGAATCCATCGACCAAGTAGATCATATCAAATATTTATGAATAGAGATTGACGACACTCTTACTTTTAAGCACCACATCAAAAAGTTGTCAGGACGAGTAAGGAAAATAATTTACATTATGAAGGCGCTACGATACGCCTGTGATAAAAAAACACTTATTATGGTTTATTTTTCGCTCTGCCAATCAATTTTAACATTCGGTATTCTAGCTTGGGTAGGGGCATTTAAAACTGTTTTGATTGAGCTCGAAAGGGCCCAACGAGCGGTATTAAAGGTAATGTTAGGAAAACCCTTTAGGTACTCGACTGACTCTCTGTACAAAGAGACTGAAGTTCTGCGGGTGCGACAGTTATTTATCCTAAAAGCTGTAACCACGGTCCACAAAGAAATGTCGACATCTAAAGAACTAGCAGAGTTGTTGAAAAGGCGTGTTTATAGGATACCAGTACCGACTGCTAACTCTGCCTACGCGAATCGGCATCCAAGCCATCTACTC
Source organism: Alsophila aescularia (assembly GCA_946251855.1). Lineage (NCBI taxonomy): Eukaryota > Metazoa > Arthropoda > Insecta > Lepidoptera > Geometridae > Alsophila > Alsophila aescularia. The sequence goes on from OX276377.1 coordinate 27,020,068, forward strand.
CCACGCATTTATAATAAAATATCGAAAGTTTGTGCTATAAAGAGTGAGCGAACCTCCCAAGTGAGAGTACTAGTCCAAAGATGGCTATTTATGCGATCTTACTCTGACATAGAGGACCTGATTTATCTGTGAAAAAATACACACAAACCCACTCAAACCCACACACACACACACACACACAAACCCCCCCCACACACACACACACACACAAAACACACACACACAACACAGACACAGACACAGACACACACAGACACACACACACACACACACACACACACTCACTTTCGTTTTCAAAACATGCGTACACATACTCACCCCCTCATACCCTTATACACAATACATTTCCCCTTACGTTGACACTTAAGTTAAGATCACATATATATATATATATATATATATATATATATATATATATATATATATATATATATTTTTTTTAAATTTTGTTATTTCATCATTATAAATTAGATCAGTAATGTTTATTGCCAGGAAGGGATGCCTCCATTAAATTAAATTGTGTTATGGAATTCAGACCAGGCTTCCACGACACGGGCCTAGAGCCTAGTGTGGGGCCGCTGCCTATCATTGTATACCCACCTTATTTGGTTAATAAACTTATTATTATTATTATTATTATTATTATTATTATTAGACGTGATCCTAGCTCTACTTGTTCTTTTGTAAATAGAAGGGAAGGTGGAGGTGTCTGTATCGCTGTTCTAAAAAGATTGCAAGTTGTAAGAAAGTTTTCGTGGGAATCGGATTGTGAGGACTTGTGGGTCAATGTTGGGTTGAGTGAGGTTTCTGATCAACATAGTTTGAACATTTGTGCAGTTTATGTTCCTCCGCCGCTTAGTCAGGATTACTTGGATACGTTCCTCTCAAACTTTACTAAGACTAATCAACAACAACAACAATAACAACAATAAACAACAACAACAATATCTCAAGTTTATAGTCCACTATCCTTATTGGTGATTTTAATCTATCAAATGTTGTATGGGAGTATGATAAAAAAATATGTAGTTGTATACCTAACACAAATACTAGCTTAATTGAAAATTCATTCATTGATGAGATGCTTTTTAACAATTTATATCAGTGTATCAATATCATAAATTTTAACAATCGTACACTAGATTTACTTTTAGTAGACGCACCAAATAGAATAAACTTGTCTGAAAGCTTGACCCCATTAACAAATTTAGACGCACACCATCCAGCGCTTGAAATTATTTGTTGTGGACCCAAATACAATCAAACTCTAAAAAGAAATCGGATACCAGTTTTAAATTTCTATAAATCTAACTATGAGGCAATAAATGAAGAGTTTGGAAACACAGATTGGTCAGAGGTATTGAACGAGGTCGCTCAGTTAGATGAGATGGTTAGTATTTTTTATTCGATCGTAATGGAAGTTATAAATAGCAATACCCCATACTACGTCCCTCACAGTGAGAAATATCCTGTTTGGTTTAGTGTTCCTTTAATTAAATACGCTCAAGAAAAATTAAAATATCATAAAAAGTACAAAAAATACGGAAACCCCAGAGACAAACTAACAGTTGATATTCTCAAAAATCGTTATGATATAATGCTTAAGAAATGTTATAAAACATTCAAAGATAATGCCGCAAAAACAATTCGTATCCAACCCAAACGTATATGGTCATTCATAAATAGTCATAAACGTAATAGCAGTTCTCTACCTAATTAATTAATTTTAGGTGATAAAATCGCAACTGGTGGACAAGAAATTTCTGATCTTTTTTCTGACTATTTCCATTCAGTGTATAACATGGTAAACTCTACATTAGCTCAAACATCTGAATTTGACGGTAATCAAGTCATACCGACAATGAGTAATTGTTTATTGACTGAGTTGGAAATATATGGAGCTCTTAAAAAGTTGGATGCCAAAAAAGGGCCAGGGTTAGACAACATACCAAACGTGTTTCTTAAAGAGTGTTCTAAAACGCTATCCAAACCATTACATATAATTTATAATAAATCTCTTAGAGATGGAAATTTCCCAGCTATGTGGAAACAAGCACGTTTAACATCCATACACAAAAATGGGGATGTTGCAAATGCTTGTAATTATAGGCCAGTGTCCATTCTCCCAGCGCTCGGAAAAGTGTTAGAGTCAATTGTGCAACATAAAATTTATTGGCACGTCAAAGAATTAATACACCCAGAACAACATGGGTTTTTACCAAAAAAGTCTACTGCTTCAAATCTAATTGGTTTTGTAAACGATGTTTCAAAAGCTTTTGATTCCGGAGAAGAGATGCATGCCGTGTATACGGACTTTAGTAAAGCCTTTGATCTTATTGACCATTCACTTCTTCTAAAAAAAACTCGTCGATGGGAATACATGGTTCTTTATTAAGATGGTGTGAATCGTATTTGTTAAATAGATCTCAACTGGTCATGATTCGCGGATACACATCACGAACAAAATTGATACCTGCAGGTGTACCACAGGGCTCACACATGGGTCCTTTATTTTTCTTAATTTTTATTAATGATTTGACTAGCAAAATAAATTGTCCTTTTAAAATGTATGCTGATGACTTAAAATTATACATGCATATAAAAACTAAAGAGGATACAAACAAATTTCAAAACGAAATTGATGTAGTTTTTTCATGGTGTTGCCAAAATAATATGCTTTTAAATATTGAAAAGTGCTCGTACGTAAAATTTTCTAGGAAATGAAACCCCATTACTTCCACTTACCATTTGAATAACACTCCCTTAAAGGAAGTTTCAAATATTAAAGATTTGGGAGTTACTGTTGACAGTTCTTTAAACTTTCGAACACACATTGATAATATAGTAAAAAAGCGTCACAACTATCGGGTTCCATCTCTAGACAAATTAAGTTATTCAAAGATCCGAAAGTAGTACCAGTAGTAGTAGTAGTAGTATATAACAGTTTGGTGAGAAGTACTTTGGAATATAACAGTTCAGTGTGGTCACCTGGGTATACCGTGCATAGTAACAGACTGGAGCGCATCCAGAAAAGATTTTTGTATCAGCTGACGTACGCGATTAATAAATGTAATACCTTAAAATTATATGAGTCTAGATTGGAATATTACAACCTTACAGCTCTAAATGTACGACGGAAAGTATCCGACATCATATTTTTGTATAAATTAATTCACGGCTTAGTTTTGTGCCCAGATTTCCTTGTGAGTATTGACTTTGAGATTCCTCGATTCAGTAGTCGATTAAGTAACCGAAAGACTTTTAAGTTGCCACTTTGCCGCACTAATTTAAGAAAACACTCTCCCCTATACAGAATGTTATCAAGTTCAAATGCAATTAGCTCATCCTTAGACATCTTTGATGGTTCTTTGGCCTCAACAAAGATCAAAGTAAAGAAATTGGTAAACTGACAAAATAGTAAGAACAATAATTAGTAGAATAGTTTAGTTTATATATTGAATTCCATTATTTGTGTTTAAACATTAGTTGCTATACTTACTGTATGTACACTTGCCATTAGATAATTGCTTGAAAAAATTAACATTGTCTTTTCAATACTGCATGCTGTGTTCACTGTTTTTAGGATGGACACTGAATGTTTACTATTATTTTTATCTCATTAAGATTAAGGTGTTACATCCAATTTGTGAACCGAATAAAAAAATAAAAAAAAACATTAAATAGAGTGATTATATTAAAAAAAAGTATATCAAGAGTACCAGGAGAGCAGAAACACTTTAGAAGTTAAAGGTATGACACTGAAAAATAAAGTTCATCGGGTTCAGTGGCGTGCTTTCGAAAAGGCGTATGTCCAGCAGACATACGCGTGACTGACACAGGCTGATGATGACGATGATAATGATACCTCCCCATGAAAATTAAATAGTGTGATTACATTAAAAATAAAAAGTATTTCAAAGTACCAGGAGAGCAGAAACACCTAAGAAGTTTTATAATATATTGTTTTTTGCAAATTCTTTGTCAAAGTGACATGGCGGGGGTGGGAGTTGAGGGTTGTTGGTAGAGGTATTAAACGGGACGGGCCAGGGGGAGGAGGATGAGACCAAAATAAGGAAAAAAATGGAAGCTCTGAAGGAATTTTCAAAATGATAAGTGTCAAAGTCACAGGTGTCAAAGTGAAAGGTGTCAAAGTAGCAGGTGTCAAAGTGACATCCTAGGGATGCAAAAAGGAGGGATTTAAAAAATGTCTTTTCTAATGTGGTGGGAGTGGCAAAGATTGACCGCGATTGTGTGTGTTGCTTCTTCACGCTCGATCAGTTGAACGGATTTGGATGAAATTTGGTACCAGGATAGCCTAAGTTAGAGCACAGAATAAATAATAGTACAAGGTTAGAGATACAAAATTGACAAATAAAGTTATTAGATTATACCTCCCCATGAATATTAAATGGTGTGATTATATTTAAAAAAGTATGCACTATGACGCTGCGTGTATAATATAATGTTTTTAATAGAAATACAAATATAAATAAACACTATTAGTTCATCAAAACTTTGTCTTTAATTGATAACGATTGTGTGATTATTTTTAATAGAAATACAAATATAAATAAACACATAGTTATTAAAACATAGTTTATCAAAACTTTTGCTTAAATTGATATCGTCTTGCAATTGGCAATACATTTGTATTTAGCAGAGCTTTTGTGTGTTTAAATAAACAAAATAGATAAATGAGATTCTATTATTATTTCTCTTAAAAAAGTGTTTTTATTGAAAATTAATGATTCCTTGAGTATCGAAGAGGTGCACAAAGGAAGGTTTTATTGCAATTACTAAGCAAGGCGCAGGTATAAACACTACAAGTATATGGATTAAATTTGGAAAATAAATGCTCCTCACATGAACAATTCTTATATATCGTGCTCACGTGTTGGGAAACCGTCAGACCTATTCGTATACCTACTCACAAGAAGGTTTTTTTTTCCAAAATAACTTCAATGTAAAGAATATATACAACCAAAAACTCTTTTAAATTATGTGACATGATTGTAACGCTAACTGTAGAATTTTTAAATAGGATGTGGAAGAAGATTGCACGCGGGCAAAGCCGCGGGGCGCAGCTAGTTAAATATAACAGTGAAACGTTATCTGTTTGTTTGTTATCATTGGGGAGCTTTCACGCGATAACGGCAGAACGGATTTTGATGAAATTTGGAATGGAGATAGCTTATACCCTGGAATAAAACATACGATACTTTTTATTCCGGAAAATTGTAAGTTTCCACGGGAAAACTGGAAAAACTGGAAAAATGTTGATTACTCCCTGTAAGAAACGGTTGCCATGGAAACGAAATAACAAGTAAGTATGTCAAAAAACATCAAGAGCATTGGTGCTATACCTACTTTTGCATTGGTTTTTAATATCCTAAAAGAACATAAGATGCTTTTTTCTGCGATAAACTGTAGTCCGCGCGGGCGAAGTCGCGGGCGGGAAAGCTAATAAATAAATATAAATAACTTTTGTTTGAACGTTCTCTTTCTTCAAGGGTTTGCTGGAATAAAACTCTTTTTACGGTTAAGTTCGCCTTTGTACATCTTCTATAAAAATTATTTACTATATATGTGATTTATGTGTACAATAAAGAATATAAGAACTTTTACACCCTCATACCCCTCATAAGGATTCCCTACATACGCATCACACCACAAACATTTATACACACCACACAAATTAATGATTGCAACGGCCAGGTTTGGAACCTGGGACATTAAACTTCGAAGGCATAATATGGCATATGCACAACCAAATGCCAGAGTTTCCAAAGATTTACTTTGGCGTTGACAGAATTTCAGCGTTATCGGCTATAATAATAATAATAATGGGGTGTAAGGGAGTAAAAACGGGGACTCCAAGCCAACCTCACCTGCACGTGGTGCACCCTGCTGCAAACTAACGAGGCTTTGGCGACCGACTGATGGCGGGATATCCATCAAGAGGGGAAAGAGGGAGGAGTGTAGGGAAAGTAGGAAGAGGGTTATCAGAAAGGGGGATACGAGGGAAAAGTAGGTAAGAGGATACGGGTACAGAATGTTTAGAAGTTAAGATGGAAAAGGAGCTGCCATGAGGCTCTAGGATAGGATTATCCTGTTGAGGCTCAGGTTGAACAACCAACATTAGTGTAGGATGTAGGTTTTAGTCGGCGGCGGAGGAGTATCTAGTATTGATACCACCGGCGGCGACCATAGGCTCAGTTAGGTAGCTTACTATGCGTTCACCCGCTCTGGACTAGCGTGGTGAGCTCTCTTTGTCCAAATCAAAAAGCCATGAATATAAGTCATACAAATTTGCCCCAAGTGCCCGGCGGCTCCACGGGGGATGCTGATGATAGTAGGCAGGTACCTCGTGGCGTCAGGGGCCAGATGAATCTCCGGGTGGGAAACTTTAACTATCAAACGAACCATGCTAGACTCTCGGACTCCGATATAACTGAATCTATTTCATCATCTACGGCTGCGGTCGTTGTGCGGGAGGCATGCGCCGATAGCCCTGCACCCGCCAAAGCTAGTAAACATGCACGCAGGAAGTGGACTGAAGATATGAACATCTTTATCCTGCGCACATATCTAATACTCACATCTATGGAAACAAACGTAAGGTCATATATACCTGAACTTCATACTAAATTTACTGAAAAAAACCCGGATATGCAAGTTAGTAGACAGAGAGTAGGTGACCAACGTAGAGCGATTGTTCGTAACAACTTATTAACTACTGAACAAATTCAAATCATACGGAACGAAGTAAAGACTTATTTAGAAAACAACATTGGCAACGAGCAATCACAAGGCAGTAATAGTGCAAGCAGTAATATCCAAAGAATGCGTTGGGATAATGATTTAAATGAGTTCATTATAAAAAGCTTTTATAGGATAACTGAAGTAGAGACAAATAAATCCGCGTACAGACAGACGACCTTTGCACCAATCCTTTATAACTAAATATCCACATCTCTCTCATATCTCTGAACAGCGTGTAGCAGATCAACGTAGAGTTATTGTTAATAACAAACTTATAAGCACTGATAGACTTGAAGAAATACGAGATGAAATTGCAATAGAATTAGCTATCGGTAGAACTGCTACAAATAATAATCCAGAACCTACACTTACCTTACAAACTACACCAACAGAAAGTAATAATCTTCACGACAACCAGTCGGTCACTAACCCATCTGATAATCTACAAGCACCTGACAATAACAATATACTTGATGGCTCTGACGTAAGAATCACATCTCCCATGACCACTTATAACACTGAACAGGCAATGGAAGACAACAACCATCAATCTGACCTACCTTATGATTTGCAACGACAAATTGAAAACACATTCGTATTGCAATTAGATAAATATAAAAATATTGATCCTACTAAAAGACCGAGTATACCCAAACAAAAGACATCAAAGAACTCGCCGGCATTGTACATTTCATAAACCAGTCCGTATTACCTAAGCACATATCACCCGAATCTGACTTTAGTCTAATCCAAAACGCTATATTTTGTGGTGCTTATACAGCTGCAACTTATAATGGATGTAAAATTATTGATAGCCCTAATCATAATAACTCAAGACAAGTTCCAAAATGGCAAAAAAAGACTAGAAAATAGAGTTACTGATCTTAAAGCTAAAATCGGAAGACTAACAGAATACATTAATGGAAATACTAGTGCTTGCCTAGAACGTGAAGTCAATAAAATAAGAATAGCTTACAAAATACATTCACAGCATGAAAATGAAAACATTGAACTTACCCACTTCCTTGACACTCTCAAACAAAAACTCAGCGCGCTCTCTAACCGGTTACGTAGATATAAAGAAACTACACTTAGAAAACAAAAAAATGCACTTGAGAAACTTTTTTACAGAAACCTAACAAATATACAACATAATGATCAAATCCGTTCGACAGAAATACCAGAGGCAGAAAACCTCCAACAATTATGGTCCAACATATGGTCAAATCCTAAAACACACCGATACAGCGATTGGATTAAACAGGATAGAGATCTACTAGTAGACGTACCAGAGATGAGATTTGACGAAATAAGCATAGATATTCTAAACCTAGTTATAAATAAAACACATAATTGGAAAGCTACTGGATCTGATAAAATCCACAACTACTGGTACAAGAAGTTCACATATCTCCGTCCATTATTACTTACTCATATCAATACCTTTATTAAAACTCCTGACACTATACCACACTACAACATGTTGGGGACCACATATATGATACCCAAAGATAGAAATGATTTAAAAAATCCTGCTAAATATAGACCAATAACTTGCCTACAGAATATTTATAAGATCATCACAGCTTGTCTTAGTCAACTAATCAACAAGCATCTAACTTCAGAAAACCTATTAGCAGAGCAGCAGAAAGGATGTAGAAAGGGTAGTTTAGTTAGGTAGTTTAGGTAGGTGTAAAGAACAACTAACAATCGATGCAGTCGTCTCTAAACAAGCCATAACCAGAAAACGGAATATTTTTACCATGTATATTGATTATAAGAAAGCTTTTGATTCAGTTTCTCATAGCTGGCTTATATACATCCTAAAACATTATAAAATTCACCCGTTGATCATCGAATTTCTACAAAGTGCAATGCACCAATGGAGAACCACCCTCAAATTATATAATGGTGACACTTGTTTAGAATCTGAATCCATACAAATAAGAAGAGGAATGTTTCAAGGCGATGCCTTGAGTCCTCTCTGGTTCTGCCTAGCTCTGAACCCATTATCTAGTCTTCTCAACAATAGCAACAAAGGATACAAAATAACACACGACAGTACACACCACACCTTATCACATTTACTATACATGGACGATATCAAACTATATGGAAGTAACTTAAGAGAAATACACAGCCTTGCTGATATTACGGAAACTTTTTCAACTGACATACAAATGGAATTTGGCATAGATAAATGCAAAAAGTATATAAATGATAAATGTAGAATACAATCAATTCATAGAGGTAAATTAGAAAAGAATTCACACCCACTCCAAACTGGTGAAATAATAGAACCTGTAGATGAACACTCTGGATACAAATATTTAGGCTTTCATCAAACTCACCAGATTCATCAAAAACAGACAAAGACATTATTACAACAGCAGTTTAAAACACGGTTGCATAGAATACTCAATACACATCTGAATGCTCGGAACACCATAAAAGCTATAAACACTTTTGCCATCCCTGTATTAACATATTCATTTGGAATATTACACTGGTCTAATAGTAATTTGATAGCATTGCAACGTCTTTTAAATACTACAATGACAAAGTATAGAAAACACCATCCACGATCCTGTGTTGAAAGACTTACACTCCCCAAAAGAGAAGGAGGTAGAGGCCTCATTGACATTAAAAACCTACACAACTCCCAAATTACGTCAATCAGTTCATTTTTTCACCACCATGCCCACAAAACCTCACTCCATAACGCTATAGTTCAAGCAGACAATAAACTTACTCCTCTAAACCTTAGGGAACAAATAAAACAGAAAAATGAAACAATTGTCTCTGCAGACGACAAAATTAACACCTGGCTTCAAAAATCTTTACACGGAAGACATCGCCGCGACTTGATGAACCCAATTGTAGACAAGATTGCGTCTAACACATGGCTCAAGCGCGGTGAACTTTTCCCTGAAACGGAAGGCTTCATGCTTGCGATCCAAGACCAAACCATACACACACTCAACTATAGGAAATATATAATTAAAGACCATACACTTCAATCAGATTTATGTCGGCACTGCCACCATAGCCCTGAAACCATACAGCATATCACAGGAGCTTGCAGTTCGATAACACAGACAGACTATAAACATAGACATGATCAAATAGCTGCCATCATCCATCAGTACCTTGCATTTAAATATAAACTTATAGGTGAGAAAATAGCTTATTACAAATACACACCAGAAATAATCCTCGATTCGCGTGATTTTAAGCTGTACTGGGATAGGACCATAATAACAGACAAGACAGTACACTGCAATAGACCGGACATCACGTTACATGACAAGAAAAATGAGACTGTATACCTTGTTGACATTGCTGTACCGAATACCCATAATCTTGCCTCCACCTACACCGAAAAAATAGCCAAGTATCGAAATGAAATCGCAATGGAAAGTTAAAACTGTTAAACAGTACCCATAGTAATTTCATCGACAGGCGTCATTCCCTATTCACTCTTCACGAGCCTAGATGTTTTAGACATCCACAAACTAACATTTATACTGTTACAGAAAGCAGCGATATTGAATACATGTAGGATAGTCCGCAAGTTATTATCAACGGAATGATAAATTTACGCCATACTGTTTTCGTTTGGCCATAAGCCCGCGAATTCGGTTTAAGCACCTCGGAAACGAGAGAAAAATAAACGAAATATAATACTAATAATAATACTTATAATAATAACTAAACACCATGTTATAGCAGTTGTCATATAACGCAATTATAACTATAACACAAATAAGTTAAAATATGTGAAACAAAACATCTTAATAGCTAAATTAATAACAATAACCATAATTTAACAAATGTCCCCACGCAACTCAAAAGTGCCGATGTTCCCAGGGCAATAATTAACATGTGTGGAATTACAGAGGCTCGGAAACGTGCCTAGAATTACGAAATAATAATATATCTATGTTTCGAAACGCTCGTATTTTGCTACGATTAATTAAATGGGAGGAATTGTCTCGTTGTTTAATTAGGTCTGGTCACTGGCCCGATAAGGTTATTGGAAGGGCCAGCCTTAGCCATAAAACTTTTCAGCGCCCTTTCCATTTTTGAAAAACTGTTGTTACCGCAACCCCAAAATGGCTTATCTCTAGCAAACCCATAAGCGTCCGTGAACATTTTGAGTTGTTATAATAACAAAAAATTTGATCTAGGTACTCATAATTTTATTAAGGTAATAATTATGTAAAAAAAACAAGCTTTTATGATTGATCTAAGTGAATGCAAAAACATAAATTTTATCAATAACGTGCGAGGTCGAAGTTTTTGAACTATTCCAGGTAAATTTATAAGAGTGAGGACACAATAAATCCCATGTGAGACGAGAGTAACGACCACAAACAATAATTGATCGTCGTGTGTCCGAAAAAAAACTATATTACCTATAGATGTGCGAGAAGGAGTGAAAGCGCGAGGAGTTTTGAGGTTAGGCCTACAATTTGCCTAAATCGCATATTTTTGTACGCTGCGCGCTATAGAGACGTGGACGATGCGGGAAATTGAAAACTCTGATGCTCTGGAGATGTGTTGCTGGAGAAGAATGCTAGGCTTTGGGGTATCACACGTTTCCAGGCGGAACAATGACACCATAGAGCGTCTTGTCGTTTAGGGCAAAGTAAAAGGCACCGGACCGCGTGGAAAGTCACCTATGCCGGACCGACCAGATCAAATCAACTTTTGGCGACCCCTTGCTGTATGTATGGATCCAGCAAGATTCTGGATTGTATCAGGATGCCCACAAATCGGGAGAGGTGTCGAGACATCGTTATGCGAGTTACATCAGCCCCGGACAATAATTACTAAATGACGACCACGACTAAACGCCTAAAAAAAGTCCAGAAATAGAATTTGGATGCTCACTACTCTACTTATGAAAATATTTTGTTATAATTTGGGACTAAGCCAATCTTCAGACAACACTGCTATAAATTGTTCAAAAATTTCACGTTCGATACGCTCAAGCTATTTAAAAAAGTATTTTTTATGATTTGGAATAAAACTAAAATTCAGTCCACCCTGACAGAACTAACCAAATATTTCCGAGCACGTTACGCTTACACTTTTTTTTTGTTAGTAATATAATTAAATAACAACAATTTTTTATTTTAACTGATTGATTCGTGTATCGAGGCGCCGGCGCCGCACGTGCGCGAGGCAGACCTGCACTTTGGAATAATAAGTAAGTATGATCCTGCAATCAAACTTGTCTGATTTAACCGACTTTAAAAATGAAGACGTTTCCAATTTGACTGCTTTTTGTCTGTTTTTTTTCTCTATTTCTGAAATAATTAGAAAGGTATTTTGTTGTTGTTGAAATGTAGTATACGGGCCACTAGAGGACTCTAGTGGCCCGTATACTACATTTCATTAAAATGGTTCCGTAGTTTTTAGTGGGGAAGTACATAAATCGACATCTCGGTTTAGGTCGGCATTTCGGTTCAAAAAAAAAAAACGCAGTCGAATGATGTCTTAGCCTGTGCCTTAGCTCAAAAAACACAGAAATCTGGATAGAAACCTTTCTTCTCTATCAAGGAGCTTAGTATAGGCTGGTCTTGTAGAGATGGATACAGTATATCCGGGCCTTAGTTCTCCCTACTTCCACCCTAGGATCCACTCCACCCTAGGGATCTAAGATCCCTCAATATTATTTATTCACCACCACTACCACAAATGAAACCATCTTTCTCCACGATTTTAATTAGAGATTGCCAGTTAGAGCCCTCGAAAGCAAGTTATTACCTAGTTGGGGAGATATCGCGTCTCGAGGGAGGTCGAGATTTCCCCGATTTTCCAATGAACATGCTATTTTGGAAACCATCTAGTTGATAGTATCTAACTAATCTCAAAGGAGAGGAAAATTGTGATAAAGAGTCCACCCTGGTTGGTAAATGATCGGTCAGAAAATTATAGAAAACAAGATTGAAATGTAAGGAAATGAGACAACTCTTATTTTCAATATTCTGTCGCAAGCTGTAAGCAGGCAGCTAATCATCATCATCACACTCACATCATCGCACTGGTGATGCTGGGCAGAGCCACGTCCCCTTTAATAATTGCTGCTCTGGGCAAATGGCATCCAGAAATGATGCGAATCGATTTAGATGCGTTGTTTTCCATATCGTCAACAATTCGATGATCCTCAAATTTTTCCGTCATTCTTCTCAGCAATGATGTCATTGTTCTCACTTTTGGTCATTGTCCATATTTCCTATTCTTAAAATTTCAAATATATATTATTTCAGATAAATTATTTTTAGTGTCTCCTACATTAATCAATAAATCTATTATTTCTGAATAAAATACAAGCACTGAACTCAAGAAACAGGACTAGCTATAAACAATTACAAAAAAAACTGCGGATAAAAATAAACTGCCTCCAACTGCATATTTTAATTATAAAATCGGAGAATTTCAAAATTGGGAGGCATGAGGGTTACATCGATGGGTTTTAGCTGATCCCGTCAAAGAAAAAAATCAAAAATCTAAAGCTCATTTGCCTCTTTTCTAACCTCCGAGCAAAGATGTGTGTGTGTGTATGCGTGTGTGTGTGTCTGTCTCGTATGGCATCGTACAGACACACACACGTGGCATCGTAGCTCCCAAACGAATGGACCGATTTTGATGCGTTTTTTTTCTGTTTGAAAGCTGATGTGATCGAGATAGTTCTTAGATATATGGGGGATGGGGGGGTAAGGGTGATGAGAATCGTAGCTTCCAAACGGATGGACCGATTTAGCTGCGGTCTTTTATGTTTGAAAGCTGAGGTAAACGAGATGGTTCTTAGCTATAATGGGGGGAAGGATGCAAAGAGAGGAGGGGTGGGGTGAGTATCAAAGCTCCCAAAAGAATGGACCGATTTAGATGCGGTTTTGTTTGAAAACTGATGTGATCGAGATGCTTCTTAGCTATAATGGAGGGGTGGGCGTCGGACATTATTATATATTTTTAATATGTGCTTGTTTGTTTTTTTGATAATAATGTATATAGCATTTAAAAGTAAAACTTATTAGTTTCCCTTCTATATTTTTGGAAAGGTCTTAATTTTGATACCTCACTCGATGGCTTTGGTATTTTTTTGTTCTGTCAGATAAGACAGCTGTAAGCCGCCATTAGTATTGTTATGTGTTCTGTGCCGCCATATTTAAACTTGACATTGGCGAAATTGCTTGTAGGTCAGTGCCTCCGCAGAAGCCATCTAATAAAAAAAAGAAGAAGAAGTTTTCTTGACACTTCATAATATCCTATGTCACCATCGTGACGAATCCAATGATACCTCATTTATCAAAACACATCAAGCCGTTTAGGTTGTAGGACGCGCCAAAGGAACATACAAACATACATACAGCCCAAAAACATAACTCTCCGAAGTCGGGTAAAAATAGGAGTTATCAACAAGGACCAATTCTGAGATCAATGAATTCAAAGAAGAATGACAAACATTTTCGGGATACCTTGAGCAGATCCACCTTCGAACATTATCATCATAGTAACAAGAGAACGAACTCTACCAGACCGTGACCAACTCTAGATTTGCCAACCGCGACGTTTCGGCTGATATAAATTTATTTATTTCCACTTTGTTTATTTCCCACTTCCAACCATCATAATTTCTGTGACAATACACGTTTGATCTCGATAACCGGCTATAGCAGGGGACATCGAGTAATTAAGTTTTAGTTGTGTGGTGGCCGATGGGGAAGTGTTCACTGATGGCGTCTTTGTAGGTGCACAGATCTGATATGAAATGAGGGGAACCTAATGTGAATGGTTTGGAGAATTTCTGTGAGAAACTTCAGATAAAACTTCATTAACGTTCTCATTAAGACCAAAAGAATTATGTAAGTAGGTAAGTACTTAATTTTTTAGTATATTATTTTAGATTACTACTGCCGACTATGTTACCGCAATTTTTATATTTTAGTTTTTAGATACAATTTACTTTTAAGTGGTATTCAATAAAGAGTTATCTATCTATTACGTTTAGGTTAGGTTTTATTTAGTTTCAATGATATAATTGTTATTTTATATCATTCTATTTCCTTCTCTGTAGAATTTATTTTGCTTAAATAAAGAAATTGGTACCTACCATAGTATTATGTCAGTCAATCAATGCTCCGTAAGGCCCAAAATACCTACGTAGTAATTAGTACTTTATCTCTGAAACAATAATGATTTAGCCCAGGGGGTACAAAAATAGACTAATGATGACATATTCATGGTTCGGCCAAACCAACGCGTCCAGCTTGCGGTCGGGGTGGCGTGCACGGTAGCGATCAGTTACTGCAATTGACAAGTTTACATTTTTCATAAGGCAAAGAAACTGTAACGAGATATTGCGACGCAGACCATTATTCTTATATTTACCCAAATGTTTTAGTGCAGTAACTATAAAGATTATTAAATAATAACTCTCAACCAAGCAGAGTTCGGTGGAATAATAAAATACAGTTCACTGTAAAGAAAAAAAACAACACTACTGACTGACAGATATATAAATGTTTTTTTTTCGATTGCGGCTTCGGTAATCTTGTTCATACCACCGAACTCTGGCAGTTACGTCCTTTTAGAATAAGCTACTTTTTAATAATAAATTTCTCGGAATATATAGCTTAGATTGGAACAAGAAAAAAATCATATCTCTTATTTTTCAATATTCCTACAGAGAAAAAATTGCACTAGTAAGTTGTGTTCAAACCAAACCCTTCGATCGCCGTATCAGCAGCAAGACGCGTTTGGTAATTTTAAAAAAAACCTAATTTGCAGTAACTGATGGTAGCGATCAGTTACTGCAAATGAGGTTTTTTTTACACGCAACCGCGATCGCAAGCTGGACGCGTTGGTTTGGCCAATCCTTTATTGATTTCATCATCATCATCAGCTTATATCTGTCCACTGCTGGACGTAGGCCTCTCCTAATACACGCCACTGAGCTCGCATCCATTTTCTTCCAGACGCTTTTCGCAGGTCGTCACTCCACCTGGCCACAGGGCGACCTACACTACGTTTCCCTAAACGTGGTCTCCACTCGAGAACTCGTGTACCCCAACGGTTATCGGTTCTTCAGGAAATGTGACCAGCCCACTGCCACTTCAGATTGCTTATCCTTTAAATTATGTCGGTTAACTTGGTTCTCCCGGATGGCCGGATATCTTCATTACGAATCTTGTCCTTCAGAGAAACTCCAAGCATAGCTCTCTCCATAGCTCGCTGAGCGACCTTAAATTTGTGGACTAGTTTGACCGTGAGTGTCCACGTTTCGGCACCGTAGGTCATGACTGGTAGGACGCACTGATTGAAGACTTTGTCTTCAGGCACTGTGGTATGGACGACGAGAAGACGAAGCTTACCGAATGCTACCCAACCCAACTGAATTCTTCTGTTGGCTTCCTTCTCAAAGTTGTTCTTACCCAATTGCAATATTTGCACAAGGTAAACATATTGTTGGACAACTTCAAAAGGCACACCATTAACTGCAATCGGTACCGGGTCAATAAGATCGTTGAACATGATCTTGGTCTTATCTATGTTCATTCCGAGACCGATCCGTCGAGAAGCATCATCTAGGTTGGTCAACATACTTTGCAAGTCTTGCAGCGACTCCGCCATTAGGACGATATCATCGGCAAATCGTAAGTGTGAGATGTTCTCGCCATCGATATTAATGCCCATTCCTTTCCAATCCAGCGTCTTAAACATATCTTCCAGGGCATTAGTGAACAGTTTCGGGGATATAACATCCCCTGTCTCACTCCCCTGCACAGATGGATATGTTTAGATTGCTGGTTTTGTACTTGGACACTTATAGTCGCGGCGTCATACAGAAACCTAAGCACTTCGATGTATCGCACAGTCCACTTGACAGCGCTGCAAAGACTCCAGAACCGCTCAGGTTTCAACGGAGTCAAAGACCTTTTCATAGTCCACAAAAGCAAGACACAGGGGCTGGTTATATATCTTCAGACTTCTGTATAACCGTCACTGTGTGTATGTGGTCTATGGTGCTAAATCCTCCACGAAACCCGGCCTGCTCAAGAGGCTGGAATTCGTCAAGTCTTCTTGCGAGACGATTTGAGATGACCTTGGAAAACAACTTATAGACATGGCCCAAGAGTGTAATGGGTCGGTAGTTCTTTAAAAGGGTTTTATCCCCTTTTTTAAAGAAAAGTACTACCAAACTCCTGCTCCACGCTTCTGGAGTTCTCCCACTGTTAAGGACGGTGCTAAATAACTCTTGAAGCTCCCGAAGTACAGGTTTCCCCCCTACTTTCAAGAGCTCCGAAGTTATACCATCCTCACCGGGGGTCTTTGCATTCTTAAGTTGTTTGAGTGCCATCTCAGGCTCGTCTAGGCTGACGTCGGCAGTTCATCAGTATAGTGGCGGGTCAGTATTGCGCGGGAATCCTCTGTGCTGGGTTCGGGTCTAGAAGCATGCGAGTCGTACAATCGGCCATAGAAGTCTTCAATTTCAGAAAGGATCTCCGGCTTAGAGACGACGGTTTTGCCATTATTGGTCTTGAGCTTCGTCAGATGGGATCTACTCAATTGCTGGGCGAAGACTTTTGACCCCCGATTTTGCTCCATTGCCTTTTCTATTCGGCGTGTATTTGAGCATCGGCGGTCATGTCGCACCAGCTTGCTGATCTTTTTATTGAGCTCCCTTTTTCTTGTGGCTTGCTGTTGCTCCCGTCTCTCGTCCATAAGCCGAAGAGCCTCATCCAAGATTTTAGACTTCGTGCCCGTACGCTGCAACTGACAAAATCTAGTGCCTTCCTCCCTAAAGATTCCCACAATTTTTTGGAGTTCCTCGTCTACGTCATTTGTGGTTTCCAAGGCAGCGAATCGATTTTCCAACTTGAGTTGAAACTGTTCTGATCCAACAGCGGCCTGGAGCAGATTGGGTCGGAGCGTAGACTTCCCCAGACGGCATTTTCAAGCTTGCTTATGTGGTTGTTATTCAAGGAGTCTCGGACAAATCGGTGATCACTACCGGTATTAAACCTTGCGATCACTGAGACATCCCTGAATATGTGCTTATTGTCCGTCATGATGAAGTCAATCTCATTTTTAGTCACACCATCGGGACTTTGCCAAGTCCACTTCCTCTGGGGTTGCTTTTTCCAAAAAGTGAACTAGCATTTGCCCCCTGTGATTTCTGTCTCCATAGCCGTGCGGGACCTTTTTTCGATTCACTGCAAGTCGGTACTCCCACTTTGGCGTTAAAGTCTCCCATGATAACGTTGTAGAGGGCCCTTGTGCCTTATGTTGCCTTATGTAGGGCCGAAGATATATCATCTAACTTATCTTCTACCTCATTATCCAAGTATGCCGAGGTCGGTGCGTAAGCCTGCCTTTCGGTCAGCTTAAGAACCAGGTACGCTACCCTGGTCGACACACTGGATATTTCTACAACATTATCATTATCATTTGGTAACGGTGAAAATAAAAATAATAGCATTTCATTGTAATTACTAATTGCTAATTTAATATTTCCTGTGTAATGAAAATTAACTGTCCCATTGGCTCTATTTTATTTTTAAGCTACCTACCCTTTCGATTCAAAATGTGCTCAGACATGAAATATATTCATGTTCCCGATTTTATGGCGGAGCTTAGCATCCGCAAACTAATTACTTGGGAATTTCCGCGGCACATCCGCGAGGAGCGTAAACAAAACATTATTTTTATAGATTCCTAGTGCATGGGTTGGCCGGAGGTCGGGTGCTAATGAATATAATATTATCCGGCAATAACTAAGTAGGAAAGCAACTAGGAAAACGCTATAAAATATGTACAATCGGTGGTGTTTACGCTCTGGATAATTTGTGCGATTTTTCTCTAGACAAACTCTCATTCGTATTTTCCTTCCGAATAAATATGAATAGGTACAAACTAATGGATTATGATAATGACCGTCCTCAGCTGCAGTCGGTGAAAACTAGAGACATTAATTTTTTGCCTGAATTTTCTCTTTTTTAAGAAAGTTGATTTCGAACTCTACTCCGCAGCAGCCGTGGCCGAGCGGTTAAGGCGTCTGACTAGAAATCAGATTCCCTCTGGGAGCGTAGGTTCGAATCCTACCGGCTGCGTATCTTTTTGTCGACGTCTTGACTATCAGTGCCCGGCCCTAGATTTCCATTCTTTATAATCGTTGCCCGCGAAGATTTTCAGGATTTATTACTAAAATATCTTTGTTCATCAATTATCCTTTTGTTCATCTTTAAGTCGTTTATTTTTATCGCCGACTCGTTATTGGTGTCGCCAACAACTCACAACCGAAACGAGTATTTTTATTACTAACTGTGCAAGGGTAATAATAATTTAAGTGTGCAGTATATTAAACTCGTAGCTTGGTTATCTGTATTCCCGTATAGTATGGGAGTTGGGGTGCTGGGACTTGTCAAGGGTTTTCTGGCAAAAAATGTGTGCGGCGGCGTCTAATGATGTAGAAAAACTGAGAGGGCGGTACTCGGTGTTGCTCTCGATTAATTAAGGCTGAATAAACAGCCTGCGTGCGAGAGAGTCCATTTAAATAAATCAGTGATGTGGATATCCGCATCTTGTCTCGTATCCGACTAATCCGGACAGTTTTTATGTTTAGACTGAATGATGGAACTATAAAAATCGTTTTTCTAATTCTGAAAATACGGAACAAACAATAAACCCTATAGACACTGAAAGTTTACAATCTCACCTTTATCTATACTTATAATAAAGCACTATGAAAGATAATTTAAAAAAAAAGGTCTTGGGTACTTAAAATAAACTACTGAACGTGGATATAACATTTTTTAAATTCGTTTCTCTCTGTTTGTCTATATGATTGATCGCGCATCATGTAAAAACTTCTGGGCCAATTGCGATGCGGTTATTTCACTGTTGGAAAGCTTAGAGTTTGACTTAAAAACTAGTGTACTAGAATCTGCATCCGATGAGTAAAAGACGAGCAATCGATAAAAACTTTTTGACGGATGAAGGAATTTTGATCAAATGTAGGTACATTGGTATTTTAGGTCTTGGAATATTACATAGAGTACTTTTAACGTAGAGAAATAAAAACGCGTGCGAAGCCGCGGGTACAGCTAGTAATTACATAATTTTCGAGGAAATCAGTTGAGTATTTTTTGAGATACGATACTTAAAATTTTTAGTTTTTGTACAAATTTGAAAGCAAAATAAATACTGGCTTAATAATGATTAAAGAAAAATAATTTATACGTCTAATTTCTCGGCGCAAGACATAAGAGAGCAATATTCATTATTTCTTTATTTAATTATATGTTATTTTATTCAAGCATTCATTCTAACTGTACGTATTTTCAGTAAGAAGTGTCAGTTTTTACGGTTTTTTTTCATGAATACCTAATGATTCCAAATTTCTAATAATAAAATTGATTGAATTTTTAAATCAAATAGTAATAACATGTTGTGAATTGTTGGCGACACCAATAACGAGTCTGCGAAAAAAGAAAATTGATGAACAGAGATATTTTAGTACTAAATCCCAAAGTCCAACCTAATAGTTTTTTTTTGCGGGCAACGATTATAATGAATGGAAATCGAAGATCAAGCACTGATAGTCAAGATGTCTACAAAAAGATTCGCAGCCGGTAGGATTCGAACCTACGCTCCCAGAGGGAATCTGATTTCTAGTCAGACGCCTTAACCGCTCGGCCACGGCTGCTGCGGAGTAGAGTTCGAAACCAACTTTATTAAAAAAGATGAGAATGTTCAAGCAAAAAAAGAATGCTTCTATTTTTAACCGACTGCATCTGAGGACGTGAAGAAAGGTCATTATCATAATCCATTAGTTTGTACCTATTCATGTTTATTCGAAAGAAAAATGCGAATAGAGTTCGTCTAGAGTACTCTAGAGTAAATCGCACAAATTATTCAGTTTAAGAACCTTAATACTGTTAAAATAAAAAAATATCAAACCAATCGTAAATATTTGGCTAACTTGTAAACATACTTTTCAATTTAAACAGCGTGTTCAATATCAAAAAAACATCGTCATAACTCGTGTCCATCACTACAGCCGTCCATTTGTTTGTATGTATAGCTTAAAGTTTTCCAAACTGTAGTGCTGTCCAGCTCCAGTGCTCTGTGGCCCAATTACAGAACTTGGCTTCAATCAGATTGTCACTTTTTTCATAGCAAAGTCGACTCTATCGCAAAGCATTATTGAATTTCACGGCTTGAAACCGTCATGATCAACATTACGTAATCGCACTGCTGTAGTACCCAAATATGGCTATTATTGCTCGCTTATGTACTTTATGAGATATTTCAATTCAAAGGGTGGTCCGCCAGTGACGCTGCGTTCAGCGCGTCGATGTCGTCGTGCCGGATCCAGCGAACAGAGATAAATGAAACGTAGCTTAGCTTTTAGTGCTCGAAATAATAAGCTAAACTGTCAGTCAAAATAACTACCTAGCTTAAACGCTAAAAAACACGCCTACCCTGCCAAAAAAAGCTTTTGGCAATAAATTATATATCTACTGTTGGAATGTGCCTTCAATTTGATACCCATATTGTAAAATTCGAAGTTTTTTCTCAACTTCGTACGCGCGTAAAAAAGGATAGGATTCTAGGATATTAAAAACCAATGCAAAAGTAGGAATAGCACCAATGCTATGCGATGTTTTTTGACAGACTTGTTATTTCGTTTCCTTGGCAACCACAGACCATTATGTGATGGCAACCGTTCCTTACAGTGAGTAATCAACATTTTCCAGTTTTCCCGTGGAAACATACATTTTCCGGGATAAAAAGTATCCTATGTTTTATTCCAGAGTATAAGCTATCTCCAATCTAAATTTCATCAAAATCCGTCCAGCCGTTATCGCGTGAAAGCTCCCCAAACAAACAACTTTCACTTTTATATATTGGTATGGTTAGGTAGGTACTTACTTAATTTATGTAGGTTATCCTACCTGCACATTCTCTGTGGGTGGTACCTGTACTATGACATGTACTATTATTTATTCTGTGACTATGGTACTACCCACGAAATACCTACCTACAACACGAATAAAAACAAACCAGGTAAGTAGAATACCTACTTACTATCTACACATACCGACCTAACTAATAGTAGCATCAGAGATAATACCTACTAGGTACGAGACGACCATGACACTAACATTACCGTGACCATGAGTCTACATAACAATGTCATGTCATAAATAGTAACTAGCAAATAAGATAAACATTCGTTGAATATCCTAGGACTGTACGAACAAGGGTTTTTTTAAATTTCGTGTTTGGCTGGGGTGGCAAAGTTTGCATGGGGGCAAAACTGCGGGGAGCAGCTAGTGTTTAGAGTAATAATATAAAAAGAAAAGGCTTTCAAGGAATGCTGTTATTCTGTTGGTTTACACTCACTCTATAGCAATAAATATTTCCTCTCTCACATTGAAACTATCAAGTTTAGTGAGCGGCGTTAATTTTATTGGATTACCCATCTGATATTATTCTGCAGTATTATCATGTATTATCTCAATATGATAACGTAGCTTGTCTCTTATACAATAATTTCGGAAGCTCTCATGTGAGGCGCCGTGGCTTAGTTGGTTAAAGCGCCTGTCTAGTAAACAGGAGATCACGAGTTCGAATCTCGTCGGGGCCTACCAGTTGACTATCTATTTTTGGAACTCTACGCAATCGTATTACTATTTTGACAAAAATGATTGCATTATTTGTTCATGTCATACATACATAATTTAGTCATTCATGGCGTTCTATACCTTCAAGAAAGTAATTTATTGGTATCCTAAATCTCTCCCATCTTGTTCCACTAATCTGTAAAACTGATTTACTTACTTTTAACCCAGTCACTGTGGGGGAAAAAAAGGCCTTTGCACTACAAAAGGTGGAGGATACTTAAGCAAGACAAATCAAAATTACATCTCCATCTGTAGGGCAAAACTACCTGCTGACTGGGCTATTTACACTTAGACTTAGGGTGCTGACTCAATAGGCTCAGTTTGCCAACAGACTCGCCATGGTGGAACTAGGATACCACAACCACAATGAAACTAGCTTAATATGTACAATAATACAATCAGCACAAAGTTACAGATTTCTTACATTACTTCCAAGGGGTAAGGGTAAGGGTGGCCTTAGCGTGTTTAATATTATTTAGGTAGGTTAGGTACTACCGCTCTGCCGCGCTTACAATAAACGCATCAATTAAGGTTTTTGTCGAAATTGAATTTTACATCATGGCAAAAAAATGGTTCATGTGTAAATGAGTGTCAAAAATAAGGTATATTTTTTTAGATTATCTAATCTATTGCAAAAACTTAACTCTTTACACTTAATTATTGTATGCTTAAATGATAGCTTATGATTAGTAGTAAAAATACTCCATTTAAAGTTCTCAAAATATTTCTTTAGGAGCTATTTTTAATTGACTTCATTAAAGGTAGATATTTTCAAGTCGTTTACTTGTATGTCTTTATCTTTTCTTAGTGTGTATTTTACTTCATATGTAAAGTATTCATTAACCGATTAAGATGATCATTGTTTTATTCAAAAGGAAGATATTCAGTACAGTCTCATTCAAATTTGATCAATATTGGTTTGGCAGATTTTTTATTAATGAATTCTTTTTTAGTAACTTAATGTGTTATTTTGTTTATGTTACTTCACAACTCTAGGTTTTTTTTTACCCAATTGGATGTTTTTTTTTTATTTGTGTAGTTTATTGAAAGTAAAACTTTACTTTTAAAAAACTACTCAATCAATTTTGATGACAATTATATGAGATCTTTCTGAAAGTAAGAATCATATAAAATTTGGTGAAAAATTGTTTTTTTTTTTTTCATTTTTTTTTCGGGTGGCTATATATCTAACATTGCGCAGTACTGAGCGCATGCATGCGCGTACGCGCGCGGTAAGCAACTGGCTATTATCTCTAGAATCTAATCTAATTTGAATAATTCCTGCTTTATTTACAAGGGTAGACCTTCAGTGTAATTCCAAATGTCTATTATCATAATTGATTTAGACACTTTTTAGTAAATCAATTTTAACTCTATTTATTGGATTAAATAATTATTGTTTAAACGTGACCATTGCACGAGCGTCACGAACAATGAAAACAAACTTAAACGAACGTTATGAAATATGTATTCTTTTACTATTTCTGCCTTTTAAATAAGATATTCAGGTGTTTTATCTGCGCGCATACGATTATCTGTTTCATTGATATGACGCTCACGCAAGGGTTATGTTCAACTAGGAATAGTTACTAAACGAACATTTTGAGAACTTTAAAATTTGAATTTGTTTGGTAGAACAGACATAAGCTACTATATAAGTACAAAATAATTAAGTGTTTACTGCTTAGTAAGCATAGTAAGCTGTAAAAACACTTATCACTAGTTATCTGGAAAAGCTTACTAAGCTTTTTCAGATAACTAAGCTTAAAAGCTTACTAAGCTTTTTCAGCAGAGCAGAACATGTGAAAAAATACGTGATTTTAGACAACAATTTTCACATGTACCATTTTTTGCCATGATGTGTAAATATTTTTAATAGAAAGTTATTATTACCTAAAGAAAGTTATTTTCACTCTTAAAATAATCTATTTTTATTTCTAGGGAGCCTCTACTTACGTAGATATTAATAATTAAAAATCAAATATTTTTTATGCTTCAAAAAGTAATAAAAAATAAAATAGCAAAATAGCTAAATAATATAGTAAAATAGCTGACATTAATAGGGGGTGGGGTTGCACCCCCTTCTTAAATTTATTTTATCGATAAAATTAAGTGCATAACACGCTGTCAAAATCCCCGAGTCTTGTGTCCAGACATATTGTATAGTTAGTACAAACTTGTTTTCTAGCATTCAATGGCTTGCTAGTCATAAATGCACTATGTTATGAGTTGCGTTTATTCCTAGTAATCTCTATGGTCATTATCTTCGGCGTGCTTAGATAAGTAGCATTAACTTGAGATAATGCGCTTATTTTAAGGGAAACGTGGTATGTATTATATTGTTCTACAAATTAGATCGCACTAAATGTGCAAGATAGTGCGTTTATGCTAAGCAAGGCGGTTCTAAACCCGGGCACAGTGGGGATGGGGAAGGGTATCGGGAAGAGACATTTTGTGCCCGTGACTGGCGAAACAAAAGAGAACGGAGCGGGACACGCGTACGTCGCGTTGCAACAAGGTTCACGCGATAAGTTTTCTTAATCAAGTGGATTGTAATTTTTTTATTGATAAGAAGTTATGCCGATAGTAATTAACTTCCTCAGCCATAACCACAGAAACATGTAATTAAATCGTAGATAGGTTTCTGTTTGACGTTTTTTCAAGTTAAATCATAATCTTATTCAGTTTTCTTAATTGCATCGAATACAGCCTAAATAGTTTACTTTTTAGTTGATTGTGTATTTCTTTAATAAAACTCTTCAAGGAAATGCACTCACAATTGAAGGGGTCAGATCAAGAAGGGTTTAACTGACAAATAGTTCGTTTCGAGATAATTGACTTAAAACGTCAACGTCTTCAATTATGTGGAGTGTGTAATAGATATTGGAAAAGATTTATATAACTTTAAGTTGCTTGAAAATACCATAATCCCACTTTATGATATAAAATAAATCACTAATTCATACAATAAATGTAAAAATATGAACTTTTTCTCATATAACCACCGAACGCTTCAACAAGTGACGTGCTCTCGAGTGTAAAAACGGTTTATTGGAGAACAAATCTTTTTTGTTTTAGCGTTTTACTCATCTGCTTTCTTTTTAATCGACGAAAAGGAGACGGTTATATGTTCGGCTGTATGTATGTTTTTTTTTGTTCGGGTTATTCGATATGAAACCATTATTATTAAGAAAATATCACACCTCTGATCTTTTATTGTAGGCCTCTTATTGTTTCATCATCAGCCATTTAGGCTGATGATGAAACAATAAGAAACAATCGATTTTGAAGTTCATCTCAATTAAAATTTTCAAAAAATATTTAATGTACAGATTTAGCCCAGTTACAGTTTTATTATAGTATAGATAGATATAAAGGAAAAAATAACGCATAAATAATGTAAAAATCTTTTAATTATGGAGCAAAACATTTCTACAGCGCGTGATTTCCATCCACGTACGTCTGGATTACGCACCCATGCATCTGTCCAACTGGGCCAGTGAGCCTCGTAGCAGAATGACGAAATTCGGTACCAGTCTAGTCGTAAACGGATGTATGATCACTTTAAATTTAACACAACTTTGGACCCATAGGCTGCAGGAACCTTTTAATTTTTTCGGGATAAAAAGTATTCAACATTTTAACACACCTTTTTGCACTCCATATCGGTTTTGAAGTTTCTCTCAATCAAAATTTTCAAAAAATATTTAATGTACAGATTTAGCCCAGTTACAGTTTTATTATAGTATAGATAGATCATGTCCTTCAGAGTATTGTCACTGATTGAAGACTTTTTTGTCTTGAGGCACTGTGGTATGGAAGATGGGAAGACTTGACAAAGTTTTCTAAATGACCAACCCAGCTAAACTCTTCTAATGGCTTCATTCTCAAAGCTGTTCTTAATCAATTGCAATATTTGCCATTATTAGGTAAACATATTGTTGGAAAACTTCAAGAGGTACACCATTGACTGCAATCGGTTCCAGGACAATAAGATCGTTAAACATGATCTTTGTCTTATCTATGTTCATTCCGAGACTGATGCGTCGAGAAGTATCAACTAGGTTAGTCAGCTCTTACATTATGAGATTCAAAATTCCAATGTATTTTTGTGTTAATTTATTATGATTTCACGTGCCAGCTAATGGCAAAATAGAAGGACTATAGTATTAATTTAACATCAGCATGTAACTCTATTTGTTGTGGAATAAAATAATTTCATTTACATTGAAAATACTGCAGTGACTTCCAGCGCATCCGTAATCATATCTAACACTTATGCTCAAATCGTAAGTGTGAGATATTCTCTTGATATTAATGCCCATTCCTTTCCAACCAATAATCTTAAATATATATTCCAGGGCATTCGTGAACAGTTTTAGGGATAAAACAGCCCACTCCCCTGGGTAGTTGGATGTCTTAATACTGCTGGTTTTATACTTAGACACTCATGATAGCGGCGTTATAAATACATTTCAGCACGTCGATATACCGCCAGTCTACTTGGCAACGCACGCTGCTAAGACTCAAGAACTGCCTAGGTGTCAACAAAATCAAAGCCCACCCATAGCCCCCTAAAGCAAGACACACCCCTGTGTCAAATGAATTATCTAAAGAAGTGTTCTAAAACTCCTGCTCCGTGCCTCTGGAGCTTCCCCATCGTTGAGAAAGTCGCTAAATAACCCCTGAAGCTCCGTACGGGTTTTCCTCCTGCTTTCAAATGCTCCAAAGTTATTCCGTTCTCTGTGGTTCTAAGTTGTTTGAGGGCCATCTCAATCTCTTCTAGACTGACGTCGGGCATTTGTTTGATAATCATAATGTATAGATAATGGCATATCAAATTTTGAAAATAACCGCCAGGACATGAGTCTGACCAAATAATTGGGTGTTTAATTACGTTACTTCCTGCTGTACTTTTTAGGACCATAGCCAAATAATATGAGGCACAGGATATTTCGAGGCTTTCGTTTTTTTTCAACATCTTCTATCCATGTACACATCTCACCATGATTTCTGTCTTTGCTTGCCAAGTATGTGCGTGCCTAAACATTTTTCAATTCCTAAATCATAAAAAAAGTCATACAATTTTTAAAACACAACGTAATTTTTGCTCTAAACACTGGGTCACACCACAGAATAAATAATAGTACTAATCATACACAAGTTCCGACGGCAAGTGCACAACAGTTGTTGATTGTTACAAACAAACAAATTGTGTGCAGCTATTGTATTCACTCTTCAGAAAACGCAGACGGAGACGGATATAGATCCGTCTCTTTCAAACTTATTTAAACGTACTTGTCAATATAATAGCAGTTTTAAGTTTTTTCATTCATTTTTTTTTATAAATAAATTGAATGATGTATTTTACGTCGTTTTGAGGAACATTGAATCGTTTTGATTCTAAGCGAACTCGATTCCTGTGTCAGATAAACCCTTTTTACAATGACAATCTCGAGAATTAGGCCTCAGTTCGTAATTTTGAGAATGTAGTAAGATAGACATAGATAGAGAGTATGGTAGAAACGTTTTCTCCCAAAACGCAAATTTCACGGAAATGTAAGGCAAAACATGTAGAAGCCGCGCAGGTGCAGGTGCTATCCTCTTAGGAAACAAAATTAAATTAAGTAGGTATATAGATTTACTAACCATAAATGCATCAAGTGGAGTAGTTAATGTATTTATGACTAGTTACTGTACATTTAAATATGCTTATACATTTATGTATTATTGACACTTTTCCCCTTGTTTTGGTACAACTTTCGTGTATCTCATGTAGTTCCGGAGCGGAAACAGCGGATCTAGAGGGAACGACGCGGCTGACGAACTGGCATTCGGGCATGTGCACTGTAGGGCCAGAGCCAATGATTCCATTGCCTTTCAGTCAAATTCGAACTTGTATCCGTCAAAGGACACACAAACTATATCAAGAACTATGGGCAAGTATAAAGGATTGTAGATAGTCAAGAGAGGCTTTCCCGGAGTTAAATCCGAGGTACTCCCGAAAACTTCTGAACCTTAAACGTGTCAGTCTCCGACAAGTGGTGGGAATTGTCACTGGCCATTGTCCTCTTTACAAACACCTTCACAGAATAGGTGTCACAGAAAGCCCCTTGTGCAGAGGATGCATGAGGGCAGAAGAAACGGACATGTATTCCTCGAGTGCGAAAGCGTGGCGCCACAAAGGGAACAGTTCCTGGGAACAACTTCCACCCTGAGGGAGGCCTGCGCCGGAATGCTGCTGCTGGCCTTCCTGAGGGACATCGGGTGAATGAACTAGCAGTTGCCGCCCGTTTCACGCAAAAGGGGCCGATGATCGGCCTAGTTGCGGATAAGAAGCCCAACCACCAAGTACCAAGTGTAGTTCCGGAGACACAAGCAAAATAAAAATAAAAGCTTTAAACGTGTTTTTCTCCAAAAGTGTCAAAACCTAGATAGTGCGTTTATCGTAAACACGGCAGCGCTCACCACATGATAGTGTCATACGCCATCTATGCAACAAAATAACTGGGTTTAGTTAGGTAAAAGTCCATTGAAGCTTGCGATGAAAATCATAGAAAATAAAACAAATGTTGAATATTGACTCGTTTATTCACATTTCCGTCGTCTTATTTTATTTACACAAATATACAAACAAATATATCGCATCAACTCTTTTTTATATATCATGTTTACAGAAAAAACTACTTAATAATATTTGTTCGTGAAAATAAAATATGAGGTAAGTACAAAAGTTACAGTATGGCCACTTAGATAAATGGTGATTTGAAGAAAATAAATAACATGCAATTGAAAGGGGTTCGAACAATTTTCTATAGAGAATGGTATTAGTTATCGAGTCGCCATCTTTTTAAAAGCTTTATTTAACTTGCAATGTTTGTGTGTATGTATGTTTGTTTAGGTCAAATCTTGCAAGCTAAATTAGAACCACTTCCGCTTATCCTACGGAGTTGAGTAGTAAGCATTACCTGAATCGTTATCCAGGATTAGGTCTAGATAAAGCATAGTTGCTTTATTCAACAGTTAACAGCACAGACACGAAATTTTGTATAGGTACGCTTTTAATTTTGATAGCTGGTTCTAAGTTTTAACATGACATAAGTACAGCTTTTTTGTTATCTTATTTTTAAGTCAGCGTCGCAGAATTACACATATGTATGGATAGAGGACACAACATGGTACGAACAAAATATATAGTTATGTATTATACACCGTGACATTGAATTCGATATATATCTTAAAAGCTTGTATTCAGTTCATTATTTAGATTCGTTCTATAGCATTCAATAAAAAATGTAACTAACCAAAATGTAATTAGCCTTAAGCTGAAATGTCTATTGCACTAAACACGTTACACGTCCGCGGTGCGGGTGCTCCGCCAGGAGCGCGATCGTCATTTTTTGGTTTATTAATGCCTAGTTTTATGTTTTATTAGTTACATCAAAAAAGCCGTTTCATACAAAACGTATGAGTTTTTTATTTTTTTATTTTATTTATATCGATGTTTTAATATCTAAAACCATAATTATTGCCTTTCTAATGAAACCAGTTTGGGGCACATCGGTTGGATGGTTTCAAGGTCTAAATGGACATAGGTAGAAACATTTTTTGTGTTTGTGTTTTATATAATTTAGATAGAAGATTAACTTTTCATTTTTAGTGCTACAGATACATTCCGTTATATAAAAAAAAAGATTTAGAAAAATATCGATTTCAATGTTACGGTGTATATTCCGAATATAATGTCCAAAAGAGTCACGGTGCAGAGATAATTGGAGGTAAAGGTAGCTAATGGTGGGTAATGCAATTACCGTATTGTTCACAGTAGCTATCTGTCCCTCTAATTATCTCTGTAATATGACACCGACGTAGGTCGTACAAGTTTCAATCCAAATGGGTGCGTGACACTTTAATTAAGACAAAATATTTTGTTTCGTGTTTGTACTATACACTTACTCAGGAAACATTGTGCGCCACTGAATTGATAAATAAACAAGATGGCCGCTGGATAACTACGCCAAAATCTTCGAACCGCTTTAGTTTCTCAACTACCTATTCTGAGCAATTACACATCTTTTAGCGCAGTCGTATAAAAAATGTATGTATTTATAGTATCACACAACTAAGTCAGGTCAGTCACACTTTAACTTAGAAGATTTAAAACCGTGAGAGACAATAAAATAATACACAACGAAGCCGAAAAATAATCAAGGTAAAATGGCCTAAAATCTTTCATACCGGTTTGGCACAATTATATTTATTTTATAATATTCAATTTGAATAAAAAATACTGAAAATAAAATACAATTTCGCTAGAAATCCGTATGTAGCTTATTACTATGTTGATGCTTAATATCCAGTCTTAATCAATATTTTAATTTAAAATATTCTAATTAAAACACCTATATAAACATCTAAAACTTTCATAAAATCTGAGGCACATTCAATATACGTATAATACAGTTTATAGTTGTATTTTATTTATTTATTTACAATTTATTCTTACTACTAGTATGGCAGTATTGAGGCTTTTAAAAATAATAATTACAATTAGTTGTCACACTTTATTTTATTTTTTATTTAAAAAGTATGATGCATTAAATATGGTCTTTTCGCATGCTATCTGCCTCAGATTGATACAATATGAAAGAGACAGAAGAGAAAAAGTTCTTCAAACAGTTTTTTTTTGTTGGTGCAGGTATCTGGGTATGTCTGGTATACCCTATTTTTTTAAATTATTCTGCATGCGTCCCGCTCTGACGAAAAAAGTGAAGAGTATTTCATGCCGGCAACTATTTCATGGTCTGTTTACACAAAGACGGTTATAAGGTCATACCAGTTAATCAACTTGTCGAATGACAATAACTATGTCAAAGATATAAAAACCAAAATGAATTGGTGTTTCCGTTACGAAGTAAACAATTTGGAAAGATTATTAACTCTCAAGCAATTATTATCATTATATAGCTTTTAATTACTGTCTTTGTGAAACCCAAACTCACAGAGCAGATTTAAATTAAGATTACCCCTTGTCTTTTCAGATAGCTGTAAAAGACACGAGGCCTTCTTAAAGTACAATCAGAAAGTAAACCAGAAAGATTTCACACTCATATTTAATTATAGGCTTAGAAATATTGCTCTAGTTACTATTCACTACGTTTGTGCGTAATAATTGACATCTGTCCTTTATCTAGGGCATGCGCAGTCCATTTGGTAGCCATATCGATATTTAATTATAGTCACATGGAGTAATAAAAATTCCTTTACCATAGATCATCATATTTATTTCAACTATGGGTATATTATGGGTCGATACTATACCTACTCGTACCAAGGTAGATAAAAGTAAAGTACTACGAAATTCACTATGCGCTTCGTCAATCTTAGTTTATCTTCTATTTATTAATCAAATATTGGGCCATGGTGCATGGCAATAAGGTGTAAAATCAAAGCGAAAGGTTTTGTTTGGCAATTAATATTGGTAATACTTCGGAAATAAAAAGATGCCCTAGAACTGTCACTAATGAAATGAAGCACGATTTAGAAAGATAATAAAAACAAATTGTATCCGTTGTTCTCAGTTTTACGAATTAGTTCATTCGTGGAAAGTCTAGAAAGCGGTTTTGGGACAGTGGCCCAACTGGTCTGTCCAACTAGTTGGGACTACGGCGCCTTTACTAGGGGTTGTGGTCCAACTATTTCTGTAATTGGACAATGGCCCCATAACTAGATCCGTGGTCCAACTGATTTATTATAATTGAAGTTATTTATACATTAAAAAAAACCCATTGATTTGAAAGGTTGTCACTGGAATTTTGCTGCAAAATATAATAGATTTTTATTCACAAAGTGATTTTTCTCCTTATATTGTCCACTATTAGTGTGCTTAGGTACTTTAATTTATCGTGAGCATGCCCGACAGTGCAGTGTGTATTTCGCCAGGTATTACTTGTAACCGTATCTCCATGATGTAGTCATCATCTTCAATTTGGCGATTCCGTCTGTGGGCATTTTTAATTTCCTTCTGTTTTAGTCATTGTAATTTATTCTAACACGTTTTGAAGCAGAAACATGTTAATATTTTTCGTATTAGACTTCCATTTAGTTTTGCAGTTGGACCGCGGGTCTAGTTTTGGGGCCAATGTGCAACTACAAAAATAGTTGGACCACGACCCCTAGTAAAGGCCCGTAGTCTAACTAGTTGGACAGACCAGTTGGACCACTGCCCCGAAACGCTAATTTCGATACCAAATCTGCACTAATGATTTAACGAACCAATGTAAATGTGAAAGTTAGAAGTTCGCAAAAGAAATCGACTTGTAGTAAACAATGGACACATTAATATGCGCGTTCGGTTAAAATTTAGAGACAGTTGGGTTGGCTCTCAAGCGCACAGAAAAATATGTCAAATTGTAGAGTGATATATCATAACTGAATCAAATGCGTAATCGTCTGCAATAAGCATTATAACCAAACCAATAACTCTGAAAGTAAATCAGATGACTACAGATAATGGATTTCATTCATCTGACACAAAAAAAAACAGCTCACTGTAGCAAAAAAAAAACATTACACGCGAAGAAGTAAACAAATATGCCAATTTACCTAGAGCCTGCATGATAATGAAAACGTGGGTACCTATGTGACAACCTCACTTCAAAAATAATTTACAATCAAAAAAACACTAAGAAAAAATCAGTCTCTTTAAACATAATCACAATTTCACCGTTTAATTTTATAATGCACAGAAAATCCTTACGCACTTCAGTAAGGCCTCATTGTTCTGAAAAGTTTTTTTTCTCGCTACATTTAATTGCAAAAAGTGTTTTTGTAACTAATCACTGTACTCGCCAGTTGCACTTGTCACTTGCTAGTGTCTCCTTTGGATATAAGGAATGGTTTACACGAATCTAGTGAGTTGCGTGTGGAAGTCCCGGAGGAATATTTGCAGCTGTTGCAGCGTGGGCCGGTCGTCAGGCGACATCGCCCAGCAGTAGGCCATTACTGCGAACCTGTGGAGAGAAGTCAACGGTGAGATAATGGTACACACGACATCTACTTAAATCTTCAGTGCAAATTAAGCTAAGAAGCATCTGTGAAATCAGCTTTCAAACAGAAAAACCCCGCATCAAAATCGGTCCATTCGTTTGGGAGCTACGAACTCCACCTCTCCTCACCCATTATAGCTAAGAACCATCTCGATCACATCAGCTTTCAAACGGAAAAAAAACCGCATCAATCTAGGTCCATTGGTATGGTAGCTACGATCCTCACTCTCTATCCTATTATAAGAACCACCTCGATCACATCAGCTTTCAAACAGAAGAAACAGCAACAAAATCGGTCCATTCATTTGGGAGCTACTATGCCACAGACAGCCACACGGAAACACACCATAAACACCCCTCTCTTTTCGAGTTCGGAGGTTAAAACCTGTTAAAAATCATAACTAATCAACCGACTTACAATTCATCCGGACAGTTCGCTGGCTGTTGCAACCGGTAACCATCCCTCAAGTAGGCCGCTACTTCAAACGGATCCACCTCAGCGTACGGCTGATGCGCTAACGTCGTCAGCTCCCATAACAACACACCCAACGCCCACACGTCTGCAGCAGGGCTGAACTGTCTCTTGGAGAGTGCTTCGAGTGCCAGCCACTTGATGGGTCGGTTCTCGTTGTCCCCTAGACAGTGGTAGTCAGCGGGGAACAGATCTCGAGACAGGGCGTTGTCGGCGATCATCACTCGTAGGTTTTCGTCCACTCTGTTGACAGAAACAGATTGGTGTTGCGATGATCAAGACGGAATATCACTTTAACAAATAAATTGTAACTGGGAATCCGACAAGGCGAATCAAAATAGTACATCAGAAAGCAAGTTGTGATAGTTTGCAAACTTACATGCAATTTCTAGCAGCAATGTCCTTATGCAAGACGTGTTGCGAATGCAGATACGCCAGACCGTCCAAGGCATGTAGCGCCATCCGGACAACCAGTTGTGTCGTCAGTGGCGGTGGTGGCGCCGCACCGGCCGCCCCTCCGACGGTAACTCCTCGACAAGCAAGAAGGAACTGCTTGAGGTTCCTCCAGGTCCCACTCCAAGGGTACAACAAGAAAGGAGCGGTCTGATCCTCAATGCTGACTCCTAGAACGGACAGCACACGCTCGTGGTGGAGACCATACAGCATACAGCCTTCCTGGAGAAGCAGTGACACCTAAAATGAAAAGTTACGTTGAGTAATCTGTCCCAAGAATGTGGAACTTTGACTTGACTGACATGACATGACTTTTGTTGACATTTGCATTAGATGTTTACCTGCA
Source organism: Alsophila aescularia (assembly GCA_946251855.1). Lineage (NCBI taxonomy): Eukaryota > Metazoa > Arthropoda > Insecta > Lepidoptera > Geometridae > Alsophila > Alsophila aescularia. Next base: position 27,054,850 of record OX276377.1, read on the forward strand.
CTTGGGAAGCGTGTTCAGCAACAGTCTTCACGAGAACTTCTTGCTCTCTTGCGTCCTCATCTGCGTATGTTCCTCTGTACACTCGGCCAAACGTTCCCTCCATGGCCACAGATCGTAGCCGGACTCGACATCTCTGTATAGTCAACTCGGCAATTCGCTGTTGCAGATCTCTAGCTCTCTCTTCAGCCGCTGCGACGGGGACTGAGGTCGGTCGGCGGTAGCTAGTGTAACTGGCGGCAGATTTGCAAGAGGAGTCGGGCAGGAACGCGTGGGCGTCTTGTTCGTCGCTGCGAGCTCGCCGGAGCTTCCTCGCTCGCGCCCTGCAGCCCACAGCGGCGACGGCGGCTATCAGGAGAACGCCGCCGGCGCAGCCCGCTCCAGCGTAGAAAATATCCGCAGACGTGGGTGCATGCGGAACGCTGTCCACTCTCACGGCCGGACGAGGCGCCTCTTTAAGGCATATTTTTCTACGGCGGAAGTGCAGAGTAGTCGACGAGGAACCGGTCGATACATTTAAAGATATGGTGACGTCAACTTCTGCGGCGAGGGTGTGTGTACAAGGCAAGTCCACTCGCCATGTTTGCGGCTCGATAGGCACGTAGCCCTTGCTCGATATGTTGAATGTTGGCGTGTGCATCGCCTCCTTGTTCTCGGTCACTTCTACGTGTAGGGTGTACGGCAACTGAAACAAAACGGAGAAACCGTGAGTTCCGTACCCAAATACGACGTGAGCTTTCTTGTAATCGAATCGCCACATTCCGAGCCGTAACGGTAAAGTCTCATCAAGATGTAACTGTAACACAACGCATAATTGGAGGACCACCAGCACGCGATGACCTTAAACGGTCTATCCGAATCCGTGACCTAGTCGGGTGATCAAATGTCGAAAGTGACCCGCCCTGAGAGTCGAGAGCAACAACATCTCGTCTTGTAGCAGTACCTAAATTACAGAAATGTATTTGCATAATATGTATACGGCGTCGGATAGTTCACGTGCTTTATGTTTCCCTTATACGCGGCTAACGTGGACATATTATCATTTGTCATACGCCGTGCTGTCTTGTACTATTATTTAGTCTGTGGTGCCGTTCAGACGGTTTGAATAACCATCCGCTAGAGAAAGGTTTGTTTTGAGACTGGTTAAATATTATCATCATTATCAAGAAGGTTTAAAAAATGAATCAGGATGCGCTCATTATTCAACTAATCATTACATGAATGGTTAAACAAACGACGGGCGCGGGCCCTTTGACCGGCCCATCAGACAGCATTACGGAGACATTGCAAGCCGGTCATAAAGCGTAGGTGCGACACCGGAGCCGCTAATTAAATATTATCACTGCAGTCGGTGAGCACAGACAATGGTGGCGCGATCGCTCATCGGCGCTAGTTAACCGGTTACCAAATATTTGGTCGGCTAGTCAAAGGCGCCGCTAAAGCAAATACGGGAGAAAGTGTAGCGCAGGGCGGCGGGCCGCGGAGGGCTCGTGCGATCTGATAGTGGCGGCCGCACAAAGCTGCCGAGATGCTGATAAGGGCCGCCGGCCGCCTGATCGCAACCGAAGCATATGCCACATTTGCTTTTTAAATGCAACATCAAGCTTTCTCGTTTCTAAAAGCCAAAAACATGAATACGTCATTACATACATGAATCCAAATAACGCGTAACCTCTCATGTATCCTTATTTTATGACTTGCAAATAGCGGCCTAAATAAGTAGTTATCCCACCGACAGGTTCAGTGAACTGGACTCGTTTGTGGGATTCTTCTCATGATACTTTTGTTCGGGTACTGAATATAAAGTAAGAACGGCTAGAACGGCTTTTTGGATCCAAATCAGACGATTGACGGGCGTCGAGCGCGCGTTCGTCGATTCAGTTTGCTGTCGGTTGCGGATAAAATAAATAAATGCACATAATATTTGGTTAGCGATGCAGGATGCGATGTTAATAAAAGGCAGACTGCTTCGTGAGCAGACGCTGGCGTATTTGCATGAGAGGCGGGCTTGCTTATGAATTAGATACAGACGAGGTAAAATCGAAATTCTGAATATTTTAATAAGCCGGTACAGATCAATCGAAACATGTAAAACCGCCGATACAAGATTTTATAATGTTTTTATCGATGCTAGTTCTTATGTTAACCTAAATTCAGACGGCGAATGTTGCGTTACCATAAGAATGGGTTGTTTGCGAGGCTCGGAGTAAACAGGGTCGCCTGCTCTTTAGACCACGGAAACTTCCAGACGTAATTACGAGACTGTGTCATCTCGAGCTTTTTTTCAAAGCTTTGAAAACTATTCGCAGAACTACGCTCCTGAAGAAAAACAAGTCATTACCTGTGAGTCTGCTAGAGTTGTTTGTGGCGAGGTTATGTCCATAGTCAATGATTGATTGGATGATTTCGCATTCAAGTCAAGATGACATTACCATAATAGTGCGATAATCGATTGTTTGATTTAAGCAGGTTCCTTCTATATTCATCGGAGTGCCTTTTTTCCTACTAGATATTATAATAAAATGTGGTACGGTTTCTCGTAATAAATAACTACAAGACGAGAATGCTAAGTAATTGAATACTGTATGATACCATTACCATTGTGGAGGTTTTTATTGGATGAGATCCTATTTGAGAAGGATGTATTTTGCTGTAAACTTAATGAGCTAACATATTTATGATCTAGCCACAGAATAAATAATAGTAAAATCACTAGAAGGTGCTAAGCTCTGTCGTCGTTAAAATGAATATGCAATGACATCCACTTTAGAGCTCTTAGTTTCTTCGAACTATCTTAAACAGTACGCACCATATCTAGTCTCGGATACATCCCATTTGGTTAACCATAAAAATACCTACTCAACAGTGACATTCCTGTAACATTATAATATTTCGTTCATTTAATCCCATCTCATTTCATTAATCTTACTTGTATACGGTATAGTCAGGTTAAAAATATATTTGAATAAAGCTCTATTCCTATAGCCATTCAACAATATTTATAACAATTTTGTTTTGCAGTAAAAATAGTCACTAATTAGTTTTATTTAAAATTATTAAAATTGTTTATATTTATAATCATTCCTTATCTCCTAATTTTTATGTATAAGAAATAGTGAAAGTGGTTTTATTAAAGGGTGTCGACTGCAGGTGCTACACAGCATCAAAAAAAACTGCACTAATTTAGTCGGCTAAGAAACGGTGTGGATGAGATACCGGTTGTTTGCACTAGACTTATAAAATAAAAGGTGCGAATGAGACCGACATAGGAGGCATTTTGCATTCCGTCTTTACAAACTTATTCTTATCAGTTTGTTTCCTGCAACGTCGGTAAAATTTCAGGTCCAGGACTTTCTAGTAATCATTTGGAATTAATAATTATAAACAGTCAACGTGGTGGTGAAGTATTATTACTGGAGATGAAACGGCTAGCTGTTTAGACGGATACCGGATATCCGGCAACGCGCGAAGCCGGATATCCAGCAGCCCGATTCCATAACTTGGCTTCAATCGAATTCTCAGTATCGCAGCCACTAATGCCTTGCGATAGAGTCGAATTTGCTATGAAAAAAGTGATAATCCGATTGTAGCCAAGTTATGGAATCGGGCTGCTGATTACATTGACGATTGGCGCATCGTTACGAACAAGCTTGCGTAGGTGGCGCACGAACGGTCGAGTGGGCTCGGGTGAATTCGGGTCTTTTCGTTCATGAGCGAAGTTAGCAAGTGTTTCATGGACTTGTTGAACTGATTGCAAACACGATCACTTGAGGTAATTGCAAACTTGCTATTGTAGTTTGAGGTTATTATAAAAGTATTTTTATTATTCTAAAAGATTTACCACAGTTTGCTCCTAATGCAGTACGATTACTATATTTATGATGAAAAATTAAATTTGGTGATTAAATTTTGTTATGTGCATTAAATAAAGTACCAAAATTTTATATTTCGTACTTTTTTCTAAAATCCGGTATTCTGCCGAATACTTGCTTATTATCCGGTATCCGGCCGGATAGTAAATTTAGGCCGGATACCGGGTAGTTACCGGATTTCCGTTTCATTTCAAATTTATTAAGCGCTGGACACCATTATTTAAATTACGCTTTCAAACTCAAGTTCACTTTGTCTTATGGTTAAATCTGAACAATATACCTATAAACTGTTCATTTTATAAATCCAATGTCGCCTTATTTATTTTTTAACCTGACTGTACACTTCTACAGAAAGTTAACCGAATGGAATTAATTACATGAGATTATTAAAAAAATACTCCAAAAGACACTTATTGTATGGAAAAGAATAAAGCATAATTTACAAAATAAAAAACTTTTGTGTTTTTTTATGCTTGGTCATCGAGTTCTGAGTTGTTGTCGGATAGCTAATCGGGAAATGCTCGTAATTTGAGTTGCAAGATTCTAGGACAGAAATTAATGCATAGATTACATACAAGTAAAGTTAAATAAAAATGTTCAGAAATACCACTTTTGAGTAGGTATTTTATAAGTTTCTCCAAATGGGATATAAGCCCTAGTCTCAATCACATTCTGGTACCTAACGTTACCTCCAAAAGATTAGATCCAATTCAATAGCTTTCAGGTATGTCTTCTTTAACGCAGTCAGAATCTTGAGAGCAGAGACTGCTTACCGGTTTCCTCGTGAGGCTCTGCCACGTGAAGTGTAGCTCTCCAATGGTGGCTGGCACGGGCACCACGAAGTTGAGCGCGTAGAAGTTGATCTGACCCTCTCGTACATAGAACAACTCCGCCGTTAAACCTGCGGGCAAAGAAAGGGGGACGTTACAACTTGAGAGGCCAACAAAACTTTTGGGTTAACTTGAGGTCAAGACGTAAGGGAGCATTATTGGGCTAAATTACTTTTTTTAGGCTCTCCATCATCAGTCCATAACGTTTCTGCTTTCTGCACTCTGCTATTAGGACTATGGGCACAGAATAAACAATAGTTGCTATGGGCCAGAATTTATAATGATGACCCAGCGCGGATTGAAAGATATCAATAATCCATACCAAACCATACCAATACTTGTATATAAAAGTGAAACATGGTCTGTTTGTTTGTTTGGGGAGGATTCACGCCATAACGGCTGGACGGATTTTCATAAAATTTGGAAAGGAGATAGCTTATACCCTGGACATAGGATACTTTTTATCCCGGAAAATTGTAAGCCTCCGCGGGAAAACTGGAAAATGTTGATTCTGGCTACATTTCGATTTTACTTTTCGAAGTAAGAAACGGTTGCACCACAGAATGGTCTATGGTTGCCATGGAAACGAAATAACAAGTCTGTCAAAAAACATCAATAGCATTGGTATAACACCAATGCTATTGATGTTTTTTGTTTTTTGACCTACATACCAAAATTAAAATAATTAATTAATTATTAATTATTTTTTAATTGTATTACCTTATTTAAGTTTTGATATTGTTTGTTCTTCGTTTTGGTATACAATAAAGTATTTCGTATCGTATCGTATCGTATCGTATACTTTTGCTTTGGTTTTTAATATCCTAGCAGAAAAAAGGATGCTTTTTTTCGCGATAAACAGTAGACCGCGCGTACGAAGTCGCGGGCCGGAAAACTAGTATGTAATAAGTGTAATTTGTATTGTGTTTGTGATGGTTGATTATAACGTCTTTTTTTTTCTTAATTGGCTAACACTTAACAGGGATTTGAACACAGCAGAGTTTTTTTAAGTTTGCACCAGCGTGTTAACTTAAAAAAACTCTGCTTTGTACTAACCAGCGTAAACGAGGCGCTACTAGTATTAATACGGAGAAGATACGGTGCAAACTTTGCGGACAAAGTCGTAAGCTGACGCCACTATGTCTTCCATTCATCACGACACAATCGTACGAAAGATATTGTGATATTCGCGTCAATCAAATCCTAAATCTATGGCAGCTGGAAAAAAAGCTTCAATAGCGGAACTTCTGTGCGAAATAAGTTGAATGCGCACGCGCACAATGTCGGCAAGATCAAAGGGCGGCACACAAAGATGCCGCAACACGACGCCCGCGCCACCTGTCCACAAATCATGGGAACTCATTTAGAGAGAAAAACCGTAGACCGGTTTTACAGAAAAGCGATACGGAGACGAGCGAGTTCTTTGCAATGTTTTGATACGGGGATAAAAAGATAAAAATAAAGAATTCTAAGCGAATAAGTAATCTCGGACCGTCCAAGTTCATCTAGAGATTATAGAGTCAGGGCAAAAACTAGTCCACGTAATTTACTCCAGCGGCAGATCTCCTAATACGAGCTTCCTGGCTTGAAACGTTTTCTTGGAAGCTGAAGTACCTGTAATATAATTCACGTCCAAGCTCGTTAAGGGCCTACCTATACCTAGTACTAACATTTATTGTGCCTTATAGTACCTATCAAGTCTTAGTAACATATCACTCTAGTACCTTGTTCCTCTCTACCTACCTACTTAAGCTAAGTTAGATATTATGAAAGTTTGTAAAGTTTGGTAAGGTTGTCCAATGCGCCCATTGGACAACCTTACCAAATTACAAACTTATTTCAACGGGCGAACGCCACGGCGGCGGCGCGGCCAGTATTTTCAAAGATGCATGACAAGTAAATCATCAAACAGAGAGTGAAAAAAAAAAAGAGAAATAAAATTGACATTACATTCGGGGGACCGTTCTGTGGAACACTTTTAATCTAAGAAGTCCCCCGATTGCAATAACAATTTTATCCAGGCCTTCTCGGGAAAAACAGGCTACAACTTGGTCGATTTTCATACAAATGACTTCCAGGCCTTCTCGGGAAAAACAGGCTACAACTTGGTCGATTTTCATACAAATGACTTCCAGGCCTTCTCGGGAAAAACAGGCTACAACTTGGTCGATTTTCATACAAATGACTTCCAGGCCTTCTCGGGAAAAACAGGCTACAATTTGGTCGATTTTCCCCAACACTCAAGAGTAGGGCACAAAACAATGTAAAATACTTACGATAAACTATAAGCATTTTTGCAATACAGAATATAATGGGCGGAGCAAACGGTCGGGTAGCGTGGGGTAAGGAGTGGCAGTCGATAAACGAATGTCATTTTCTTAATTAAAATTACCCTTGCTTACTTTGTCGGCCAGTCCATGTGTATGTTACTATTTCACGGCCAAATTGTGTGACCAAATTAGTGAATTGATTTTGATGATATTGGCAGAGGAATATTCTGAAGACCGGAGAGCACATAAGAAATACCTAGTTTAAAAGCTAAAAAAGCACGCCTGCCCTGCCAAAAAAGAACTTATGCCAATAAATTATGTATACTGTTGGAATACGCCTTTAATTTGATATTTACCCAAATTTTATAATGCGTTTTTTTTCGCCTTTGAAAATGGAGCCATGCCGCAGCCATTATCATTTTATTAAAAAAAAATAGCCTCTGTTACTAGGGGGAATATAAGGATACTCCATACGTCTAAATCTGTTAAGGCATTTTAAAGTTATGGTAGAATAAAGAGACTCATATACATACATACATACATACAAACAAACATACGTGAATCCTAAAAACATTACACTAATTTTTTTGGGCAGCCGTGTAATAAATTGAGAGTATAACTAAGCTAAGTATAGTAAATAAATCAGGTCAAATAAAAGTTACGACGATCACTTCAATAAAATATTTAAGGTTTACTAGCAAACACGTTTTCTTTTATATTTATACAGCTCCCTATAAATATGTAAAGTAACAAGATACTGGTCGCTGACCAGGCGGCAACGACGCCGTTATTAACACGAGATATTATCAGTCCTTTACAAACAAGTTTTAGGAATATTACGAACACATGGAAATGAGGCCTGTGAAATTGTAGATTTAATTAACAATTTTAACGCCCTTAATAGGTATTTGTTTATTGGCGTAGCGATAAGGACAGTTAGGGGAAAACGAGCTATATACAAAGCTGTATCATTTACCTACATAAACACTTACACACGAGAGACAAAAGCTGGCACGGCACGAGAATTGCGCCAGCTCAGCTATCTTATAATTAAGCAGATAATCTAAAACAGTATCTTATTAATCGCTCGAATAAAACTTAATCTCTAACTTTTAACGGCTCTTAAGTTTAAACAGATGCGACAGATAAGTATTTAAATATTAAACTTATATAAAATAACAGTAGCTATCAAAATAATTAATAAAATTTATCTTCTGATATTAACTATATAAATACAGGACCGAGCCGGCAACTGATATCATAGAAAAAACATCTCACGATAAGTAAAGATCTTTATATAAATTGGTTCTCGGAAAATTTTTAAAGTCTCCAATTAGAAAATGCTCACTAGCCGAAAAGTTTGGGCCTGGTTATCTCAGAGTTAATGGTTTTAGTGGCAATGCTGGCTCGTTGGCTCACATTGCCACACTAAGTTTTACAAGACGGTATGCTAATCCCAGCACACACCATAAGCCGCCAAAATTTCCCACATGAGTGCTGGAATACATTACTACTACAACCGTCGGCGGCTTCTTTGTAGCGGCGGCAGAAAAAAGGGAAAAAAGCACTTGATACGACAAATAACTAGAGATAACCGCTGCACCCGCCTCTTCAGGCGCCCACTTTTTCTGCTTATTCAAACTAATTCCTCGGGACAGAAACGGTTCTTTTGTAGTTTATGCCAGATTCGTTGATTTGTTTTAATGCTGTGACGAAATTCTTAGAGATAATTTAGACCGAATAACCGAATAAGATGAACATTGTGGTGGTATTCTTTCTTAACTACTTTATAAACTAAAACAGGGTGAGAATGATAATAGAGTTCGAACATATAGTTAAACGACTTAATGCATTCTCATTGCCACCGTATCACGTACCATCCATCTCTCATATCGTTTAGGAATTCTCATTTGACAAGACGTATAGAAAAGAAATTTAATAACTCAAATTCCTCGAAAGAACTGCTCAAATCGCGTGTCTCCTTTCAGCATTTGCACCTCGAAATAAAGCAGAATAAAGCCTTCATTACATTCACAAAACCCCATTTGTGAGGATAAATAGAACGGGGCACAATAGAACCCGATAATTCGTATAGAAAGTTCCCCCTTGCGAGGCGGTGCGGTGGTGTTATGGAATTATGCGGACGAGACTCGAGACGTGCGAGAAAATAAAACAATGTGCAGATGTCGCTTCATGAGAAGGATAGGGTATAAAGTCTGCAATATAGATGGTCGAACACTGAAGTTTTATTAAAGGAGGTGCGGTTTGGCTGTAGGAAGTTGAAAATAATAATTGAAGAAGATAGTTCGAGAATTCTTGATACCATTTTATTGCTGACACGAACTCTGACCGACCGAACGGATATCTCTACTTTAATAATAACAATAAAAACGTTTATTAGCACAAGACACTATAAAAGCAATAATAATAAAATCATAATAACAAATTAAGTACCTACTAATAATAATATTAAGTACATGAATGAATTTATAGCTTCTACCAAAGGGGCCTGCACTCAGCAAAAATTACCAGTTTCACTTTTTTTTTTTTTTTAATACTGACTAGGCAATCGTTTGACCACGATCTCACCTGATGGAAAGCGATGATGTGGTCGAAGGTGTAGCACGCTTGCCTAGTAGATACCTATTCACCTATTACCTTTACCTATTTTTTCCCTTTTTTTTATATGAATGATTTCCAAAATATTATTCTGTTCTATAGAACTTTTGGTACTTATAATTTGAAAAAAAAAAACATGAATATGCCTGCCTGATTGGCAATATGAAATTGTATCTGCTCTGTTTCAGGATGTTTTTTCCTTGATGAAAAATAGATTCGTAAAACCTTCATTAACTCCCCCATACACTTAAATTATATTATGATATGAGCTCATATTGTCCCAATGCTGGGTAAAGGCTTCTCTTCCCCTTTCCAGTTTTTCGGTCTATTGCTTGCGTGGACTAAAAGTTCAGCTCGTCCTTCCACCTCCTTATTAAATATGAACAGAAACATAAATTGTCATGTCATTACTATATAATTATGTGCTATTCCAGGACGAAAAATACCAATAAACCAACATTTGATCAAAATTCATCATCATCAGCCGTCAAATATATTTTTATCTATTGCTCGGCTTCTGGTCATCGGATTGAGATAACAATTACACCAGTTTTTAAGTCAAACCCTAAGCTATCCAACAGTGAACTACCACATCGCAATCGGTAAAGTATTTTTAAGTGATGCGCGAACAAACTTACAGACAAACAATCTAACAAACAGATAGACACTATTATTCTTGTTCAGTAGCTTATTTAAAAAAGACAGACTTTTTCGTTTTATTGCTTTATTATAACTCTTGTATAGTTAGATTGACATTTCATATATCCTATGTCACTCTCGTGATTCAGACGAATCCAATGATAGCTCATTTATCAAAATCCGTTTAGGCTGTAGAACGCGCCAAGGAAACTTACAAACATACATACAACACAAAACATAGCCCTTAGCAGTCGGGTATAAACACAGGTTCAACCGGAAAACCGAGCAGTAAATAAATAGTACTCAAAACTTTACGGCTGAAACCACATCCCATAACAATGTGAGATAGGTAATTAATGCCTTATCATAAAACTGTTACAATGTGCTAAGAATAGCCATAGGATAAATAAAGGCATAGAATAAATGATAGGTACTAAGGCAAGGGTATCCAGGCAATGTATGTTGCAATGGTGACAGTTTTATGGGCGGCTACCGGAAAGCATAGTCGTAATGTTAGACGCGAGCCAGCGTGCAGTTAGCGCAACGACTTTTAAAACTGAGGGATAAAATTCTCTACCCTATGTTTAGTGCGGAATACTTATACATAGCAGGTCTGTATTTATTTTAAACCTTATTGCTTTGACAGAGGGACAAAATGACTGATCTTACGTGTGCTCCACTCATTGGACATTATAATACAGGCATAGTACAAGACAAATCTTTAAAAAACTTAGTACAGTAGTTGCAGCGGAAGTATGTGTCTCGGAAGTTATCCGCTAGTCGCTGCGTTTACTGCTATTTTTCAGGCACAATCCCAATGTTGAAGGTGAAAACCGCATTGTTTAACTGCCTCGCTCACTCGCTTACTTTTGTCGCATATTCTATCTCGCTCTTACTTTATGCAGTTTTATCCCCACAGCAGTACCTGCGCAATCGTTCACAGAGCCTAACTTCACAAATGTCCAGTAGTTGGCTAATATAGGTTGTTGATGATGATGATGAATATTCAAGGATAAGGGGTGATGTGGATACAGGTACACGCTAATTAGATTAGAATACCAAGCGAAATCAATTTTATCGAAATTTCGTTTGACGCAGTAGGTACCTACTAAAGATAGCAAAACGACACTTTATGTGCTTGTGAGTTGTGACTATTTTTTCCGTAGAAGCCAGAAGCATCAGTACCGAATTTGTCACGTTAATTGTAAACAACTATAAAACAAGGTGTTTAGGGTGCTAAAGATAGTTCTAATTGCTCGTTAAAACACTACTAACTGTAAAACGCATCAATACCATTTTGTGGACAGTAAAATGTGTAAAATACGGAAATGTCCATCGTTTAATGGCCTAATTTATGATTAGTTTTATTATCTAGTTGTAGTAACGAGGAATATCACAGAAGGCTGTGAAAATACATTAAAAATAACTCTCATGGAGTAAATATGCTCAAAAATAAATGTTTATTACAAAACCGGATCTACCCACTACACTAATCTACGGTAAGGAGTACGAGTGACACTAATTTTATCAAAAAATATCAACCTCTGTCTGGTGGCAGCGTTCTTGGTAGTAGTATTTTTTTACCTGACTGAGGAGGGTTATGTGTTGGGATTGTATGTATGTTTGTACGTTTCTTAGGCGAGTCCTACTGCCTAAACGGTTTGATGGATTTTGATAAATGAGGTAGCTATCATTGGAGTGCTATAGGATATAATATGAAGTGTCAAGAAAACCAATATGACGGCTTACAGTTGCCATATTGTATTTCCGACTGAACAAAAAATTATTAAAACCTAACGAGGTATCAAAATATAGGTCTTTAAAATACCATTTCAAAAATATATAATTCTTTTAACTAAATAGCAGCAATTTTCTTATAAACTTCTTACAAAATTTAAATCATTCAAGTTAATGTAAATACTAAATACTATATAGTCTAATGTTGCAATTGCAACTATTAAAGTAAAGTAAAATATGTAAGTAAAAAAGAAACATTAAATATACATAAGTATTAGCAGCGCCCCGCGGTTTCACCCGCGTCCTTCAGGAACCACACACTTTTCCGGGATAAAAAAAGCCTATGTGTTAATCATAGTTATAAGCTACTCCCGTACCAAATTTCATCCAAATCCGTTCCGTCCCGTTTATGCGTAAAGAAGTAACAAACATACACACACGCACACACACACACACACACACAAACACACACACACACACACACACACACACACACACACACACACACACACACACACTTAGATACATACAAACTTTCGCCTTGTCATTATTTTCGCAGTCGGATTTTTTGTATTTTTATAATAATTTTACTTGTTTAAAACGTAGACTTTATTTTTACAAACCTATTTTAAATTGCTTAGTAATATTACCCAAAAAAATACCATAGAAGGTGCAATCAGGTGTAAAAGTTTGTGGTTTTTTCAAAGTTACTGTTCCGGAAATGAGTCGGGTAACACGATCTCGAAGCTGGTTTGTCCGTTTGTACTTGGTATGCGGCTTTGTCCTTATGTTCTTAACAAGATTTGCCCTCCACAAAGACTGATCTGTGACACAAAAGCTTGTGAAATTAAAGTCTCTAAAAGGAATACTGAGGTGTGAAAAGCTTTTAATTTTAGTCTTTTTACACACTTGGAGATGTTAAAGCGAAGATTGTGTGGTTTAAATACCTTCTTTGATTATGAAGATTAAACTTTCATAAATTACTTACGAAAGTTTTGTTTTGCGAAATAATGTGAGCGTTTATGGAGTCGCTAACTCGCCCCGTCTTCGCTCGAGTAGCTAAGGGTTTCTCATTATTTGTACATGATTCTAACCTGTAGTGGCAGCAGATCGATTCGTGTTTTGATTGACTAATTGAACAAATTACTTAACTATAATAGAGACATATAGCCTCGAGTACTTTTTGTGGGTAATGATTAGTTTTATAAAAACGTAATTAGTTCATTATTTATTGTATCATCAACAGTTTTCTCAGCGCACAATTTTTGATACCTTGGGTTACATCATGAAATTTTCGTAAGGATCTCAAACTGTCTGATAAAGAAAATACAGATCATGTTACTCTCTGATAATGAAGCTTTCTATAGGTGACACAATTTTTAAAATCGGTTAATTGTACTTGAAGATTTTTTGTTTTTTTTACAAACAAACATACAAAAAATCAATTTGACAAGCTATAGTGCCCTACTACCTGGGTAATTATCATATACGTAAAATAAAGGTGATTGGTAAATAAATAAAGAAAATAGTCGAAAATTGAATTGTTTTTTTTGGGTACGTCTCATATATATATTAATTGTATTAGGCATACATGTAAAACGTTAATTAAACTGAAAATAAATAAATAAATAAAAATAATTTAAATGTCACGGCCCGTGTCATTTGACATCTTCGTTTTCTTACAAAAAATACAATTAAATAAAAAAAACCTTAAGGTTTTTCTCGTCTCATATGTTCATTATTCAGATAATTAAATATATCTCAATAGATAAACAGTTTTTACTAATTTATATTGGCATCTTTGAATATTGTGATAAAGTTTTTGGTCACGACCGTATTACAAAATATAATCTCGATTTCTGAACGAATTTTTAGCCGTTCAATGTTTAAATTCACTAAGAAAACACAGTTTTAGGCAGCCATCTAGATGGAAGACAAGTCTCAGCCCAGTTTTCGTACGCTAATGCAAAGAGATGTGGAGCTACATTTATTAAAAGCAATTTGTTAATAAAATCGGCAAGCATAACGTGTCACAACTGTGAATATTTTGGCAAGGGTATGTACTCGTAAACCTCTAACTTCTCTCATTTGAGGGTTTGCTCACGTCCGTAGGATTCAGCCCTCGATGTCCTACACGTGACCCTCGGGTGGTGCCAAAAGAGCAACCGAATCACCTGGTGGTAGGCTTCGGCCGCCGGCTTTTTATATTACCACCCTCTGGACAAAGTCTTGATGCCAAACGATTTGTCGTGTTCCATTATGATGTTCAGGGAAGCCGTCCGGATGAGTTTTAGGATGCAGTTGTGTTGGAAGGGTGGACCGTGATCGGAATCATGGTGTTTCTGCGTCAGAGGCCTTGCTTTGGAGGGTAGCGGGATCCGAAGTACGGTGTTCTCTGCTGGCCGACCGCAAGTTGTAGGGGGCCCAAGTAGTAGTTTAGCCAGCTACGAAAGGCTGCCCCGCCGCTTGTGAAAAATCCTGAAATTATCCATTGGGCCGGCTGGCGACCGGATGTGAGGAACTGATGTATTATTTCAGGGGGGTTCGGGCGTCCCCGCGGTCTCCACGCAAGGTCTTCAATGGCGTAGTTATGCCTTGACTTCCGTGGGTTAGCCATTCCGACATCTCGTTTGCTATTACTCGTCCAACCTATTCACAAAAACACATCATGAAAAAAGTCCAAAGAAGATATAAGTTAAAACGGCAGATGCACGTCCTCACACTTAAAGTGGATCTTGCGAATATTCGCGGGATTCACTCCAATCTCCAACCGGTCCATTATCATCTGGAGACCTCTAAGCCCCACTTGTTCTTCTTGTCGGAGACGCAGATAGGATGTCCAGCTGATACGGCGTACTTGGATTACCCAGGCTATATCTTGGAGCATCTATTTATCCCAAATGCCGGCGTTTGTGTATACGCCCGTGATGACATTTGCTGTCTGCGTCTCCGAAATCTTGAGCACCCTAACTTCTCAGTGATTTGGGTGCTGGTGGACACGGGCATAGAGAAAATTATGTATGCTTGTGTGTACCGCTCACACAGCTGAGATCGGGGGACGACTGTATTGGTAGACTATCTAGGTGAGGCGGCAAGTGTGGCCCAACAGCGTTACCCGTCTGCTCAATTGGTGTTTTTGGGGGATTTTACGCCCACCACAAGGAGTGACTTGTCCCATACCAAAAAACCGACCACGCTGGTAGAGAGACGCGGAAGCTTGCTCTGGCGTTAGATCTCTCTCAGCTTGTGCAGAAGCCGACACGGGTACCTGATCGTGACGGTGACACTGCCAACTGTCTCAACCTGTTGATGACGACTGAACCAGACCGATACTCCGTATCAGTATCCCCACCTCTTGGTAGCTCTGATCACTGCCTGGTTAAGTCCGTCTCAGTGTATTCCCCACCTGATCCTAGCCTTAAGGGAAATAGGCGCGTGTGGAGATACAACTCAGCAGATTGGGACGTGATGCGGCAATTCCTTGCATCGTACCCTTGGCGACAAACATGTTTCATCTCCCAGGAACTGTTTCTTCTTGTTTCGTGACCCGTCGACTTGCGCGTCTGCTGTTACAGAGGAAATATGTCAGGCAATGGAATATTTCATTCCATTCAGTGACAAGACTCTTTCCAGCAAAGCTCAGCCTTGGTTTGGATCCAGCTGTGGTCATGCTGTGGCTCTAAAGCGTGCGGCATATCTAGACTGGGCTGATGCTCGAAAGCGCAAGTCTTCTGATATTCGGGCTAAGAGAAAATTTAACGTTGCCGCTAAGACTTGCAAGAAGATACTTAGGAAGGCCCATTTTGATCACGTAAGTCGAATTGGGGCCAAACTGGCTTCATACCCCGCGGGTAGCAAAGCTTTTTGGTCCCTGGCCAAGTCGGTCGAAGTAAACTTCTGCCGCCCCTCACTGCCACCATTGCTGAAACCTGATGGATCACTAGCTCACACTGCTGGAGACAAAGCGAATTTATTTGCTTCTCTTTTTGCAGAAGCCTCGCATCTAGATGCTTCTGGCAAGACATCTTCCTGCCTTCCTCATTTTATCAATTCGCATTCGCCAGAAGGAGGTTCTCAGAACGCTTCGAGATCTAGATCTAGATCTATCTAGATGTGAACAAGGGCAGTGGTCCTGATGGTATTCCAGCGATTGTGTTGAAAAACTGTGTCCCATCTTAACGCGTTTGTACCGCCTCTCTCTTCACTCAGGTAAAGTTCCGAAGAGCTGGAAGCTTGCCAATGTACAACCAGTACCAAAGAAGGGTAGTCGTGCTGATCCAGCCAATTATCGTCCCATCTCGATTACCTCCTTACTCTGTAAGTGTATGGAGCGTGTCATAAACATTAGGCTCTTGGCATACCTTGAAGACAATGATCTTCTCAGTGACCGACAATACGGATTTCGCCGAAACCGGTCTACTGGGGATCTTCTCGCGTATGCCACTCACGTACTGAGCGAAGACATAGAGATGCATGGTGAGGCGCTTGCCGTCTCCCTTGACATATCGAAGGCATTTGATCGGGTCTGGCACGATGGCTTTTTAAACAAGCTTCCCTCATATGGTTTACTTCGAGTAGTCTTAGAGGGCTGCTCGTCTGATCAAATGGCTATGAATGCCGGTGTACCTCAGGGATCGGTTCTCTCGGCTACACTGTTTTTACTGCACATTAATGACCTTCTGAAGCCCGGTACCTTTGGGTATGCTGATGACAGTACTGCAGTTGAGAGATACACTTTCAATGCTCAAGCCAGCTGTGACGCTGTCCAGTTTCAGAGAGAGGCTATGGTAGACCGTTTAAATTTAGCCTTAGAAGCCGTGTCCGATTGGGGCGATGCTAACCTGGTTAAGTTTAATGCTACTAAAACGCAAGCGTGTTTGTTTTCTGCTAAAAAGAGTCCTCTACACCGATCTCCGTCTTTCCAAAGTGTAACAATACCAATAGGCGACCATTTGGAGCTTTTGGGTGTCGAACTCACATCAAACCTGAATTTTGGGTCTTATATTGAATCCAAAGCCAAGGTAGCTGCAAAAAACTTGGTATTTTGTCTAAGGTTAGGCGGTACTTCACACCGGGACAGCTTTTGAATCTTTATCAAGCACAGTTCCGATCTTGTATGGAGTACTGCTGCCACCTCTGGGACGGTTCTGCCAAGTATCAGCTCGAGTCTTTGGATTCAATTGAAAGACGTGCTATCAGGCTCATTGGGGATGACACTCTGGTACAGAGTAAGCTTCAAAGTTTGGCGCATCGACGTGAGGTAGCAAGCCTGGCGGTATTCTACAGATTGCACTATGGAGAGTGTGCACAAGAACTGCACAACCTGATTCCCCCATCCCCAGTGTGTTCAAGTCAAGAGTGAATAGGTATCTACTAGGCAAGCGTGCTACACCTTCGACCACATCATCGCTTTCCATCAGGTGAGATCGTGGTCAAACGATTGCCTAGTCCGTAATAAATAAAAAAAAAAAAAAAAAACTTCAGTTCCTGATAACATGAATTGAGTATTGTAGTACAGTTTCTTCATAAATTATATTAACCGCATGGTATTCATTTATAAAATGGCGGTAACAACATCAAAATGTCACGTCCATAGTTATCACATCCGTAGCTTTACTGTGGCTACGGGTGTGACATTATGTCCACGGTTGTGACATTTTTAATACTTTTGGGATTGGTTTGTGTAAGTAATAGTCACATCCGTAGTCGAAATGTCACATCCGTATTATAATAATTAATTTTCTCTTTTTTAAGGATGTCCAGGTACTTGATAGTGATGAACAAGCCATAACTGTGAAATAAAAAACAGTTTAATTTTTATTTTTATGATGGTAAATCAATTTTTGATAATGACCGACCTACCTACATGCGGTTATGAAATGAGAAACTTTTTTTCTTTAGAGTGACTATTTAATACTCATTTATCTTTGCATCTGAAATTAAAAAGACATCGGCTTCAGGAAACCAATCTCTACGCGAAAGACATTCTTATTAATGCTTTGGCAAATTATAGACGTGACAGTTTCACATCATCGTCTTACGTTATTTACGGGCTGCCATTGTTTACGGCTCAATACGATATGGCTCCCTTAAATCAAGCTTTCCTTTCCATTTTCCCGTTTCTTCTACAATACGTATAATAAAATCAAGGTGTAAGCATCGCAAGGGCCTCAGGGCACGGAGGAAGGAAGGGCGAGAGTAATGCGTGTAATAATCACAGCCATCTTTCACCGCCGCCTGTGTTACACATACCATTTACCCCAACTTCCCCCGCCCTGTATATTTAATTACACAATAATGTAGCAGCATTTGCATTAATTACTGAATTTGTTGAATTAATTAGAGTTCTACCACTTTACGCGCCCTTTGAGAATGACGATAACAGGATGTGTTGGTTACAATGTATCGGTGTGGTTTTCCTACATTACACTGCATTATTTGGATTTTATTTTAATGTGCAATATCATTTAAGCACTTTTTATTTAAATAAACAAGTAATCGAGATAATACTAATAATGTCATTAAAAAAAACGAGCAATAAAATGTTTCAGTGATTCGGTAAATCTGCATAAGATTTTTTTTATTTATATGGATACAATTTGAAAAGAAGCTGGGAAAAAATAATCCTACTCGCTTGTTAACACACTAGTTTTTATTACAAACATGTTAATGTTTACTTATTTCATTATTAATCCAACGACGATCAGTCAATTTATTACGCAAACAGAGACACTAAAAGCGCGTTTGTAATTAATTAATCGAAACATTAATTGAGGTGTAATCACCAATAAGTGTGATACGCCGTCGTCCGTATCAGCTAAATTAGTCGCGTGGTCATTTATACTCTTATTTTACTCGTGAAACGGGTTCTCCCGATCAAGTTCTTCAATTAGCTTTTACCATTGCCGTTTCGAACCACGCGCGGTAAAATTCTGCGGCCATTTAGCGCAATGTATGGAATGGGGCGGATAGAGTCGTTCGGTAAAAATATCCCAAAGCGTATTGGCGTGCTGATTGATGCCCGTTTTTGCCCGCGTGCCCCGCTCCGGGCTAAGCTAAGGGAATTAGTTTGACAGTTGGAATCTTTTTCTGATTTTTTGCGTCCACAATACCACATGTTTATTAGAACTTCGGAGCGCTACCGTTAATTAAGTGTAGCGGGCCGGATACAGCAGTGATTCATTTTCGAGTTCGTATCTAGCTCATTAGACGCGACGCGTTGTTATTTATTTACAAAGGCGAGAATGTTCAAATAAACGCTAGTTAATTCGTCGTTGTTTGCTATTATCGGGTGCATAATGTTAACGGTGCAATAAATAGTGTTGTAATAAAACAAACATGGCCCGATTACGATGATCGTGAGTACTGCGATGACAGATTTATATTCCCTGAAGCGTTCTGTTTGGAGTAAACAGCATCCACCTGTCGTTGGACTATATTGCGAAAACGTAAACATCGACGGTATACTTATAACGCCCATGTATAGTGCGAGGCAACCAAAATAAACGGTTTATTTTCGTGAAGTTACAACAGTCGAAGTTTGTTCCATGTTTCAGGTCTGAAACATTTCTTGATATAAATAAAATAATAAATAATAATAATCAGTGTTTAGTCACACGACTTTTTCGTCTCAATGGAACGAAAGCACAGATTATTAAATAGTTACTTTAAACAGTGACTCTGAAGAAAACATTATCATTCAATATTTTGTTCCGTTTTTAGGGCAATCATTGGGGGAAAATATGAAGCTTTTCCCTACAAAATGCAAAATGGTGGTGTAGATGATGTTTTGATTTGTATTGCTTAGTTATGAGGTCTTTACGAAAAAAACAAATTTTCGACCTCGAAGGGACGACGCGTATGACGGGATGGCGGCTAGCCACCTTAAAATGAAGGGGCCAAAATTAGTCATTTTCTAAATAGTTCTTAATAGTACAATATTTACAACATTTTTTGCATTCACAGTTGTTCTGTAATATAAGATAGGTAAAAAGTTACAAGAAGCGAAAAAACATTTCTACTAAAAATGGTCCAATGCCGGAACGTATAATCTTAACCACTGAATGTAGAGATTTTATATTTGGAGAGTGTGTTTATAAAGAGGTAGTACACGAAAAGATGTTTTTTTTTAAATTCTATTTTATAATGAAACACTGAGCCTGGACCTTTTATTTTCGAAAAAGTTGAAAATTCTTGAAACACATGTAAGTTTAATTTATTTCGGGAATTTACATTAAAATTTCGACTGTCTAATGTCAAAAGTGTCTTCAAAATAGTTTTTTACTTGAGCATTGACCCCTTTTTAAACCCCTTGAAATCATCTTTTCGGAAACGTTGTTACTTCTAACCTCTTTATAAATACACTCTCCAAATTTAAAGTTACATTCAGCGGTTAAGAATATACGTTGTTCCGGCCTTGGACCATTTTTAGTAAAGATATTTTTTTCGCTTCTTGTAACTTTTTACCTATGAGACTTACAGAATAACTGTGAATGCAAAAAATGATGCAAATATTGTCTTATTTATACTTTTCATAGACACTTTTGCCATAAAGCTAACTGAACTATTTAGAAAAAATCTAACCTTCAATTCAAGATGGCGGCTAACGCTCCCAAGGTCGAAAACTTGGATTTTTCATCAGAGTGTAGACTTTAACAACATATGTGAATATTACCACCTTTTGCAAGGCAAATTTCTCTACTTACTGGCCTATTTATTTTTTCGCCCATTTTTAAACAAAACCTTAATTATGAAGTAACACAGGAAAGTTGCAATGTCAAGTCAAGTCGATGAACTTCCTTAGCGATTTGCTTACCACCAGGTTTCAGACAATCTGCAATTAAGGTTGAATAATGTTCTAGTTTAACGCAAGCGGAATTGCCTGGTCAGTAAAGTTACAGCAACACTAACCAAAACAAGGATAAAATTGACGACTGCAAACCATGTTATCAAGGGAACTTATAGGGACCTAAATTTCCAAATAGAAACAACGCTAAAGCTAAGTAGGGCCACAGAATAAATAACAGTACTGGGTAGAGCCTACCTTATAATCCAAACCGTTCTAACGATAAAGCTACAACTAGGTACAAAGGCGAGCTGATAATAGCGCGCTGCCGGCAAAGCAACTAGGTTCGTGTCGTGTTCGCCCAACCACAAGTCGAACTTAGACCGGCTTTAGGAAACTGCATAGGTAGGTAATCGCCGCGTTGAACGATAAAATTGCCTGTCCCTGGGGGCTCAGCAAACACAAAACTTGACACAAAAACGTTGCCCGCGTCACTCGCCACGACAGCTTGAATACTCAGCAGTCTGCACCATAGAATAACTAAAAGCAGGCAGGTACCACCATGCCTGCGTTGACATACGGCTCCACGGCATCACGTAAACTAGAAAAAAAACGCTGCACGAACGAATCGTGACGCGCTTCTAAATGTTGCAAGATTATAAACAACCCTACGTTGAACTGGGTCTTGTAACTCTTGTGTCGTTTAAATTCCTATTTGTGAGTCAGCCCACGTGCAAGCAGACACAACTAACATTTCTCCAACTTATCAGCAAGATAAGTATGTATGTAGTTGCTACAATCCATCGCTTGAGGTTATCGCACGGTAGCTCTTGCCGTAAAAAATCGATCCCTTATCGAGCACGTCATTCCGATCGGGTTTATATTACCGCTTATCTCCGATAAGACGCATGTTCAAATAGTCGAAGCTGCTACCGAATTTATACGTTTATTTGGGAATATGGATCACGTAATCCATGATATTCTTTCTTTAAAGACTAGTCAGATGTGTAAATAAATGGGAGCGCTGTCAGAGGGCCACCTAGTGCTGAAACTGCCATTGCTTTGTGTCACGGCAATTCAAATAGAAACTGTGTGTGCAGAGTGGAGGTGTCCAATAACAAAACCAACGAACACGCTTGTCAAATAACGTTCACCAAATATTACCGTCCCCACACTGTATTGTGTCGTGGATTTGTACTAACACAACGAGGATAGGACAGAAGCACGACGACAGGACGGTGTTTACATTGGAACTTAGGACGATGTTATAAAGTTCCAACGAAAAGCGGGGGAAGCTTTGTGTCCCGAATAGAATATCGCTTTTCGTCGGTGGCTGGCGTAATTTGGGCAAGAATAAAACAGTACCAGAGCACTAGGAAACGGGGTGTTTAAAAAACCGTCTGAGGCTTGAAGTGAGCAGTTTGTGGAGTGCACTCGTGGAGGGCCCTCAAAACGAGCGTCGACGCCAGCCACTTGACTCTCGCTTTTCACAGTTTACACCCAGTGAGCACCTTACGCATTACACGGAGTAAAATAACCCTTCCGATCCGACACTAAAAAGGAAAAGTAATCAGATCCATTTACCGAACCTCGCCACAGTCAAAATTGGTAATCGAACGCTCCGAAACGGCGTCCAATAAATTGAGACGATTGGAAAGAATCGCGGGCGCAAGCAGAGCTATCGAGTAGGCAACCGTTCAGAAAGTAATTTACGCCACCACCACCGTGGAATAACCACCATAATGGAAATCATAATTTTTTTAACATCGCCGTAAAGTAAACAATGGGCAAAAAGAGCAAAATTATAAACGGTCGGGCGGGAGCGTGCCCTCCGGTTTCCCGCAGTGCACTCGTGTTATTTTTCAACTTTTATAAAATAAAATTTTGAGTATCAAAAGAATCCACGCTGTTCGCCGAGTTGCAAATTGTGGTAAAAAACAGCGAAGTGTAGAGTAAATAAAGGGATTTGAGCGCTACAAAATCTGTTCTTTCTACGAATTATTTTAAAGACTTTCTAGCTTTCCGGACAACTATGACCATTGAGATTAAAACTAAACCAACGAGTGGAACGGAGGAGGCTGTTTAGCGATTTAATTACACGGGTTTCCATGGCTTCCGTCACGGGACCAATTTCCGGGCCGCAGTACAATGTCCGGGCACAATGGCCCTCGGTCCGACGGGAACTCGGCTTCCATTCGACGCACTCTAACTAGGCGTAAATGCTCATAAACCATAACAAGGTTTAGTAATCATCGTATATCGACGACCGGTTGGTCTCGTGGCTAGTGATCCTAGGTACGTAATCAAACGGTTGCGGGTTCGAATCCTGCTAGGTGCAATCATTTGTGTGATGAGCAGAAATGTTTGTTTCCGAGTCATGGGTGTTATAATATTAATTATTATATGTATGTTTATCCGTTATCTAGTACCCATAGTACAGTACAGGGTATCCTAGTTTGGGGCTAGTTAATTGGTGTGGAATTGTCCGAATATATTTATATTTATATAAATGATGCGTTTAACCAAGACCAAGTCTCACATCAACGTGTATCCAATAAATTTATAGCAGGCTTGCACCTGAATACCGATGCCCATATTGCCCCTATCATGTTAGCACAACGTGTCGTACATGTCGTTATCTTCGTAATAAAACTAAGTATCCAATTTTAAATGCGAGAATGTTTAAATATGCGTGTGATTCGAATCGAATAACAAACATTCAATTAATTTTCCCAGCCATCGTCGCAGGATAACATCTGTTTTGAATATAAAATACACCAACACGTACCCGCAGCGCCTCGTTCAAACCCCAATAAAAATGAGACCCACACAACTGTCAGCCAACAAAAAAACAATATATAATAAAAACTACCTACACGTAGATCTTAAATTTTGATCTAACGACTTCGGAGGATCCATTATTATTAACAACCGATGTCTAAATAAAAATAGGGACTTAAAAATACTGAACAAAAAAGGAGATAAGGTTTATTTTTCGATACAAGACATTTATTAACACGGACGCATCGAGTCGAGATAAAACAAACATGGCGGGCGGCGCGCGCGCATAAACACCGAGTTATCGTGGGAGGCTGTCACAACACGCGCCCAATGGCCGGCGTCGCTGACTGCCGGTGAAAGCTCCACAAGACACCCTGTAATACGACATATGAGATGATGCTATCTCACGAAAGCATTTCAAGCCTACGCACGCTGTCGCATCTACTCATACCTACTCGTAGTAGAGTTTCGGATTCCGATGTATCGATTTTCATTAACACACGACGATAACCATCGATATTCAAATCAGTTTAAAGCATACTTAAAATACTTGTTGTGAAATGGGTTTCGTTTCTGAACTCGCGTAAGCCTCTCTACTGAGGCACTTCTCAACTAGACGGAGGAGATAAATGCAGAGCCACTTTTCAAACTATCAACGCAAGACTCGAACTAATTAACCTTGTAAATGGGCTATTCAAATGTAACAAGGTCGTAATAAGGCGGGAAAAGCGGCGCAGCGCGTTTATCAACAAGACAAAACAACAAAGGAACGAGCCGTGATCCCCATCAGAGATCCATCATCGAGCGGCGTCCGAGATGGATCGTATTATCCCAACAAGCCGGCCTAGTTTCAATTGCCTACGATCTGTCCAAGTCACCTCGGCCAAAGAAAAAAACCTCGGCTGCGTCTCGTACGCAGTTTCCAATTTTATATTCCCTGAAGGCATAACGAACAAGGTTCATTCGTTCCTCGAAATGATGCTCTTAAACAAATATGAAATACCTACCTTCGTATCCTCAGGATTGAACGTGATCCCAGGTGATTTAGGATTGGTGATGAAATGCTCTAAAAAAAGGATAATCGCAGAGAGACACAGCACAAAATGATCGTGCTTGATTTCCATCAATTTTTGTAACTTCGCTTTATTAGCGTTTTAGTGACTTAAGTGCAAGAAGCCCACGTACGGCTGTATTTTAATTAACAGTTTTAATTTTAAGTAAGAAATATGAATGAGTTAATTGATATTATGGGCTGGGAACGTCAAGGGGAATCCGCCCGGCGCGGCGCGGGAGATATAACCATAATTTTATAACAAACGGCGTGCGGTGTCTATAAATCAGAATTAAGGATCTAACCAGAAGAGATTCGGCTTTCGGCGTCGATTAAAGTCGAGTCGGAAAAACAAACAGGGGTTCGGACACGCCCATCGCTTTTAGGGGCCTGCGGGCGAGATCCGAGACTCCGAGAATCTTTCCACCTGTTAGCCATCACAATTAGATGAACCACATTTGAAATGTGCTACCGGTTCCTACAATTCAAATGCACGACACACGATTAGCCCTTTGTTTTCTATCCATAGTCACGAAGCAGTCAAACAATAAAAGCTCACACACGAAGCGGTCTAACTACGATCAGTTAAAACGGTAGCATTCTACAAATAAACGCAAATACATGCGAAAATAAAAGTCGAATGAGTTACGAAAGATGGGTCTAGCAAAAAGTAAAAACATTGGATTTAAATCGAAAAGAAAAGGAAGGTCCAGAAATTGGAGCGAACTAACTCGTTAATGAGGCCGCATGTAGGATTCTAATGAATTATCTGATGCTGTGAAGAGAAATAAGAGAACACGGACCTTTACAACTGCGAGCGAAACCGCACATTTCAATTCATTTTGTTTTAACCTCGCGGACCCATGGGCATGCATAAGTGGCGAGGGTAATTAGCATACGGTCAATATTAATCTTTCGCGCGAGCTCTCAGCGCAGGCCACTAACTGGAAAGCGGAAAATAAAAATGTATAAGGCAGTAAAGTAAACATTTCCACTCGGCATATTCTCGTAAATATTTCAGAGTTGAAATTTGCATTTGCAAAAGGTGTGCAGAGCTCAGTGCGCCCACACCTCGCTCTCAGAACCGCGCGTACTTGCGTTTCTCTTTATTACCTGCACGTCTCTCCAGACGCCATTTCCGCATGACGTTTTTATTAAAAAGGTTTAAATTTTATTTCGTGAAATAAAGTTAAAGTTGGAGCTGCGACTTTAAATCCTTATTGACTTTTATGGCGTGTTATTTGCATGAGTTTTGCGTTGCGAGCGTTTCGTAAATGGAGAAACGTGACCATAGAGCACACGAGCGTTTCTCCCGATCACGACTGTAGACCGGGGCAGATGCGATCTGGCAGCAGTGGGACTGTGGGACACTCATGTATGGTAATGTAGGCACGGCAGAGATCCTGCGATACCGCCGGCCGCTTACACAATTAACCTAACAACAACCCTGTACGCTTCGTTAGCGTTAACGTTCGTCAGATCTAACATCTACTAACTGACGACGTTATACAATTGGTTAGAAATGTTTTGTTTGACGTTATGCAGAAACGTTTGGTTATGTATGTCGTTGCAATTTCTGATATATGTAGTACTACAAGCTTTTCCGCGCGGACTACAGTTTATCGCGAAAAAAACATGCTATGTTCATCTAGGATATTAAAAACCAATGCAAAAGTAGAGCACTAACGCTCTTGATGTTTTTTGACAGACTTGTTATTATTCGTTTCCACGGGAACGTCATTTCGTCCCTTACAGCGAGTAATCGACATTTGACATTTTCCATCAACTTACCATTTTTTCCGGGACATAAAAATATCCCATTTTGGTATCTATATTGTACAGAACCTATCAAAGTTTCATTAAAATCGGATCAGCGTGATAGCTCCCCAAACAAACAAACAGACAACGTTTCACTTTTATATAATGGTGTGGATTTTCTGAAAATTCGTTTCATGATGTCCTTTCCGAAACAATGTAAAAGGTACCAACCCTATCAGCATTAGCACGGTAATGTTATCTATCAGTATTGTGACTTGGCTCTGTCTTTGAAATAACTACCTACAGCCGCGTGGTACGTAAACACGCGATAGGGCTGCCCGCCTGCAGTATTTTCATTTCATTTACCTACTTGAATTTCTTTCTAGTTTTGTGATTGTATATTTTAATATGTAAAAAAGAAATAAATTCGTTGTGAATGAAACAGCAAGTGTTCAATAAAAATACATGGGTGTTTTTTTAATTAGTAGATTTAATAAAAAATACACCCTTATAAATTGGATACAGAAAAGTATCCTCGACTGAGACGTACGAAAAGCTTTATTGTTAAATTTAATAGTATAAAAAATCCGCATTCGGATAAATAGTTTAACAAGGAGGATACCGTACTCGCAACGTATCACCCCAAAAGCGAAATACCTACCTATTAAAAAAAGAAACAAATTATGTACTAGGTTATAATATTTTTTTAAAGTCTAACCTTTCAGAGTTTGCAGGTAATTTAAAAAAAAATATCTCTGGATGCGTTATTGAAGAATTCAAACAATCAAAAACAGCACAATATAGTCTATTCGTGCTCTTTGCCATATTAAGTTAGTACTTGTACTTATTTCAGTAAAATATTCACAAATCGCACGCTTACTGCTTACAAAAAAAACACACCGTTCGTTCGTCACTGCGGCCACGACATTACCGAGCCACACCGAGCTGCGGCGCATTCGCGACTGGCCGTGTACCGAGTGGGTACCGACACGAGGCGCGTAGGTATAACTCACTTTCCGGCCGCTTGTATGAAGATAGATTACTGTATAGATAACATTACCGTGGCATTAGCTTCAATTATAGCACATGATTATAATCATGAGCGACGAACGAATAGAAACATTTTTTCCGTTCGACTTCCATCTCGATAAAACTAAATTGATTTACTAGTAAACACTAATATACTAATCCATCATAATTGATTAACGAGAATAAGTCCGAGAGGCGACACGCTGCGGTGTGAGAGATGTGTGAGAGCTAGTTATCTACATAAATAAAAATCCACATGCGGTAAGCGTAAACCTTCATTAATACTAACGTATAAGCCAGAAATAAAATCCAACCCAAACGTAATCGTAATGACATTACGCTCCGAGGAAGGGTGCATTCCGAGACGCGCAAATATCGATGAAATCGATATTATCGCGCTAAAACGCGTACCGAGTCATCGTGAGCGCAACAACGATATCCCTTGTGACGTCATGGATTACGTCATTACATCCGCCATTTTGCGATTACACCGACCATGCCCCAAACCGATATCACCGTGAGCGCTACTGTCAAGGTGACAGACTGACGGTTGTTTGAATTCAGTTGTGTGTGATTTTCGTACAGTTTTCCAAATATTACTACAGACAATTGACCAATTTTTAGACTACTTTGCCCACGAGTAATACTTTGTATTTTCAGCAAATTTTGAGGTTATGTTGTTGTGATCTTGTAATCACGCTCACGAGCGTTCCGAATCAACTGCAGCACTCAACTGCCGTAAGCGCGATATCTGAATCGGAACGCAAATTAGCACTGTGATCGCTCACAGCGATATTATCGTGAATCGGAATGCACCCAACATGACTCACGTATTCAAATTCTCGACGCCTTTGGATAATTCGACCGATAAATGAATAGAGTTAAATCGATTTCCCGAAGAAACGATGGTAGAAAATAAACGTTTAAAATCCGGAATATGAACACAAAAATAGTGGCATATGATTACGCACGGCACGTCTCTAATAAGAAAAATAAATAAATTATAACACTGTTTAGTTCAAACAAACAGTGTTATAATATATATATTTTTTCCCATTAAAGACCGCGTTGTCTCCGCACAACCACATAATAAATAATAGGCACAACGAGAGTTTTCACCATTTATTATCTATGGCGGCGCGTGTTAGACCGTAATACCGTATGCGCGTTATTTCGCTATGGACTGGATTTTGGCGCCATAACTTACTTTACATTAGTATCTAGACTAATTTAATGTGTTTTTGTCGATAAAAAGAAGAATAAGAATAAA
This sequence comes from Alsophila aescularia, assembly GCA_946251855.1. Lineage (NCBI taxonomy): Eukaryota > Metazoa > Arthropoda > Insecta > Lepidoptera > Geometridae > Alsophila > Alsophila aescularia. The sequence goes on from OX276377.1 coordinate 27,083,488, forward strand.
AATATTTTATTGCCAACAAACATAAACAACTTAAATAATACAAAAATCACATGAACCGCGACTACAAATCTATTATTGCTCAACAGGACCGTGTGTGTGTGATGCATGTTATGGCACGTGTCATGTTATCTTAGTATATTGTGGTATATAATTTGCATGTTTGGCAATTGGGGTAAGCTCAGCACTGTACTGCGCAGACTAACCTCGGGTTTCTGAAACGTTTGTTAACTTTGACAACAGATTAAGTCTATTGCTGTCTCTGTCATTTGTTTAGTGCCAGACAAAGACAGCATTAGAATTAATCTGTTGTCAAAGTTAACAAACGTTTCAGAAACCCGAGGTAAGTTTAGTCTACACAGGGCTGGTTTTGAGCATACCCCATTGCTTGAACTGAGATGCTTTATTAATGAAAAGCTTTATCTTGATTAAAAATGTCCGACAACAGTGTTAATGAGGAGAATTTGACTCCACCTAACATCACGGAAACAGCAAAGAGTATGACGAACGAGCTTTTACCAGCATAATTAAGAAAATGTTACTTATTTTTTTTATTCTTTTTTTTATCACTGTCTAGGCAATCGTTTGACCACGGTGTCACCTGATGGAAAGCGACGATGTGGTCTAAGGTGTAGCACGTTTGCCTAGTAGATGCCTATTCACTCTTGACTTGAACACACCAGGGCTATATTTTACCGGAAACACTGACGAGGGCAGGGCATTCCACTCCTTAGAAGTTGTTATAATAAATGAAGAAGCGTAACGCTTCGTTCTTGTGGGAGGTATTTCAACCATAAAAGGATGGCGCTTTGCCAATCGTCTAGTCGTACGATAATGGAAAGGTGATGGGGAATCAGATTATGCAGTTCTTGTGCACACTTTCGATAGTGCAATCTGTAGAATACCGACAGGCTTGCGACCTCACGTCGATGCGCCAGACTTTGAAGCTTACTCTTTACCAGTGTCATCTCCAATGAGCCTCATAGCACGTCTCTCAATTGAATCCAAAGCCTCGAGCTGATACTTGGCAGAACCGTCCCAGAGGTGGCAGCAGTACTCCATACAAGATCGGACCTGTGCTTGGTAAAGATTTAAAAGCTGTCCCGGTGTGAAGTACCGCCTAACCTTAGACAAAATACCAAGTTCCTTTGCAGCTACCTTGGCTTTGGATTCAATGTAAGACCCAAAATTCAGGTTCGATGTGAGTTCAACACCCAAAAGCTCCAGATGATCGCCTAATGGTATTGTTACACTACGGAAAGACGGAGATTGGTTAAGAGGACTCTTTTTAGCAGAGAACAAACATGCCTGCGTTTTAGTAGCATTAAACTTAACCAGGTTAGCATCGCTCCAATTTGACACAGCTTCTAAGGCTAAATTCAAACGGTCCACCATAGCATCTCTCTGAAGCTGGACAGCGTCGCAGCTGGCATTGATGGCAATTTGATCAGACGGGCAGCCCTCTAGGACTACTCGAATAGATCGTTCCCTCAAAAAATCAGCTATCCAATTGCAAAAGCCAACCGGTAATCCATATGAGAGAAGCTTGTTTAAAAGGCCATCGTGCCAGGCCCGATCAAAAGCCTTAGATATATCAAGGGAGACGGCAAGCGCGTCACCAAGCATCTCGATGGCTTAGCTCAATACGTGAGTGGCATACGCAAGAAGATCCCCAGTACACCGGTTTGAAATGTTTGAATGTTCCTAATTGAATGAGTGTAGATAAAGTAGTGTATGAAACGGCACATAACTAATTATTAAAACACTCGAGTGATACTATTAAAACTCACTCTCGTGTTTTAATGCCCCTTATTATGCAACCGTTTCATAAACTATTAATTATTAACGCAGTAACATTAAGTAGTCTGTGGTATTAATACTGACGCTAAGCTTAGAACTTGAAAACATTAGAAACTAATTTGATACCAGTAGTGCCAATTAACAAAACAATCTATACTATAGTAAAACTGTAACTGGGCTAAATCTGAACATTAAATATTTTTTGAAAATTATAATTGAGATAAACTTCGAATGGAGTGCAAAAAGGTTTTTTTTTTTAATTTTTGTCTGTCTGTCTGTCTGTCTCTTTGAACACGCATCACGCTGAAACTACCGAACGGATTTTGATGCAACTTGGCACAATCATAGCTTATGTTATGGATTAACATTTAGAATACTTTTTATCCCGAAAAATAAAGGGTTCCTGCAGGATAAGGGTTGTAAGTTATTTAAAAGAACACGTATCACGCTCAAACTACTGGATGGATTTTGATGTATCTGGGCATAGTCAAAGTTTATATTATCTGTTAAAATTTAGAATACTTTTACTCTCGAAAAAATAAAGGATTTTTAGGGGATAAGGGTCCAAAGTTTATGTTAAATTAAAGTAATAAAACATCCGTTTAAGAACGGTACCAAATTTCGTTGTCCGCGTCACGTAACGAGTGGCCGAGCGGTTAACATGGGCGGAAGTCTAATCCAGACGTCCGTGGATCGAAACCACGCGCTTTTAGTTTTTTTTGTTCCATAATTAATTTTTTTAATTTTTTTGTTTACATATTTTATGCGTTATTTTTACATTTTTTAACCCCCGAACAAAGAGACGGGTGTTATAAGTTTAGGGTGTGTATCACTGTATGTGTGTGAGTGTGTGGGTGTGTGTGTTTTTTCGTTTTTTTTTAATTGTTTAAAGCTAATGTGATTGTGATGGTTCTTAGCTATATGGGGAGGTGAGAAAAAGTGGTGAGAATCGTAGCTTCCAAACGAATGGTTTGATTTAGGTGCGGTTTTTTATGATTGAAAGCTGAGGTAATCGAGATGGTTCTTAGATATTAAGGAACGAGTAGGTATAGCACAATGGAGTATCCTACTTCCTTAACACGGCGTAAGTATTTTTATTGTACAACCTCTACACAAGAGAGCGTAGTATCTGTACTTATAATAAAGCAATAAGAACAAAAAAGACACTACATAATTTACTAGCATCAAAGATTACTAAAAAGCCAGCATCAAATCTTTGCCAGCATCAACAACTCCAGCGCATAAATCAAACGAATCAAAGTTCTGCCTTCGATTTAACTAGATGGCGCTGATTGTCTTTAAAACACGCAAGCATTTCATTCACTGTGTTCCGCTAGATTCAAATCTGTAAACATTCCTAGTTTGGCTCACACTAGCTTTAGCGCTTTTCAGTTTGCCTCAGCACGACCTTTCAAATCCTTGCGGCTGGAAGTTGTCTGTCTGCTGAATTGCCTACTGTCCGGTTGATGTCAAATTACTCTGCGCATATCTACTATCTACTTATAATAAAACTGTAACGGGTCCAATTCTGTACATTGAAGATATTTTGAAATTTTCTTTTGGAGGGTACTATATTCGATTCTGAAGCCAAAACTGTTTTTTTTTCATTTTTGTCTATCTGTCTGTCTGTCTGTATCTTGGCTAGGCATCACGCCGAAACTACTGAATGAATTTAAATGAAACTTGGTATGATTTGAGTTCATACTACGAGGTAGGACATATTTAATCCCGAAGAATTAAAGGGTTTCCGCAGGATTGGCGTTGAAATTTATTTAAAACAACACGTATCACGCTGAAACTACTGGAAGGATTTTGTTGCAACTTGGCACAATCATAGTTTACAAAATTGAGGACAATTTTTATCCCGAAAAAATTAAGAGTTCCTGCTGGATAATGTCCCACATTCTGTAAATTGAAGATATTTTTTAACATTTTTGGAGGCTGTTCTACATTCAATACTAAAGCCAAAACTGTATTTTTTTATTTTTGTCTGTCTGTCTGTCCGTCTGTGTATCTGTACCTTGGCAGCGCATCACGCTGAAAACACTCACATAATTCAAATAAAATTTGGTATGATTTGAGTTCATACTTCGAGGTAGGGCATTGGATACTTTTCATCCCGAAAAATTAAAGAGTTCCTGCAGGATAGGGGTGAAAAATTATTAAATTAAATTAATTAATTAAATTATTTCAAAGAAGACGTAGCACGCTGAAACTATTGGACGGATGTTGATGCAACTTGGCACAGACATAGTCTATAAGATGGGTGAAAATTATGGATACTTTTTATCCCGTAAAAAGGGCTTCTGCGGGATATGGGTCCAAAGTTATATTAATATTGAAGTAATAAATAATAACTTTTGGATGTTTCTCTATTTCGATACCTACTGAAGCCAAAACTGTTTCATTTTTTATTTTGAAATAAAAAGTAAAACAATAAGTAAGTTAGTAAGTTTTTATAATGAATTCAGTAGTTTCTGTGCGAAACTAATGAATTCCTTCAATTTTTGTAATATAGGTTGTTTCCACAATATAAGTGTTGAAAGTTATTAAAAAGAAAACGTATCACGCTGAAACTACTGGACGGATTTTTGGATGCAAATTGACACAGTCATATATCTATACTTATAATAAAGCAATAGGTACGAAAAAGGCTATAAAAAGAAGATAAAAAATGCGATTGGGTGCTTAAAAAGGGTATTGAACATGTTTTTTTTTAATCGTGTCCCTCTGTCTGTTTGTCTGTATGTTTGTTTGTTCACGCATCATGTAAAAACTATTGGACCGATTGCAATGTGGTTTTCATTGTTATAGATAGCTGGTTTGATTTAAAAACTGGTGTAATTGGTATCTCAATCTGGTGAGTTAGAAACCGAGCAATTGATAAAAGTATTTTTGACGGCTAAAGAAATTTTGATCAAATGTTGGCATATTGGTCCTGGAATAGCACATAATGGTACTTTGAACCTAAAGAAAAGACCACGCGTGCGAAGTCGCGGGTACGGCTAGTCTCAAAATAAACTTGAAAGTTGTATCCTATTAACTCAAATGTCAATTCAGCCATACATAGCATTAGAGTTAGTATAGATCTAAAATTCATTAAAATCACAATCGATTCATCCCTAACTACGTCCGAGTCCAACACAGCATGTAATAACGACCTCCGCACACCAAATATTGGTTCACGCGCACCTCCGACCGGATTCAACCAATATTTGTATTGTACTATACGACTGCTTCCCAGAGTGTATTTTCTTATTCAACAACTTCCACCGTTCAACGCCCGTAGTACTATTATTTATTCTGTGACGCCCGCTGGTGTCGCGGTGTTTGCCCACAAGTCTGAAGACGCACGGACAATAACCGCTTTCTATCTGACAGCCAGATATAATGCACATTATTCGAATCTTTTGTTAAACAAAGCTTGTTTGAAACACCTGTTTCTTGAATTGAATTTTCTATGCACACATCCAAAACTTTCAAATCTCACGATATCGCGTCGTTGGTGTCTCGCGTCAATAGTGTTTACGCAACATTTATATTAAAAATATATTCCAATGTAAAATAGTAAAATTGAAAAAACCAGTTCTGTCCCTAACGCAACATAATTTATACGCGTATGTAAACATAGTTACATGATACAATAGAACGGGCCCGTGTCCCAACGGATAGCATTGACAAATTCCTGTTTATTTTATTGATTTGGAAGTGACAAGACAGTATCCAGTCGACTGCAACTACAACCCTTGTCGGGATCAGAATGTAAATTTCGGGCCTTACGGGCCTCGCAGCGGGCCGGACGCCGCAGGAGGTCGAAACCCGAAGGATCCCGAACGTCATGACTCCGTCCCTACGCCATGCTGCGAAACATAAGACTTCACTTCCAGACTCCGATCCCAAATCAATCCACGTCATCTCCGAGCTATTTATAAAAAGCTGATTGTTGCTAAACAAGCGGGGCCACACAGCAAACAAAGCGCACACGTTATCCCCGCGTGGGGCGACACTCTGCAAAGATTTAGCATTTTAGCTGGAATTATTGCTATCTGCTAAACCCCGCTGGGATTTACGATACCATCCATGGTGGTCTGACCATTAATGACGATATTTTTTCATAAGAACCCAGTGTTCTATGATAATGGTCTTCCAACTTAATGTGGTAAATTAAGTTGTGTACCCAAACACCCACAATTTATCTATTTAATGGTTGTCTCGACAAGAGTTTGAGCTGTTCCAAGGAATATTTCCCTCACAATCACAGAGCGTATTATACTATGTTTCCACTACATAAATAGCATTCTCAACCCCATCGCAATGCATCAGCAACAAACTGCATATAAATCCTGGGACACATCGGTTGGCCATCATCTTTACGTAAGTATGCATTCATCGCTCCATCGCGTCGCGACGGCCACCAATAAAATGTTATTATTTAGGACCCCATAAACAAGCAAGATTTACTGATCATAAAACAACTCGAGATGACCGCAGCCCGATCTCGAGAATAATATCATCCTTCACCCGAAGGTAATCCTAGTTTCAAGTGGCGCAAATGGTTATAGCTGACCAGTCTTCATTTAAGGCATGATGGATGTGTTCGAGTGGCAGGGCAGTCATATCCGGTGCAAGCAAATTGAACTCCAAATAGCCTTGTTTATTCAGGGGTGCACTGACCCATTAAAATGCAGTCGCCTCGTAACATCGGCAACCGCGTTAAATTCTTCAATACTATCATAATGCTCAACTTAACTGCTTTCTAAAGAAGCCATAAAAATTGAAAGTGTCCGAGCTGCCTCAATATTTACAGCTCTCCCAGTCTAAATGTGTAACGATATTGAAATTGGAACAATTACCGTCGTGATAAAATGCGTCACGGTTATAGCATTACCGTACTTTAGAGCCAACGTTATGGGCAGAGGTTTTAAATTCGTTCTCCCTTTTTAAGAGTCAAAGCATTATTGAACGTAATATAGTCGATCATAAAAATTTACGACAAAAGATCTCGTGGCAAAAACTGGAGTATTGTCACGGGTCCATTGATTAATTTGTTTCGCCATTAGAATTCTCTTCACGGGGCACCAAAACGTCCCGGTGGATAACATCGCATTCGAAATTCGGGACATTATTTATGGTACGCCATTCTCTTCAAAGCACTATATGATTTACAGCCGCAGGCACAAAAGCCACTGCCTTATTATGACGTGCTGCCCTGCATTGTGCCACCATATTTTATTCGTCCGATTGTCCGCATGTTTGTTTATTTTTAGTCCTTCTCCGTAAATACAGTATTGTCACAGAACTTTGACACATTTGAGTGGAACCATATTTCATGGTGCTTAATTACAGGAAGGTAGACTACGAAAATGTTTTGCCAACAAATGATGTATGGTATTATATGCATAATTGAAACTTTTGGATGTCCCATATCTTTTTCTTAGAAACTTGGTATGGAAACTAGTGGTATATTTCTCACTTACTTAAGACAAAACCAGCACACGAGATTGGTTGAACAAACATAATAAGTGCTTTGATCCGAGAAAGTACTTTAACATCAAGTTAACGAGTCGTTAACGAGGGAAAGAATGGTGTTTCATAATGATAGTGGAGGTGTGGTTAGAGCTGATTAACACCGCGAGGAAGCTAAGCGGGAGAGTACATATAGCCAGATACGGGGAGAGGCAGGTATGGCTCCTCGAACACCCGCCTTGTTTGCGTAGGGAGGGCTACTGCTTGTGTGTGGTCTCTCTGCCTACATACGTTGTATGTTTCCAATACCCACCATTTTATGCTTTCGACAGTAAAACCCAAAACGCTTATAAATATTTCTTTACCACTCTTACTTCAGATATGATCGATCGTTAAACCCTTACCACAGTACATAATATAGTCCTTACGGACAGTAGTGTATCGAAGCATTGTTTTCGAGTTAGATGTCTGATGTCAGTCGGAGACCGAGGGTTGCTACTGGCAGGTGTTTACCCGGCTACAAAAAAGGAGGGTTATGTTATTATCAGAATAATACCTATGATTGTAATAACTGTAACAATAATCATCATTATTAAAATGTTACAATATTATATCATTTGACATGATGTTCGTCTTCATGATGTTTTTCATGATGTTCGTTTCATTTCATTTTCTATGTCGTACCCATGCCGGTTTATGTTGGGAACGATATTATTGAAGCTGTCGATCACTACGTCTACTTAGGTCAGACGATCCAACTGGGTAGATCCAACTTCGACAAAGAGGTCAACCGACGAATCCAACTCGGATGGGCAGCGTTCGGGAAATTACGCGATATCTTCTCGTCGCAGATACCGCAGAGCCTCAAGACGAAAGTTTATAATCAGTGCGTGTTGCCAGTGATGACATACGGCACTGAGACGTGGTCGTTAACTATTGGTCTCATACACAAGCTGGACCGACGACATTGTAGCCATCGCAGGAAGTCGGTGGATGGAGGTGGCACAAGATCGCTCGTCATGGCGCTCTTTGGGGAGGCCTATGTTCAGCAGTGGACTTCTAAAGGCTGACATGATGATGATGATGATTATATCATTTTTATAAATCATGGCTGTCTGTTTGTCTGTTCGCGCCTCACGTGAAAATTACTGAACCGAGTGCGATTCTGTTTCCGAGCAATTGATAAAATACTGTCCGGCGGCTGAACGAAATTTGGTATTTTGTATCTACCTACTTATGGATAATGGAAAGCTAAGGTTTTGACTTTAAAACTAATGTACCTACATACTTTGCATCTCAATCCGATGAGTCGATCAATCGATGAAAATATATTAGACGGCTGAACGAAATTTGGTAAATTGTACTTAGAAAACATAGGCTACTTTTTCCCCAGAAAAATATCCACGCGGGCAAAGCTGCGTAGGATAATATAAATACTCGATACCTAGATTATTTGAGTTAATTCCTACCGGTGTCAAACGGAAGTAAATATACTGATATATTTTGTGATTTTTTAGAGTCATTCAAATATCCATACACACTGCAATATGTAGGGGCTTTTTGTCAGGGCAGGATAGGTGATATGCGAGGAGGCCCGCTGATGGAGAGAAGCACGCAAGCACGACCGAAGAAAAAAAAACAGACCGGCAGAATCACAAAGATATGAAAATATTCACAAATGTTTGACATTTAAACGGAGTGGATGCGTTGTCGAAGGTTAGACAGAAAAATGAAGTTATTTTTTGTTAAAGCCAAGCCCAAAGTCGGGTCAAAAAGATTGGAATAAAGAGTCCAATATATATACTAGCTGTACCCTGCGGCTTCGCAAGCGTGGTCATTTCTCTAGGTCAAAAGTACTCTATGTACAAAAAATGTAGGACACTATGTACTTATTGCTTTATTATAAGTACAGGTACATACAGTTGACAGTACATATATTACTAGTTTATACTCTTTGATCCAATCTATTTTTGGTACTGGCATCCTACTGGCAGAGCTTACCCTGTTGAGAAGCAAACACTGAGCAACTGTCATCAAGAGATACATATTCATACGATGTGTGAAACTGTTTCCTCGGTGCCTTTAAGTGCATTTAACAATTTAGATAATGGCACCGAAGTGCGAATGTACCTAACTGCGGTTTAAGTGACAGAGCACATCTCGTGCGCGAGAATAACCACTTCGATTCGTGTAATAAAGTGCGTGGAGCACCCACAATAGTTTATTACACACATGTATTCGCACATTTTCTGTAGACCCATGGAGCGGTCGCGTGCCACGGTTCCCATCCGCCTATTCAATTACGGCCTACACCAAACACAATTGTCACGGGGTTGTCCCTAATGCGACGTTTTTGAGCTCTGAATAAACATGAAGGAGAGTAAAATACCGGTCGTGTGGCATCACTACAGGAGTTCTAATAATGTTTGCGTCGCGGTGTGCGTCACGCGGCGAGATATGTCCTATGTGTGTGCTATTAAAATAGTAGTTTACTGTGGACTTGTGATTACGGTTGGACCATCGGCTAGGCCTATGATGCCGTGCACAACAAACATTATTTTCAGGGGTAAACTAAACCAACATTAGTAATTTTTAATGCCATTAGCGGCAAATGTTAACGAGTGTTCGCGTCGCGGCGGCTGCTATTTCAGTTTGGGTACATTCCTCGTTCACACATATCATCTATCACGGTCGGGAGCTGTCAGGTTTTAAACAGAGCTTAAACTGGGTTCCAAGTGCGCGTCATTGGTGGCAGCTGACGGATGCGTCGTGACGGCCCATCATGCGTCAGTTTGCCGGACGAGGGTTTAGCTGCAAATGATCGTTTGCCCTACGTAAAAACTTTAAATATTTGCACATACAAAACGGAATGATTGCCGTAAACAGCAGGCACCGGTTGAGCAAAAAAATATTACATTCAATCAAGTCTGTAGTTCTCCAAATCGACACTAAGCAACTTTTTCAACGCAGAGCAGTGTCAGACGAGCTATCAATTTGTCGTTTCGAATTAAAGAATTCCGTTTTTGTGTGGACTTAGTGAACGAGGCATCGGCCGTTGCACCTCATCTCGAAAAGGCCCGTTTTTCCTCGAAGCCCCATTGTCCCGCGCCAGCTTGCGTCCTGTGTCCCGCGAGAATACACCCGCCGTGAGTACTCTCAGAAGTGATTACGTCCGTGACACTCTTGGATATTGGATTGAGGAACTGATCCTAGATTTAAATTTGGCTTGGGATACGATTTTTATAACCCCCAGCAGATAAAAATGTAGAATTTAATGCGCAATTGAATTTTTTGATGGTCATGCATGCTCATTATAGATTTCTTCACAATTATAAAAACTACATTACAATTATTGAGGGATTACAATACCATCTGTTGAGCCAAATTTGTAATGAGTGACAAACAACAAAAGCTTGACAGTCAAAAAGCGCAGTTTTACATGCGCTTGCGCCGCTGATCGATCGAAGCTTTTTGTCGCGCTGACGTCTCCATCCATCCCGAGCAAATTGCCGTCACGGGGCAAACCGCGGCGAGGTGTGATCGAGTGCCCGACCCTTCAAACCCATAACCATTATTTTGAATATACCCCACTATCGATCACGGAAAACGCCAAAAAATACTTCATCTTCTCATCCCGTGGGCTGTACTTGATGTATGGCTTACATACAAGACAAATTGGAAGTCTTACGGCTCATAAAGAAATGCTCGCGTCCGCGTCATTCGTCAAAAAAATTCACTGTCTTTGAGAAATTACCATACTCTCCAATCGTGGAGTTTTCCCACGAAAAAGCTCTCGAGCTTTGTTGTACAAATTGGCTGTCTGTCTCGGACTCTGTGGATGCTGGCAGTTATTTATAAAAGATCTATTTATTCAGCTGAATGTTGACCTGGATACACTGCCAAGATGTCGCTTTACGGATACAAACTATGTTTATTTGTTTTGTTTAATCGATTATCCAAACTTTTGGGAAAATATTCAGTAAACTGCAGAGTGTAAGCTTTGAGGATTCCTTTACCGTTTCCTAATTGAGTGAGCAAACAAAGCAGAAGCCCTGAAGGTTTTCAAAGTGAATGTTTAAAAAACTAAACACATTATTACTTTACTACCCACATGCGCTAGATAATTCAACAAAGAAAATTAAAGACACTGCTTGACATGACAATTCATTAAAGTTGCATGAGATGGTTAGACAATGGTTCGCGGAGCTTCAGTGGTTCTATGCTGAGCAGCGACAGGACGCGTTCACGTAATTGAAAATAACGAGTTACATATTCATGTAACAACCATAATCTAAAGCAATCTTGTCGCCTACGGCGCACGCACTATGTAACTAATTCTATTTCTGTCATCTGCATCACCTATATTTCCTAAGGGCTTTCGAGTTAATCCACCACACCATTGTAATTAAAACATAATTTCTGATTTGATGTCTCATCTACTTTTCCACGCATGAGGTACGTTTTGATATAAATACCGACTCATTTGGTATCATTTGTTTTTATACGCATGAATATCTCATTTCAGAGAGTACTTAGTATATGAAGCAGAAAAACATTAAAATTTAATTACCGCCGTGATCCTCCACACGGATCATGTTTTGCCTAAGCCACCTGCCTGCTGGTTAAAAACTCTGCTCCTCTCCACTCGTCCGTGAAATTAAATTTATTTAAGGCCCGCTCCTCATCACCCTGAGTGTCAACGATATTTACATAAAGAATAGTTTCGAGAAGAACGCGAGCCCATATTTATATAGCGCCGTCGTCGTTGGCTGTTTATTGAAATATTTCATTGTTAATTCTCCAAACGACGTCTCCGTTAGAGGGGACGAGTCCCGAATGGCGTTCACTGAATGCGGCATTAATAGTATTTATTAAAATAACAATGTATCTATTCCGGGGTGTTATTATTATTCCATTCTTGGTCCTGTACCTGATGGAAATAAAAAGTTATCTAGCGTTGCAGGCCCGGATGCAAAGGATAAGCCTCGGACTGGGACAATTTACACGTAGGTGAGCGAGGTACGTGGAACAGATAATGTTGGCATAGGTCGGACAAAAAGTCAAGATCGCCCTTCAGATAACGTCAGACACGATAATGTGCCGGAAACGTGACGAACCCAAGAAACTTAAAACAAACAAGATTGTTTGAAGATGCGAGAATATGCAGACGCAAACTCCTAAAAATATCGATTAAGAAACCTTGGCATGTAGAGAAAGTACGTAGGTGTTATAAAGATTGTGTGCTGACGCTAGTTGGTTACCGTAAGAGGGAGGAGGCGAATTCGTCTAGACGAAACCCCACACGACAATCAAATATCGAGTTACGTCAAGTATTTTTTTTTTTTGCTTTTTCTACCTACCGCTGTCCTAGCCGCGTAACCAAAGCCTCGGGAAGATATTTTTACCGATGGCGGATGCTGTAACTTAATAGTAGGTTAGTAGATTATTTTGGTTAAACTCCCGAAAACAACCAGCTAATTTAGCTTTAGTAGCAAAACACGAATATGAGGGAGGTACGTGAGTAATCTCGGATCTTTGTTACCAAGGAATTTAGTGGCCATAATCAGTCAGGTATGATCTCATGCTGCGGTTTTCGCTATTGCAAATTGTTCGAGGTCTTCGCAAAAGAACAAGCATTAAAACCAACATTTTACAAATAATCTTGGAGTTTCAATCATGGGATGGGATGTTCAGTCGTGCAAGCAGGTTGTGGAATAATGACGCCTTTTCTTCGGATAACTGAACAATGGTCCACAGCTTGCGAGCTGAGGGAAATTGCATAAACTTTTCAGATCAATTAAGCAAATTGACAATGTCTCGAAAGAGAACAAACAAGTCACTTGAAATTGTGAGACAAAGGAGAATGCAACAAAGAGTCAAAGGGTCTTTGCTACCGTGCCCGCTGGCTTTGTTCATTTGGACCGCAGTATGCTGCAGTAACGATCCAAGATACCAGGTAGCCATAAAGCAACCTGTCGTCCGATACTGTTGCGCTAGCAACGCTTATTGAACAAGTCCGGGATTTCGTTATCAGCGCCCAAGATTTATGAAATAAGGCAATAGCCGTAAAACTATTGCGCTGCCTGCCGTCAACTTGATAATAATCTAGATATAATGACTACTGTTGACTTGGGCAAAGTGCAAATTGATTTATATACAATGAAAAGCACAGGAAATAATATAGAAATTGTTTAGGAAAAAGTTGCAGCGATGTCTGGGAACTTAGCCAGTGGTTGTAATAATCAATCAAAATGCCGCGACCTGATGGCGTGAAGAAGCAGTAATTAATAATGGTCATCTTTATTAATGGTCATTTTTATCATTAGATAGATAGATAGATGAACTCTTTATTGAAACACCACAATACAGAAATATACAATATATATCATTGGTAATTTTTATAATTGTTCATTTTTATCATTGGACATTCTTATTAATGAACATTGGCTTTGGACATTTTTCTTTTTTGACATTAGTCGTGCGAATCGTAATTTTAATAATCTGATAGTAAAATGACAGTTTTCGCAATCGTGTCGTTTCTAACCGAATATTAAAATATTCGTGACGGGCCGGGAGCGCCGGAATACACGTTAGGCGTCGGATTTATTGGCTTTGCCCCATAGAATCCCCATAAATGTCATCAGAAATAAATGACACGCACGCAGGTACCCGCTGAGCCGGATCGACCGGCTAGATAATATCTTGTCCATCTGACAGAAATTTGAACAGAATAAGGTTTCGAGACATGGCTCTATGATAATTTTTATGTCGTTTTCGATTGACAATAAATTATATTTTTAGTGGCAGATAAAAACTTTTCTTCATGTCTCTCTGTTTGTGTAAATGGAGCTTGACAGTTTGTTTACCGTACAACTCATTTGGAGTTACCCAAAACCCCAGATAAATAAATATTTACAAACTTTTTATTTACATACCAAACCGGCTTCCTTCGTCGTCCTCCATGACTTTATCGTCCTTGAATGTCCGTGTGTAAATAATCAAGATTTGAATATATCTGGGCGAGGCAAAGTCCCGTTTGGTCCTTGCATTGTTTATTGAAATTCTAATTTTTAAGCAAGAACAACGGGCAGGTGTTTCGTCGGTGACAATGATGGATTGTGCTCAATGACTTCTGCTCTCCACAATGCGATGGGACAAAAAGCGCACTTATTGTAAGGAGCGTCACATCGCTAAGCCTATTATAGGTACCTGCGTCACAGAGGCACAAAATAGTTAGAAGTAAGTCAGCTCGGGTCCTTTTAAATCTGTCACTTTAGCTTATCTTCCAAGCAAGTGATGAGTGGATAGGTATAAGTTGTGACGTCTGTCTAATTAAAGACTTGGGATTATGTTTCAGGAGCTTTAATTAGTTCGAGGAAATAAATTATTTTTAAGTTTAATGATCTGTGGTCTAGGGGAAACATTTATAAGTAGGTAGGTAAGTACAAGCTTAAAGTCGCGCAGCATGCAATGGAGAGAGCTATGCTCGGTGTTTCACTACGTGATAGAATCCGAAACGAGGAAATCCGTAGAAGAACCAAGGTTAACGACATAGCTCTCAGAGTTTGCATGTTGAAGTGGCAATGGGCAGGCCGTATAGTTCGCAAAACCAACGACCGCTGGGGAATATAGGTTCTCGAATGGCGGCCACGAACAAGCAAGCGAAGTGTAGGGAGACCCCCCACACCATGGACCGACGACATTGTAGCCATCGCAGGGAGTCGGTGGATGAAGGTGGCACAAGATCGCTCGTCATGGCGCTCTTTGGGGGAGGCCTATGTTCAGCAGTGGACTTCTAAAGGCTGACATGATGATGATTGAGATAAGTACCTAACTAAACCATCTCAGATTTGAAGGTTGAGTTAAAAATGTATAATATTTGATGAGTATAACATGTACTATAATGGGGTGGTTTGTCTGGAGATTCTTAATAATCTATAGGTACCTATAAAACAGTACCGTGCCATATTTTGACTGACAAACAGAAAACGCAGAAACTAAACCGGTGGACCTAGAGATTTGATATTAGGAGGAAATACCTATTCCATGAGTATCCTAGAGGAGCACTAGCAAGTATTTTTTCCTAAGGGGCTGAACAGGGGTGGGAATATACACGCGGGCGAAGCTGCAGGGTTCAGCTAGTTTGGTATGGGCTATTACCTAGTAATTCTAGGTTATGGAATGGTATATGTGTATATATTACTAGCTGTGCCCGCGGCGTTGCACGCAGTGAAAACTGCATCGAAATGGGTCCAGTAGTTTTTAAGTGATGCGCGAACACAAACAGACAGACAAGATAAAATAAAAAAAGTTCAGTAGCTTATTATACCAATTTCATTTTTATTATGTTTTTTGTACTGGCAATAGTACAGGGTAGTTGGTACTTACTGCTTTATTATTAGTAGCTGTACCCGAGACTTCGCACGCTTGGTCATTTCTCTAGGTTAAAATTACTCGAGTATGTAATATTACAAGACCTAAAATACTAAACTACTAAAGTTTTTATCGATTGCTCGGCTTCTTCTCATCGGATTGAGATACCAAGTACACCAGTTTTTAAGTCAAACTCTAAGCTGTCCAACAGTTAAAACTTCATCGCAATTGGTCACGTAGTTTTTACGTGATGCACAAACAAACAAATATACGGACAAAAAAACAGACTCGATTTTTTAATTATCTTATTTGTACAGTATTTTTGTACTTATAGCTTGTTATAAGTATAGATAGATAGATTGATAAACGTCAAAGTATAGATAGGTACTTGTTGGTAGGATACCAACCTAGATTAACTAAATCCTTTTTAACACTCATTTTTATCAACCTTACAATTTAAAATATTTTTTCTTGGAATAAAGCTCATCTAAGCACCATAGGGGTGCTGTTGTGCCAGATTGTCACCAAAGAATAAGATTTACTTGAATAGACAGCCTTTTTTAATGCCCTTTGATGGATTTACAGTGTATTTTGTCACATAACAATTGCTGTGAAATTAAATTATTGTGGCTTATTATGCATTTTTTGTCCCTTTTTTAGGGTTTGTAGTCAAACAAGAAACCCTTAGTATCATCATATCCGTCTGTCTGTATGTCACAGCCATTTTATGCAGAAACTATTCACACTATAAAGCTGAAATTTTGCACATGAATAAGTAGATATTTATGACCACTACAAAAGGTATTAATTTATTTTTTCTATGGCTCCCGTACATGCAAAGTGCAAAAGAAAATTGTTTTTTGTTTCCATCGAGTGGGTTAAATAGGTATTTAAAAATTATAATGAGGATTCTTTGACATTTTTTTTTCTATATGGTCCGTTTATTAAATATTTGGCTTTAAAGTTACCTTTTTCCTTGAGTTGCATGTCTCCTAGAGGGGAGACTTATAAAGTAAAGAACTATTTTCTTGTGGTACCTACTAGCGCATAATATGAATTTACTAACAATATTATCACGGGTTTATGAGCCAACCAAGATAATGCATTTTATACCCTAACAAATTCTATAGTGAGAGACATTATCCAACTGTAACAACTATTTTGGCGTATAACGTAAAAACAACTGGGGGTTGGCTATAGAAACGAGGGGAGGATGGGGTGGGGGAGTGGGGCCGTCCACTGGTATCCCTCTCCTCCCGCGAAGATGCTAAGTTTATTCAGAGATATTTCAGTTTATTAAAAATCAACTGTTGGTCTCCCCCCACCGCCTATCAACTCCTGCCCCTCGATTCTATATATTTCCCACTACTGGACTGAGCTTAGGATCCTGGCTACAGAACCCCAAGTTTATGTGTATCCATCACGCACATGGCTAGATTTTATTTGTAGAAAAGTTTTTATTCTTTGGTAATTCTTAAAAGTTAAGTAATATTATGAAGTTATGAAACTAATTATATATTTGTTAAAATAGCTACGCTACATAAGTAGTTAAAATAGTAACAAGAAAAGCTATTTAATCTGTTTTCATTGATGTTCAAACTGGAGTAGGTAGGTTAGGTTAATAAATTGGTGGGTAGGTATGTAGTTAAGTAAAAAAAGGCTAAGGCTTAGACATAAAGATACAAATGCTTATTCTGTTATAATAAATTTAGACTGAGCGGCTTTATAAAGTGATACAGCTAAGCTCATTATTAAGAATTTCTGGTAAAACGTCTTGGAGGACTTACCAATGTAATGTTTCATTTGATGTAAAAATTAACCTGCCTAGTATAACATTATCTGTTATAAGGCCAATAAAATATTTTATTCTATTCGATTACATATAATTATAATTTAACTTACATAGTAACTAAATAAATGTTGGTGACATTTAAACATATCACATGCATTGTTCTTTGCCTTCATCAGAAATGTTAAAGGTTGCTACAATAAGGCAAGTTAAGTAATATGTATGTATGCAAGTAATATGTAAGGTTATAAAATTAAAATGCCTAAGTACCTACCTAGGCATTTTAATTTTATAACCTTACATATTATATTTAGTAAATTCATTTGATGTTGTTTTAAATTCAAAAATAATTGAACTTATTTTAATAGTAATTCTCATTCGGCGGGAGAACAGAAGGTATCACCAGGTTTAATATTATACATGGTGGAGAAAAACATATTTTATGTTTTAAAACACTTAGTGTGAAAATATTGTATTTGATCCTTTTACGCATTACAAGAACTCATAGAAAATTGTGGATGTTGTGTTAGCATGGGAAAGAAATTATCATCCTGAAAGTTATGAACAGTTCAGCTTGATTAACAGGTGATTACCGACTGATTATGCTTTATTATGATAGGTAAACAATGCGATCAGAGTGATACCTTGATAAATAATTCATATTGATACAACACAATACTTCTTCAACTACCTACGAGCCATAAATGTGTAGGTACTTATCTAGGATACAGAGAAAATAGTCTTACCCAACAGCCTCCAAACTTCCGCGCTGCTCAGGTAAACATTGAGATGAGCCAAGCATGTTGGCAGCAGCAGAACAAACGCTAACCACCTCATAGTTCCAGTCTCTTTTTCACAATACCCTCAAATATTAGTCTCCAGCGATACCCAGCGAGCAAAGTTCACTAATATCACACATTTGTCTCACATTTTCATCCACCGACCGACAAAATCAACGGTGTCGAGTCCTCGCGATACAAAATTACTGTGAATAATACTGACAAATCAACAACGGAAATCTGGAAATTAGCACGTTTTACTTAACAAACACATGAAACTTCTTTAATTTATTCATGAGGGTTAGTCTAGGGTCCGAATCGCTATCGAAAACTGTTTATAAACAATACTATTGTAAACGTTATTTCATGGAACAAGGCGACACAACCTCTTTGCAACGCGGTGCCTGTCAAACTGGTTCGTTTTCGTTTCGTTCGTTTTACAAAGTGCTGCCAGTGCGCTCCGATAAAAGGACGAATTACTTATGAATACTACCTACCTATGAATAATTTTTGCTTATATATTATCTGCCTTACGAGGGTTTTAACCATAGGATAATTACCTCATGACAATTGAAACGAAGGCGAGACAGTTGTTATGCTTTGTTTTTTTCTCAAACACGTGTTTCTTCGATTTTAATGTTCGTGTTCTTTACGGAACTCCGTAGAAAGTATCAGTATTGCTCCACCACTTTACTGAATCGTGACTTGACTACCTAATTGACTGGGACGAAATTTTGACTATTTATTGAAAAATAACATACAACTTGTAATATTTCTATGCTTGACACTGGCTAAATGCTCTAGCCGTGCAGAGCCAAACAATAAAAAAAAACCTAACACACTTTAGACTCAGTATCTGTTTAATCGGCTATGAACCAAGCGATGATAAATTTTTAATAAAACTCATGCAATAACAAACAAAACTTACATTTGGCAGATAATCTTATAGCATTACAAAGCCATCTGTTTGGGACGAAATAAACTACATACCACGAAATAAACTATATACAGGAAAACGGTTCACTAAATTTGTACAAATTACCTCGGCTTTCAAACATAAAAAACCGCAGCTAAATCGGTCCATTCGTTTGGAAGCTACGATTCTCACCTCCCCCCTCCCCCACCCCATATAGCTAAGAACCATCTCAATCACATTAGCTTTCAAACAAAAAAAACCCCATCAAAATCGGTCCATTTGTTTGGGAGCTACGATGCCACAGACAGACAGATAGACACGCACGCACACAAAGAGATACACACCCTAAACTTATAACACCCGTCTCTTTGTTCAGGGGTTAAAAATTGCAGTGCAGTAGTGCAGTGTTTTGTTTGACTTGACTAACCCGTAGGACTGACCACGGACTGACCCGACTAAATATCTACGTTCGTTACAACCAATCAGACTACGGCGACATACAACATCTGATTAGACGGTATCCGACGTAGATATTTAATCGGGTTTTTTTAAAATATCCCCGTAACTCAACGGTGGATTTCAAAAATTGCATTACTGATAACTTGGCAACACCAGTTAAGTTTAGGGTAGTCATGAGATATAGAGCCATTGCGCTCATAGCGGCATCCATGTGCAACTCTGAGAGTTAGATCTTTCTTTCAATTGTTCATAGATGGCAGAAATAAGCAGTTTGTTTTATAATACAAAATATCATTATACGCTTTATTATTAGCTTCACTTGTATGTTTGTATGTTTGTAACCGTCTCCTTTGGACGCTATTTTGACCCACTTTAAACAGTCAGATTTCATTCAAATTTTGCACACCTGTCAAAGACCGATGACAATGCAATAATACGAAAAAAAAAACGCTCTTATAAATAAACCAAACTAAAAACTAGAAAATAAATAATAGTTTAAAAAAACCAAATCACACGCTTTATATAGAAAACCAAACTAAAAAATAGAAAATAAATAAAAGAAAATAAATTTTAATAATTTTGAATTAAATACGAAAAAAATATATAATAATAATTATTTAAAAAAAGCGCGGGGTGCTTTTTAAGATATTATCGAAATGATAATCCTTCTTTTCATATCTGTCAATGAAATATTTGTAACTATTGACCCATGCACCCCACGATTTTTTTGAAATAAAACATTTTTTTCTTATTTAATTCAAAATTATTAATATTTATTTTCTATTGTTTAGTTTGGTTTTCTATATAAAGCGTGTTTTTTAGTTTTTTTAAACTATTATTTATTTTTGCTTGCTTACATGTCGTACACTCGTACAGTACCATAAATAAATAAGTTATTTATCTATGACAGTACTAAAAGGTAGTGCTGGCCTCTGATTGAAGCTATCTCCAGTCCAAATTTCATCAAAATCCGTTCAGCTGTTTGAGCTTGAAGGGGTAACACACAAACTTTCGTCTCTAAAATATAATAATAATAATAAACACTTTATTACACCATCTAGGGAACAAATACAACATATAGTGTGATGTCAAATCGCTATAGAGTAGTATCGTACAATATTTGTATGAAATCCAGCACAGCGCCCCTAACGGCAACTATACGTAACTAAGTCTTATTATTAGCTAACCGACACAAAATCTACAACATTTACATACTAAGTTACAAATACCAAGAAAATGTAACCTGATTATAATACTTAAGTACCTACCTATATTATTATGTCAATCGTCAAGTCAATGTTGCAAAAAATTATGGGAAAGTGATGGTAACCTAGCGGTATACTAGTGCGAGTCAGAATCCAACGATACCGGACTCGGTCCCCGGCTCGGAGAAAATATTACTGAGGTCCCTGGCATTTTCCACGTGCGGCAAAGAGAATACAACCGCTACGCGCGGTTGTCCATCGCCCCGTGCTCGGCTTCTTGACCGAGCGAGCGCGAAGCGCGAGTGATGCGTCTCCGTTTCAGCTTTGCAAAAAAAATATTTTGTGGATCTCCAGTGCTGTTCTCCTCTAGTCGCATCGTGGATTTTAGTTTGGGGGGGGGGGGGGGCCTTGGGGCTACTGAATATGTCCGGCTTAATAGATCCGATTTCGATGATTCTTTTTTTTTATTTGAAAGGTATTAACATTAAGGTGGTCTCATAAAAATTTGGTGAAGATCTGATGAGTATCT
This sequence comes from Alsophila aescularia, assembly GCA_946251855.1. NCBI lineage: Eukaryota > Metazoa > Arthropoda > Insecta > Lepidoptera > Geometridae > Alsophila > Alsophila aescularia. The sequence goes on from OX276377.1 coordinate 27,104,801, forward strand.
TCGGCGTAATGAGCAGAACAGCTCCTCAAAATGCAGTAAATTGCTCACTTTTAGGTTTCTACCTGTGGAATTAGCCCTTTACCTGCTAGGTTAGGGATTGATGGAGCAACTTGGTTATTAATGTTAGTTTTACAATAAGGTAACTACATGGCGCTACTGTGCACCGCAAGATTGCAAAAAAAATGTACTCGCAAGGTACGAGTATACAGCTCACAGAGCCACTTTAAACCTATTTATTTTTACGCCATCTATCCAAATAGATCTGCATCCAACTATTTTAACTTTCGTGGTTGCTGCTTGCTTCGCATGTGAGTAGGACCTGGAGTTATTAGGATGAAGAACTTTACGAGCATGAGAAGTGAAAAATATCATAATAATTGTAACATGATGATCGGATCAATAACTTTTCGAAAGTTAGCTATCCCGTCTCATCAAACATACCTACCTACCTATATACATACTGATACAAATTCTAAATGTTGGCACAGAATAAATAATAGTACATGATGTTGGTTTAGATACCTGCATATACGGGGTACCTAGCAAAAATAAAATATTATAAATATTTTGTGGCAACTGAGGGTTGATAGAGACATATCAGCCAATATTTGCAAATAAACATTGTAAATAGGTACATAATTTCAGCTCATCTTATGGTTACTTGTCTAACCCTAATATGGCCACAGAATAAATAATAGTACAAGTATGGCATAACAATCAATTTTCGAGAAAACCAACTCCATAGTTGGTTGTTTGCTCAAACAATCAATCATACCCAAATTTTACTTGTAGGTAGTACTTACTCAAGCACTGTGCATTTGATAGCGTTCTTCTTAGTTCATTGCATCATTTATTCACATTATCTATGTAGATTTAGCCATGTAAAGAAACAAATATTCCAAAATAGACTTTTATTACAAAATTACATAAAAAAAACTATCAATTTAATAAATACGTCACATCCTTTGGTAATAAAATTGATTAAACCGAATAATGCGATTGTTAAAACATAAATAGTAGTAGTAGGTAAGTACTTATGACATAAAAATATTAAAGAATAAACATTTTAGACTAAACAATTAGGTAATGTCCACGTAATAGACAATAGAAAAGTTACATCTAACATAAAGGTTACGCGGTACGTAAAAGCATCATTCGAAATTAAAATAGACGATAACAGAGAGGCACGATTATGGCACAGAGGAACTGTAGGTGTGGGGCGAGACGGGACGCTCATTTCTCTTTGGGCTTCTTTTCCTTCTTGCGCGGGGGAGGCACGGGCGCGGCCGCGGACGCTTCGCCGCCGGCGGCGTCCTTCTTCACCACCTTCTTGACGAGCTTCTTCTTGGGCGGGTCCGCGGGCGCCGCCGCGGCCGCAGACAGCGACGACTCTATCCGCGCGGCCGTCGTCGTGCTCTTGGGCTTGACGCCGATCTGTGCGAGCGAGACCCCTCCCACGGGCGGAGTGGGTACTTGGGGCTCTTCCACCGTCAAGCCTTTGTCTAGCGAGGTGGGAGGTGAAGCGGGGGCGGCGGGGGTGGAGGGCGCGTCGACGGTGGGCGTGCGCAGCTCGCTGGCGATGATGGCGTGCGCCAGCGCCGCCGCATCCTCGGCCTCACTGTCCGGCGTGGGCAGCGGGTCGGCGGCCAGCGGCGGCCGCAGCTGCAGCTTGCCCGCCGGCTTGCGGCGCTCCTCCGCTACAAAACCACACCGCGCCCTTATTCTCTCGATCGGTTACGCTTGGCGGTTAGTAATGCGGTCACATTATAGAGCAAGCTCGGTTAGGCCCTGGAACAAAGTCGAGGGAAACAAAACTACATAGTTATATCGAAACTCTGCAGGCGATAGTTAGATTGTCAGACAGCGGAGATTCCGAAGCGTACATTCATTACAAGGATAATTATTTGTACTTAGTTTATATAAGTTTGGGAAGATTCAGGGCATGGGGTTTATAAGATCAAACTGTCGACAAACTGCTTAATATTTTCTGTTGGTAGGTACGTACTTGTTTATGGATTTCGATTGAGGTGTTTGCGTGTGCTGCGGAGTGACTACTAGTACTGCAATCGTGTAAGTGATATATACGAAATGTGTCAAGCATTGAATAATGTTCCTTGCAATGTGTGATACGAACGTGTAAAGCAAACAAAACAGAACGAGGCTGAGATTTGCTGCAGTTTCTGTAAATGTACCTACTTAGTAAAACGAAACTGAAACAATCTCAGGAGATGCGAACAGAAATGAGGTAGGAGTATTTACTCTAATTAAATTCATCTCGGAATACATTGCTGCACCGCCGTCACTCATTTCGCTAATCATCGGGCGTTATTGACAATTACATAAATGCCACGATAGGAGGAAATATCACAACTACAGCTAAGAATAGCTCCATGAGCGACCGACGTCCCTACTCACTGCATCCACTTGGACGCAACCCAACAATCACGAATAATCCACTATTTCAGAGAAAGATAAAATTACACGGAGTTCCATTAATTTAGGTTTTAAATAAACATCAACACGTGACAGTTTGCACTGACCCCGCGGACTTCACAAACATCTAAGAGAAAAAGACGGGCACAAACCCTCCACCGTATTGAAACCCCATATTTACCCGAATGGTACGAAGTTGCGTTGGGCCCAAGTGTGGTAGAATTACCTGTTCTATCAAAGCCGCGTCTCTTGCGCTGCCTCCTCGGTAGCTGGGTGAAATAACAACGAGTTTTGAAACGTATGCTCAGTAAATAAACATAAAAACCAAACATCACAAAACGGCACAAAAGAAAACATCGAGTCGTACGCGACCGCACGTGACGGCGCTACCGACACGGCGCGGTCCGCGTACAACGGATGCGGCTGTACTATAAACATATTAGTGTAACAAAACTGCAAAAATGAACTCGGTGAGAACTGACAGTGCAAAGCTGTTAGCCGCTCGTCACTGCGCAATACTCACATCTGGCAGCGGGTGCCGCGGGCACTTCTTCCTTGGACGGCGTGTGGGCCAGCGGCGGGCTGTCTGTGGCTGACGGGGCCTCGGATGCTTTAGGAGGAGTTCCCTGCAAGGGAGCTTGAGAGGCGGGAGCGGGTGAAGCCAGTGCTTTCACGGCTTCAGGCGCTTCTTCGACAGCCTTTTTAGGCGGCGCTACTGCCGCAACTTCAGTCTTTTCTTTGGGTTCCGCTGCAGCAGCCACTACCGAGACGGGAACTTCGGTCGGATCGGCCACCTCTACAGGGACTGGTGCAGGGATCTCAGCTGGGGCCACTATTTTAGCGGGCGTCGGGACAGCAATAGGCGCTGCAACTGGGGCGGCTACCTGGACAGTAGCCTCTTTAGGGACAACGGGCTCTTTGACAACTGGTGCTTCTACCTGGACAGTAGACTCTTTCGGGACAACGGGCTCTATAACAACTGGGGCTTCCACAGGTGCCAGGGCTTTAACTGGTGCCGGAGCTTCGACTGGTGTAGCCAGCGCCGGGGATTCGACAGGGGAAGCAGGGGCCGGCGCTTCCACGGCCACAGCTTCTTTAGCGACCTCGACCGGTTCACTCACTGGCTCGTTTACAACTTTGGCCTCCTGGATTTTAATCTCTTCGGTTGCCGGCGGACTGGGCTCCTTAGGCGGCGGCGGCTGCTTAGGCGGAGAAGTACGGGGAGCGCTCAGAGTCTGCGAGATCTTCGCCCAGATCTTGTCGAAGGAGTCTGCGCCCATGTAGTCGATGTTGCCGGCCTCCCATCCCTGGCGACGGCTCAAGTCATCCAGAGCTTCGTAGGATGACGCACCGGGAACCACTCGCGCCAAGTTACCCGCGACTCCGCTCTGAAACACACATTTATATGGTTTTACACTTCAATTTGGTACCGCCATTGCTTTGAAACTGAAATGATCTTAGAACTTCTTTGTGGTCGTTTTGGAGTTGTATTTAGGAACAGTTAAAAAGTTACGTGCAAACATTATCAAGGCTTTGGAACATAAACGAAGCATGCAAGCGAAGCTATATACAAATACCTAGTGAGCTTACAATCCAACATTCGGCTGACAATCACTTCAGACGTTAGCATATAATAAAAAAGTTACCTTTAGAAACTCCAACGGTAGTTTTTTTAGAGACTTACTTGGTCCCCGTCGTCACAAAGTTCATTTTCCTCGGCTGTCTCGTACTCTTCCGACGTGGGAGACCCTGGCGGCGACGGTGAAGGGGAAGGGGTAGGGGGTATCTCATGCGTACACATTTTACGTCCACGAGCATCGATCGTTGCCTTGTGCCGCAAGTAGAAGCCGTCGTACGGATGCCTAGGTATAATTTCCTCGAAAGTCTCGCTTTCGGTTTCAGAAACATCTCCATTCATCAAACCGTTTATCTCTACGTCTATGCGGAGTCTGCGAGGGCGACGGTTGCGTTTTCTTTCCGGTTGCAAGTGAATGTGAAGAACCTCCACCTCATGTGCGTGTGTGTGGGTGTCTGAATGTTTATGTGCGTGATGTACCTGATGGGAGTGGCCGTGGTGCTGTTTGTTTGCCTCATCACCACGAGGACATTCCGGCTCACGTTGGTTATGATTACTATGGGATTGCGATTTTCCATGGACTTGTGAATGATCGTCGTATGATTGACTAGATTGTTCATGATAATCGGGAAGAGACTGTTGATGGTGATGATATTGTTCGTGCTTATCTTCGTGGTGATGTTGATGACCCTGTTGAGAAATATCTTGAGCTCCGTGATACCAGTGTTGGTGATGATCATTTGACTGACCGTGGTGACTCATGTGTAAGCTTTGTTGACTATGACTGTAGTCGCTTTGCCTGTGTTGCTCTGAGTGTTGGTTGTTTTTTGATTGCGGTTGCGGTCTGTGGTGTTGGTAACTATCGTGGTGTCTGTGGTGTTCGTGGTGTGTGCTCTGCGGAGGAACATATTGTTCCTGTTGCTGATATTGGTCGTTAACATTTGGAGGTGAAGCGCGGTCTTGCTGCTGGTATTCCCACGCATATTTCCTTATTTCCTCTATCTCATCTGCCGCTTCTGCGTGTTGAGCACTTTGTTCTTCGGTAATGGGCGGGATATGTCCCCTATATATCTCCCACGGGTCGTGAACATCTGTCATGTCTATGCGCCTTTCAGGCAAATCTTCCGATATTTGGGCATCGGGTCGATGCCAGGGGAATTCGGATTCTGGATCCAATACTGGTTTATAGTGGAGACGTTGGCTGGCGTCTTGGGGAGGTTGCGCCGGTGGCGGCTCGGGTTCGTCCTCCTCAACCTATCGTTGAAGTGAAACAACTCAATGGACATGCATGCAAACAAACACTTGAACTAAGCTTTACGCACAATCGATATCTATAACACGGTGCTAGCTTTGTCCAAGTTTATATTAGTATTAAAAAAAATAAGTAAGATAACGTTATAAACATACAAAACTTTTCTAAAATGATTTCTTACATTTTAAGTTCTAAAACTATGTGAATTAAAGCTGTGCTGATAATCCTGATAAAAAAAATATGTATGTTTATGAAGCTATCGCGGTGAGGTTTCACCAAAATACCAACACCATCTAAGTAATCCCAGATTAAAATTTCCAAACCTTGATTTGAAGCGACTGTCAGCCAAAACGGATAAGTAAGAAAATGTTAGTATTTTGGAGAAACACAGCATAAACGAGCATCAAAATGCTTCAAGACAGGTGCATATAAATAGCGCTAGTTACGGTGCACAAGCTTCGGGAGTGCAAGCTTAACTGTTTAGTCACTCAAGGGTACACACAATAACAAAATATCGTCAAAATAATAAAAACTAAGTTAAACTCTCTCAAAAGGCGGTATAATACAAAAATAAAGGAATGAAAGCCTGGAAAACGACGAGGCATTTAAATGTTTCAATTATTCTCACCTCTGTAACTTGAGGTTCCTGTTTTGGATGCTTGGAAAACATGTTGTAGTGTTCAGTTCGGATGCTGGTATTAGAATGGATCGATTTACTGAACCGCGATGGGTTTGCGGCGGGCAGAGACAAGGAACCGCAAGAGGGAGTGTTAGCTTCCAACCACAACAGTGTCAAGTGACTTAAACCTACATGTAGATCACTTTGATACATTGCATCTGTGGTTTCATTATTGCTGATCAATACCTATTCATACAAACGGAATCTAATATGGAACAATAAAATATGAAGTTTCAGTTCTTCTGTAAGTTTGCTGTATAACTATAATGTCATCAATGTAACACATTACACATTACAGATATTTGATAGACTCGGGCGTTACTTTGCGGATATCCAGCATATTTCAAATGAACGAAGAAACAATGTAGCTTACTTACGCCAAACTTAAAGTCAGACAAATGATAACATAAGTCCTCCTTTTGTACACTCTTAGAGCAATCATCATCATCATCATCATCATCATCGTGTCAGCCTTTAAAAGTCCCCTGCTGAACATAGGCCTCCCTGAATGAGCGCCATGACGTGCGATCTTGTGCCACCCCCATCCACCGACTTCCTGCGATGGCTACAATGTCGTCGGTCCATCGTGTGGGGGTCTCCCTACACTTCGCTTGCTTGTTCGAAAGTGCCATAAAGTATTAAGAAGTTTACGAGATGAGTTGAATTTGGAACAGTTGAAAATGGTATATTATACTTTGATCGAATCTAAGTTAAATAAAAAATAAATGGGCAAATAAAATATATAAACAAAACACGCTAACCAACCCTTATCCAAATTGAACTAAAGTAAGTTAAATAAAAAAGATTATGGCTAACAGGCCTTTCTACCTATTTTACTTCGTACCTAATATTAGGTATATGAAACCCTAAACAGAAGGATAATTCAGCACTCGACACAGCATCCTCATCTCCTAAGGATATCTCGTGCAGAGGCGAAACACGTGTCGTGCTGCTGTCAAACTGTGGTATATAGAACTTGGATAAAGGTAGGTGTATCTTAGTGTATAGATATATGTTGTATACCTCATCGCGTAGTTCCCCTCGCACGACTAACGATGCAAGAGCCCGTTTGATCCGACATTATACCGAAGATATCAGCCTATACGAGATCAGAATGGCTTTCAGACAGCTTAAGAGCAACGAGGCACCAGGGAAGGACGGAATAACGACAGAGCTACTGAAAGCGGGTGGAACACCGGTACTTAAAGTCCTTCAGAAGCTGTTTAACTCCGTCATCCTCGAGGGAACTACGCCAGAGGCGTGGCTCAGGAGCGCAGTGGTGTTGTTCTTTAAGAAAGATGGTAACACCCTCTTGAATAATTATAGGCCCACTTCGCTGCTGAACCACGTCTAAGCTGTTTTCGAGAGTAGTTACAAACCGTCTCGCTTGTAGGTTTGACGACTTTCAGCCTCCCGAAAAAGCTGGATTCCGGAAAGGCTTTAACACCGTAGACCACATCCATACGCTCCGGCAGATTATACAGAAGACCGAAGAGTATAATCGGCCACTATTCTAGCGTTTGTGGACTACGAAAAAGCCTTTGATTCAGTCGAGACCTGGGCAGTGCTACAGTCATTACAGCGGTGACAGATTCACTACCGGTACATCGTTGAAGTGTTGAAGTGTTTGTACAGCAAGGCCACCATAACTGTCCGTCTCCAAGATCGGAGCACGAATTCTATCGAATTGCAAAAAGGTGTGAGACAGGGAGACGTAATTTCTCCGAAACTGTTCACCTCTGCACTGGAAGAAAGCTTCAAGCTTCTGAACTGGAACGGATATGGTACTAACATCAATGACGAATGCATCACTCACATTCGATTAGTTGATGATGTAGCCATCACGGCAGGAACCCTGGAAGACCTAAGCACAATGCTCAGTGACCTTCATATTGTTTCCCAACAGGTGGGTCTTAAAATGAACATGGGTAAGACGAACATCATGTCAAATGCCCATGTCGCACCCATTCCGGTTTATGTTGGGAACGATATTCTCGAAGCTGTTGATCATTATGTCTACTTAGGTCAGACGATCCAACTGGGTAGATCCAACTTCGACAAAGAGGTCAACCGACGAATCGAACTCGGATGGGCAGAGTTCGGGAAATTACGCCATATCTTCTCGTCGCAGATACCGCAGAGCCTCAAGACGAAAGTTTATAATCAGCGCATGTTGCCAGTGATGACATACGGCACTGAGACGTGGTTGCTAACTACACAAACTCAAAGTTGCACAGCGTGCAATGGAGAGAGCTATGCTCGGTGTTTCACTACGTTATAGAATCCGAAATAAGGAAATCCGTAGAATAACCAAGGTCATGACATAGCTCTCAGAATTTGCAAGTTGAAGTGGCAATGGGCAGGCCATATAGTTCGCAGAATCGACAACCGCTGGCGAATAAATGGATGGAGGTGGCACAAGATAGTCGCTCGTCATGGCACTCTTCGGGGGAGGCCTATGTTCAGCAGTGGACTTCAAAGGCTGACATGATGATGATAATTATGTTGTATATATGTACTCGTATACATAGTTTTTTTTCTTAATTGTTACATTCTCAGTAGGGTTTCATATATTGGGTAGGAAGTAAAATAGGTAACATAAAGCATGTTGGCTATATCTTTTTATTTTACGTTAGTTCAATTTGGATAAGGGTTGGTTAGCGTGGTTATCTATATATTATACATTGTAAATTTTTATTTTTCCATTTATTATTTGTCTGACTTACAGTTTTGGCTATATTTTTTTCTAAGTTCATTTTTTTTTTAAATTGCCTAAATAATCTTTAAAAACTTGTTTTTGACTAAATACTGCTAAGGGGTCATAGTGCAACCCAAAGAGAATGAAGTATTTTTGACTCACCATTGAGGTATCGAGATTAGTATGGACTTGGCTGACGAAGAGGTCCCACCAGAGCTGGAGCAAACCGCGGATGTGGTCCGGCGCATCGACCGTGTGCGATTCGAAGTTGAAGTGCTGCAGCCATGGCTTGGCCGCGCCAATGAAGTGAATAATCTTCATGTTCTGCCCGAAGCTAGAAAAACAAATATCAACCGTACAAACACTTGACTTTCCTGTTTCCTCAAAGTGCAGAGTTGGCAGGCCGCCCAACTCGATGGAAAGCAGTAATTTCTGGCCATACTTAAGAAATTGATTGAATTACGATACGATCCACTCGGATAAGAACGAATGTGTAACCATGACCTCATCAGCAAATCACTTTTACTACGAGAATGTCGTAGAGAGAACTTAGCTTAGAAATAAATTGACACTTAGTTGTCGGGATCTAGCGACCGTAGTGCGATTTACTGTTATTATTCCATCACTTGCCAACGTGATTAAGCAATGTTACAATTTAGTTCCATAAAAAATAGTGAATTTAACGAGATCTATTCTTCTAGCGGAGTAACGAATTGTCCCATCTGCAATTGGAAAATCAAGATGATAGATGACTGACTAGAATCACAAATATATTTATTCCTAAATATATAACTTTTGATTTTTGCAATGGATTTAATATTAATAATTTTCAAAAGGGAAAATAAATAAAAATGCGTTGCTTGGTTGGTTAGTTCAGAATACTAATGGCGTTGCCGTCCCCGTAAGACGGTTTGAGGAAACTAAAGGACACATTTTGATTATGATGCAGTGGTCACGGTAGCCGAATTGGTTAGAGGCATGTACCGTGCAGAAACACGAATGCGGGTTCAAATCCCGTCTGTGATCCAAATTTTTCCTTTAGATATATATGATAAGGAGGTGGTAACTGTTATAAATCATAAAAATGGATTTAATACTATTATATTACCATTAGAGTGACTTTCTTTACAAAAAACAATTTCATCCAACAGATTGAAGTTAATACGTGAAATTAATAATAAGTAAAGATACTTACTGTTTCAATGCGGGTAGGTAGGAGTAGAAAGCGGCGGACGTGACGTTGTACAGGAAGGGCAGGTGTGTGTTGATGTCCCCGCGCGCCCAGCCGGAGAAAAAGGAATTCAGTAGACCCTGGTCGCCACCTGATCAAAAACTTTCATTATTTTCACACTATTGACTTAACAGTATATTTTTTCAACCATTCCAACCAAATATTTCAATGTTCAAATTTCCTTAAGAGGATAGGGCACCTGCGCGGCTTCTACAGGTTTTGCCTTACATTTCCGTGAAATTTGCGTTTTGGGAGAAAATGTTTCAACCATATTAAATCATTAAAAAAAACAATCATTCTAGTCTTTTTTTATTAATCACAGAATTAACTAAGTTCATACATTTTTATTTTTATCATGATTTGTAAAGAATTTGATTTAATGAGTGTTTAAATACCGATATTTTCTCGTAACATATCTCTCAAGTTCCTGGACTGTTTAAATGAAAAATAATTTTAAATAAAGAAAAAGTAAAATCCTTAGACGTCGTTTTCACTGTGATTAATATAAAACGACCAAAATAATTGGATTTTGTTATGGTTTAGTATGGTAGAAACGTTTTCTTCCAAAACGCAACTTTCACGGAAAATGTAAGGCAAAACCTGTAGAAGCTGCGTGGGTGCCCTATCCTCTTAATTAGATTATTTTAATTTTCCTGATAATTCGATTTGAGCAGGTATGCCAACTGCCATTTCTTTTATCATATACTAGTAAAAAAAAAATTTTTTTTATACTACTTGTCACTTTCGAATCTGATGAAAACGAAAGGGATAAAGTGCTGTAACAATACTCTGGAGTTTTTGAAACTATGAAAACGGGAATCCACTTAAAACTCCTACGAGTATATCATCATCATCAGCCCGTGTCAGTCCACTGCTAGACATAGTCCTCTCCCATAGCACGCCACTGAGGCTAATCTTCGGCTCTTCTCTTTGCGTATATCGTCGCCCCCACCTAGGCGGAGGGCGCCCTAAACTACGTTTGCCTAGTCGTGGTCTCCAATAAAGAACACGTCTACCCCAGGTTATCAGTCCTTCGGCAGATATGACTAGCACACGAGTATATCCTGAAGACAAAAGTCTTCAATCAGTGCGTCCTACCAGTCATAATAATAATATAATATATTCGGGACAATTCACACTAATTACCTAGCCCCAAACTAGGATACCCTGTACTATGGGCACTAGATAATGGATAAACATACATAGATACGAATATTAAATACACGACTCGAAAACAATCATTTCTGACACAAATGATTGCACCTTGCGAGATTCGAACCAAACGCTCGGGCGTTTGGTTTTGTAGTAAGGTTTCTAGCCACTAGACCACCCCGGGTCGTGATGACCTACGGAGCCGAGACGTGGGCACTCACGGTCAAAGTAGTTCACAAATAATTTAAGGTCGTTCATCGAGCTATGGAGAAAGCTATGCTTGGAGTTTCTCTGAAGAACAAGATTCGTAATGAAGATATCCGACAGAGAACCAAGATAACCGATATAGCTCTAAGGATAAGCAAGCTAAAGTGGCAGTGGGCTGGTCACATTTCCCGAAGAACCGATAACTGTTGTGGTAGACGAGTCCTCGAGTAGAGACCACGTCTAAGCAAAAGTAGTGTAGGACGCCCTGTGGTCAGATTGGAGAGACGACCTGCGAAAATCGGCTGACAGAAAATGGATGAGGAGACCTGAAGACCGAGCTCAGTGGCGTGCATTAGGAGAGGCCAGCAGTGGACAAGTATTGGCTGATGATGATGGTGATGAGTATATCAGTTACCGTAGAACCCTTGATTCCTTGATCACTTACCATCAAAGCTGCCGCGCTCCTGTGCGAAGGTGATCAGCCTACTGAAGGTTTCAGCGGAAGGAGAGAACACGAACACGCCAGAGTTGAAGCAGTCGGGCCAGCCCACGTCTGGCGCAGCGGAGAGCTCTTCCCGATCGAATAGCTCGTCGCTGTTTTGAACCACCTTTAAAAAACACCGAGTAGGTCTCAATAATTAAAGTTGGGTACTTTAGCCATTATTATTGGCATCAGTTCACTCTGTAACACTACGGTACTTCATTTCAGGAAAGATCTAACTGAGTCAATTTTTCCTCATTTATAATCATTTGGGTTAACTATTTCAAAGATCCTAGGATTTCATTCCGAATGGTATCTACTTACATTGGAACCCAAAATGGTTATACCTAAATACATATTTTTTCGACTGTAATTTGAGCACACAGTTGTTGAACTACAAGTTTCATTAACGCATTCCAATTCACTCTTTGTTTCATATGAGATAATTGCAGGGTTTATTTACAAATATTGATAGTAATGACCAGATAAATAATTAATGAAGCTGCTGAAATCAATTGCATTTTAAGGTAAATTACAATTTATGGAAAAATATGAGACATAAATCATAATATCCAAAAGAGCTCCGATACTTTCGAATCTGTCATAGGCTACTGAACTGAACCTATCTATAAATAGTATAGTACCCACCTAAGTCGTTACTATTTTTGAGTAGCGTGATGTTTCACGTGAGCACATACACACAGCACGAGCTAAAATAGTTATCGCACATTCTTATCTCTGTGGATAAAACTTCATTTGACTCAATAACCTGCGATAAAAACATTGAATTTATGTAAGTCAATGGATCCTAACGACACGCTATCTTGTTGTGGCTGTTCTCGGATGTTTTATTTATAATGTAAGTACTGAAGATTCCTACCATTACATAGTAACATAATAGGTACTTTCAAAGGTGGCTGCTGAATAATAATGTCATTCCGTTTGTCCGTTTCATTACACGGTACATCAGCCTTCGAAAGAAATTTACAGAATGAAAGTGTAATATTTGGAGTTGATCCAATATTGCCGGGAAGAAAAATTTGGGCCACGGTTATGTGTTTCTCGTCATCTCGTGTTACTGCGCCGGCGTCCACGTCCGGTAACATTGACTTTCTTATCGCGTAAACAGTTACATGTCGAAATAGATTTGATGAGATTCGCGTCGTCGTTAATCGAAAATCGGAAGTAAGCAAGTCAAGCATAGACAGACCGTCTCGTCACATCTATTCTAGGACGTTGGAGATCTGTAAAATATTTGATCAGAGACGTTGCTATGTGATATAGAACTGCTATTGAATTGACAATTTAGCAATTGCTTGGACATTTTCGTATAAACCTACTCCGGTGACAATTTATCAAACAATTTACCGGTGCTACGAGTGCCCGGAGATGAGTTCACAAACGAGTTTGTTATTGATCGAAACTATCTCCAAACGACGACGTTTATCTCAATTGCTCTTTGATATTACTCGCTTTACGTTGAATAAAATGTTCTGATATTCGCAATTAATGCAATAATAAAGTAAAATAATTTGCATCCGTCAACATTTTTACACAAAGAGGATAAAATGATTGAAAAAACAAGTGTACGTACCTTATCGTCATTTTCATCAGATCCGAAATCCCACAGTGTATAGCTATGCCATAAAAAGCACATCTATTGACGACCTTGTGATCACTAAACTGGTTAAAGACCTGCAAGAACTGCTTCGGGTGAAAGTCTTACCAAAGTATCAGCATCAAGGAAGACGCATTTCTCATACTGAGTAAGGTTCCAACAGTGGATCTTTGTGAAGGTGATGCCGAGTTCTGGTCGCTGCAGCAGTGCAAGGTGGGCGGCGTCTTGGGAGTCTAGCACGTCCACTATAATGACTTCGGCGAACACTGCGCGAAGGCGTTCTCTGAAAACAGCATGCATAAGTTATTTTTGCCCTGTCCTTGGCAGATAGTTTAACATTCTCCGAAGAGTCGATTCTCTCCTTAAATTTCTATGTGGGTTTCCTTCCCACGTGAAACCATCAAGGGAAATTGGCACAAATTCAGATTTCTCGATTCGGTCAAAGGATTCAGATAGTAAAAGCAATTCAATTGAATGGAATGGATTGGACAACTAACTTTCCAGGTTGTAATCGAACGTACAAATACATCGCAAATTATATTGATCGCAACACAAATAATACCAATCACTTCCAACAATACACAGAGTATGATGAATGATAAGTATTAGTCACTAGTTCATTTTTTCCCCCCTTGATTAAAAGCAGTTTTAATCTACTGTTGGTAGGCCGCGCTAGTGTTCACTATTTACCTCATGGCCTCAGTGACGGACGGTGTGATGAGCACCACGGCTGGGTAAACCGAGCTGACGCGGCGCAGGGAATGCGCCAGCACCAGGGCTCCCAGGCCGTATGAGTCGTTTGTGGCTAGCGTCACCCATGCTCGATCTGAGGAGTGAAAACTTATGGTAAAGCACAAAATAAAACAGTGTAGCTTGATTCTACGGATGATAAAAAAAATATCATCATCATCATCAACAACCTATATTAGTCCACTGCTGGACATGGGCCTCTCCCAAGATACGCTTCACTACCAGATTCTGCCATCTACCATACGCAGATCGTCGCTCCATCTAGCCGGAGGAAGTCCTCTACACTACGTTTCCGATTCGCGGTCTCCGCTCTAGAATTCGTCTATCCCAACGTTTATCGGTTCTACGACAAATGTTCCCACTTTAGCATGCTAATTCTCTGAGCTATGTCGGTTACCTCAGTTCTCTGCCATCGCCTCATTTCGGATTTGATCTCTCCAAGAAACTCCTAGCATAGCTCGTTCCATAGTTCGCTTAGCTCGATAATTTTCTTGCTAAATTATAATAAGGTATGTACTCGTAGGTACCTAAGTCATAGTTGATATGATCTTATACTTCAAATACTAGGTAGGTATGGATAAGAATTTATGAATTAAAAATCACTTAAAAATCAATTGTTTAAATATTAATTTAAGTCATTTAACATAATATATCGATGCTTTAGGCAGCATGTTATGTACTCGTAGTTACCTACAGCATAGCAACCATTTGAATTTTTACTTTGTGTTTGCGTGATCATTAAATTTTCGGTTTAATGACGCTCTCGATATCAGGAATGCATTGACAAAAGTGCAGACAATATACAGAATGACTAGTCTTGTCTTCAAAATAATTAATGTATTTAGTTACAAAACATAGTTGTAAAGGAATACGACATGAATCTATAGTTTTGTAAGACGTTGAATTTGTTATTAGAGAACTGCGAATCTAATTTCTTATTGCAAGGTGCCAAAAACGTAGGTTATATCCAAAATAACTGGAAATCGAGGCTATGGGAAATTGCGTGGATCTATATTTTAACATGTTCACGTTCACTCAGTGCTGTCGTCATATTATGACGAGAGAAGATCATAAAAAGAAATGAAATGCGCAATTCGTTTCTCTAGAGAAAAAACGTTGTAGCAGTTAGGTATATGAATAATGCCACGTGTTACATTACAAGTGCTGGCGCCACATTGCCTATGCCTTTTCGCACTATTTGTTCTCCTGTCAATAGTGACACGTGTTACCATTAACTCATTGAAGACATCAACTCTGCATCCGCGTCGCTTAAAATGTCAACTCCTCCTAAATGCATACGCATCTCTCTTGTTTTATTTGAATCTCTGTACTTACGTGAGCTTTTATAGGTGTCGTATTAACTATACTAAATTACTAATTTTAATTTGTGATTTTTATCAATCTTTAACAAATTTGCGGCATCCTAAAAGCGTGGGCGTTATACCTACCGCCATGTAATAGACAAGTGCCGCACGTTCTGTTCCGAAATAGCGCGACACAAATAAAATTCAAAATAAAACCACTGAATAGCGTCAGATATTTGGTGGCGAGCGAGTCGTCGCATGTGTATTCCACAATTAAACTGGTAATCAGTCTTTCTGAACGATACTATCCAGCGCTAGGGCGACAAATGTGGCTACTGCAGATCCTGTCGACAAATTGATAAAGTATTGCCATTTACTAGTTAAAGACACAGAACAGATATCTTAAAAGCACCTGTGTGTTAATTAGATAAATTTATCTAAATTCTATTGCAGTCGCAAAATGCCAACTCGCTGCAGGAGGTAGACAGAATCTGAATTTTTTACTAACAAGCAATATGTTCCTATTGGATTTTTCCCCACATTATCTAGTATAACGAATTCCATCGTCCACTATTTATCGAAAAGCAAAAGCAACAGTTTGAAAAAATACTGTTTCTTTATATCTAATCTAAAACTGTCCGAGGAAATGCCGTCAATCACTGAGGTCATTATCTATTTGGTGGCCGAATCAATAACCACTAGATGTTTGTTATTACAAAAATAATATGCGCAAACCCAACGAACATCAACATCATGAAATATTTTTAGGTCCAACCAACTAAAATCATTATGGGTAGTACCTAAATCTGATTTATGTACATTTACATGCTTCAATTTAGATAGAGAAATTATATATTTGTACTGCCAAAAGGCACTCGTGAGTCGTGAGGCGAGGTGCAGGATCAGACGCGTTGCGGGAGCAATGTCCCTGTGGTTTCTATTTAGGTGCAGCCGGTCCGGCGGGATGGAACCACGTGGGCAGTCGACCGTTTAACAGAATAAAGGAATGCACCGACGACGTGTTCATCTTATAACTTTAAATTAAACTAACTGAAGAAAACAATACATAATCGAAAGTGCTAAAAAACCCGACAATAAAAAAAACTAAAAAGAGACAAAAAATTAAGTGAAAATGGTTTGCTATGGTCATTCGAAATGAAACATAAAGATGATTTTTAAATACCTATTCAATGATATCCCGCCTAACATAGTTCATCTACTTTCTTGTTTTTCTTTTTCACGATATGGCGCCTGGTTGTCGCTATATTGAATTTGTATTACTGTCATGTCTTTAGTGCCACTCGCAAGATTAAGACAAATCAATTGACTTAACAATCATCAAAATCAGCCCACCCATTTGGTCTCTAGAGTGCCACAAAGGGACAGTCATACATACATAGATATATAGCCTAATAAACACCTCCTTTGCGTTGCGCAGTCTGGTAATAAGATAACCAACCAAGCAAGAAAATGCATCCACATTAGCTGCACACTTTCTAGTTTGGACCTAGATACCTACATCTGGTCTTGTGCACGCTAGATAAACATTTCACTGTGCCAATATTTAATTTTCAGTGTCATAAGTAAAGAGAAAACTGTAGACTGCTGCTATCTAGAGAGAGCGAAAGACTGGTTTTAACACCATCGGTAACTACGTACCTAGTAGATACGTACGACACTGAAAATTAAATATTGTAGGTACTACCTACCGGTCTATTTAGTCTAGCTCTAGCCCAAAGGCCATGAATCGCTACAGGCGTTGTCCAATAATACTGAATGAAGCCAACGTAAACTTGTTGTTCCCTTTATACGAATGGCAGTGTCCAGTCAAAGCGACAACTTCCTGGTTATATTCTTAACTCAGAACAAACTGAGTAGCAAATTCACGCGGTAATAAATTTTGAAATGTAATTTTAAACAATTTAACAGTAACTTTTGTCATTGCAAATCAGCACAAAAGTAAAAATTTAATCAAAAAAAAATTGAATCCAGTAGGTATACAGATAGTCCAGACAGCTTACTTGATACAAATATCGAAAACCTATAACCCTCAGACTCTCATACCAAATTACTTTAGTAATATTTGGTCTGACCTATAACCTAAATCCTGAGATTCTTAAATGTTTGGAACACTGTACACGCAGTACAGAAATTAATAGAATATATCCATTAATCTCAATCTCCAGAAACGTTGTCCATCTAAATCTAGGATAAATAATGTAAATTAAATCATGATCGCACGACAATGCGTCAGTTATATCCAGTGTTCTAAGGATGAACGTATATTCAAGTGGCGTTAGTTATGCCACAACCAGGTCGAATGAACTTGTGGTGAGTATTGAATATCAAAGCCCAGACATACCTACCACAAGACGCGACGGTATAAAAATCGATATGAAATTATGTAAGTAACACCATCTTATTACTATTCTTCGTTGTATATCACTATCGAACGGCTGGATACAAATATTGATTTTCCAAGACGGTATCATTCAGTGGTACATTAGATACAACTTGGTAAATTAAATACCTACCTATTAACAGAATAATCAATTATAGTAGATATATACTAAGTATACAATACTTATGCTAATAGCTAAAATAGACTCACGACACCAAAAAGAAAAATGTTTTTTTTTTTTATTAAACAATTTACAGTATGTCATTGTCGAGATTATGCTACTGCACTCTGTTTGATAGCGTGTACAGTTGATAGGCGCAATGTTTATGAATGTATTTACAGATAAGCTGTCTGTTTACGATCTCGTAATAGATAATATGTAAACTTTAATATAATGAAGTAATAGTTCACAACAAAGTGGACAAGATGAGCGTTATTTGCATTATTTGCACAGTAGATGGTCCGAACGAAACACGAAAAACGAGAAAAACATCTCAAGGTTGTCTAGCTTCCTTATTTTCATAGAAATGGTATTAAATAGCCCGTTTTTTTTTTGTTTATGCCGGTAAGAATAAGAACGTAACATTATTTTAATTCTAAAATAGGAGCATTCATTAGTATAGCAAGCGTATTGAATATTGATGTTATTGGTTAGAACTTATAATTGGCTAGTACACACAAATTAACTTATTTTTCGAATTACATTTTGTTGTAGGTAGGTATGCATTAATAACAAATAAATGTTGAATATTAAAATATAAATGCACATTAGAGAAAAACTAGAAGAATCATATTTTAAATATTACAGAGTAGGTAGTTAAAATCAAAGAACAAAATTTAATCTAATAATAGTCAAAAATAAGTTATGAGTTATGCAAGACTTGAATCTACCCTTCTTTCAAATAAAACTATCGCGTGTTTTCAACGAGATTCAGTAACCCACTGCACAAGGGAATTTAACTAACATAAGTACAATATAATGTGGTGAAAAATAATATCACTAAAGTTAAAATGAATAATGTGCATCATCAAACTTACTTGACATTATGAAGCCGGGTGTAGTCTTGTGCGTGACAGTTCCAGTCACCTCTAAAATCACGAACTACACGCGCTCTTCGCGCAGCACTAGCAAATGCACGCAGCGTGCGCGACCGGCAACCGCGACCCCCTCCACAGATAAATGCTAGAGACACCGGCACTCACACAACTGTAAACTATAGAGCGTATGTACGAACGCACACACGTATAAAAGCTATCAGAGGCATTCAGAGCGCATGCGTAATCAATCACTGGCAATAAAATAAAACAAGCAAAAAGCAACTTATTTGTGTCATTTACAAATTTGCATGTATAAGAATAATTCGTTAAAATATAAGCATTCAGAAAATTTGAAAAATGATAAAAGTTACCAAAATCCGTAACTCCATATTTAAACTTTTTGTGGAGACTGGTAACTCCACTGAATCAGCTGTTCATAACGATCGATAGATGTCGGTGGCAGTCGCTTTATTTTCGTTGCCGTCAGTTGCCGTATGTATACATACCTACATTTTCTGTTGTAAAATCTCTTCGATTCAATAGTCTAGTCCTGTATATTCCGAGCGGGCTGCGGTCTCCTTTGATATTATTTGCAGGTAAATTCGGCTTGATGACGGAATCCGGCGTAAATATGTGGCTTAAATTACGCAATACTAAATTTTTACTTATAGTTGCATTTAATATACTGTATTAAAACAGAGAAAAGACATTAAAAACGAAAAATGACTTAAACTGCGAGATCGCGTGTTGTGTTTGTTTTCGGTGTTTTGGTGGTAACAAATGTGACGATGGCCAACTCCCCTACTAGTATAGAAACACAAATAGACAGTTTCTTGGAGCAGTTCAAGCGAAGTGCGTCAAGGGCCATGGAGGAGCGCATGGAGTGGCCTGATGGTCCCTCACCAGCTGTCGTGAAGTCACGCAGTAGCTGCTTCGCTATAGATGCAGCAGCTGGTAAGTACTAGCGACTACAAAATTTAAACGCGGCTTATTAATTTTTTAGAAATAATTCAAGTTCTCCACTGTCACAAAAATCTTGGTAACAAGAGAAATCCCGACAACCAATCAAAATATTTAACGATCACAATTTCCAGTAGGGGTACTAGTTACAAGACTAAGTATTAGTTAATATTTCGAAGAAAAACAGTAGAAGAATGAACTAAAATTTAAAACAAAAGGTAAGATGTACATAAAGCGCATTGTTGCGGAAATCGCATGTGACAGGCAATATTTAGATAGATAACCAGATGTAAAGAAATCTTTAACTAGGTACTTATTAAGTATCTCATTTTAACTTTAATCACACATGTAATTTTAAATAAACTCACAGTTCATGAGGTCGACCACTGACACTGACGAAATGAAATGCAATAAGCAAATTCCCGCCAATTTAGAAGTTTAAGTTTTGACATTTTATTGACGTTTGAATTGAAAAAGGTCACGAGCCGAAACGAGACGAGGGTGGACGTCAAGAGTTTTTTTAAAAGGCCGCGTCGAAAGTGAAAACTTAAATTAAAATAACAAAATATGTGTTCTGTGATTTTAATTTTTACCATAGATTAAATCAATAATAATTCCATGGTACACTAAGTAACTAAAAAACAAAATTTTAATTATGGAATAATTACGAAATCGGGTCTGTTTGTAAAACCCCGAATGACTTTTTATTTTAATGGCGAGTTTACACTAAGATTGTTCTTCGACAAATTGTAATGTAAAAAATAATAACGACATACTTAATTCTAAAAGAAAGTAGAAAATAAGTAAGCACATTTTTGTAATTTATTTGAAGTAATAAAATTACCTATTATTAAAGTTAAACTTTAATTCACTTTGGGCATATTTGGCTAATATAAATTAAAGTACTTAGTACCTATCGTTTGTCAACACCCATAATCTTCGATCACGCATCCGACTCCTACAGATGAAGCAGTTTCACTTTTTAAGGTTCCGTAATCAAACAAGGAACTTTTATAGTTTCATCATGTCGTCTGTCTGTCCGTCCATCAGCCCGTCTGTATGACGCATCCATTGTATTTTAAAATCGATGAACACTACAAAGTTGAAATTGGCACATGTATAGATATTTATAACGGCTTTATAGGTACAGAAATATTGAAAAAAAAACTTTGGGTGTCTCCCTTAAATGAAAAGTAAAGCGTTTTTGTCCATGTCCCATATGTCGCATCCATTTTATTTAAAAATAGATGAACACTACAAAGTTGAAATTGACACATGTATATTTATTTATAACGGCTATTTAAGTATAGAAATATTAAAAAAAAACTTTGGATGTCTCCCTTAAATGAAAAATAAAGTGTTTTGGTCCATGTTCTATCATAAGAAAAGGTTTTTTGTTAAATTAGGTTTCTTTTTTTTTCTATTTGGTTCCGTTTACGAAATATTATTGTCAATAGCTTGAATAGAGTATAATATAATAATAATAATAATAGGTACTATAAATACAACTCACAATAAATCATAATAATAATAATTATTTACTAACAGCTAGTTGAATATAATGTAACCCATGTTTTTGTTTATACCAACGACATTAATTTTATTTGATCTTAAGAAGAGAGTCTATAGCGCCCTTGTCCATAAAAAAAGAAAAACACTATCTACCCCTAAATATTACACGAATACATTTATTTTGCTTGTTTCATATTTTAATTATGCATATACTTACGTATTCGTTTTTCCAACTTTTTCAATAATTTCAAATTTATAAGCACTTATTTGCGCTGAAACTATTGTGGCCGAAGCCCCCCGAGGGTGTCTACCAGCTCAAAGGGAATCCTAGGTTACAACAATATAATTAGTAGGTGCAGAAGAAACTTAGTGGTGCGAGCCATCGTTTGGATTGTAGATTCTCTCTCAAAGCAGATAATAGCTTCGCAGCTGAAGTGGCTTGATGACCTTGCTCTTGGTTACTCAGTATTCTCTCGATTTTCTAACAACTTTACAATATGTACAAAACTGTTCAGGAAATTATTTATTATCTAGTATTGTCGCAGAGATTTTTATACCAACAATACGGATCAACACGTGTGAAATTATTATCAAATATTTAAAGATATAATCAACTTATTTACGCATTTTTAAAACATGTCTTAGGTAACCATCGAGATGAGCCAAAGCAATGACAATGTAGGAATAACAGGTTATTTGAATTTAAAATTAATATAGATACACTATCAAATGAGTATGATTATAATGAAAGAGGTTTGACATCGTCACACTATGACAAATAAAAAGTGCTCTTTTTCAAAAAAATACGTTTTTTTAAAAAAGTGACGTTTAAGCGTAGATAATA
This sequence comes from Alsophila aescularia, assembly GCA_946251855.1. NCBI lineage: Eukaryota > Metazoa > Arthropoda > Insecta > Lepidoptera > Geometridae > Alsophila > Alsophila aescularia. Next base: position 27,126,937 of record OX276377.1, read on the forward strand.
AGTATTATGGTACCGTTTTTGTAAATTAAAATTTAATTTATATGATACTATCCTTATCTTTACATCAAGAATAATAAATATGAAATCACAATGACATTCTTTATTAATTATAAACTATCATACATAAACTAAAAAGTTCTTGAGGATGTAGAGCCGAAACTCGCGTCGTAATACTGCTGTCAGACTTTGTGGTGGACGGTAACATGTTTTTTTCTTTTTTTCTCTTTTAATATTCTGAGTAGGGTTTTATATTACGAAAGAAATAAAAAAAAAGAGCATGACTTCATATTAAAAATGTTATTTTGTAAACAACCACTAAAAATAATAAAATAATTACAATTGAGCCAGAACAACATCACTTTTTCAAAATTACAAATGTAGTTCCAATGCATCACATCATCTGATTGTTGAGTTCCGGCTCATCAGACCAGTTCAATAGTACCATAATAATGTATTGTCTTCAGAACTATGAGTACATCCATGTGCAAAAACTCAACGTCTTTTAATGTCCTTAAATGGTTAAAAATTGACTTGCAAACTAGTCCCAAGTACGGTATGTATTTTTTCTCAAGTAAAAATAATCATCTAATTCAATTCAGTAAGCACGAAGATATGTGAGAACATAAACATTAAAGCATATAGATTTTCTAATAAAAACTACTGAACCAATTTTGATGAAGTTTATATGGAACTACACTGAAATTATACCCTTTTGAATAAAATAACAATAATCCAAACCGGTTTAGAAATCTTATAGGTAAGGCAGTATAAACACAATTTACTAAAAATCTATTTAATTTTGAAAAGCTACTAAATCCCAGATAAACAATTTTGATACAATTTATATGGGACCACCTCGAGAGTATACATTTTAAAACAAAAAAATATTTTTTAAAATCGGTTACAAATTGGCGGAGAAATCGGTGTAGGTACAAAAAAAAACATACAAACAGTCGAACATAGAACCATTTCCTTTTGTGAAGTCGATTAAAAAAGGTAGCTAAGGCCTTTTGGCCATATCTTTTTAGTTTACGTTAGTTTATTTGAGGTAATAAGGTTTAGTAAGGTTTAGTTAAGGTTTTTATATTTTTCTATCTATCTTTGGTCTGACTTTCAGTTTGGTGGAAGTAAGTCACATAGGTATTTTTATTTTGTTCATTTTGTACATTATTCTTATTTTCCATTTACCAGGTACAGGCATAGGAGCCACTTGTTTGTTTCAGAACTGGCCATAATGCCAATTCTGAATATCTATGTCATTAAAAAGCTAATAAACCGCTATCAAAGAGGAAAAATTCTCGCCCCTAAGATAAGGAAAACAATACAACGAATATTTTTCACCTTCGTCACAGAATAAATAATAGTTCGTCACGTTATGTGTGAACTACGTTGGCTTAGGTTACGGTATGTTTATGGACTATAAAAACTAAATCGATTAGGCAGATATCTGTCGAAGGACTATAATTTTTCGTCTTCTCCCTCGAACAGGAAGTGCGAGCATATTTGAGTACTTAGATACGTACTCTACGTACGGATATGCATGCTTCCTTCCTGTCGCCCTTGCTCATTGGTGAAATCAGGATGCTCATGTTCGCACGTAAATGACGCCTTCATTGGATTGATGAAATTGGATACGGGGATTTTACTGTCTAGACGACTTACAAAAGTCGTAACAAAAGATCGCGTGGGTCCAATCTCGCAAGTTAACTTTGAACCACTTAACGACGTTGACATTTTGCACACAGGTATAGATGAAAATTACAGCAATAAGATACCATTGAACTAGTCTGATGATCGAGACGGAAAGGTATAGTCACGTGAACTCAACAATGACTTATTGAGATCCCTTAATGTTTGGCCTCATTTGATTTGTTCTCAATAAACTGTCTGGTCTTATGTGTTATCCAGGTTCTGAAGATTGAGCCGGAAAGAAGTAAAAAGAAATCAACAATGACATAATGAAACCCTTTCTTTGAGCTCATTTGAAGAGCAAGATAGCTAAAATGTCTTTCATTGTAGGACCCATTATAATACTTAAATGATGTGTTACATTACAATAAATGCAAAGGTTAGGATTAGTATAGGATATAATATTTCAAAAATAAAATAACATGTAAATGTAACTTTTATAAACAAGCATTTATTATTTGTGTGTTGGTAATTGGTATTAGATGTAGGTAGGTATTAAAACAAAAAGAAATAAAGTTTTTTTATTTGACACGAAAAGTTGTTACTTATGTATTTCTTATAATTTTCTTCTGCACGTGTAAACTTTTAAGCAATATACCAATGAAAAAATATTTGTTTCTCGTTTTATCCACTAATCCAAATAATAATAGTTTGTTTAATATATCTAGCCATGTCGGTACTTATTTATGCGGTGGAATGACATAAATCAAAACTTTAATTCAACGTAAGGGTGGAGGGAGGATGGATTGTTATAGGTATTGTAAGTATTTGTGAGTGAAGCACTTGTTGGCTTAGGGAGGGAGGGAGGGAAAGATCGACATCTGATCCTTGTAGGGCGTATAAAGTTAACTGCCTCTATAATCCAAAGGCTTCAGTATCACTGATGTCACACGGCTCATGAAATGACGTAATTTTAGTAAAATTTTGTACCTAAACTAGAACGAGCGTGTGCATGATTTTCTCATATTTAGGCCTAGTATAAAATAAAAACACTAGGATCCATGTCTGATATGGTCAAAAAGACAAACGGGCACATTTTTAAATGTATAATTATCCTTTTTACTTGTTATTTATTAAGCATTAGAATTTTTAAGTCAAAGCTAAGAAGAGCACTAGGTAGACAGCTATTCAAAGATTTGTTGCCTGTTATTTTACCGATCATCTGAAGAAGAAGTAGTAAAGTCAAAAAAGCAATCATAAAATAGTTTAAAAAACATTACATATATCTGTCATGCTGTGCTGTGATGCTACGTTATTCGACTAGGAAACAAATAAAAATGCTTACTGGTCACGGACGATCTTTCCTCCTTGTTACTGACCTGCTAACAAAGAATAATTACTAATAGGTATGTCATGTATGCTCCTATGCTACTAACAAAGGACGTGATAACTGGAACGTGATTAACGAGATAAAGTCAAATTATCACCTTCTATGTGCTATGGAGGATGTTGTCAGTATGCGTTAGATAGGTATGAGTACAATATATGGTACAACCAAAATAAGAACAGGCAAAAGACTGATTAAGAAAAAAACCGACTGCTCTTCCAAAAACGAACTAAAAAGTCGACCGGGACCGTTCTGTGGAACACTTTTAATCTAGTCAGAGAGGAAGGGCAGTCGTGTGTGTTTTTTTTTTTTTATTAATTACTTACTAGCTTTCCCGCCCGTGACTTCGTCCGCGCGGACTACAGTTTATCGCGAAAAAAACATCAGGATAAAAAAAACAATTTAAAAGTATGTATAGCGCCAACGCTCTTGATGTTTATTGACAAACTTGTTATCACGTTTCCATGGAAACCGTTCCTTTACAACGAGTACTCATTTCCCAGTTTTTCCGTGGAAACAAACAATTTTTCGGGATTAAAGTATTCTATGTTTTATTCGAGGGTATAAGCTATCTCCATTCCAAATTTCATCAAAATCCGTCGAGCTCTTATCGCGTGAAAGCTCCCCAAACAAACAAACAAACAGACAAAGTTTCACTTTTATATATTGGTATGGATTTATTTTTATTTCATACTTTTTAGTGACGCCAATAAATTAAATATGGTTGTAATATGGATATCAAATTGCATATCCATATTACAACCATTCCCTATTGTAAAATTGCAAGAAAAGTTTTTTTTTCGCTTTTCTGAATGGGCATACTGCGGCCATATTGAATTAAAAAATATATATGTATTGCCTATGTTACTCGGGATGTTGTAAGGATTCAAACGATACCACACACATCCAAATCTGTTTAGGAATTTAAATGTTATGGTGGAATAAATAAACTCACATATATAAATAATAAATCACCTAAATAGGTAATAGATAGAGACCAATTAATAATTCAATTCAATTGGTAATTGGTGTGGAAATGTCCCGAATATATTTATTTATTTATTTATAGATACTCGTAGATAGGTTGATAGATTACATACTTACATACAAACATACACGAATCCTAAAAACACGACACTCCTTTTCTGGGCAGTCGTGTAAAAATACAAGACTTGTTTTTTTTTTTGCATGCTCTAATCGTTATTACTTCATTTTGCATAACTTTAATCATTTTTTATTCGTATAAAGTGTAAGTTCAACCGTCAACGGTCACTGTTGTTCCACATCGTTGCGGACCCTCCTGTTTAGGACCCTCCTATTTTGGTCTGAGCATTTGCTCAGACCCTTACCAACACTTTTATGTTTTGTTATGTCTATTTAGGTGAGGTAGAGACGAACAAAAATTGTGCTTGCATCAAACTGCTTAGTGTTTACAAAATGCTGTTTGGTTTATATGTTACCTACTTAATCCACACCAATATATAAAAGTGAAACGTTGTCTGTTTTTTGTTTGTTTGGGAGTTTTAATGCCAAAACGGCTGATCCAATTTTGATGAAAATTTATAAATAGGTACTAAAATGTAGAGATCAACATAGGATTCTTTTTATTCTGGAAAATGGTAAGTTTCCATGAGAAAACTGGAAAATGTCGATTACCTACTCGCTGTAAGGAACGGTTGCCATGGAAACGAAATAATAACACACCTGTCAAAAAACATTAAGAGCGTTGGTGATATACTTTTGCATTGGTTTTTAATATCCTAGAAGAACATAGAAGGCTTTTTTTCGCGCGGGTTAAAATCAATAAGACAAAATGATTGACGTAAGAATCATCAAAACCGGTCCATGCGTTTGGTCTATATATAATGCCACAAGGGCTATTATTTATTCTGTGACAAGGGGACAAACATATATACGCTGATAAACACATTACCCTCCGCGCAGTCGGCTAAAAATAAATAAGTGTTGGTAGTGTGTAGTGTAGGTTGTGTTTTATTTATTTTTATGAAATAGATAACCGCTTTTGAGTAAATAATTCTTATAAAAGGTTTTTTTCGTTGAATAAGCGCTGAGTTATTACGTGTTGGTGTAAAATCACCTTAGATATTTTATAATTATTATGTTATTATAAAATATCTAAGGTGATATTTTATAATAACATAATCATTGTCACTTTTATCTTTTATATTTGTAGTTTACATGTTTTGTTATAATTGTGACATTTGAAAAAAATATAAAGAATGAACAAATATGGAAAAAAAATACATCCCCGTAGAGTTTCTTGGTGCTCTCTTCTCTAACGGGCGCATTTCCGAAGCACCGGTAGAGTCAGAAGGGTATTTCCTTTTCCAGTGTGAGATTTAACTCTGTTGGCACATGAAAGGGAAATTTCCTTTTCAAACTCAAAGAATACTTAGTTTATCTAAATTTGGATTGATTTGATCTTTTTATAATATTTTATGTATATCTCTTTGTTCAGGAGATGTTAATTTTTACGTGTAAAAGTGCTATTATTTTTGCCTATTTACAATAAAATACTTACTTTACCTATTACAAAATACCTTTAAATACTTATTTTGCCTATTTACATACTTTGACTTTGACTTTGTTAAATTTTCCGCCCGTGATATATATATCTTATATTTTTGACTTACTGTACATTATGAAAACACTATGCAATAAATATTTTATAAAATATCAATGTTTAAGAAATTGCGCCAAAAGCACAGAATAAATCATATGTAACTAAGAGTTTTTAAATTCTGCCGCGATAAGCGACCCGCGTCGAAACGGAAGCGCACGGGATTGAAGCGCTATCTGGTGGCGGCGCACTGTACTAATTACGTGTTCTGCGGCGTCGTCCAATTTTGTTCACGGAAAGTGTATCGCCATATTGCTTCCGTGAATTCAGTGAAATATTTGTGCATTTCTCTTCAATTATGACTGCAATACCAATATGAAGTGAATCCAAGCAAACCATAAGTGCCCGTGGACTGTTGAGACACGTTTTTACACATCTCGACTCGTGAATCGAAGCGAAAAAGGTAAGTTTCATTCTTGGTCTGCTTTGGCTATATGGCCTAATATTCCACGGGAGTTCGATCCGCTATGCGATAATGAAACTTAAAAAATGCGATTAAGGTTAATAATTGCGCGGTTTTTGTTATGTTTATTTACATGAATTTGAAAAGTTAACGCGGTTTTCTAGCATTGCGGTTTCCAACAACCCCTTGTTTGAGATTGGACTTGGACTTAGCATAGCGTTCGGGGCGGGTTTGGCCGTCGATGTGTACATACGTGCATGTACGTACATGTGATTTGACATGAGCGATCGGTTGTAGCGTGGAGCAAGCGGGCGGGATGTCTTTCGAGAAGATGGAAGTGGTGAATCCGGCGGAGAAGGAAGCTAGTGAGGTGCTTCACTCGTTGCTTTCGGTGGACCGTCGGAGCGTGGACAGCAAGGAGGCTATCATCGTGTCCATTCCCACGGACCAGAATGGGGGAGAATATGGAGAAGGTGCGCAGTGGCACACACCCGTCATGGGACAGCACTCTGTCTTCGAGATGACCACTAGCCAAAACATGCAGCAGCACAGCTATAATGGACATCAGGAGCAGGTATGTAATTTTTTATCGTACTAAGTTTTGGTACCTTAAATGAAAAGTGTAAGTAAACTGACATTCTCAAAAATTATCATCATGCTACTATGGAAATGAATGTAGAAATTGCAGCTAACAAGGTATTGTAACTTCTATTTGAAGTCTATTTAAAATTGGTATGTTCTGAACCTATATCAAATACTTTTGATGAGTAACAAAAGGGCTTTATTTATTATGTGCGTGGCGTGAGTGGTTATTTTGTGGTTGATACACAATTTCAAGACAGTATTGTTTTTTTTTTTTTTGTGAGAACTTGTCAGAATTAACAAGACTATCAAGGGACTAACAAGCTGCAATGTGGAGGTTGATCGCCATACTTGGTGGAAATATGTGTGAGGCTTGTATGTATGAGTAGATCGGCATATCTTGGTTGCTTCACTTTCACTTAAGTGATTTGTCGGTGTGGAATCTGTCTCATTTTATTGGGAAATTTCCTTTTCGAACTCAAAGCATACTTAGTTTACTGAATTTTATTGATTTGATCTATTTATAATCATTTGTTATCTCTTTGTTCATGAGATGATAAGTTTTGATTTGTAAAAGTGCTATTATTTTGTCTACTAGCTGTTGCCCGCGGCTTCACACGCGTGGTCATTTCTGTAGGTTAAAAGTACTCTTTGTGCTATTCCAGGACCTACCAATATACCAACATTTGATCAAAATTCCTTCAGCTGTCAAAAATATTTTTATCAATTGCTCGGCTTCTACTCATCAGATTGAGATATAAAGTACCCCCTGTTTAAGTCAAAACATAAGCAATCCAACAGTGAAAAGTGCATCAAGTGCAAAAGTGCAAGTGCAAGTGTTTGTTCATGCATCACGTAAAAACTGCACTGGACCGATTGCGATGCACTTTTCACTATTGGATTGCTTATGTTTTGGATTGTGTCACTGTTGAGACACAAATTTTTAAAATATTATATTCTTGTTCAGTAGCTTAGTTTATGTACCCTAAACCATTTCTTTTTTAATTATCTTCTTTGTACAGACTTTTTCGTTCCTATTGCTATATTATAAGTATAGATTTACAATAAATGCTAATGCTTAGAGAATGCTGATTAATTTGCCATAACCACTATTCTAATATTATATACATAACCACAATCTCTAATGGATGCACCCATATAATGCTACAAATTTAATTGGCATAGTATATAGTTACTTTTCTGGTTTGCTGTATTTTAAAAGTTAATTTGATGCATTCCAGGTGCTTTGGCAAGGCCATACAATCCAAGTAGAGAATGGATCCGGGCAGCTGCAACTGCAACCTACAACATACACCATGGAATTTGGACCTCACGTAGATGGTGAGACTGCAGATTTGGATGTTGACACAAAGCCTAAGATGGAGAAGAAAATGATCAAGAAGAAGATGAAAGCAGACTCGGGCAGTGATGAAGACGTTTTCGATAACAAATTGGAGGACAACCCTGCACAGGTATAGCATATTGTTACCCGACTGTGGAGGTTTATTTGTTTGGGTTGTATGTATGTTTGTCTGTTTCTTTGGCGTGTCCTACAGCCTAAACAGTTTGATAGATTTTGATAAATGAGGTATCATTGGATTCGTATTAATCACGAGAGTGACATAGGATATGAAGTGTCAAGAAAATTAATGTGGCGGCTTACAGCTGCTATATTGTATTTCTGATGTAGCAAAAACTACCAAAACCTATCGAGTGAGGTACAAGGGCTGTTTGATAAGTCGTTTTAAAAAGTAAAAAAATATATATTTTTTAAACAATTTACATTTATTTCTTAACATAGTCTCCTTTGATGGCCAAACACTTGTTCCACCGAGTTTCCAATTTTTTTATCCCCTCCAAAAAATATGTTTTGTCGAGGTCTTCAAAATATCCATTTTCACCTGCGATGCAGTTTTCATTTGTCAAAAATTTTTACCCTCCAAGCCATCATTTCAGATTTGGGAATAGGTAATAATCGCACGGAGCTAGGTCTGGCGAATATGGAGCATGCAGAACCTGCTTGAAGCCCAACTCAAGGATTTTGGCCATTGCAATAGCTGACGTGACACTGGGGCATTGTCTTGATGAAAGAGGACTTTCTTGGGGGACAATTTTGGTTGTTTTTCCAACAATTTGGCATTGCAACGGTCCAATAACTCTGCGTAATAACAGCCAGTGCGTAATAGTCTTTCCCTTTTCCAAGTAATCAATCATATTGATTCCTTCGCCATCCCAGAAGACTGTCGCCATCACCTTCCCAGCCAACAAAACAGTCTTGGCCTTCTTTGGGTCCAGTTCACCAGTCGCCATCCATTGTTTTGATTGCTGTTTTGATTCAGGAGTATAATGATGGACCCAAGTTTCGTCCACAGTGACAAATCGACTCAAAAAAAATCCGAGGATTACACTTCATCATATCCAAACACAGTTTTGAAAATCGCTTTCGTTTGCTTTTTTGTTCGATTGTCAACAAACGTGGCACCCATCGTGCAGACAGCTTTGTCATACCCAAATCTTCATGCAGGATTTTATGTACTCCCTCAGTGGAGATGCCTGTGTTCTCAGCTATTTCACGCACCTTCACTCGGCGGTCGTTGAGTACAATATTATGGACTTCTTCAACAACATCCTCAGTAGTGACTTCGATTGGGCGACCAGAGCGTGGAGCATCAGATGTGCTTGACTGACCATGTTTAAAATCATTTATCCAGTTATAAACAGTCTGCAACGTTGGTTTGTTAGTGCCATGAACAGAATCAAGTTCAGCTTTTATTGTGGCAGCACTGCAACCCTTCATAAAAAATGTTTTATAATGGCACGAAATTCAGATTTTTCCATAGTTGTTGAAAATTTACGAGTTCAGTTAAACAATGGAAACTGACAAAAACTTGTTTTTTTTTTGCTGAATTTTAGACAGTCTTTATTTGAAAGATTGTGCCTGCCAGTGTTAATGCCATTTACCAGAAAAAAGGTTTTATAAATAGTTTTTAAAAGGACTTATCAAACAGCCCTCGTATCAAAATAAAGGTCCAAAAATATATAAGAAAAATTAAGAATTATAAAAAAAAACTGCTGCGAACAATACTAAAAAGAGGCATACAAGCTATAGATTCCCGATTTTGAAAAAGAAGATGCAGTGGAAGGCACCATGCATTTCATTTCTCCTTTGATGGGATCATTTAGAACCTGTCAAGCCTCATGCCTCCGACTTCATCTAATATTTCAAATCGAGAATCTAAAGCTTGTTTGCCTCTTTTTAGTTTTGTTTGCAGTTGTTTTTTTTATAATTTCTTTATAATATTATAAAGACCTTTTTAACTTGACTTGCAATAACCAGTTAAATAATTTAAAAATAAAGGGAACTAATCTATGATAGGGTTTTATGCTATGGCTGCTATAACTTGGCAACTCTGAAGTTGGCTGTTTAAGAATTGGATTTATAAGAACTAAATTGACTACTGTGCAGCCAAATGGCTAACTTCTTTTCATTAGTATTTGATCAATTTCTCTTCTCGATGGATTGTTTTGCCAGCTGATTACCGTTTTAGTTTGCTTTTGGTCATAAATAACAGATTCTATGCTTTTGTTGCCTTTCTGATGATGATATAACTTTTTTCTATTTAATTGAGCAATTTTTTAAATAAATGGGTTTGGGAAAGGTCTCTGGGATTCACATGACTATTTTCATGGTGACCTAACAAAGCATGACCTGTTTGCACATCATCATGTCAGCCTTTAGGAGTTCACTGCTGAAAATAGGCCTCCCCCAAAGAGCGCCATGACGAGCAATCTTGTGCCATCTCCATCCACCAACTTCCTGCGATGGCAACAATGTCGTCGGTCCATTGTGTGGGGGGTCTCCCCACACTTCGCTTGCTTGTTCGTGGTCGCCATTCGAGAACCTTTATTCCCCAGCTTTATAATAGCACAAGCTGTACCCGCGGCTTCGCACGTGTGTTCATTTCTCTAGGTTAAAAGTACTCTTATGTACCAAGACGAAAATTCCTTCAGCTGTCAAAATGTTTTTATTGATTGCTCGGCTTCTACTCATAGGATTGAGATACCAAGTACCCCAGTTTTTAAGACTAACCCTAAGCTATCCAACAGTGAAATCCGCTTCGCAATCGGTCCGGTAGTTTTTATGTGATGTGCGAACATACATACAGATGAAGAAAAAACAGACACAATATAAAAAATATATATATTCTTGTTTAGTTCGCTTATTTAGGTACCCCAGACTATTTTATTTTTTATTTATCTTCTCTGTACAGACTTTTTCGTAGTTATTGCTTTATTCTAAGCATCAATTTGGCACCCAGTAGCAAAAACTACTCAACATTTTTTTTATTTTCCCTGGTGTGTTCAAGTCAAGAGTGAATAGGTATCTACTAGACAAGCGTGCTACACCTTCGACCACATCATCGCTTTCCACAAGGTGAGATCGTGGTCAAACGATTGCCTGGTCTGTAATAAAAAAATTATAGGCCCAGTACTCTTCCAATACTCTATCTCAATAAGATTTTGTCTAATTACAGGTAAAAGAAAGGCTCAGACGTGGCTGTGACTGCAAAGACAACTGTTACCGTGGGCTCAATCCCGAGGCAGTTTATCGCCACAGACTGAACATCGCAGAACTAACCAAGAGTGAACATGACATGTATTTAATGGGCATCACCATGGCCAGCTTGGCGAACCCGGCCGAAACCTCACGCCACAAAGTTAGAAGGAGACTGAGAGCCTGTTACGTGTACCAAGGAAGGAAGGTCTGCTTAGAAGCTTTTTTGTACCTCGAAAATGTGACTCACTACCAACTCAAACGCATCAGGCAGCACGTCATGACGCACGGCGTCGCGCCACGGATACACGGCAACGTCGGCAAGAAGCCATACAACACATTCACACTCGACATCTACAAACATGCTACTAACTTCTTGAAGGAATATCTGAAGCAACACGCGAGCTCTCCCAAAGACGTTCAACCATCCGGTGATGGCAAGAAAGCCAGTAAGACCGTTATCATTCAAGGCGATTCCCGGAAACATTTGTTTGAAGCCTACAAGGAGTATGGAGAAATTCTCGAACCTGGAGTTAAGCTAATGGGCTACTCTACTTTCCGAGCTTTCATGAAGGACCAGTTCCCGCACGTGAAGTTCGCCACAAAGAAACAGGAGTTAACGAAGGAACTGGTGCCTTTCCGCAGCGGGAAATGTATGAGTTATGATAAGAACAAAGACCCGATAAGAATGCAGGTCGAGAAGGAGAAGGCAGACGCGAAAAAGGCAGCTATCGAGGCAAAGAAGAAGGAGGAGCATGATAGGGAGCAGCAGGCTCAGCAACAGGCGCAACAGCAGCAAGTTCAACAGCAGCAGCAGCAACAACAGCAGCAACAACAGCAGGTGCAGCAAGTGCAAGTGCAGCAGCACCAGCAGATGCAGGGGCAGCCGCACGTGGTGATTCATCAGCAGCAGCCGCAGCAGCAGCAGCAGATGCAGCAGCAAATGCTGGTGCCGCAAGTGTCGCAGCATCAGCAAGTGCTGACGCAGCAGGTGGGCGGGGTTCAGCAGGTCTCGCAGCAGCATTGCGTGCAGCCGCTTGAGGAAGGAGGGCAGCCGGTGGAGATGACTCAGCAGGTCATCCCGCTGGCGGTAGTCCAGCAGCCGCAGCAGGCTTACATTGTCACCCCTGTGTCACACTTCCAGACACGCGTCCAGGGCACGTGGTACAGACATTGACGAGCGCTCGCGCCTTCCGGGATACCCTCTCCCGTTTACGTAAATTGAGATCTCGCGACGACTGAACTGTTGTAAAAATATGAAACTCGCTAATGTTTCACGACAAATAATTATTGACACGTAACTTTGGCAATAAGTTAGCAAGGATAGTTAGGGTACCACCTTTTCAGTATTGGTTGATGAAACTGACTATCTAACTTTAAGTATAAAGTGAATTGTATACACTTACACCATTTTTAGCGGTTGGCTATGTAGTTTATTTTATAATTGTGTACCTACCTACCTATATTATTATTTAAGATGTATGTATGACCCGTTTATAATAATATAATTTCGAGATATACATTGTGTTGTAGATGCTTGATGGAATGTTGGGAATGCGTTATCCTAGAGATATTGAAAAGACATTGTCAAATCACTATTCACTGTGAATTGGTCCCACACAGTGTTGAGTTGATTGGAAGTAAGGCCCTGTGAATAATGGCTGATGCGAAGAAATTACAGAGGATTTTATATAAGAGATGCAACAGATATTCGGCAACCATCCCTGTATCAGGCCACTTTTGTTACTATCTGGTATTCTGCCGGATAATCAATACTATCCGGCCGAATGCTGGATAGTTAGAAAGTGCGTAAAAAAATAGAACATATTTAAATAAATAAATAAATATATTCGGGACAATTCCACACCAATTACCTAGCGCCAAACTAGGATACCCTGTAATAAATATGGGCACTAAATAACGGATAAACATACATAAATACGAATACCAACATCCATGACTCGGAAACAAACATTTCTGCTCATCACACAAATGATTGCCCCTTGCATGATTCGAACCCGCGATTGTATGATTTCGTTCCTAGGGTTACTAGCCACTAGACCAGCCGTTTAAAGAAAAAGCTAATTTTTCGAGGTTAGAAGGCAAAACTATTGCTTTTACTTTTTGTATACCATGTCAGCCCAATTTCAGGACACGCAGTGACATACCTAACCACGGCGATTGTGCCATAGTTTGGTATTTTTTGGTGCACTAATATTCGGCTCGGCGTAGGTAGCCAGGTAGCCATTCCATCAAAGTGCAAGTGCATAATGAGAACTTGAAACAAAGCGTTAGGCCGTATAATATCCGGTATTCGGCCAAATCCCTGTTGCATCTCTACATCATATTTAGAAAAGAACCTAATACCGCCGGGGATTTCTAAAGTTAAATTGTTACTCTATTGTAATGCTGGGTCTAGGGTGTATGTGAGGGTATGGTCATTTTACCACCGTTTATTATAATTTATCATCACAAAGTTTCATTGGTATGTAATTTCATTATTTTACTAAAAAATGCAGTGCCTTCAACTGATGTAATTTTGGAAAAGCTTCATGTCTTTTTATTTCTAAATTATTAGGGTATAGAAGTGTTCTGTGGATGGATATACTATGTATCGATTTATTTTTATATAATGTGTTTATCTCTTTTACACAGAAAAAATAAATAATATTTATAGTTGTAAGCTCTTCAGCTCGCATTATGTAAAATTAATATTTCAGAAACAGTTTTTTTTTTAAATTTCTGTTTAACATTCATGTATGACACCTAAATACATATCAAATAGTACGTTACTACTGTGTAGAATGAAATATTATCAACTTTTGTGTACATAATTGGCGGTTTTAAAAAAATATTTTTATTTATTATAATACATTTAAATGAATAAGCCAGTCTACGGAAAGGAGTAATGAATTCGGAAATATTGAATCAAAAATAGCAGTTCAGTATTGTGATGAACAAGTTTTAAACATTTATTGTATAAAAAGCTATTTAGACATTTTTAGTATTATTTTCTTAATTAATTTCAATATTATTGGATTATGTTAGGATTTGCAAACACATACACCAAAATGTTTAAGTTAACACATACAGATGAATAAGTGTGACGATTGCGAAAATCTCATTTTTAAAGTAAGATAGTGTTATTTTATGTAATTTATAGAAGTGTGTAATCATTATCAATTTATCTATAGACAGTGCAGAGATGTGCCTAGAAATTATGCTTAACTGTGTATTTTTATAGTGCAATAACATGTGAGATTCGAAGCAGATTTTATACTTAACTACGATCCGCACTGGGGTCGCACGGACTATTTTTTTTTTTTTTATAAAACGAAACATTGTATTGGCTATCCGCGTCCCCCTTCTTTGTACTAAACAGAAACTAAAAAGTAATAGTAGGTAAGAAGAGCTCGCCGCAGCCAACTTCACCAGAACCATAGATTCAATTATATAATTTATCTATGCCAGAACTAAGTTTGTTGCATATCAAGGAAGTTGGGTGTTGGTAAGTTTTTTTACCGGTCGAAATGTCTATTAAAGTCAGTAGGTGCTATTTTGTAGTCCTTCTTAATAAAAAATAAAAACTTTTAGACTGTTTGCGTCTAAACCTTTTTTTTGTAAACACAGCTGTAGCTCCTTTTTTATATAAATATAAACAGGATTTTTATAGGAATATAAACTTTTTTTTAAGACATGCTTGTTACTGAAGGAAGGACTACATTATTAATTGAAACAAAAACCTACTCCAAGTGGATTTACAAAAAATACAATGGATCCATTTTTTCATGACATTATTATGGAAGCGTCCTTTTCAAATTAAAATAACAGCATCCAAATATATTTAGAAATCACGGAGACATGACAAAAAAAAACATAAATTAGAACCTTCTTTGTAAAATCTGTTAAAATTAGAAGTGGTTTAATCAGTGGTCGCTTTCAAAACAAGTAAGTTGGGCCCGTTTTATCTTAAAACAAACTGTTTACACAAACTCCAAACAAAACACTTTAAAAAGTAACGAGACTGGGAAAAAGACTCGTTTCATTTTAATTGGAATCCAGTCGTGCTCAACCCCCTTTATGAATCATTGTAAACGACTACAGTCAGCGACAAAAGTCACTGCACATGTTCAAGCTTTCATTTTAAATTCAAAATGTGTAACCATATTTTGCATCACATCATCAGTCCGAAAACGTCCACTGCTGAATATGTGCTTCCCCAGGGCTCCCGCATAATAAGGGGGCTTTGTCATAATTACCACACATGGCATGCGGCTTGGTGATCGCATTAGATGTTGATACCAACAGCAAATTGCCAGTGCGTCGTGCTTCGCACGTTAAGCCTTTGATCCCGGGTGCCAATAATTGATAGAAGTCGTTAAGCCAAGTCAGAGGATGTACTCGAAGTTCGAAATACATAAATACAATAAAACGCAAAAATATAATAACTGTTTTATAAAAATTTGCTTCGGATCCTAGTTATTTTTGTCCTTAGCCAGATATTCGGCATCTATGTTCCAAATTACCGTAGGAAGACATGATGTGATAGAAATTAAAACTTTTTTACGCTAATCTGTGTTTAATTCTGTTCGATTAAGATTGAAAGCGAACGGTGTCGAGGCCCACGCCTTCCTCGTCGGAGTGGTCGGGACCGGAGATTGTCCGCGGCGGGGGTGTGCGTTCGTCGCACTCGTTCTGCCTCAGCTCATTGGTCTGCAGCCGGCCACTACACTCGCCAATTTAATAAATTCTTCGCGTCGTCGTTCATTTGTAAACAAAAGACATTGTTTCGACCTCAATCGGGCAGTAAGACGATGGTGGGTTGCCTTAGCGGGCGCGCGCGGTCTCATCTCGCGACTTGCTGACCTCCGCGACAGTCGTTATGAAGTTTTGGAAGTGCAGCACTAAATCAGAACGCCGCGCCGCCGCTCTTGGTGAGTTTTTCGTCAATATTGTAAAATAGTGCAAACCAACAGGATCTAGATTGTAGTTTGGCAAGATTAGCCGTTACACCAAAACATTACATTATTAGTGGACACAAATTGTCTGAACGACACAAAAGATAAACGATTCAATGAGTTTGCAGTGATGCCTAAAAAACCGTCGATCATTTGTAATTAAGGAAGTTAAGTTTAAATGCTCTGTGGATACAGCGGTGGATTTTCTTTAGCCGTCGGAAATCGAAGGATCTTCCAAAATTCTCGAACTCGCATGTTTTTCGAGAATACCAAAACTAATCAAGACAAAATATTTGTAAGATGCGGCAGTTGCATTGAATACGATAATGTATGTAGTAGATAGGTACCTAGCACCTAGGTAATCTATTTTACTCGCTCAAATGAGCAGATGACCGACATGAGAATGTGTGTCAAGTTAAAAAGAAAATGTTAAGAGGGTTTGCTCTACAATGAGTACCTACTGAAGAAAACACAAAGTAAAAGAAAATAATTACAGGATAATCTGCATAATGCATTGCATTAAATCGAGCAGTGAACTGGAACCTTTTTGTATGCAAGTGTTAAATCACTGGCTGACGTTATACAACTCATTACCTACCTAATTGTTGCGGTCTAACGGCTAACCTATTGTAGAAGAACGTACATAATGCTTGTTTGAACGGTCATGTACTAACATTACTGTTAATAGCACAGTATTCAGAAGCCGGTTAGTCCGACTGTAGTAAGTACCTACGCAAGAATGCTTAAAAAATAAATACCGAAATTACTGGAGTGCCAGTTGATACGTGATCAAAATTGACAGTACATAAATTCGTTTATTTACTTGTGGGGGGACACAGTAAGTAGGTAAGGTAGGTACCTACATTACTTTGATATTATCTAAATCGTGTTGTCGTGTACCTACAGCACAACTTTGTTTGAGATGAGCCTGGCGAGACTGCCAATCTTTATTAACTTTGTGTGAGTGTGTACCTCACTAGGCTTTCTTTTCGCAGAGTTCATTTTATTAGGTCTGATAAAGGGCGAAGGACGGACCAAAACTAATAAAGAGGAGGGATCATCTTGTTGATTTGATTGTTGTGTTGACGTCTCGCTACTCTGGTTGAAATAAATATGTGGTTTCCATTCTATAACTGTGGAAAGAAACACAGTGTATGTTTTCTGAGACACATTCTTATTGTAGTAGGTAAGACGAAGAGAGACGTAACGATGTGGCCGAAGGAGTCTCCAGGCTGGCTGCCATGTAACTAATCATAAATAGATGAAAGGAAATTGACTAATTTTGATAGAGTAGGGCCTCCTGCATTAAATAAGTAATTTCCAGCAGCCTTATTGTCTAACTCTGGTGATAATGAAACTGACGTTCATTTACACCATTATGAACATGAATCTCCGAATTCGAATTGTCTAACTGTCCACCGGTGATCTCCTCGGTGATCTTCACCGAGTCCCCACTATCAGCTGTTTTTAAGCGAAATGAATGAACGAAACATCATATTTTGACATATATTGGTAGTGTCTAAATTTTCATCGCCACCGAGACATGTCAAATGAAAAAGGTTGCTGTGTCCTAACCTTTCGTATCAACTGGCTTTGAGTTTGTGACGAAATTATAGTTTTATTGAATTAAAAGTTGACTGTTTGCGTAAGTTCAAAGGGAAGGGGTAATCTAGGTATCATAATTAATTGCGGTTTATTAATTTCAGGCATTAATTCTCCGAAAATTCGACTTCCAAACTTGCGAAAGTCAAACAGAAAATTCACTGTTTTTTTCTGATATATATAGTTCGATACAAAGAGAATATTTCGATATTTACTTCTACTAGCACTTATTTCAGTTTAACATATCTAATTTATTCGATTACAGGCACTATAAGTACCTAACCTACAAAAACATAAAATGAAGAATATTTCTACGAATAAATAATAAGTTATTTATTCGTAGGAATATTTTGATGAGCGAATTTGTAGCCAACTGCAGAAAAACAACATCTCCAAACTAATGGACAGGCTCTCAAGCCCCTAATATTGGTGCTGACCATGTGGCTATTATAATATCTATGGATGTTCAATGTTTAACAACAAATATCAACAAAATAGACCAATAAATTATTATCTCTATGCACTTCAAATCAGAAAAGTTTTGATAACAAGGTGGACAGTGGAAACTAAATATTTCCCAAGTAACACCCAGGTGGACAAAGGTAAGCTATTGTAAAAAAAAACTTTCCACGGTTCACCCAGGTGGTCGTAAGAGATGAATTGGCTAGTGCCCTGACTGAGAGTCAACAAATGGTTGCAAGTTCGAATCTCGCAAGGTGCAATCATTTGTGTGATGAGCACAAATGATTGTTTCCGAGTCATTGATGTAATATTGGTTTATATCTATGTATGTTTTTTTATAGAATATTTTTGATGAGAGAATTTGTAGCCAGCTGCAGAAGAAAAACATCTCCAGAAGGTTTTGAGGAACAATCACAGGCTTATGTACACCCTAGACTATTCATTATGAAAGAATTTGCAAAAATAACAGTCAAAATGTATTAAAAGTATCGACAAAAGATATCATATTAACAATTAAAATAAAATAAGTAAAATGATACCTTTATAGGTAATCAGTTAGAATTTCATCGGGAACTGCCTACTTTCAACCCATATCTAATGCACCTTTGTTTATTACGTTTTATGCAATTGTTTGAGCATGATCTCACCTGATGGAAAGCGATGATGTGGTCGAAAGTGTAGCACCCTTGCCTAGTAGATACCTATTCACTCTTGACTTGAACACACCTGGATTCATTATATTTTACCAGAAACTGACGAGGGCAGGGCATTCCACTCTTTTGCAGATCTTACAATGAATGAAGAAGCGTAACGCTTCGTGCTTGTGTGTGGTATTTCTATCATAAAAAGGTGCCGCTTTGCCAATATTCTAGTTTGTACGGTGATAAGCGAATCAGATTGTGCAGTTCTTATGCTTACTCTCCATAGTGCAATCTGATAACTTGAATTTTGCACATTGTCATATTTGTCGTTCAAAAAGGAGGTGAAAAATTAATTTTGTCATTTACATTCAGTGCCACTACATTTGGCAACCAGTTAGCCGAGTGGCTAGTGACCCTGACTGAAAGTCAACCAATGGATGCGGGTTCGAATCCCACAAGGTGCAATCATTTGTGTGATGAGCAGAAGTATTTGTTTCCGAATATGAATGTAATATTCATATCTTTGTATGTGTACTCGTATCTATTGTCTAGTACCCATATTTAGTGCATTCAGTGTATTTATGTCAGCGTACAATACATACAAAGTTTTATAAATTTTTCTTATTTGTTAGATTGAGTGACATGAATACTACTGGCATTTACTCTGGTTTGGAGATTGCTGTAAGCTATAAGACTGCCGATTGTGTTACCGCTACTTCTATATTATATTATGTACAATGTACGATTTACTTCTAAATATATACAATAAAGAGTTATCTATCTATCTATGTTTTGTTGTTATTTTTTAACTACAAATTATTATGTAAGTAGAAACATACATTGATACCTATGAAATAGTATGTCACAAGCGACATACCTACCAACTGATTCACAGACAACACACAGCCTAAACCGGTGGACCTAGAGATTTGCAATTTGGAGGAAATATTTCTTTAAATTTCGAACGAGGCTGGCAATGTTTGCACAAGAGCAAAGCCTCGGCATGCAGCTAGTTTTATCATAAATACAGACTGAGTATGGATAGAGAAACTAAACAAATTTTATTAAATACCATGTTTATTTTATTGTAAAAACCTTTCTAAAAAAAATATAACGGGCAAGTGTCTTTATTAAATAAGGACTATACATAAAACATTCTAAAAACTTACAAGCCATTACTGGCTCACTGGTAGCCCACTAATTAGAATTTAATTATATAGTAATTCACAACAACAAAGTAAATATTTCCAACACACCATTTTATTCAAATGGTATAAAAAAAGTGCAGTAACTAGGTATATACCTACATATTATAATACAAATATAACAAGTAGATTTGACAAGCAGCATCCTTTTGCATTTTATGGACATGCTATGAATCTCTTCCCGCTGCAATCCAACTTGAAATGATCCTGTTTACTGTGATAGACAGGTACTGAACTGAATCTGAAAATAAAGATATAACTATGATCATT
Source organism: Alsophila aescularia (assembly GCA_946251855.1). Classification (NCBI taxonomy): domain Eukaryota; kingdom Metazoa; phylum Arthropoda; class Insecta; order Lepidoptera; family Geometridae; genus Alsophila; species Alsophila aescularia. Next base: position 27,147,272 of record OX276377.1, read on the forward strand.
TGTCATTATCTACATAACAAGTACTACATTGTCAATATTGTAATATGCAGTATTACTTTTGTAGAGTTAGATCAAATTTGTAAACAATTCAAAAGAGAGGTTAATTTGTTGTACCTACAGCTACATCAGGCTTTGTGATAGTTGGAAATGTTCATACTTGACACAGGTGCAAGTTGCAGCCCATCTCCTGAACCCCGGCTGGTGCTCAAAGCACACGTGGGGTGAGAAGGGATGGACCTATTATTACTCCGGGCCCACAAGGCACCTTACATTAACAGTTTCTTAAGGTGGTGTCTAACTGTGTAGCTAGAGTATTATATAGTCAATTACCTATGTTACTAAATATAGACAGATAGATAACTCTTTATTGTACACCAAAAATATACAATGTCCCGCTTGGGGGTGTGTATTATGCATTTCTCCCTGCCAGCCTTTACCCAAGCCAGTCAATAATAATTATTAGGTATGTACCTACCTAGTTAATAAATATTATACAAAATATAGGTACCTGCGGGACTACAGAAAGCTTGAGTTCTGTTGATGAATGTTTTCTTCTATTGGGGAATGTTTTACAGAAGTCAACATTGGTTATGCTGCAGTATCTTATCTGTATATCTCCTTCTTAGTTTGTGCTGTGAAGTAAAATGACACAAAACATAACCGATTATGTATGCATTGAAATGAGGTAAAAATCCATTAAAATATGTATGTTGTTGATGAGCATTTGTGAAAATGCATATACCTAGTATATATGTCTATGTACCTAGTAGGTAAATTAAACTAGACTCGAATAGGTGCTTAGATAATATTCATTAGTCCACCAAAATTCCTGTAGCCAAGCCAGAGACTGTTAGAACTTGCGATATATTTGTTCAGTTTCGATCTAACTCGATGACCAATTGTAGGTCTATGCAAAGACAACTTTATCAGATGACATTCTGAAATACAATATGGTACTTAGGTACGTATTTGTTGCTAAGTCAAGGCATATTTGACAATTTTATATCCGAAAACGAACATAACCTCGACATACATTACATCTCACAAAGCAATTCCACTTTTAGTTTATCCACGTTTCGCACAAACTCACTCAAATCTTGTGACTATAACCTACCTATTTAATCATTTTTTTTCCATTTGATTTTCATTTCAATAATGAATGCTAAAGTAAACAACAAACAAACATACTCTAATATGGTCCAGAATAAATAATAACTTGCAAACCAACGTTTCGTTATACGCAACGTCAGGCTATAATATACTTGAATATTATTTTTTGAAGAATATTTATTAAACAGCATAACTAATAAAAATTAGATTATAATAAACAAATAAAACACTACACGTGTTTATATGGCTTAATTAACATTTTACAACCATTAGTTCAAAAAAGCACTAAAAAGTGCTCAAAGCTGTTCTTCATGAAATGGAACGCAAGAGCATATGTTTTTTGTGTTATGTAGTCTGTGGAAAGAACGAAATGGCCTTCACTTTTTCAAGACGATTACCACCGAAAATATTAGACAATTCCCCTGGACGGCGAACTGGAACCGCCAATGGTAATGGTAATGGATTTGATTGCCATTACCACCAGAGTTAGACAATAAGGCTGCTGGTTACAATTTCATGATAGTGTAATTTGAGTTGAGACCGAAGGACCATAAACCAAATTTCTACTTAATAATTTCAAACAGAGAAGGGTTCAAAAGTAGGATTTATATGTTATTCGTAGGTAGGTAGGTTTTGAGTATCGTATATACCTACCTACCTAACAGTAGGTAACCAAACCTAGGTAGTAAGTAGGTACCTACAAGCAAATCGCCTACACAAATGTCTAGACTATAGCCGTTTTTCTATACTTAAATTTCCAATAAAATCGAATGACCGCTATTTGTTCTAATTCGCACTTTCCCGATGTCTGCCAATTGACCATAATAGATTTCGAACGTTTGCCACATACCTACAGAGAAAAAGCTCTCGTGATATTATTTTTCCGTTGGATTTTCTGATTAAACGGGGTAGTTATGTCAGTAAAAAATGTTGTTACTTTTTTTACAAATCGTCCACAAACCTTATTGCGCATCAAGCTCTAATAAAAATGCAAGTCTAGGTACCTAGTTAATCCTGAAGTACGAAGTCCTGTCCGACACTGATTGCTTTTTTCTGATCGAAGCAAAATAATACTTAATACTTAATCACTTCGTTTTAACTCGAACTGTTTACTCCAAATAACAATTTTACTTAGTAGTTCGCCCCTACGAGTTGTATTGTACCGATTTTTTCTCATTTTGGCATTTAACTCAAATACTTACTAAGTAGAAGCGTACCAAATTTCACGAGGATCGGATCAAGACACAAACATTACAGTTCTACCACATAATAAATAATAGTACAAGAATTTAGAATTGGAGACCTCTCGTTTTACTCAGTCGAAAATGTGCGCTGCTATCCTTATTTTTGCCATCACAGTTAGAAAGCCCCTGAGCTGAGCCGATGTCCACATGCACCGTACGGCGATGGGCGTGGACACTCCCGGCTGATTACTATGCGAGCCGCGATCGGCAGCGGCCTTTGTTTGCCAAGCATTGTCCTGGCCGGCAGAATCCTTTCTGTTCAAACTTATACTGACGCATTGTTAGGTTTCCAATGACGCCAGTGACCATTGTTCAATCGATTAATGTCCTTCGGTTTAGATATATCAATAAATTATGTAAGTACCTAGGTACCTACTTATTGCTTTGACTACGCAAACGCTCGCAATATTGATTTAATTTTTATTTTATTTTTAACTATTTCATTTTTTATTACTTAATTACTCGTTTTATTTTTGACTTTGAGCACTTTATCGCGGGTTTGATTCCCATTGCGACACAAATCTCAGACAAATAAGCGTCTATTTATTAGGATGTGGGCTTGAAAGTTTTTATTTTAGAATCAAAATCTGACCTTGGTCGTATCCAATTACAACTTTGCAAATGTATTCAAGCAAATGTATTGAATAGGTATTCAAGTCCGATGACATACAATGATATATTGTATTGTCATCGGACTTTGTGATTGTGTGATATATATGTTTGTATCAGGTTCAAATTTGGCCTACGTAAATATGACTATGTTTCTGAATATCGCGCTAAGCTCAAGTGGCTTCCCATTCGTCGTCGCCGGAATGCTCATATATTGTCCCTCCTTTACAGTATTCTGTTCAACCCCTCTTCCCCGCGCTACCTTCAGGAACGTTTTGACTTCCTCCATACATCCAGCAATAGTAGACTAAGGTCATCAGAGAATCTGAAGATATCTATCCACAGAACTAATTTATTTGATTGGTCCTTTTCAGTTGAAGCTGTTCGATTGTGGAATGCCCTACCTGTAGATATTAGACGCACACCGTCACTCAACGTGTTTAAACATCAAGTTAAAATGTTTCATTTATAGCACTAGCTGAGCTGCTACGTCTCAATTTCTGTTATTTGTGTAGGTATATTTATATACAAAAAAAAACCTTCTTACAAATATCAATAAACACACATATATATGTGTATATATATATATATATATATATATATATATATATATATATATATATATATATATATATATATATATACGTGTATTTATTAATATACAAAAAAAACCTTACAAATATCAATAAATACACATATATATATATATATATATATATATATATATATATAAGAAATAATAATAATAATTGATATTTGTAAGAAGGTGTTTTTTTTGTATATTGCATTACATTTATATATTTTATTGGTTATTCATTTATTTACTGATGACCACCCTCCCTTACCACTCGTTATTCCTCTCCGTGCACGGTTGTCTGGAAGAGATCGCTCTGAGCGATAAGACCACCCCTTGTGATATAATTGCCCCTTTATTTTTAGATATAATTTCTTGTTGTGCTTGTGGTGTCCAATAAAGAGTTATTCTATCTATCTATCTATCTATTATGGTACCAAGGTACCATCTGATGGTGGAGCCGGAAGGTAGGTAAGGGGCTCGTTTCATTAGATTTGTATCGTAGGTATATTTAATATAATAATAATATTCGGGACAATTCACAACAATTACCTAGCCCCAAACTAGGAACCCTGTACTATGAGTACTACACAACGGATAAACATACATACATGCATGCATGACTCGGAAACAAACATTTCTGCTCTTCACAAAATAAATTATTGCACCTAGCGGGATTCGAACCCTTGACCGATGACTTCAAAGTCAGGGTCACTAACCATTCGGCCAACCGGTCGTCAAAGTATTTGAAAGAGTAGACCTCTATAGAGTGGTCCCATATTTTAATCTAGATACCTACTTTGAAGTCGTTATAGGGTTCCGTACCTCAAAAGGAAACCTTATAGGGTCTCTTTGTTGTCCGTCGGTCCGTCTGTCTTTCTGCCAATGCCCTTTTTCTCGGGAATCCGTGGAGGTATTAAGTTGAAATTAATATCAAATACTCAAGTTTGCAATCCCTTTGAAAAAATAGTTATTTGTTATGCAAGGCTGCAAAGTGGTTTTTTGTCGCGAGTACTTGTATTGAAACCTGAGCAAGCGAAGGATTCTAGGATTGAACCACGAGCGTAGCGAGTGTTATAGCGCGGACAGCAAGGCTGCAATGATGGCCAAGCTTGAAGGCCGAGAACTTAACTAAGCAAAGCTCGAGGCCATCATAGCGTGGCCAGCAGGGCAGTCATTGCGGACCAAGGCTTGTATAGTGCTTTACTCAAACAATGCGAGGTATTTATATAAAGCTAGCAAACTGATGAAAAAAATATATAACCCACTATAACAACAACAAAAACCAAAACAACACCAACAACAATTTCAAAAAAACAAGAACAAGAACAATTAAAAAGAACAACAACAAGAACAACAAAAAAGAACAAAAACAACAAGAACTACAAAAAAAAACAAGAACAACCAGAAATACAACAAAAACAGCAATAACATTAAAAACAACTAGGAAAACAACAAGAACGACAAAAACAACAAGAACAGCAAAAACAACAACTAGGAAAACAACAAAAACTACAAGAACAACAAAAGCTACAACAAAAACAACAAGAACAACGAAAACAACAAGAACAACGACAAAAACAACATGATCAACAACAATAGCAACAAAAAACAACAAGAACAACAAAAACTACAAGAAAAACAATAAGAACAACAATAAAAACAACTAGAACAACAATAACAGCAAAAACAGCAAGACCAACAACAATAAAAACAACAAGAACAACAACAAAATTTACAAGAACAACAAAAACAACGAAAACAACAACAAAAACAACAAGATCAACAACAATAGCAACAAAAAACAACAAGAACAACAAAAAGGACAACGAAAACAACAAGAACGACAAAAACAACAAGAACAGCAAAAACAATAAAAACAACAACAACAAAAACTACAAGAACAACAAAAACAACAAGAACAACAACAAAAACCACAAGATCAACAACAATAGCAACTAAAAACAACTAGAACAACAAAAACAACAAGAACAAAAAAACACAATAATAAACACAAACATCAACAAAAAACATACCACAACATAACAATAATAACAAAAAAAAACAACAACAAAATAACAAAAACAACAAAAAACAATGAAAACTAAAACAACAAAACTACAACAACAACAATAATAGCTAATAAGAAACCAACCAACCAACAATAATAAGAACCATCTCGATCACATCAGCTTACAAACAGAAAAAAAACATCTATATCGGTCCATACGTTTGGGAACTACGACGCCTCTCTTTTCGCCTTCGGTGGTTAACAAAACCACAGAATAAATAATAGTACTAAAACACGACAATAATGGATTTTCAAAGGAAATTGCTGGCCGCAAAACACGACAGTAATGAAATTCCATACAACTTTGCTGGCGCCTATTCAAGAAGCGCGGCAAGGTTGACTTTGCCCAAAGCAGGTTGTCGAAATAATGACCACATTACAAGCTTGTTTGAGTAAATACTTTTACTTAACAGTGGAGTTGGCTACTCCATGACAATGCATAACCTTTTTCAAGACTGTTAAAAAGGAAAACGTACCTATCATAAAAAATACTAGAATAAAAAAATACTCATAAACAAAAAGTGAAAAAGAATTAAAAAAAAGAAGAGTTTTCTTAAAGTTTCAGCCGGATAGTGAATCGGAAAGTGCTCGAAATTTGAATTGCTAGATTACAGGACAGACAGAAATACGTAATACGAATACATACAAGTAAAGTTAAATAGTAGTGGTTTATGAAACGGTTGCATAATGAGGGGAATTACAACACGAGAGTGAGTTTAAAAAACGAGCCGTAGGTACTTGTACTATTATTTATTGTGTGTGTAGGCGAGTTTTTTTTAAATAGTAATAATAGTATTACTCGAGTGTATTAATATCCTGGTAAAAAAATGCGACAAAGATGCGTTCTAAATGTGAAAACAGTGTTCGTGAGGAGAATTTGACTCCACCTGAAATCACGTTATAGCAAAGAACATGACGAACGAGCTTTAAGCAGTTTTTTTTTTTAAATATATGTATTTTCCTATTGAGTGTAGATAAAGTAGATAAGGTGATAAAGAAAGAAGAAAAGTAGAAGGTGTAGATAAAGTGATGCTATTAAAGAATTCACTCGTAAACTCACCCGTGTTTTAATTACCCTCATTATGCAACCGTTTCATAAATTATTATTAAAATGTTGACAAAGGCATCCTACAAACCTACAAGATACTCTGTAATATAATAACAGAACACCATACCTTTATAGGTATCTTGCCTACTGCTGGCAGCTCCGTCATAGAATATCATTGATTATGTTTATGGGTAATTGTTCATCGATGTGAATCATGTGAACATTTTCCTCACAAAGAGGCCTAGGTCTAATAGGTATTATACCTAATATTCTACTCTCAACTATTGTCGTCTCGTGACTCGTCATCGTCTAGAGTACGGTCACAGTTAACTTCGATAAAATACTTAATGTGGTATGGTTATAGATACCGGACTGCCGTAGGATGAAATATTGTTAACTATTAAGTATAATAACTAGCATAAATAATTTAAATAAATATTTTATGAATGTAAGTAGTAGGTAGGTCGTTAGCTGTACACTTATCACACATCACTCTAATGTTATCAATACGAAGTAACTTAGTAATTATTTTCACGATTACGATTTTGCGATGGTGCATCATGTCATGAAGAAGGACTTGATAGTGCATCATGTGACGTGGAAGGACTTGATGGTGCATCATGTCATGAGGAAGGACTTGATGGTGCATCATGTCATGAGGAAGAAATCTAAGCTAACCTAAGTTAAGTGCCTAGGCGTTTTTTTTTTTACCCCGGTTAATGTCTTCGCGGGTAAGCCACGGAGCGCTGCAGCCACTGGTGTTTTAGAAAAATAAGTTTCTTCGTAAAATAAACGTAGAGTACACAACTAATTACCCAATCGCAGCGCAGTTTCAACCAGAAACGAAAGTAGGTAAAGGTATGACCATAACTTGCGAACCCTAAGTGAGAAATGAGAGCAAGTTACCGAAATCACATTTTAGGGACAGTCCTTGAAATTAAGTACTTTCCTTTCGCTACATTGTGATTTCATCAGCGCAAAAATATACCTACGCAATACTTTCTGTCGATGAAGGGTAGAGCAGGTCTTGATGAAAATCGGCCGAGTTGCAGACCATTCCAAGGCAAACTTCAACGTCCGTAGAGCTGGCGAACGGTGAAAAATACTTTGTGGAAATTGGTACAAGAAAGAAGTGAAGTTTGTTTTCGTTTGTACAGTTATTTAGAACAACGCTCTTAGCTCCAACTTTCCCGTTGTACTAACAACAGTTTGTTAAGGCTTTGAAGCTTAAAAACAAATACGCCGGTGGCGACGGCATCGACGGGTAAAGATAGCTCTATCTTATTTGTTGATGATAATAGAAGAAATATATTTTGGACTTGCTGTGCCTGCAGTTATGCTCGCTAGGTCAATTTTCTGGGATAAAAATATCCTTGGTCCTCCACTTGGTAAACATAATTAGAATTACATAATATAATGTAAAATTGTAATAAAATATTACCTACGCCTGCACGCTTAAAGGCAAAAAGCACAAATTAAAAATATAGATAACCCCTGGAAGAGCATCGAGAAGCATCTCGTTTACCTCAGCTTTGAAATTGGAAAATACTATTCTGACCCCCTTTTATCAACCCCCCTCCCCCCTCATATAGCTACGAAACAACTCGATCACATCAGTTTCAAACATAAAAATTTGCATCAAAATCGGTCCATTCGTTTGGGAGCTTCGATCCTCACCTCCATTCCTCGCCCCCCCCCTCTAATTATAGCTAAGAACAATCTTGTTTATCTTCGCTTTGAAACATAAAAAACCGTAGCTAAATTGGTCCATTCGTTTGAAAGAAACGATTCTTACCCCCCTTTTCTGAACCCCCCCCCCCCAACCCCCATATAGCATAAAAGTATGTTTAGGAGACTTGGAAAGTCTCCTAGTCGCGTCTGTCTGCCTGATCTTAGGAACAATGGAACCGATTATATATATATATTTATTCTAATGGCAATGCAATGCCTACCTAAGTTTATTTTTGAGGACGAGTAGGGGTATCCATCTATATCTTCTATATTTATACTATAATAAAACTGTAACTGGGCTAAATCTGTACATTAAATATTTTTTGAAAATTATAATTGAGATAAACTTCAAAATCGATATAGAGTGCAAAAAGGATATTTTTTGTCTGTCTGTCTGTCTCTTTGAACACGCATCACGCTGAAACTACAAGACGCATTTTGATGCAACTTGGCACAGTCAAAGTTCATATTATGTATTAAAGTTATGGATTCTTTTTATCCCCAAAAAATATAGGGTTCCTGTGGGATAGGTAGTCAAAGTTATGATAATTTAAATGTAATAAAATAAAACATTAAAACGGTATCATAATTTCGACCCTCTCACCACTATACTATTTAGTTTAGCGGGAGTATTTCTGCCTGCCAACCCAGACGTGCGTGGAAAGGGGGGAGTTTCGAGAAAAAGGGGGTGAGAATCGTACCGTTCAAACGAATCGACCAATTTAGCTGCGGTTTTTTATGTTTCAAAGCTGAGGTTAACAAGATTTGTCTTAGCTATAATAGGGGGGAGGTGGAGGGGGATATGGTGAAGTTCGTAGCTCCCAAATGAATGGACCAAATTTGATGCAGTTTTTTATGTTTTATAACGGATGTGATCGAGATGGTTCATCATGTTTCTTTGCTATGTGGGAGGGGGGGAGGAGTTGAATAAAAGGGGGGGGCGAGAATCGTATCTTTAAAACGAATGGACCAATTTAACTGCGGGTTTTTATGTTTCAAAGCTGAGGTAAAAAGATGGTTCTTTTGGAATAATGGGGCTATATGCTCGCTACGCTTCGCTCCCGCCTTCGTCTTTTAACCTATCACTACCATTTCGCCACTGAAGGTTGTTAACAAAGGTAGGTAGGTACCTATATTGGTACTTTTGGTACTGGAATAACTCATAGGATCCTTATATCCCAGAAAAACTACCACGCGAGCAACGACGCGGGCACAGCTATAGGCAATAATAACGTAAAAGTCTGTACAAAAACGATAATTTAAAAAAATTGCTACTGAACAAGAATAAAACATTTTTAAAATTCGTGTCTGTCTGTTTGTTGGTCTGTATGTTTGTTCGCGCATCACGTAAAAACTATTAGACTGATTGCGATGCAGTTTTCAGTGTTGGATAGCTTAGGGTTTGACCAAGACCTGGGGTACTTGGTATCGTAATCCAATGATTAAATGCCGAGCAATCGATAAAAAACTTTTTAACGACTAAAGGAATTTTGAGCAAATGTTTATTTTAGGTCTTGGAATAGCACATAGAGTACTTTTAACCTAGAGATATGACCATGCGAGCGAAGCCGCGGGCACAGCTAGTTTATAATATGAAACATAAAAGTCTGTACAAAGAAGATAATCTTAAAAAATTGGTCTGAGCTACTGAACAAGAATAAAACATTTTTAAATTTCGTGTCTGTCTGTTTGTTCGCTCATCACGTAAAAACTATTAGACCGATTGCGATGCAGTTTTCAGTGTTGGATAGCTTAGGGTTTGACCAAGACCTGGGGTACTTGGTATCGTAATCCAATGATTAGATGCCGAGCAATCGATAAAAAACTTTTTAACGGCTGAAGGAATTTTGAGCAAATGTTTATTTTAGGTCTTGGAATAGCACATAGAGTACTTTTAACATAAAGATATCACCACGCGAGCGAAGCCGCGGGCACAGCTAGTTTATAATAAAAGATAAAAGATTTAGCTAGTTAGAAAAGTTTAAAAATACTTCATTATTTTAACAATGTACTCTTAAATGCTTGCTTTCAACATAAAAAGATTTTTCAAATAAATTTTAGTATAGTAGTTACAAGCTTACTTTTTTAAAGCTGGCGTTTTCGTGTGTCTAATCTACCGACCGACATTAAAAATTAAGTGCTCAGTTCCCTTCGCACACTGAAAGCTCCGATCAATTTTCTACTTAGGTATTCGTAGTACTATTACTTATTCTGTCTTATTGATTCAAACAGTCCAACCAAATCATTGTTGTTCAAAGTACCAGTACCTATAGGTACTTTCTAAATAATTGACTAGAAAAGAGAGAGTGAATAGATCAGCGCTCCCTAGACGATGTGTTTATGTCGGTACATAGAGGTATTTGCCGTCTGCACTGCATATATGCACTATTAATAGACCCGAGGAATGACGTTACACGGACTCGTACCTTTCTCATCGACAATAAATAAATATTTTTAGTAAGTAGCTAAGCTATACATATTTACACTGTCTTCAAATAATAAATAAAGTGTGGCCCCAGAAACAAAGGACATAGATAAAAATAATTATATAATATAGAAACAAAGGGCATAGATAAAAAGATACAAACAAGCTTTTGATTTTTCATTTTGAAATATAAGATGCAGTCGGAGGCATCATGTATTTAATTTCTCCTTTGACTGATCAGCTATAACCTGGCGAGCTAACTCTTCGTGCCTCCGACTGCATCTTATATTTCAAAATCAAAAATCTAAAGCTTGTTTGCTTCATTTTAGTTTTGTTTGCAGTTAGGTTTTTAATGCTTAATAAAAAAAAAAATTTTTGTTTAAATTATGTGCATAAGAATTAGTGAGAATGGTTGCTAACCAACTTTAAATCGTTATAGATTCTAAATGGTCATTCGAAATGAAAAATAATAATAGAAACCTAAACATAATTTTCAAATACCTATTCAATGATACTTAACCCCACTTGACTTAGTTCGTCGGTTTTCGTTTTTTCTTTTCGTTTTCTCAAAAGAACATTTTCGTTTGGTTGTCGCCATATTGAATTTTAAATAACGTCTTTAGTTACACGCGCAAGATTAGGGCAAAATGATTGACGTAAGAATCATCAAAATCGGTCGACGTTTTTGGTCTATAAGACCAATATAGGTATATATTAACGACCGGTTGGTCTAGTGGCTAGTGACCCTAGGAGCGAAATCAAATGGTCGCGGGTTCGAATCCTGCAAGGTGTAATCATTTGTTTGATGAACAGAAATGTTTGTTTCCGAGTCATGGATGTTATATTCGTATTTATTTATTACTAGCTGTACCCGCGGCTTCGCACGCGTGGTCTTTTGGTTAGGTTCAAAGTACCATAATGTGCTATTCCAGGACCAATATATCAACATTTGATCAAAATTTCTTCTTCAAAAATACTTTTATCAATTGCTCGGCTTCTAACTCACCGGATTGAGATACCAATTAGACCAGTTTTTAAATCAAACCCTAAGCTATCTAACAATGAAAACCGCATCGCAATCGGGCCAGTAGTTTTTACGTGATCCGTGAACAAACAAACAGAAAGACACGATTCAAAAAGTTGTTATATTCTTGTTCACTCGCTTTTTTAAGCACCTAAGAGCATTTTTTTATTTATCTTCTTTGTACAGCCTTTTTCGTACCTATTGCTTTATTATAAGTATAGATATATGACTGTGTCAATTTACATCAAAAAATCCGTCCAGTAGTTTCAACGTGATACGTGTTTTTTTGATAACTTTCAACCCCTATCTTGCGGAAACCATTTAATTTTTCGGGATGAAATTATCCAATGTCCTACCTCGTAGTATGAACTCAAATCATACCAAGTTTCATTTGAATTAATTTAGTAGTATCGGTGCGTTGCGCAGTCAAGATACAGACAAACAGCTTAGTATGAACTCAAATCATACTAAGTTTCATTTGAATTCTTCCAATAGTTCCGGCGGCGTGATGTGCGGCCAAGATACAGACAGACAGACAAACAGACAAAAATGAAAAACATATAGTTTAGGCTTCATTATCGGAAATAGAGAAAGCTCAAAAAAAAAAACCACAATATCTCTAACGTACAGAATTTGGACCCATATCCTGCCGGAACCTTTTCATGTTTTCGGTACAAAAAGAATCCCTAATATTCACCGATCTTTTATAGTATGTCTATGCCAAGTTGCATCAACATCCGTCCAATAGTTTCAGCGTGCTACGTGTTCTTTTAAATAATTTTCCACCCTTATTATCCTTGTAGCGTGAGCTACTAATTTTATAATAAAAAATATTAATTCGAAAACATATGAACAATAAAACCCTTTCTTTAAATAAAAGCTTAGCATAGCTGTGACTACAGGTCAAATTTCTAAACAGACAAGCCATTCTATTGTTGTTTATTGTTAGAATGTATCAGATGACGACATTGAAGTCGCACATAGTTGATTGAAACAGTACTATCTATCGTATTTGGTGAATACCAGCGAAAGCAGAAGATCGGGTACATAGAATAGATTATCGTACGTTGTTTACTTACATGATATAATCCTGTAAATCAGAGTTCCAAAAACAGTAGTCATGTTCAGAGGTTATAAACACTTCGATGAATATAACACGTCCATGCACTACGGATCACGACTTTATAACTCTCAATAGGTCAATTGATTGAAATAAATACAAAAGGAACAAGGAATAACTGGGAATCAGATAATAAATAAATAATTAATAAAGTAAAATTGATAAACACGGTGACAAGTAGTGACCTCTACCGTAGGTTCTACTTATCTTTGCATCGATTAGCTGTCAAAGCAAAAGGGCGCGTTCCGTACCTTTCGTCTGGAAGTGAACGCATCGTTTCTAGTACGGAACGTTTTATGGACTATAGTTTATAACAATTCTTAGACGTCTCTTGACAGTTGTTTGGCTGTCAAAAATAGTTAAAGAAACAGTAAATAAACAAATTAGATTTCGATGGTGAGAAACCTTAAAAAATAAAAATAAAACCAAATAATCATTTCCAAAGCCCATGTGTAAGCGCTGATCGGTTTCCTGGTGAAACGAAATGTTATTCGGATAGATTTTGCTAACTTGGAAGCAAACTAGATCCGGCTACAAAAATAAACAGGCAATGGAGACGAGTGGCGTGGCTTTTTTTTTCGTGCTGTGGAGCTCGGTAGCAGGACTGACAAGTCTTTTCCCTGCATATTATAAAACCCGTAAAAAAAAAGGTGAGAGCATTTTTCGGTATTTTGCATTGTCGGCAGTAATGATTGCGATTGTGAAATCACTTTTATCCATTTTTCGAGACGCCATTTTAGCGAACTGAGAGCGGTGGCGTTTTCGAAGTCTTGAATTCTAAAGAAACGTTGTGTTTATTCATCCACAGCGGGTTTTCCCCCCTGGACTGAGATACCCCACGACGGAAGTTTTCCCCCCGGATTGAGATACCACACGACGGAGGCTACTCCCCCCCGGATTTAACTAGGAAGGCGCCGTGTCGCGATACGCCACGACGACTTTATATCTAACGATTCCTGCCACGTTCTTGGAATGCGGTATCGTATTGGCATGTTTATGCATATATTTCATTAACCGGAGTGTTGAACTTTGGTTCCCCACCGACCTGCTGGACACCTGCAACGCCTGAGGGGTCTAGCCTGGCTACCTCTCACGCGAATCGGACATTGCTGAAACGTCGGATGGAGAATTACCTTCACTAACATAAAGGCTCAATCTTATAGAAGAAGGTAAATAAGTAAACGGCAACTCATCACTTGTTTTGTTAGGGTAAATACTTAATTTTGTCAGTTCTATATCGACCCTAGTTATAACAGGGTAATCTTAGATCTTAGTACTTCTTAGCTGCTGAGTTGGATCTGCAGGCAAGGGTTCTTTAGACTTTAAGTAAACAGGCAAAGTTAAACCAAAAATAGTAAATATTGTATTGGTGAATTTAAATTGCATGTTTTGTCTTCAACTATTACATGCTAGCTTGAATGGCCGTCCAACGTACCTACGGCACGGTTCTTTAGATTTTAAGTAAACAGGCAAAGTTAAATCAAAAATAGTAAATATTGTATTGGTGAATTTAAATTGCATGTTTTGTCTTCCACTATTATATGCTAGCTTGAATGGCCGTCCAACGTACCTACGGCACGGTTCCTTAGATTTTAAGTAAGTAGGCAAAGTTAAACCAAGAATAATAAAGATTGTATTGGTGAATTTGAGTTGTATGTTTTATCTTCCACTATTGTACCCACTAGCTAGTACATTACCGAACTAAGTTTATCCAGGTAATTTTATTAATTTCAAAGTAGTAACGAGTATTTTAAGTTTTGAGTGATTCCGAAGAAAGATATAGCGTCCTCACGTTTAAAGCGAGCGGATGGGGTAAGAATCCCGACTCACCACACTCTTGGTGTGACTCACCCCGTTTTATTTTTTGTTCCCTTTATTCTCAAAATTACTTTTCATTGATTTAAGCGAATACCCTAACGGCGTTAGACACCGGACCAACTATCTCGGTGGTTGGCGAGTTTGGCCTAAAAACCAATTCATCACATCTTTCATCGGAATCTGTCAGCTCAGAGAAATTTACTATAAAACCGCATATATCGTTACAATAGCGGCAAAAAAACAGATAAAAATCGTTACATCCTGCAGGAACCTTTTAATTTGAGTGTGTTTTCGGGATGAAAAGTATCCAATGTCCTACCTCGAAGTATGAACTCAAATCATACCAAGTTTCATTTGAATTCATTGATTATTTTCGGCGTGATGCGCAGCCAAGATACGACAGACAGACAGACAGACCGACAGACAAACAGAGAGACAAACATTTTAAAAAATACAGTTTGGCTTCAGTATTGAGTGTAGAACAGGCTCCAAAAAAAACCGTAATATCTTCAATTTACAGAATTTGGGACATTATCCCGCAGGAACTCTTTATTTTTTCGGGATAAAAAGTATTCTCAATTTTTACTCATTATAGGTATACACTATGACTGTGCCAAGTTGGAACAAAATCCATCCATTATTTTCAGCGTGATGCGTGTTCATTTAATTAACTTTCTACCCCTATCCTGCGGGAACCCTCTAATTTTTCGGGATGAAAACTATCCTATGTTCTACTTCGTAGTATGAACTCAAATTATACCAAGTTTCATTTAAATTCATTCAGTAGTTTCGGCGTGATGCCTAGCCAAGATACAGACAGACAGGCAAAAATGAAACAAAATACAGTTTTGGCTTCAGTATCGAATAAAGAGTACCCTCCAAAAAAATATATCTAAATATCTTCAATGTACAGAATTTGACCCGTTACAGTTTTATTATAAGTATAGATGATATAAATATCCTATGTGCATACCTAACTATTCCAGGACTTACTGTTATAGTAGCCATATATTAAGTTTCATGAAAATCAGTTTAGCCCTCTCAGCACTGAGTTGAGTGGGAACAAACATACATGATTATAAAATCTAAACACTATATATCTAATTAAAAGTGGGAAGACAGTACCAGCTCCTCAGGCATGAACCGCAAAAATTAGGTGCAAAGCACACAATTTTCCATCTTTGGCCTTAGTCACAATCGGTGTGGCGTTTGTGTAGCACGTGTTAGCAGTGACTCTCATTCGCGCTACAGTCTGCGTATGTACTATATTATTGTTGATGAAGCACGAAGGATGTAGCTGTGTGTGTTTGCCTGTAGTTGTATCTAGTCCAGTTTTTGTTTACGTGATATTAAAGCGTGCTGTATCTCCCTCCCTTGATTATCACACACGAAATAAGACATTAACACACCCAAACGTTCGCATTTATAATTTAAGTACCTAGCTAGGATTTAATTTTATTTAACAACACATATACCTCATTACAAGAGCATAAAACTTAAACACTAGTCCACATTTAATTCGAGGCAAACTTTCAACGAAAGAAACCCGTAGGAAATTTTGATGGCGAACCAAAGATGGCAAGAGACGCCTAAAAAATCCACATTACTTACCTTCCTATATCAGAACCCTGGAAGTCGAGACTCGGAAGACCAGTTGTATCGGATTCCTGCCCTTACTGAACTTGCGGAACAGTTGGACGACCATAAATCTAAATAAGATACGGCACGAAACGGTGAGCGTCAAGCAAGACCCCTGTATTTGGATAGACATCATTTCTTTTGGACTGGTTTTTTTAATTAAGGGTCAAGCATCTACAAAGTCAAAATATATATTTTTTTGCTGTGAAATATTTTCATAACAGTAAACTCCAATGTAAACAAATCAGGGAAACGGATAAATCTTACGAAAACTAACCCATTACGAAATCCTCGGCTGCGCATTGTAGGTTTATGAGCCAAACAGACCCTCATAAAAGCAACTGGGTCCACAGTCGGTAGCAAACAGCTGGAGTGACGTGTTATCACAACAGAGCAGTTCTAATCTGTGTGCGTCGCGCGCGTGGCGCGTCACATGCAGATTACATCACAATATCATCTCAGCATGCGTCGCGTCGTGTGGATGTATATGTAGGCCGGTGCGGCGGGAGCCATCCCATCGCGTTGCGGAAGGACCGACGGACGGACGCCATTCAGTCCGTGCCGTGGTGCCACAGAAAGAACATCCGTTTTGCTTCACCAGCCATTCCGCCCTTCCCGCGCAAATCGTTCGAAATTTCGTTTCGAAAATTGCGAAGTTCATAAATAGTTTGTTCGATGGTGACCGTCAAGCGAGTGACATGAGAATACGGTTTGAAGTGCCAAACAAGTTGGAGATATCTTTCGGAAGAGGTAGTGTTTTATGTAGTTGTGATGTTATTGCATCTGCGGATTTGGAGAGCAGGTGAAAATTCTAGTTCTTATCGCGTTTTATCGTTCTGTAGAGAGCACAGGGTAGAGACGTAGAACGCTAGATCATTATTATCAAAATGTTTTCTATATGACCTCGCATTTTAATTTTTCCGACGTTTTTGTGAACCTTTGCAAGATCCGTCTCTCAATTTTTGTTTTCAAAATGCTCTAGAAAATGTAACCCAAAAAGGCTAAACACAAAATTACGCAAATAGGGGCTCGTAGTTATCCCTCTGTATTATAAAATACATTAGATACAATTTAGTTCATAGCCAGCTCAGCCGAAATCATTCCAAGCGTTTGTTGACAATGCAAACGAGGTTTTCGCAAAATAGGCTACATTCCCTTATTACATTAACCCTCAGACAGCCTCGACATGTAAACGTAAAGGGGTTTAAATGGAATCTACTTATGGCTTGTATAAAAGCATATACATGTACCTAAGCTTGTGTTTTTCTAGCGTAACATGTTTCGAATGGTTCAGTTCAGAAGCCAACGAATTTTTATCGAACCGGTTTTATTGTTGTTCTTTTCATGAACAATTTCTCACAGAGGCAGAGGTATTTAAACTGCTAACTGACGTACCTACGCATTGGTTAATTAAATGGAGTCGGTGGTGGGTATAACATACTGAGTAGGTGCATTATGTAAGTAGGTACCTACAATCTTACACTGACATCTGACAACAGCTGATTCCAGGAAGGTGGTATCAATGTTGGACTGCCCATTTAGGTTCTGCTGTTTGATCTGTAGTTGGATTCGAAAATTTGGTAAGGAAAATAAATGAAATTTAAAAAAAAAACTACTTTCCAGTTCCAGTCCAAGTTTCCAAATCCTGGCGCCATCATTATAGGACATTGACGTAGTGTCGATATCTATGCTGTACCTACCTAGATACTTAATGTAGTGGACATTATTCTATTTACAATAGCTCATCTATTGTCACATTTGTCGCCCCTTACTCTATGGACATCCTATTGTGATGCTTTTCAAAGAACATTCATAGGTATACAGAACCTACCTCGTATGAATGAACTACAATCTGAATACACATGTAAGTATATTCATTACGATTTTAATCGAAATTCAAAGCTGGGTTCATGACAGGTATTCTGATTGCGGATTGTCCGCTGTCCCTTTTTGTAACTTTACTCCTTTCTATGAATGATGATTAGGTGAAGCAGGGCGAATACAGTGCAGTGCAGTTGCAGTGGCAATAAAACCTTACCTATCATTGTCTACCACCATTGATTTCCCTAAGTTTTTGGATACCTAATCTCGGTTTGTATAGATGGGCATGAATGCTTCCCATCAAACTCAACAAGCAGATAGGTACCTACTTCCGATGCCATATATGAACCCGCAAATTTGGTTGCTACTGAAGGAATACTGTCAGCTTAAGAATTTTTGTAGCAAAACTCTCCCCGGCTTACAAAGCACTAAGTTGTAAGTGTTGTAACATGCCAAAACCTGAGAAGGAATACAGGGAAAATCTTGGCAGCCGTCTATACTTTGCTTGTAATGTAAATTCTTCAAAACAAAGTTTTCTTCGGTATCAATGCCGGTCTCTGGTCTTCGGAAATGTTTAAACCAGGTATAATTTCTCCGAGGACCCGGGTCTCAATAAATACTTACACTGCGTGTATTTAATGATACGGTGGTGACGACTCTACAAATGACAGTAATTGCGTACTGTTATAATTTTAGTTACTTCCTGCAGCTCGTTTTTGTTACAAGCGATTTAGTTTCACAACCGAACATTGTCATCAATATTTCAACCACTTCCTCGTCTTGCTCAGTGAAGAGAAATCTATCCCAAAATTTACGGAAATCAAACACCACCACACAGTATAAATACCAAATACTACTCACCATATAATTATATGTACCTACCTACCGGGTACGCATATATCTCTATGGTACACTACTTTGGTAATAATTACTCTGAGGTACTCATATACACTGTGTCACTGTAAATACCGGTTTAGCGACGCATATTTAGGCATTATCCCAGATCTCCGAAACTAAACTAGATCTCTATGGGCATTATTATGTCCTGAAGCGAGGCAACGAATTATTGGTAGAAGTATAAATATATATATATATATATATATATATATATATATATTATTTATTAATATAATATACATACTAGGTAATCAAAGATAGGTACTTCCTACCTCTAGATACTTAATACTACTACGTAAAGTTTGTACAATTATTTATTTTGTTATAAAGGTGTCTACGACTTCAATATTTTCTGGGTCTATCTAGTTATGTTTAGATCTTTATATGTATAGAAGGTTTAAATATTTAAACCGCAGGTTGTGCTACCATTCTGTTTTAGAGACCTTATCGTGACTGTTACAACTACGAGTAACATTACTAATTGTTTTTTTGATAATATTGATTGTTCAATCTACAAATTGTAGACGCGTTCATGAAAGCATCCACCTTCTAAAAAATAGCAATAAATTGTTAGCCTTTCACATAGCAAACTAGCATCATTTACCGTCTTCTTCATTGGAAAAGAAACATTTCTCTTTCAATAAAAAAAACATTAGCTAAACAAACATACCTAACAACATGATGGCAGTCACAACTACCAAGAGTTATCTAACTAATGGCAGACAATAACAAAGCCGTCTAACAGGCACCAAGCTGTGTTATCTCCTCATTGTGAGTCGTCCGTGACTTAGATAACTTGTGGAACTGTATTCAATGGGCGACAACACTAACCAGGGACCTATTTAGTTTGATGTTTTGCAGTTTGTCGTCACATTGAATCAATGCATTCTTAGCTAATTATGTGGCAAGAATAAGGATTCCTTAGCACCGATCTAGCTCTTCGTGGACATTTCATATTGTTAAAAATCTAATCAACTGTGTAATATAGTACATACTATTCTTTATTCTGTGGTAATGTGATACGATCGATACGACGTTTTTTAGTATACGAGTACAACTTCCTTGGATAAGGCACTTGGCAAGACCATAGTAGTATAGTAAGTAGTACATTCATAGATATATACGGTACATTAGTAGTATTTTTGTACATTAGTTAGTACGGTACATTAGTAGTATTTTTGTTATTGTTTTTTTTCTTGTTATGCAGCTGAACTGTGTGTATGACCGTGACTTCACCAAACGGCTCCAGCGGAAGATCAGCGCTGGTTAACAGCCAGCATTATGCTGAGTTGGGGCCGATTTGTGACAAACATTCGCATGCAAATATTTATTTTCCTTTATATTGTTATAACTTGTGTCACAAATAAACTTTTATTCTATTCTATATTTATAGCGATTCCCACATAGACCCGGCCTGTGGACTCTAAAAACTATTGCAATTTCTATTAACCGATTGTTTGTTTGTCGTATGAGGTAGTGCTTGCCTCTGATGTCAGAGTTTGTCAAGCCGCCCGGGGGCCTCTGACATGGCTTAACGACTGGTATTAATCAATAACAGCCGGGACCGACAGCTTAACGTGCCCTCCGAAGCACGGAGCGATGGGAAACCGCATATAACTTATAAAAGTCATTGGTGCGGAGCCTAGGTTTTGAACCCGGTATCGTTGGATTCTAAAGTGCACTATAGATTATAGATTAACCGATTAGATGCGTTCGACTATTGATTTAGCTTATGAACACACATCATTGCTTTATTTCTCTTACAACATTTTGACTATATCTATTGCTTTGACCCCATCGATGTTTGTTATGTCCAATAGATATTTTGTAATATCTATTGTAGCTACCTCAACATAGTTCACATATACCTATTGGAAATAACAATCGATGTGGTATGGGAACATTGAGTTACTAAGTATTATGTTTATTACGTACATATGTGAACTATGTTGAGGTAGCTACTATAGATATTTCAAAATATCTATTGGACGTAACAAACAGAGTAGTAACTCAATGTTCCCATACCACATCGATAGTTATGTCCAATAGATATTTCAAAATATATATTGTAGCTGCTACCTCAACATAGTACATAACAATCGATGTGGTATTGGAACATTGAGTAAATATCTATTGGACATAACAATCGATGTGGTATGGGAACATTGAGTAAATATCTATTGGACATAACAATCGATGTGGTATGCGAACATTGAGTTACTATTCTGTTTGTGTAGGTACGTACATATCAGCTCAATGTTTGGGAAACATTTACTAAACAAACCTCAGGTACCTACCTAATTTCGACAAACTTTTCTCATTATCCAAGAACCTCGTGAAAGTGTAACATTGTAACGTTTTCAACTAATACAGTTTTATCATGGCAAAACCATTGTTGTAGTTTATTATATTTTCATAGTTATGAGCGCTCTGTACAGGCTAAATGCCTATTTGCATAGAATACATCCATCTAATGAATAGAAAATGATGTCCTATAACTTATTATAAGATTTTATAGAGCTATAAACAGTAGAAACTTATGTACTTCGATAGTTGCTACAAATTGAATGCCAAACAAACACAGTCAACAATGGTTAACCATCAGCCAATCAGCATTAGTTGATATAAAAAAGGGTATAGTGTGTCATAATATATTCGTAGAAGAGTAATCGCTATGTATACCAACAATAGACAGCAATTATGGACAATACCAATATCTAACTAACGAAGTTCAATATCGTCAATCAGTGCCAAATAACTGCTATTATAGTCAAGGTCGAAGAGACAATAGATGCGCGGGCGCCGAAGTCACAGATAATAATTTTGAGGCATGCACAGTTACAACTGAATCTTCAGGTCCACAAAAAATAAAGAAAAGAGTGGTCTGCCTACACGTTTATTTTCATTTTAACAAAATCTCTAAATATTCTCCTACTTGGACACACACACATTGTTACATCTTCTTACATTCTCCAGACAAAATACCAAAGTAAACTGCGAAATTTCATACAAAAAGCTCCAACTGTTTGGTTATGACACTTATATCCATATATACCAACAGTTTTAAATGATTTTTGTAAATGACAAAGATATTAATTATTATTACTTATTAACTGCCTTAGCCACAATTGCTAATGGTTGCTCTAACATATTTATTATTAGCAAATATTTTGTCAGTTTGTTTTTGGTTTAACTTGTTCATTCTCCCTTTCTTTGGTAAGGTCTTTTGCATATAATTTTTTACGATAATTATGTGATTCGCACACAAAGTGTGATATGTGTACCTAATGTGAAAGGCCTTTGTTACATTTTATTCTGCCTTGCTATTGCTAAAGACCAACCATATGTCAGACGGTTTATTATTGAATGTATATGCACATTCCTCACCGTTGTATTGAAATTAGTAGTATTGTTTTCAAGCCTGGTGATTGTCTTCGCAGACACAACAAACACTGAATAACTCATGTTTATTTTCACACGGCACATACAGAAGTCATTTTTTCTCATTATATTGTTTACTTTTCTTATTAAATTGACCGAGCGAGCGCGAAGCGCGAGCAAAGCGTCTTCGTTTCAGCTTGGGCAAAATGCTTTCGTATGTCCGGCTGTACGCCTGTCCGGCTGTTCTTTTTTACAGGTCGCATTTCTGAACCGATCTTGACGAAACTTGGTATACAGGTTAAACGAAGTTTTAGAATATTTAGTTGTCGGGGATTTTTGATTGTGGGGATACTTCCTCCAAAAAGGGGCTTGTGCCCTTTTTGGGAGAAAGTATGGGGGCTACTGCATATCTCCGCCTTATTACATCCGATTTCAATGGTTCTTTTTTCATTTGAAAGGTACACAAAAAAATTAAAAATTATAATAATAATAATAATATTTTTTTGTCTCATAAAAAATTGGTGATGATTTGTTGAGGGTCTTCGGCGTAATGAGCAGAACAGCTCCTCAAAATGCAGTAAATTGCTCACTGTTAGGTTTCTACCAGTGGAATCAGCCCTTTACTAGTAGGTAAAGGGCTGATTCCACTGGTAGAAACCTAACAGTGAGCAATATGGTAGGTTTTTTTTAGGGATTGATGAAGCACCTTTGTTATTAATGTTAGTTATACAATAAGGTAACTAGATGGCGTATTGTGCGCCGCACCGCTAGATTGTTTACAAAAAAGTTTGTGCTCGCGAATTCTATAGCTCACAGAGCCACTAGTTTTAATAGTCTAGGCCTTGCTATGCGATATTTTGCGAGCAAATAAGATTACATCTTTTTTCACTAGGCTTTTTCATATAAAGTAGTTTTTCTTCTATATTTCCAAACTGATCTTCTATTTTACCTACGTAGGAATTTTGACAATGAAAATACATTTATTATATATCAGCAGGTATGCTGATATATAATAAATGTATATAATAATTAATATAAATTTAATATATCAATAATAATAAATGATATATAAATGTATTTTCATTGTCAGGATTCGAGTACCTACCTAATCATTTTCTAAAGGTAAATATTTTTGTATCACGGACAGAAACAAAATTAATTGCAATATTATCCGTGTTGGTTCGGTTAGTTTCAAAACTTTCAACAAAGCTGCCAATAGATGACGTTACCGTCACCGTATGACGGTATTAGAAACTGGAGGAATCATTTGGATAGTGGTCATGGCTAGTGGTGTCCCTTCGGTGATCCAAAACTTTTCCTTTAGAAAATTCTTAGATATGTTTTTGCTAAGCAGGCGTTAATGCTAAAAAAACAAAAATACATCTATACTTACTCGTAGTACCTTCTCTGTTTTCGGGAGTTTTCACTAAAAATGACTAAGATATCATTAGCATTAAAGATTATCACACGAAAATATTAATTTCCAAAAGCTTGTAAGTAGCTTACTAATTATGTACGTGACGATCGAAATTTCACTGGTCATCTCGTTGTGCAATCGCCATGCTCCCAATATTGCGTGGCCTAAATAATACGAATAGTTTCTCTCTGCGACCCAGTTGATCAGCTCGTCCATTGTCATATTATTATAGTTTCTATAGATAGCTTTAATCGTGGTTTCAATCAATTACTTTGTCCCCAAGACTGACGTCAAGTCGCTGTCGAACCTCAGCTAAAGCGTCTTGTGCAGCTACAATATGTCGTTTAAATACCAACTCATTGTTTTGTTTCAAAGATATAATGCTCTTTTTCATGTTTCATCCATTGAGTTGGTTTGTATTACTCTAAATAAAGTGGCCTCTTCGGTTCCCATACAATTCGGTGCTGTTTCGTGCAGGTTTCGTCCATCTCACTTTGGCGCGAACCTTACGTACGAGCACGGTAATGTCACATTGAGTTGATTTGTATTACTCTAAATAAAGTGTCCTCTTCGGTTCCTATGCAATTCGGTGTTGTTTCGTGCAGGTTTCGTCCATCTCACTTTGGCGCGAACCTTACGTACGAGCACGGTAATGTTAATAGATAACATTACCGTGGTACGAGCGACGTCATACCTGAACATCATCATTAATCGACATGCTCTATACCTACGTGGATGTCTTTGCTCCATTAGATATTAGTTTGTTGAAACTGACTTGAATGATCCCGGTTTTAAAATGTTCTTATGTAAATGAAGATCTGTCGACGAGGGAGTTCTTCCAATTTCGCGTAACAGTTTCGTTAATGTTCCGTTTAATAGTTTGCAGTAGTGTATATTAACTTGTCAGAAAGTCCAGTAAAACATTGGCGTTCCAGTCTGTTACCCGCATTCCGTGCAATGGTGGCCCCATTTATACGCCATCGGCTTCGAACACTCCGAACGGTTTGGATGTTTTGCCTCCATTCCGATTCCAGCGATTTTCTAAATAGTAGCCGCAAATATTTGTCGGTGGAATCGATTCGTTCGATTGTTCAAATTTCTCAAATCAATGCGGATAGAAATTTATTTTGGATATGCATTGTTTGTCTTTCCGATCATCACGGATCGGGCAATGTAAATAAGTATTGTTCAATAATGTAAACATTGGCTGCAAGCAAATACACCACATACTTTCCATTGATTTGGTAGAGTTGTTTATTTAACGTTTCCGTTTATCTAGTTTACAGTTCTTACTCCACACCCTTTGCGAGTCCGTCGATCTACACGATTGTGTCGGCTAACTTAATCCGATTGAAAATATCTGATACGAGACCCATCTCCGCTGATCAAAATTTTATCTCGATGTTGAAGAGTCGTCGATAACGCGAAATGCTTCCCAATTGCCTGATGTTTCAACCGTCATTCAGTTGCGGTCCAGTGCGCGCATTGTGGCACGCTGTATTACCTTACCTCCTGTGATCACCACGTGTACCTGGTTGCCGTTCGATAGAGCCTCGTCGATCGTCCATCTGTGTCCGTCGATTTGCACGCAGTGATCAAAGGTCGTAAGTCAGAGGGTGCTGTGATGTCAGAGCGCGACAACACTAGTGTTAGTGTGGTCGCCGCCGGCGCTTGTTGCCGCGTGCGCAGAAGAATGCAGTGTTTCGGATTCAGAGGTAATTACCTCTAATTACACACCGCGAGAGGCGCTCGCTTCACTCGGTTAAGATATAACTGTTTTCGTTTAATCCAGTGAAATATTTCGTAGTGCGCAGTTGCTTAGAACTTCGGCGTCGATATTGTTTATCGATGCGTGAAAACGATCATCCATATTTTATGGTTCGTTGTTTTTCTTGGTGCGTTGATTACGCTACTCGCGTTGCTCTTGGTAAGTGAAGTGCTCAGAAGGCGGTCAGCGCACGGGCGAAGCACGCGCCGCCGATGTCAGATGTGTATCTTCAAGTTCCGCGCATTTCTTTCACAGATGAGACACTGGTTCTTTTTTATTGGAAGTGGCAGAATAGGCAAGTGGCTTCATTTGCGATGGTGTTTTAATTATGTTTTATGTGACTAGTGTTTCAGTGTCTTCTGAAGTGTTCAATTTTACTGGAAGTATAGAAGTTTCATTAAGTTTTATCAAGTACACTCTGGACTAGTTTAAAAGCAACAAATTACTGTTCCTCCATTCGAAATTCACTGACGTTAAAATTGCAAGTCAGTTTTGTTATATTAAAATCGCGGAAGAAGATTTTCAAATGTGAACCTGTCCTGCCTATGAGTATAAGAAGGCACATCGGGATCTTCACAATCTATCTCTCCCTCTTCATATATCTACGTAGATCAAAAACAAGCCGTGATAAAGCGTTCCATGCATAGCAAGTAGAATAGATACCAAAAGGGGTGCTACAGGCACAAATGATAATAATAACTGAAAAGTGTTTGGACAGGTGGACTATTAAACACCTACAAAATACCTACCTAGTGAAATACCTACTCCCACACAGTGGTGTGGGAGTAGGTATTCAATAAAAAAAAGTCAATAACAGGTCTAAAAATTTATTTTAATTCGCAAAAGTTAATAACTAGCTTAAATGCTAAAAAAACACGCCTGCCCTGCCAAAAAAAGCTTTTGCCTATTAATTATATACTGCTGGAATGTGCTTATCAAGGCCTTCAATTTGATACCCCTATTGTAAATTTCGATATACTTTTATTCGAATTTGAAAATGGTGTCATACTGCCCCCATATTGAACGTTTTCAGAAAAAATATGTTACTAGGGGGGATGTAAGGATTCTAACGATACACCATACGTCTAAATCTGTGCAGGCATTAAAAAGTTATGGTCGAATAAAGAAACTCACATACAAACATATATACATAAATGAATGCTAACAATAATACAGTCGTGTAAAAAGTAACTACTTACTCTAAATTATGTTTATTCATTTGGATTAAATACCTAAATTTAATAGTGACACATCTTTGTTTTTGCTCCTAGGCAGACACCTATATAAAACTGCAGGCAAACAGACCTAAAATGGTAATATGTAACCTACTAGTTTTATCATAATGACTCTACTATACACTTTGTCATAAATATCACGGTAAAATTCATTGGGACAATAACTAGGTATTTATGTTCATTAAATTGAAATTCCATTAGGTCATACTTATGTTTTATTTTTTTCCTACTGATAAATTTTATTTTTGTTACGATCAAATATACCTAAGCTATTAACTCGTAATAATTATTAACAATTTTATTGTAGAGCTGAAATTGACTCTCAGGGTAAAAATAATTCTGTCATTGTGTAATAGTCACCATTTTCAGCCTATATTTGTTCACTGCTGGATACAAGCCTCTCCTAATGCACGCCACTGAGCTCGGCCTTCAGCTCTCCTCATCCATTTTCTTCCAGCCGCTTTTCGTAGGGCCTACACTACGTTTGCCTAAACGTGGTATCCACTCGAGAACTCGTCTACCCCAACGGTTATCGGTTCTTCGGGAAATGTGACCAACCCACTGCCATTTTAGCTTGCTTATCCTTAGAGCTAAGTCGGTTACTTTGGTTCTCCGTCGGATATTTTCATTACGAGTATTATCTTGTGTTGATTCTTTAACATCAATATTAAACCCAACCAATACATTGAAAACGACTCACATATAAAAGGAATATTACAATGCAATTAATAACCAATGCCCAACCAACATGATTTTCCTACTCTTCAAAATACGTCCCGTCATATTTATATGTTAAAAAAATTGACAAGAAATGTTGTGAAGCTTTTTCATGTCAAACTTTATACATTCCTCTAATATGTAATTGCCATTTCGCTGTAGTTTAAGTCATTTCGCAAATTTAATGTTATCAACATTATCAAGGAAATTATTCCGAGCTCTATTACAATACTGGCATTATATCGGTAGTATAATTTAACTTTCATAAATTCGTCTATAGAGATGTTACCTATCTCGTCAACACATGTAGGGAGACTTCGGAACAGACTAGGTTGCACTCCGCGTGCCAATGAGGCTGCAAGCCAGAGGGCCCTTCAGACAATTCAGGTCACAATACAGACGCGGGGCTTTGTACATCTTGAATGACGAGAAGTAGGTCAATTTGCGAGACCATAGGCGTAGACATAATAATAGTCAATTGTTAGAAGTTTTAAGTACTAGCTCGGAAAAAAACAGTGCACAATGAAAGAATACAAACCCTTCGTAACTGTTAAGATTAACATAGATAGATAAACTCCTTATTGAACACCATAATTGAAATCAATTAAGAAAAATGCAGTTTACAAATAAATCGTATAAAGGACGGTCTTACAGGTTAGATTATTCTGCGTATGTCAATGAGTCACCATCAAAGATAAATAATAAAGTTCCTTCAGTTCTTCAATGAATTAATGACATGAAGTTGATATCCAATATGACGCGACATATTTTGCCATTTAAAATGAAACATTATTTTAAAAAAAACTGACAATCCTTACGTATAAAGAATATAAGACCTCATTGGTCATTTTGTATTTTTGAGGCTATTTTCAGCTTATAATATTGATTTCTTGTACCTGTATATTCATAACCTTAGCGTTTTCCATGTCACCTTATCAATAATGGAGTTGTAAGAAGGTAACCTTGGGGCAGACCGCGTAAATACATACCTGTTAGGTATTTACATAGATGGTGTTACGCAATAAGCCTCTATTACACGCCATGCGGCTACAGAGTATCTGTTTACGTATCAGCGTTTACAGAGGCATTAGAAGTATGTGCGTGAAGACTTAAGACTCATAGGAGCCATGTAATTCCACCTCATTGTGAGGTTAAAGTGAACCACGTTCAAACTTGTTAAATTATGTTAGCAGTTTATGTGAATTCGATTCGTCAACAGTGCAATTAGAATGTCATCAAAATACAACGCTCTGATCGTGGGCATTTTTGCAGCAAACGCTGCAGTTAGCCCCTTAAGAAGTCTAAAGTCTGGATTTATACATCTTGCAGAATTTGCAGGAATGCTGTAATCTAGACAGACTTGGTAAAATAGGTATACGAGTTAAGGTGCACCGAACTGTGCCTTTGTTCTCGAATGGCCCGCAATGTTAACAAAGGCCGTTCGCCCTCCTTCATGCTCCTTATTTAGTGGGTCGTCGAATATGCATATTACTTAGACATGTTGCTGAAATGTCCTTTTGATTCGTTTTTCCGGCCGCGTTACCAAAGTCTTGAAGAAGTTACAATTAACTTGACCTTTAGGCGCGCGTGCGTCGGTCAGCGAACCTGCTCTGAATAATAGCGGTTGGCAAATGGCAATACACTTTATGAGTTGCTTTATAGCATTAGCAATACATATTATATCAAACGTTTTTAGCTTATTGCCTTGAAGCTTATGGTGGCCGCTAGGATTAATTTCCGGTAAGGCCGGTGTAACTCTATCCATTTATGGTTTACGACAAAATAATACAAAAAATGTACGTGAAGTGGAGTTGTGATGACTTACTTATAATATATAGCCGCCCCGCGGTTTCACCCCCGTGAGTGATGATGATGATGATGATTATGATGAAATATCCTATGTGATTCCAGAGTATAAGCTATCTCTATGCCAAATTTCATCAAAATCCTTGCAGCCGTTTGAGCGTTAAAGACTAACAAACATACACAAACACACATTATATACAAACTTTCGCCTTTGTAATATTAGTGTGATTAAACTATATTATGTAGCTTTAAAAGGCGTTGAGCTTTTGACTAAGGAAGTCAAGTACAACGAATATTAATTTAATTAAATTAATAAATCACGTACCTATTCAAACTGAGAGTAAAAATTACTAAAACCGCTGGCCGCCTTGTCTATGAGAATATTGTGAATATTAACATGAACTTAACCAACTTACCTGATGAATAACTAATATATTCATATTGTAGGTACCTAAATTTATACAGCAATAAAAAATAACGTCTTAGTACTTACAGTTACATACTTAACTTTTCCTTCCTTGAAATAATACGTAGAGTTGTGAAGCCTGAATGTCTTTCTACATACCTACCAAAAAGACACATTATCTAAAAAGAAAATAATGTAAATCTATTCATTGACTTTTTAGCTGCGATAAACAACTAATAATGAATGAAGTAAACTCGTCCTACCTGTTCAAAGTGAAAGTAAAGACTAATAAAGAAGAAGAAAAGAACATGT
This sequence comes from Alsophila aescularia, assembly GCA_946251855.1. Classification (NCBI taxonomy): domain Eukaryota; kingdom Metazoa; phylum Arthropoda; class Insecta; order Lepidoptera; family Geometridae; genus Alsophila; species Alsophila aescularia. Next base: position 27,177,444 of record OX276377.1, read on the forward strand.
TAATGTAGCTACTTGTCGCACTGTCTTGATTTAAATATTACCAGAATATTAACATGAACTTTTCCCAACCACAAACTATGCTGGTTAATGTTTGTTACTTTACAAATAAAACTCGGCGTATATTGTCCCGTAATGTCCCGTATCGCGCACACCACACACTATATTGTCAGACCGCAAACCAAACAGATGTATTATACCTACGAGTAGTTTCGAGGCTAGCTCATCCCTGACCCACTGAAGAATTGCCACAGAATAAATAATAGTAAAAAAATTGCACACATATTGAGAGCAGAAGAAGGATTCAGGTTTTAAAATAATAAGATTGTCTTTTCCTAGTTACTAGCTGCTTCAAAAGGAAAGAAAACCCTTGCATTATTTTGGAATATTTTTGTAACTTCAGAGTTTTGTTTCACCTTTAATTAGATAATAGTCTAATTAAAAAAAGTTAACTGCTGTTAATTAAAAGGAAAAAATGAGAGACGATCAAATAAGAGATGAAACGTTTCAATAAACAAAGAGATTTTTAACGAGATAGATACAAAGTTCAAGCCAGAGGAATTACCATTATTATTATTAATTATTATTATTAGGAGGCTACTATTCTTTTCGTTCGGCATTAAGGTGAACGTTCACTCGAGTAGAAAGGAATTAATGAGTAATTAGGGCATTGACACTTCTCGAACACAGTTCATATCTATTCCGGTCCGATCCACTGGTGGATCAGTTTTATTTAATAAGTATATAGTTTTTATTCCGGTCTGATCCCTTTTTTAGTGGATTGTTACAAAAGGGGTTGTAACACTGTAACATATTTGTATGAAGGCTGGCATAGTGGTCGCCGCCATCTTGATTTTATTTTTTGTGCGCGGCCACCTTTCAAAGCTATGTTAATCGAAAGCGGCCATCAATACAAACAACAAATGCTATGTAGCGAAACCTCGTACAGGCGCGATCGCAGCCTGAAATTTTGGAGGGGGTCACTAATCTATAGGTACTAATAAACTGTAACAGGTCCAATTCTGTACATTGAAGATATTTTGAATATATTTTTTGGAGGGTCCCGTATTCGATTCTGAAGCCAAAACTGTATGTTTTTTATTTTTGTCTGTCTGCCTGTCTGTATTTTGACCGCGCATCACGCCGAAACTACTGAATGACTTCAAATAAAACTTGGTATGATTTGAGTTCATACTACGAGGTATTCAGCATTACGGTTATCTTGGGAGAGGGGATGAAAGTCAAAATTTGTACTTAGTTGTAATTCAATAACGCGTAGTCCGATTTCATTCATTATTTTTTTGATAGAAAGAAGGTACTTTAAAGATTGTCATGTAAATATTTCAAGGTTATCTGTTTTGATGTTCTGAAATTACAGACACCACAACCGTCAGTATTATAACCAAATAACTTGAAACCTGAAATGTAGGGATTGTTTGAACACTCTGCTCATTTTAAGCTGGTGCACTTTATCATAGGTATAGGATTAATGACTATAGGCCGGTCACCGTAGACAAAAAAATCTGTACAGTTCTGTTTTTTTTAGATGTTGTTAGGCTATCCTATATCTATATTACTAGTAGTGTAAAACAAAATTTGCAGTTTCAAAAGACCTGAGCTAACTTCGTGGTGCTCGAAAAACATCGAAATTTTCGGTTTTTGGTTTATAACTTCTAAATGGGGCTTCCCACGGAAAAGTTATCTGATACACTTATAAAGAAAACAAAATTTGATATTATTTGAATTCAACCGTAGCTCTGTAATTTTTTGTAAAACCAGAGATGTAGACTTCAAACATTGTCCATTTTCCCTAAAAAGTACGAGATTGTAGTTATAGCCGCCTTCCTAGCAGAATATCGGCTATAGTACTCATTCTACGAGGAAATTCATGCACAAAAAGTTGTAGAACTGTTATTTAACTTTAATATAAACACAAATGAAACTTTGTAGGACCAAAAATTCCTCTGTAATATGGACAAAACAAAAAATTAAGGAAATTGGGTTTTTCATGAAATGTAAATGTTTGCTCGTGCAACACGTAAATAGTACTGCACCGATTGTGTTGCAGTTTGCGGTTTCTTTGATGGATAGCTTATGAATTGACTTAAAAACTGGTGTACCTGGTATCTCAATCTAATGTGTGGTATCAGAAGCTGAGCAATCGATAAAAAACATTTTGGCGGCTGAAGGAATTTTGATTTAATGTTGGTTGGTACCTATATTGGTATTTTAGGTCCTGGAATAGCACATAGAGTACTTTTAACCTCGAGAAATGACCACGCGTGAGAAGCCGCGGGCACAGCTAGTTAACAGCTAGCTGCAGTTGATTGGTAAACATAAACATGCATTTTTAAATCCATCTTTTCCATATCCGTATTAAATTTAAAAAAACAATCGGTTTATTAGAAACATTGAGTATTTTTCCATACATCGTGTCAAAGAGTATATAAATACTACGTCATCGTGTTAACATCGATGTTTCTTCTTAGTGTCCATCCCTATTTTCAACGCTTTTTGAACGGATTTTCTTGACACCAATATTCCATGTGCCTCCTTCTTTCTGATGTTCGGCATAATAGCTTCGAGTTTGAGCTATTTGGTAGATGCCTACTGCCATTTTAATCAAGTTTTCAGATGTCAGGAACTCTTCAAATCCGGTGACATTTATGTCCATCAGAACATCTTCAAATGCTGCTCTGCGTTGGTTAAAATTATTACGATTTACAAACACGCCTATATAATTTGGTGGGTCATGTCTCAAATATATTTCATTGATCATTTTGTCTACCAGGGGGGTAATCTTTAAGCCTAGCACCGAAAGCGTTTATCAGAGCGCAAGCTATTTTTATCTCTTCCATCAGATGAGGAGCTGCTATGTTAATATATTGGAACCTCAACTGACGAAACTGATTTTTCATGTTCCGTTTATGGTTTCATATTTAGCACAGAGAAAAACGTACAGTGATCATAAACACAGAAACCTTATAAAAGTGTTCTTAATAGTCAGTCCAGACGGATATATTAATGAAACGTTTGGGCCCTAAGAAGCCAAGAAATCCGACGCTGTGATAATGAAAGAATTTCATTGGTTTTATAAAAGAGGCGATTTTTTAATACTTGACTGTGGTTTTCAGGACGTAATGAAGAGGATTGAAGAAGTTGGTTACGATGCTTATATGCCTTGCACCAAAAAATAAAACGAACGATAACTCACTACTCACGAGGCAAACGAATCGCAGAAAGATACTTTGCGTCTATGGGTGGTTGAAAGTTTGAAGGATCGTATCGTATCTTTTATAAGGTTTCTGTGTTTATGATCACTGTACGTTTTTCTCTGTGCTAAATAGTTGGAGCTATTCTGCATGTAAAAATATGTGCCATCACAGATGCTAATCAATTTGCAGGTATTATCTCCATAAAGGATATTTGGAATTCTAAGAATTCTTCCCGACTAATCCTCTCTGTATGTGTCTGCACTGCCTTCTCTGTAGACATTGTCAAAGCCCAAATGGTTTGGTACAAATTCAGCACAAAAACTTTTCTTGCTTTACGCGTAACGCGCCCAAAATGCACCTTCGACATTCGGAATATCGATGCTTATCTATCATTGGAATCGCCAGTGTGCAATTTACATACAAGAATTCTTAGTTTACAAAGAATACTTAGATTTGATCTTTTTTATAATATTTATGTATTTCTCCTTGTTCATGAGATGTTAATTTTGAATTGTAAAAGTGCTATTATTTTTGCCTATTTAGATAGATAGATAGATAGATAACTCTTTATTGTACACCACATAGAACAAAAAATACAATAATAACTAAAACATTTATACAAAATAAATGGGACAATGGGCGGTCTTATCGCTAAAAAGCGATCTCTTCCAGACAACCTTTGGATGGAAAGGAATTAATATACGGCAAAGACGGTGGTGCATTATAATCTAACAAATAAATAATAAAAACTGAATACAATGAATAAACATATATACACATATATTCCAATATACCTACACATAAATATGTAAATATATAGTACAGTATATATATATATATATATATATATATATATATATATACATATATAAATATATATCCATATACATAGTATATACATTATAATAAATTACATTTACTACATATACATTTACAAAATATATACAAACATAATAAAAATAATATACAGTGAAACCACAACAGAATAACAACAAAATAGCAAGAAGTGATATTAATTAGAGAGATAAAACTTCTTTACTTGAAGTTTAAAAACAGGGAGTGACTGGGCTCGCCTTATAGTAACTGGCAGAGCGTTCCATAGGCGAACTGCTTGGATGGTAAATGAACTGCCATAAAAAGAGCTTCTATGTAGAGGGATCAACAAAGCTAAATTTTCTGATGACCTGAGTGACAACTTGTTAGAATCAGACAGGAAATTAAAACGTTCCATAAGATATCGCGGGGAGGAGGGATTAAACAAAACTGTATAAAGAATAGAGAGTATATGAGCATTCCGGCGGAGGCGTATTGGGAGCCACTTGAGCTTAGTGCGAAATTCAGAGACAAGATCATATTTGCGCAAACCAAATATAAATCGAATGCAGAAGTTTTGATGACGCTCAAGTTTGTTTAGCTGGTCCTCAGTAAGATCTAGATAGCAGGCATCGGCATAGTCTAAGATTGGGAGCAGAAGTGACTGCGCAAGAGCAATTTTAGTGGCAGTGGGCAAAAAATTTCGGAGTCTTCTGAGGGAACCTGCAGAAGCAAATAGCTTTCGACTGACGGTTTCCATCTGAGGAATCCAAGTAAGGCTCTGGTCTATAATTAGACCTAAATTTTTGATACTCTGACTATATGGAATAGTGGACCCTCCAAACACAACTTTGGGTAGGACTGACCAATCAACTTTTGATATCATTCTGGAGCTGCCAAGAATTATTACCTGTGTTTTAGTAGGATTTATTTTTAGCCCATAAGCTTTACTCCAGTCAGAAATATGGCGTAAATTGGAATTAGTAGTTTCTATGGCAAAAGAGAGAGAGCTAAGTGGGGCTTGGCAATAGACTTGGAGATCATCAGCATACAAGTGATAAGGAGAGGTTATATGTTCTGATATAGAATTAATAAAAATTCCAAACAAGAGAGGAGAAAGAACGCCACCTTGCGGTACACCAGAAGTTGTATCACACCACGAAGAAAAATGTTCATCGAGGCGTACCCGCTGCCGGCGACCATGCAAATAATTTAGGTACAATAAAAAACTTTTGACTTTGACTTTGAACTAAACTGTTGTTATTGACTCTTAATAATAACATGTGCTTAGTATTATACAAAAATAACATAGGTTTTCATAAATTAGAAGGTACTAACTGGATACTTTCAAATATTATTGAAATTATTTATTCTTAATGTCTACCAACATAACAGGAAAACGTGTCAGTTTACTTGATTTTATTACACAATATTTATTGTTTCATGTCTTCTATTCATTGTAATAGGTTTGGAAGGTGGCCGTATGTATGTGAGTTTCTTTATTCCACCATAACTTTTAAATGAGTGAACAGATTTAGACGTATGGGGTATCGTTACAATCCTTACATATAGAGTGGGATAGAGTGGGCAACCCCGGCAATGTTTACGTACGATCAGTGTTAAGCAAAGCAAGGTATCATCACATCTAATTCCCTAAACACAAATGAAACATCATCATTTTTTCGAGCCTTAACAAAAATCCTTAAGATTCATTGTATTTCACCAAAACATTGCTGGTGAGTTAAATAAAACTCAAGAACTGGAACTAGCTCTGACCGAACTTGATGAGCTTAATTTATCAGCGTCTGTTATTTGTTTAAGTAAGTATTTTATGTGTAAAGGAGATGAAAACTGTTTAATGATAAAAAAATATCGCTTAAAGTCAATCTACTCTCGAATAAACGAAAGGAGGTACGTGTATTTTGTGTAGGAATGATTTGGACTGTAAGGAGTTAGCTGAAATCAAAGACTTAGAAATAGATAGGCATTTCCAGATAAGCGGTGTTGGAATGAAGGATCTGAAACATTGTGTGCTATGTATCTATAGAACGCCCAAAGCAACAATGGCCTTATTTTTTGAAAAATTAGAATTACTTGAACGCAAATATGTTAAAATAATAATATGTGGTGACTTTAATATAAATATATTGATAAAAGATAAGAACTGCATCAAATTTTCGGATTTGTTGTCCAACTATGGCATGACATTTCATATCCTTGAACCAACTCGTCAATTAGCATGCATTATATAATATCGTGAGCAACATTTGTAATGTAATTGGTAAAACATTTAAATTTTATCTGTCGGATCATGAAACAGCACAAGTGGCTGTATTCGAAAATGTGTCTTACTATAAAAAGTCTGACCATTATTTTCAACACGTTGCTGATTTGTGCAAAGGGAACTTACAAAAGTTTTTAAGTTGCATTAGCAGTCTTAGTTTCTCTGAAGTTTACGAAACTGATCTTACAAATGATGCTTTTAACTCTTTCCATGAACTTTTGACGCTATTCCATAAACTCTGTTTTCCAATTTTGAAAATTAAGAAAACTATTAAAACAAAGTCTCGGAAAATATCTAAAGGTCTTAAAATAACCTGTAAAAGAAAAAGATTTTTAAGGTTCAAATATTACAAGAACAAAAGTATTGAAAACAAAAAATATGTCTTAATATAATCTTAGATTCTTAAAAAATGCTTGAATAGTCTACAATGTATCAGCAATGAAAAGCATATAATGAACGCAAAAAACATAGCAAAAGCATCTTGGGAAGTCATAAATTGTGAAATGGGTAATTTTCCTACACTACGTTTGCCTAAACATGGTCTCCACTCGAGAACTCTTCCACCACAATGGTTATCGGTTCTCCTGGAAATGTGACCAGCCCACTGTCACTTTAGCTTGCTTATCTTAAGAGCTACGTCCGGTCACCTTGGTTCTCCGTCGGGTATCCTTCAGAGAAACTCCAAGCCAAGGGCGGATCCAGCCTAAGATTCAGGGGGGGGGGGGGGTCACACACTTATATTCAGCCTGGGTGGGTTCCAAAATTATACAATACTAGATTTTCCCCGCGGTTTCACTCGCGTAGCCTATACCCAAAGGCGAATCCATTTATTTAGTGAGATATTTATAACATACAATTTCTGGACAAAGTAAGCTCGAGAGTAGTGAGCGGGAAAAGTTTGAGTTATTTCTATCAGTGTGGGTATTAAAACGAAACTCCGATTTTTACAAAGCATGTATTTGGTGTAATATGAAAGCGCGAGCGTAGCGAGCTATTTTTTTTGCATTATCAGTGTTAATACACTATTAAATTAAAATATCATTCCAGAAGGTGTAAAAATATGCACTGTCCTGATTTAAACTTAAAATTGAGCTATATCTGATAATGTAGTAAACGAAAAAAAACAAACAAAAATTTATGAAATAACTGAAATACTCGGAAATTTTGAGCTATTTCGATCTTTGTAGAAGTTAAATAATATTTCCAAGTCATAAAATTAAACAAACATTGCAATAATAAAAAAAGCGCAAGCGAAACGGGCGCAAAAATGTTGATCTGTTTCTGTACACAATTCTAATAAAACAATTAAAACAAAATTCTAAATCTTTTGCATATAATAAAACTTTTGCATTGAAATGATCAAAAACACTTGGGCGGCAAACTCGAAAGTTCCGAGCTATTTATGTTAATATCGACTTTTAGAACAAAACATAATATACCACATGATATCACATGAAAATAATGAAAAAGAACCACAAAAGCGCGCGTTTTTGTAACACCTCTAAAAATAGAACTCAAAATTATATTCTAACTAGCTGTACCCGCGGCTTCACACGCGTGGTCTTTTCTTTAGGTTCAAAGTACCATAATGTACTATTCCAGGACCAATATACCAACATTTGAACAACATTTCTTTAGCCGTTAAAAATACCTTTATCAATTGCTCGGATTCTAACTCACCAGATTGAGATTCCAATTACACCAGATTTAAATCAAACCCTAAGCTATCTAACAATGAAAACCGCATTGCAATCGGTCCAGTAGTTTTTACGTGATGTAACAAACAAACAGACACGATTCAAATGTTATATTGTTGTTCGGTTTATTAACCCTAGACCATTTATTTTTATTATCTTCTTTGTACAGATATTTTCGTTCTTATTGCTTTATTATAAGCAAAGCTTATTTAATAATCTTTGTTATAAGTAAGTAGATACATATAGATAAATAGTGGTGGATCATTTTGGGGTATCAGACCGGAATAGATCCATGTACAAATCAGTAGTACCTACCTACTAAGCTCCTTCTTAGTTAAGTATGTACCTACCTACCTGAGCATGGTAAAAGGTAAAACCCTAGTATGGTAGAATCCGAGAAGCTACCTACTTTTTATGGTATCCGATTCTTAAAAATGTGGTTTAGTTACAGTAATTATGTAGTCAAGAAAAAAGAGTAGGTACAAGACTTATTTAGGATCGTAACTCAGTGTAACGTAAGTAATGTTCACCTACAGCAAAACTACTAGTAACATGAGCATTATCTACACTAATATAAAGATATTCGAGAGGATTTACTGAAACTATTATTTATTCTGTGTTAATACTTTACATACAACTCTTGTATAATAAGTTTTCATAAAACTGCAAACAATTTAATGTTCAATACTATAACCGCTCTTTCCTAATCCAATACCTCCAGATAGCCCAGTTTCGATTAAGCCAACGGTAACTTAGCAAATAAAGACGCATTAATTTGTCAGGAAAACTACTGTAGCAAAGGGAAAGTTACCTCTATTCGCCATAAAATAAATCACAATTCTAAGCTCCGCGATTCTGATGGTGGGCAGGCAATTAATGGCAAAGGAACACGCGATGGTGCCTTTTGTTCCTGCTGCAGACAATTTTGTACAGTAAACAGTAAAGTACTCGTACTACAGTAGTGTGGTATGGTTGTAGTAATTTTAAAGAAGCTTACCTAATTATGTTTGGTATCTATAAATCTACATATCTATTTGTAGAAGAGTTCTGGAGTCCACGTCAAGGCAATCGTAGCGTTGGACGCCCTGTAGGTGGAGTGACAACCTGCGAAAAGTGTCTGGTAGAAAATGGACGAGGAGAGCTTAAGAGCGAGCTCAGTGGCATGCATTAGGTTAGGAGATGCCTACGTCCAGCAGTGGACAAGTATAGGCTAATGATGATGATGTAAAATCTAGATAAAGTTACAGATTTTGTGTTTCCACTCCACACACATGTCAATGAACGTAATGACTGCAAACTGGTTAATAATATTTTAGACACATAATTTACTAAAATTATGACAAAATGCAACAAATTATTATGAAATTATTAGACTCTTACTAAAATTACCTAAATACGAGTATCCAATACATTATCTAAATGTAAGTACGTAGGTAAAATATATGTGTCTGAACGGAAAATATGCCTAACTCGAAATGGAAGCATGGGCAAAGTCGTATTACGTAATCATAGTTTTGCAAATGAGCAAGAAATTCGAGAAACTCATCATTTGGACCGAAGAAATGAAAAGCATTATTTTGATAACTGATTAAAAGTTATTCTTCAACGAATGCATAAGTTAAATAGTTACTGCGACTGCCAAGTTCCACAAACAACACTTAAAAGCTCGTGTCAATACGGTTAAAACGTTTGAGAGAGTCTGGATTATAATTATCATCAAACAGAAATTTCAACTTTGATCACGAAAGATAAAAGACAAACATTATTGTTAGGCTAAAAACTCATACCCTATTCAAATCAAATAACGTACCTGTTAAAAAAAATTAAGCGATGCTTAGTAATGTATTTAATTGACTATGTCATGGACGATATCGTTTTGCGGAAGCACTCTACGGAAACGGCGCCCGATTAGAATTTACTTCTAATCTGTGGTTTATTAGGCGTTATTTTTTAGAAATTCCCATCACTTTTATGTAAAGGAATTCTAACTTTTAAGACTATAACATTAATAGCTTAAATATAGTTAGAACAATGTAGCTTTCTAATAATAAAATAAATATTGAAATGAAAGTTTGATTTATTAAAACAACTAAGTTAAAGCTTAGCATCTATTTATTACAAATCTTTGAAGTTAAGCGGTATAGTAGGTACAAAAACAGTAATTTGAACAATGATGAATCCCGATTCCCGAGCAAGTAAATTATTTATCTTTTCTTCATATAAGTCCAAGTTGCCAGTATTTTTAATTAATATGCCGTGTTATTTATTCCAGAAGCAGAGTGCGATGGTTGCGGTGGCGGAGAGGGCGATGACGGGCGGAACGTGGGCGAACTCCTGCTGCCGCAGTACGCTCTGGCCACCGGAGGCCTGGCCAAGGACCACCGGCCACTCATCACCTTCCCCGACAACAACAACTTCCACGTCCTCACACCGCCGGAGTATAGAAAACTGCTGCTCTACCTCACCTCTGTACCTTCGTAAGTATTGCCACTGCACCTTTGAACTTCAAGTGTGTTGCAATGGCAAACTCTGCCGCTATTTACCTTGTTGATGATATTAACTTCACCGGAGTCAAATAAACTGATGCTCTATTTCACATCAGTCCTTCGTAAGTTCATACTACGACGCCGCTATTGTAATATTTAGACAAAATACCATGTGCAGAGCTAGCGAAAGATACAGGTTCAAAATAATCATGAAAGAAACAAAATACATTAGTTAAAGTAGGTTCCTAGACTATTTATTAGACGGTACTCATTGCAATGGATTGATACAACCATATTCCTTTAATTTTCTTCTTTTTTTATTACCTACTCGAGAGATAAACTTGGCAGACTACCTACTTCCAGTCTATACCTACGAGACACGACTGGAAAAATTAGAACGTCGCGTCGCGTCGGGAAATTGATAGCCTAGCCACCAAGTCCGCCTCTTGCCAAATACCTAAAAGTGGATCATCCGATACTTGCGTAAAAAAAACTGATTAAAATGAACCGTCACCAATCGATGTAGCTACCGGTTTTATGTCGATGAAACAATAGTAGGTACCTAAATGTAAGTGGTAGGTTGGTACAGTTACATTTAATTGCGAAAGACTCTGGCCGAAAGCTATTTTAAACTAGCTGATGATGATAAAAAGTAGCCTATCATCTATGTGTTTTCCAGGATATAAGCTATCCTGGTACCAAATTTCATCCGAATCCGTTCAGCCGTTTGAACGTGAAGGAGTAACAAACATACACACACACACACACACACACACACACAACACACACACGCACACACACACACACACACACACTTCTAAAGATAAAATATACGAGTAGATGACACTAATCGGTTTTACCCATTTCGTGTTGTATAAAGTGGCAGTTCTAATGTATGGAGATCTGCATCGCGCATACGAAGATTCCGCTATGAGACAACCATATGTATGGAAAAAATATAACTATATGTCATGGTGGTTAACTCTAGAGTTTTAAAAATCAGCTAATCAGAGCTTAGCTAAGCTCTGATTGGCCTACAGTACTAGACAGTGGCTACACTTATCTGATTTATAATATTAGTGTGAAGTGTAATGCGCCAATCTTGTCATGTTTTCTATCTATTTTTTCAGATTACTGGAAGCTGACATGGGCTTTCACTTAATAATAGATCGAAGAAAGGACAGGTGGAACTCCGTCAAAACAGTATTAATAAGGGTCTCTGTAAGTATCTCTTCGCCAACGTCCCTTAATTCATCATCATCGTCATCATGAGCAGTCGGAAGATGTTCTGGTGACGATAGGCCGCCCTATAGAACGACACAACGACCAGCTCCCTCTACTCTCACCTGGTCGTCAGTCTATCTCTTGGGGGGCCGTCCTACACTCCGTCTCTAACAATTTTACAAAAGACTTTAACATAACCATATCGATTGCCCAGTCATTTATGACACAAATTATTACAAAATGAACATAACTTAATATGAACCTAATCTAAATTATTAGAAAAATATACAAAAAACCAGACTGCGAACAAAACTAAAAAGAGGCAAACAAGCTTTAGATTATTGATTTTGAAATATGGACGATGTCAGCGTAACGGTTTCAATCCACAAAAAAACTGATTTTGATTTATTGATTGTATAGAATTCTAAGCACTATTCTGCACTGAATAAGGAAGAAAACTGTTAAGAAAAACTTGTGGTTAAATTGCTATTTAAAAAAAATGGTTATGCCTAACACAGAATTGTAGCATATTATTTTTGTAGAAAGATATTAATCACTTTGATTCCTTTTTACAAAACTAAAATGTTATCTTAATTAAATTTAGCAAAAAGATGTCATCAGTCAATTAATTCCCTTTTACGAATTACGAAAAACATAATAGTAAATTAGCAGAATAGTTTAACATCCTTTGAAACGTTTCTACCAAAACGAATTGCAATCTTTTACAACGAGAGGATTTGGGTATTGTACCACAGGTGACTCTGTCCTGTCCTGACAAATAACAAGGAAACTGCTCCTTTGATGTGGTACCACTAGGTGATCCTCGCTATTATTGCGACTTATCTGTTGTATCTGTAAAAGATGCGACTAATATCTGTGAGAAATCTGGTCAGAATATTGATAAACTACTATTGCATTCTCAGAAGTCTCTTGACACAGCAGCAGTATTAACGTCTGAAAATAATGTTTTTCCGAATTAGTAAATTTGGCAACCAGTCAACCTTCGATTGAGGGTATTGAAACCTCGGAAATTCCTATAGAAATGATGACCCTAAATTTGGGTTGGATGCTGAAACTCGAGAAAATTCACCATTTGTAATTTGCTCTAACATAGATAAAAATGAAATGAATTTGCTTCTTTCATCACTTAATCTAGTGGAGGGCAGTACTGAATCTGCAATGAGCCCAAATATGTTACCCAAAAATATAATGCTAACTTCTGATATTTTACACATTCCAATTGTCATCGAGGCACTGGAAAGGCACGAGGAAAATTCTGAGGACAATCCAATAATTTTCCCGGCGGATAAAGAAGAACTTTTGACAATTTTAAACAGCAATCCTACGTACACCCAGCTTACAGATCCAATGGAAAACACGAACATAGTATTATGTCCTTTTTTGAATATTTCTGAAAATTTTATAGTGTACGAGTACATTGCAGTTTGACAACCGATGTAGTCACATTTTTTCTGGTGTACTCGTATGTTTAGAAATGTCAAGAATCGAGTCTGAAATTCAATGTGGAGGAGTTATCGAAATATCTGAAACTGTGTATCTAGCTAAATCACCTGCAAACCCTACAACAAATGAAAACAGCTCTAGGAGTATTTTTTCGATTAAGATTGACAAATAATACTATACTTCTAGTGCTACATTGAATGAATCTGGAAATCAAAGTGTCAACAAAGGAAGACCAAAAAAGGGACGAAAAAGAAAGTATATGACACATAATAGATGGGAAATAACTAGCTTAATAGCTAAAAAAACACGCCTGCCCTGCCAAAAAAGAGCTTTTGTCAATAAATTATATACTGTTGGAATGTGCTTATTAAGGCCTTCAATTTTATACCAATTATTTTATTTAAAAAATTAAGTCTTACAAATATATTTTATACCAAAATTTAATTTGCGTTTTGAGAAACCTCAGAAAGACACTTTTTCGATGTGATGTAAATAAAGCTAGAAGAAAAAAAATGACTGGGGTAGAGTTGGAAGACTTAGAAGCTGAACACAATCAAAATCTTGACAAAGCTGCACCTCTCAGACAAAGAATGAAAGATGATTTACAACTAGCCGCTATAGACAGTACAGTAGAAACACTTACCATTGGTTTGGAAAAAACATTGCTTGCCCCGACTTCCAACTAACATTATTAACAACTAACAACTAAGGCAATTGTACCTGTATAATTTAGGCATCCATCAAGGCAGTACAAATCTTGGTTATTTCAATGTGTGGATGGAACATGAAGCTTGCCGTTGCAAGCAAGAGGCAGAAAGTGGTCTTAAAACATGTATAGCAGAAAATTTGAACCCCCCGATACAACCGAATTAATTTTTGTGGGCAGATCCTTGCGGTGGCAAAAATAAGAGTATCAAGTTAGTAGTGATTCTAATGCATATTCTTTTAAACGACAACAAATTAGAAAAAAACGCTATGCTATTCTTCCAACCAGGCCATACATATTTGCCCAATGATTCGGAGCTTGGAGATTTAGAATGCGCTTTAAAAACCCAATATCGACTCTACACTGATAAAGATTATCTTCAGATTATAAACAGTTGCCGCCGTAAAAACAAATTTATTGTAAAAAAATATTGATAAGGACGATTTTTATTCAATGCCATTGCTCAAAGCTATTACTAACAGAAAACAAGGTGTTAACAAAGGTAAAGTTTCCAGGCTGAATACCACTGAAATCAAGATTCAGAAGAATGAACCCCATAAACTTTATTTTAATTTGACATTAACTCTGAAGACACAGAAATTATGAATATTGCAAAGCAATGTCAATCTAGGCGGACCGCTTTCAAGAACATTGATCTTTCAAAGTTATGGCCAAATGGCAAAATGCTGTCCAGCAGCTAAAATAAGGAACTTAAAAGATAAAGTTAAGCTTTTTCCAACCGATGCGAAATCTTTCTATAACTTCTTACTTACGGCATATTGAGCACTAATAACGAATAATCATATTCGTTATTAGTGCTCAATATTATTGAAGGGTTTGGGGAAAATGCAGACTCCGAAGTCCTAAAATTTGAGAGTTCTCCAGAATAAATGCTGTAGGACTTCAAAGTCTTCATTTCCCATAAAATTAACGTTCGTAAGTTCACTATTCTTATTAATTTTAGAGTGTAAGGATTAAAAATAATTAAACTTGACCAAAAGATAGATACCGGGTTACGTTAGTTGAGTTATATTATGTTTTATTATATTTCTGTATACCTAATAAATACATATTAAAAACATATTATATCACGCATTTATTTTAAAACCATTAAACAAATAAAGAATCCGCAAAATTCTATTTTGCAAAATGGTGTTATAGTGGTTTAATACTCTTTTGTATTTTGCTTCGATTGATAACAACATTAAGTAAAAAGTAATCAATCATATTTAAATCAATATCTGCCAAACTGTGTGATATTGATGTATTGTTTGTGCACAAGGATAAACTTTAACAAAATATGAAGCTACCCTATTTATTTCACATATTTACTTAAATTAGTTTTTAAGAAACGTTGGCAAATACTTTTCAAAAGTTTGCAACGCATTTACTCAAAATGGTCGCCGCGTGGATTGATTCCTTTCTCCGACTGCATCATATCGTCCATATACGATGCAGTCGGAGGGATGAGGAGTAGCTCGCCAGGTTCTAGCTGATCCCGTAAAACGGGAAATTAAATGCATGATGCCTCCGACTTCAACTTATATTTCAAAATCAAGAGTTTAAAGCTTGTTTGCCTCTTTTTAGTTTTGTTCGCAGATGTTTTTTTTTTCTTTTTTTTTTAATTTCTCACAATAAGTCAAGGTCAAGGCAGCTTGGAGTGTTATACCTATATTTTTGGAATGACCTTCATTTTGATAGCCGATATGATTTGATAGGTATTGGTAATTTTTTGTTCCGGAAATACAATATGGCAGCTGTAAGCCGCCATATTAGTTTTCTTGTTTTTATTTAAATAGAATATAATAGGCACTCTCGTGATTTAGACTAATCCAATGATACCTCATTTATCAAAATCCATCAAGCCTTTTAAGCTGTAGAACGCGCCAATGGAACATACAAACAAACATCCAAACATACCCACATAGTTACATACTACCCAAAAACATAACCCTTCGCAGTCGGGTAAAAATATAACTATTTTGGTATTTTTTCAGGAATTCTTCCCCGGTATGATCCACACAGTGTACGTGCTGCGGCCAGCGAGCTTCCTCCAGAAAGCTCTGTCGGAAGTGAGCAGTAAACTGTTCAAGGAGGAGTTCCGGTTCAAGGTGCTGGTGTGTTCTTCCGTGGAAGAGCTGTACGAGTACTTCGACAGATCACAGCTGACGCCAGACCTTGGGGGCGAGCTGCAGTACTCACACGCAGAGTGGATTCAGCAACGGATAGTGAGTATATAACGGATACGAGTACTTCGACAGATCACAGCTGACGCCAGACCTTGGGGGCGAGCTGCAGTACTCACACGCAGAGTGGATTCAGCAACGGATAGTGAGTATATAACGGATACGAGTACTTCGACAGATCACAGCTGACGCCAGACCTTGGGGGCGAGCTGCAGTACTCACACGCAGAGTGGATTCAGCAACGGATAGTGAGTATATAACGGATACGAGTACTTCGACAGATCACAGCTGACGCCAGACCTTGGGGGCGAGCTGCAGTACTCACACGCAGAGTGGATTCAGCAACGGATAGTGAGTATAAAACGGATACGAGTACTTCGACAGATCACAGCTGACGCCAGACCTTGGGGGCGAGCTGCAGTACTCACACGCAGAGTGGATTCAGCAACGGATAGTGAGTATATAACGGATACGAGTACTTCGACAGATCACAGCTGACGCCAGACCTTGGGGGCGAGCTGCAGTACTCACACGCAGAGTGGATTCAGCAACGGATAGTGAGTATATAACGGATACGAGTACTTCGACAGATCACAGCTGACGCCAGACCTTGGGGGCGAGCTGCAGTACTCACACGCAGAGTGGATTCAGCAACGGATAGTGAGTATATAACGGATACGAGTACTTCGACAGATCACAGCTGACGCCAGACCTTGGGGGCGAGCTGCAGTACTCGCACGCAGAGTGGATTCAGCAACGGATAGTGAGTATATAACGGATACGAGTACTTCGACAGATCACAGCTGACGCCAGACCTTGGGGGCGAGCTGCAGTACTCACACGCAGAGTGGATTCAGCAACGGATAGTGAGTATATAACGGATACGAGTACTTCGACAGATCACAGCTGACGCCAGACCTTGGGGGCGAGCTGCAGTACTCACACGCAGAGTGGATTCAGCAACGGATAGTGAGTATATAACGGATACGAGTACTTCGACAGATCACAGCTGACGCCAGACCTTGGGGGCGAGCTGCAGTACTCACACGCAGAGTGGATTCAGCAACGGATAGTGAGTATATAACGGATACGAGTACTTCGACAGATCACAGCTGACGCCAGACCTTGGGGGCGAGCTGCAGTACTCACACGCAGAGTGGATTCAGCAACGGATAGTGAGTATATAACGGATACGAGTACTTCGACAGATCACAGCTGACGCCAGACCTTGGGGGCGAGCTGCAGTACTCACACGCAGAGTGGATTCAGCAACGGATAGTGAGTATATAACGGATACGAGTACTTCGACAGATCACAGCTGACGCCAGACCTTGGGGGCGAGCTGCAGTACTCACACGCAGAGTGGATTCAGCAACGGATAGTGAGTATATAACGGATACGAGTACTTCGACAGATCACAGCTGACGCCAGACCTTGGGGGCGAGCTGCAGTACTCACACGCAGAGTGGATTCAGCAACGGATAGTGAGTATATAACGGATACGAGTACTTCGACAGATCACAGCTGACGCCAGACCTTGGGGGCGAGCTGCAGTACTCACACGCAGAGTGGATTCAGCAACGGATAGTGAGTATATAACGGATACGAGTACTTCGACAGATCACAGCTGACGCCAGACCTTGGGGGCGAGCTGCAGTACTCACACGCAGAGTGGATTCAGCAACGGATAGTGAGTATATAACGGATACGAGTACTTCGACAGATCACAGCTGACGCCAGACCTTGGGGGCGAGCTGCAGTACTCACACGCAGAGTGGATTCAGCAACGGATAGTGAGTATAAAAAGTACTGTACAAAAAAGCATGGCACTAATAATCGACTTCATATGGATTCACAAAAAACTACTGTACCAATTCTGATGAAATTTATATGGAAAGGATCACTGGAGCTCTGCTACATCAAATAAAAAATAATTTTCAAAATAGGTCCGCAAATGGTGCAGATATGGGTGAACCTTTATAAATAAAATTCGGTACAGAAATCCTTAAAACATTAACACCAAAACAAATCGATTAACTAATAAAAAAACTAAACCATTTTTGTAGAAATTGATGTGGGGTTACAATGAAAGTCTACCCTATTAAATATACTAACAATCAGTCAAATTGGTTCAGAAATACTGCATCCTTATTCTTCTAATAAAAAAACTGCTGAACAATTTTGATAAAAAAGGGAACCACCTAGACTAGAGAGCCCGCTAAACATACAATAAATTAACGGAGAAATCGGTGGACATACAAAAAAACACAAAAAAAATAGAACCGTCTTCTTTTGTGAATTCGAATATAAAGTCAAATCCGCAAAAGTTTAAAAGATTGATTTTATTGGATTTTTAAGTTTTTTGTAGGACATTAATAGGTATAGTCATGTGTAGGTATTTTCAGTGTTCACTAATGCATACTGGGATAAAGTGGAGAGGAAAACGATGTCAGCCAACGCCAACCTCATCTGCGTCCAGTGTGGTTCCATAAAAATTTCATCAAAATTGGTTTAGAAGTTTTTCAGTAAATAAAAGAATTATGTCAAAATGTCGAAATCTTTAGGTAGGTTTTCCAATGCACATTAGTGTGACATTGGTGTAACTGATATCAGCGCCATCTAGAGGAAATCATCGGCACCAAATCCTAAAACCTTTACTGTATTCGGATGCGCACGATTCCTGAATCGCGCACACGAAATTCTCCTCAAATAGGCAAGCACGGATAGCGGTGCTTGCTTGAATTGTTCGATGATGTCTA
Organism: Alsophila aescularia; assembly: GCA_946251855.1. Lineage (NCBI taxonomy): Eukaryota > Metazoa > Arthropoda > Insecta > Lepidoptera > Geometridae > Alsophila > Alsophila aescularia. The sequence continues at coordinate 27,196,275 of OX276377.1, forward strand.
ATCCTTGCGCACCGAATATAGTGTGGATACATGGATGTTTCATAATGTGCTGATCGCCGTTATGAAATTACTGAGAACAAGCAATACATACCTACTAAATTACTACGTACTAATATTATTCGTAGAATACTTAAATCTGAGGGAGCGCCATTATTACATACTGAGCTGAGGCCGAAGGAGACTTTGTGATTGGCGTTTGTTTATTCGTATATGACATTATTCCGGATTCCCATAAATCTTTGGTCTGTATGAAATATCGATGATCAAGGCCTATATTTCTGTTTTCAGGCTTTAGAGAAATTTTCCACCCTGATGAAGGAGATCTCGAGTAAGTTGGATGACTTCATGCACGAGATCGTGGACTGCGACATGGGCAACGACCCGACACAAACCAAAGAATTATTAGACTGTCAGGAATCTAGGTTAGTATGTGAGATATTCTATCCAACTTAAAAACCAGTTGCGAGGTACGGCTTGTAGAGATTTCACGTCTGTCGATCTCTATATTGTTAATGTCTGTTAGTTTAATCGAGCATCTTTGATAGAAAGTTATTGTTTTTAAAATAACAGAACATAAGTGTTTTGTGTGAAATGATCTGCTGATGGATTTGTAGTGCTAAAACCAGTTGTATGTGTGTGTGTGGACCAAAAGCTGTGTGTTTTGGAATTGAAAAGCTGGCATAGGTAGCTAGCTGGCTTAAGGTTTTTTGGCAGGTTCGAAGGTAGATTATAATATTAAGGCTTTGACAACGCATCTAACTCCGTTTAAATATTCAGGACAATACATACAAATGACTCGGAAACAAATAATTTGTGCTCATCATATAATTATTTGCATCTTACGAGATTCGAACCTGCGACCGTTGACTTTTGCAGTCAGGGTTGTACTATTATTTATTCCGTGGTCAGGGTACGAGTAACTAGCCACTCGCCCAACCGGTCGCCAAAAAAAGTTGCTGCCCCTATTATATTCCAACTGCAGACCTTGCTACAAATGCATGAACATATTTCGTTATACTGAAGCACGAGCCCTACAAAGTTCCTTTCTACTATACTACTCAATTCCTCATGCATTGAGATTAAACGGCAGTAAAAGTGTAGGTTATTGTCCGATTTTCTTGGATCTATTCTGGGAGTTTCAATAATGTTTGTAACTTATAATGCTGTGTGCTTTCAGGTATAAAGCTTTAAAAACGGAACTGGCGACAGCGACCTCGCAAGGCGAAGAGTTACTGGCGCAAGTGCGGAAACCAAATCTAACTTATAATATTATTAGTCATGTTGCTGCTGTCGAAAGGTAAAAATAACATTTTTATTCTGTACTAGCTGATGCCAGCGGCTTCGCACGCGTGGTCATTTCTCTAGATTAAAAGTACTATATATATATATATATATATATATATATATACATATATATATATATTATGAACCTAAACCTAAAATACCAATGTACCAACATTTGATCAAAATTCCTTCTGCCTGCAAAGTTATTTTTATCGATTGCTCGGCTTCTACTCATCGGATTGAGATACTAAGTACCCCAGTTTTTAAGTCAAACCCTAAGCTATCCAACAGTCAAAACCGCATCGCAATCGGTCCAGTTTTTTTTTACGTGATGCGCGAACAAACGTACAGACAGAAAAGCAGACAGACACGAATTTAAAAAATGTTATATTCTTATTCAGTAGTAGTAGCTTATTTTAAGTACCCTAGACTTTTTTTTTTAATTATCTTTGTACAGCCTATTTCGTTCTTATTGCTTTATTATAAGTATAGATAGAGTAAATTCTCACCCGGATTTCATTAACTTCCTATAAGGCAGTGTATTTTTATTATTATCTAAGAATTATGGAACTGTGCTCTACGAATAACTTCTGTCAATTCAAAGTAATAGTGTTAAATTTTGTGAGAGTGTGTACTTACTTCTTCACGCTGAAACGACTGAACCTTAGAGTATCTGGAATAACACATATGATACTTATCATCATCATCATTATCCATCATCATTGTCCACGCGGGTAAAAACGCGGGCGCAGCTAGATGATAATCTTTTTTTTAAATCATGCTGAGCAGGCTATTGAAAGTCACCAAACCCAAGAATATTATTAAGGATTTTGATACAGATTAAGGGATTTGGTAGTTTTGGTATGTACGTAAAATATTGAGGCAAAATTCATCAGATTATTATCATCAACTAGCGACCTGCCCCGGCTTCGCACGGGTAGATAAGGGTGTCTCTTTATTTGTACAAAACGATATATTCACCACACACTCCCGCGGTTCGTTCGCGCGCGTCTTTACTATTACACCACAGAACTAATAGTAGGTACGAAGGACGGGTCTCGCAGAATTATTTGATTTTTACTCATTATAAACATCGTTAGAACTCTCAAACTTCTCGTCAAAAATTGTGTAGAAGGAAAATTAGTAAACCTTTTTGAAAAGAACAATATGCAAAAGATCGATACCGGGACGGCTGCTTTTTTTCCGACTTAGTTGAAAAAATCTGCCCTACAGCACCTACAGCGACTAAATTAATACACACTTGTTGTTGCCCGCGGCTTCGCACGCGTGGACATTTCTCTAGGTTAAAAGTACTCTATGTGCTATTCCAGGAACTAAAATACCAATATATCATTTGACAAAATTCCTTCAGTCGTCAACAATATTTTTATCGATTGCTCGGCTTGTACTCATCGGATTGAGATACCAAGTAGTTGTAAGTCAAATCCTAAGCTATCCAACAGTGAAAATTGTAACGCAATCGGTCCAGTAATTTTTACGTGATGCGCGAACAAACATACAGACAAATAAATTAACAAACAAACAAACAGATTTTTAAAAGTGGCTTATTTTCAGTACCCTACCATTTTTTTAAATTATATTCGTTGTATAGAACATTTCGTTCTTATTGCTTTGTTATAAGTATAGATACTTACTTTTAAACCTTCTTTTTGAATCAACAAACGCTTAGGAGAAAAACCGATTTAAATCGGTAAGGAAAATATTCAGAAAATATTATGAGACATTTGTGGACAGACAGACATGATATGTACCTAGTGTAATGAAAATAAAAAGTCGCTCGTGAAATGCTAGTTTTACCTTAAATTTGTTATTACTACCTGCTTAATTAATTAACTTACCAATAATAATTATTGTAGACATCAATTTTGGGTTTTACAGATTATTGGTACAATTGGAAGAGACTGAAAAACAGTTCGACAATTTCTGGCAGAAACATTCCACGAAGTTAAACCACTGGCTGAAATTTAGGACGTTTTTATTAAACTTTAAACAGATGCAGGTAAATTTTACTTATTCCTAATTATTATTAGCTAAATTATACATATCCCTAAGACTTTGGTTGCTTTAAGAACAAATGTAGTAGGTATAACTCCGCTTCTTCACGATGTTATTGGTTTAAATTGAAAATGTGTCTGTTGGTGCTGCTTTTGGTTTTGTCGATGGTTTCGGTTACGAAAGTTGAACATTGGCGTCTTCGGTGAACATATTCGATGATGAGAATCATCCGTATCCTTCATTGGCCTGAACACAAAAGCCTCGGAAACTGCCCTATTACCTACAAGCTCCGATATATCCATACATTTCTCCTGATTGTTACTCGCGCTTTCGAAATTGCCGACGCTAATGTTTTTGCGCTTTTGTGATTCAAGTTGGTAAGTCAGTTTCTGTATTTTCCTAGATTTTTCTTCTAACCGTGCCGACAATTCTTCAGCTTGTTTTCTCTTATTATTATACTCAGTTTGAAGAGATGATACTTTACGTTTGCACGTCTCCAACTCGGCTTTTAACTTCTGTAAGTTTAATGTATTGATTTCTTCCATGCACTGCAGTTTTTCTCTCGAGTGTTTAGCGACGCTCTCTTGGTACAGCGTCTCTTGTTCTACTTGGTACGACCAGAATGACATCGCCCGCATCGCTATATCCATGATAGTGTCTGGTCTCATACCTGCGAGTACTATTGACCGAAACGTCTCTGCAGGCTTCAGATCTGCCTGAATCACGTCGAACTTGTCACGCAGTTCCGTCCCACAAGCAGGACAAGTGAGGGAATTTTCCGCGTTCCTTTTGAACTCGCTTTTCCCATGCTCGACGCAGAATGCATGTGAACACGTCGTCACCCAGGCTTGACTTGACAAGGATCTTCTACATTTGCGAAAGTTGCACACAATATCCATGCCTAATATGATTTTATGCTATTATTTTAAATTTTTCTACTACCTACCTATGTTTGATGTTAGGTTATGTGATGTGTAATTTTTTTACTTTTAGCGTTTGTATTTTCTTTGTATTTTGAAGTATCTATAGACCAAGGAAGTTATATGTCAGCGTTAGCGGTTATATTCTCTTTGGTTATATGTACTTACGTACAACGCAAGAACATAGGACTTCCTTGCTATAGACCTCTTATTTTATGAAACTTTACCAAGTAGGTAACTTTCCATAGAGACAAGGTTACATTTAAAAATAATCATCTAGGTGTCTAATTTATTCTTTTCCCATAGAATCACATGTTATGTTAAAATTTAAGTACTAAGTATAATTTTAATATTTTACAGGCGACTTTAGACAATCATCTAAAGACAGCGTGCGATATGACAGAGGTTGGTGAAACGGCAATCAGAGTGGATAGTTTAATACAAGAGGCAACCGATTTTGAGAAATTATGCAACTGCGATCTCGACACTGCTTCATCGGTAGTTGACGACGGTAACTATAAATTATTAAGATTTAAATTTAAATAAGGCTAATAAAATCTTTTATCTACACTCACATAGTAAAATCTGGATTATGAAGTCAAAAATGGTGGCATAATTGATATACATTACGCACGGCAACCCTGCAATAAGAAAATAATAATTATAACACTGTTTTTTTAACTAAATTATGTTATAATATATATATATTTTTTACCATTAAAGTAAGGCTCCGCAACTACAGGGGTTTTCGTTATTTATTATCTATGGCGGCGCGTGTTAGACCGTATGCGCGTGAATTCGCTATGGACTGGAATTTGGCGCCATAATTTACTTAACAATGTGATTTATTATGTTGATCAAATGTTTTATCCTGATTAAAAATTTGACAAAGATGTGTTAAACATGTGGAAACAGTGTTCGTGAGGAGAATTTGACTCCACCTGACATCACGGAACGGCAACGAACATGACGAACGAGTTTTTACCAGCAAAATCAAGAAAAGATTATGTACGACTTTATTTATTTTTTCATTAAAAGTAAGTTCCTATTGCATGAGTGTAGATAAAGTAGTGTATGAAACGGCATATAACTAGGTACTAAAACACTCGATACCTACTATTAAAAACACTCGTTTTTTTAAACTCACTCTTGTGTTTTTATTCCCCCATTATGCAACCGTTTCATAGACTACTATTTTTAAACCTGAAATTGATCCTACTTGTTGCTATAATTTCCGATTCCGATTTTTACGTTACGCCATAGACATTTTCTACGTCAATGGTGACGCCTTACATCGTAGACGCGAGTATGCCTTACATAGTATCTGTATCACAGACCATATTATGAGATACGGGGATATCAGTCTGTATATCCGTATCTCGGAGGAAGAAAAAAAAGATGGAGGTAGCATAGTGAAATCGAGAGTGAAGCATAGCAATGACTGCTGCGTAATTATGTCTGAGTGGATGGAGGGTGACCATGTGAAACAAATTTCCCCAGTACGGAAAAAATGCAGCAAAAAAGGAAAACCTACTTACCGACACATTAAAATTAGACAACATTACGTGACGACATCGACACTGTTGTTTGACTTTTTTCTGTTTGTATTGAGTTTTGTGTAGAAAGATCTGCGAAAAGATTAAATTCACCGCGGCGTTTTCTAACTTTAATGAGTTTTTCTATCCAAATTGTTCGCCTTTTACAGTGCGCTAATGCAATTTGCATACCAAATTCGAAATCAAAATCATCGTGTGCTTACCTATCTAATAAATGTAATAGTGATGGTTGAAATACCTCACACAAGAACGAAGCGTTACGCTTCTTCATTTATTATACGAACTTCTAAGGAGTGGAATGCCCTGCCCTCGTCAGTGTTACCGTCAAAATATAACCCTGGTGTGTTCAAGTCAAGAGTGAATAGGTATCTACTAGGCAAGCGTGCTACAACTTTGACCACATCATCGCTTTCCATCAGGTGTGATCGTGGTCAAACAATTGCCTATACAGTAATAAAAAAAAGTAAAAAATATAAAACACGAGAATTGGTTTAGAAATGCGACCTGTAGAGAAGAACAGCTGGACATCCATCAGCCGGACATAAGAAAGCATTTTTGCCCAAGCTGCTAGTTCAATATTTGAGATTTAAACATACGAAACGGCTAGATAAACGGATAATAACTTTATAACTGCTGACTAGCGCTGCTCTTGACCAGATTGTCCTACTTTATTTTTTTAACCCTGTTTTTCGACCCCCCATACTTCAACAAGTATCTACCAAAGAGCATGTAACCTAACGAGATATATTGATTTGAATAAAAAAAAAAACTAAAAATCTCGGAATCACTTAAGCGTTTTTTTATAGAACACTATTTGTTTCCTATAATTATCCTATTGATTGACCCTAGTTTGATTGATAGCCGAGAGTATGCCAGGCTCCGCACCAACTGCCTTACTTATAAATAGTTAATAAATGACAATTAGTACTGCGCCGTACAATATTGTAGTGCGCAGTATTATTAATCATTTCTTAACTTTTTATAAGTAAGGCAGCAAGAGGTTAGATGGTCTTTCATAAAAATCAAAACATTTGGATTGACCAAATGTTTTGATTTTTAAGAGTAAAAAAACCCATAATATATACAAACTCGCATACGATATACAAACGCCGATTCATCCAAGTTGATATGGAATCCTCAATAGGTACATAACAATTATGCAAATAGGTACTTTTTTAGATATAGGTAATGCATACAAAGTAAGTAGTTCTACTTGGGAACCTCCTCCTAAAGTCGGGTAAAATACCTATAAGTACTCATGAATTCAATTTGCGAAAGTTAAAAAATAACACACAAAATAAATGTCCCATTTTTTCGAGTAATTTACCCATTTATTTTCTGTCATCACACGTCAAGTTGGCAAGACGACTAGATTGTTTGCAATCGATTAATTTATTTTCAATGTGTGGGAAAAAAGTGTGAAATTATGCTCTTATCTATGAAAAGTGATTCCTTGATATTTTTATGATATGTAGAATTGTTTTTGCAACATTTCACCACACAAGACAGCATTGTTTTTTTTTTCGTGAGTACTGTGACAAAATCGACGCGACTGACACGGACAATGTCTTGCCGAGCAAAGACTGCAATGTATATACGCCGAGATGTGGCAGCCGATCGGCATAACACGGTGTGATTGTGTACATGAGGCTTGTGCGTAAGAGCGGATCGGCATATCTTGGGTGCTTCACTCTCGATTTCGCGGTGCTATCTCCGTCTTTTTTTCTTCCTCCGAGATCTGTAACTCTTATAAGGTCTGTGTGTGTTGTATACTCTTTGGTGATGCTAATGAGCGGGAAAATTACAAATTACAAAAACTACAAAGGGTTTACAATATTTTGTAAAGTTTTCATTAATTGTTGTATTTCACAGGAGAAAAATTAATGCAAGATCCGCTAAGCTCAGTCGACCATATAGAATCAAAATGCGAAGAATTAAGACGAACAAGTACACTGCTCATAGACAAAATACAGAAACGAAATATTTTACTAACCAAAGCACGGGAACTTATGGACAGGATAGACAAAGTAAGTAAATTATCAAATAAGTTCAAAATGATTAATTATTGTTTTCTCTGTGCCAAATACACTATGGATACGGAAATAAATCCAACCGGCACCTTCCGTGCTATGAGCGAGACCCCAACCAATTTAAATCTGTAAATAGACACAGAATAAATAACAGTAGGTGTCTAAGTAACAATGTAATATTGTCTAAGTCCTAAGTACCACAAAGAGTAGGTTAGGATAGTCGTTAGAATCTATGTATGTACATATGTACTTAGGAGAAGGGAGGGGGTCAGAGAGGGAGCGAGGATAACCCTCCCCCTGAAAGTGAGGGGTGGCGGTAACAAAAAAAATATTTGAGGTTAAGTATGAAAAAACGTAAGAAAGGAATTATTAATGTAGGGATAATTTCTCTTCGCTACGTGCGGCGAACCAATTATCGGCGGCGTTTCGTTATTACAAGTATATTTAGCAAAACATTTATAGCTGAATGCATTTTTTCTTTCTATAATTTCAGTTCGTATATAATCATTATACACCGCTAGAGGCGCTACGCGGAAGCCCGACTTGGCCGTGATAGGTTAGAAGACGAAGGTGGGAGCAAAGCGTAGCGAGCTCCCACCTTCGTGTTTTCTTTTTCTTCGTGTTTTTTTTTTAGCTTTGCCTTCCTTACGTGTTTTCATACTTAACCTCAAAATTTTCTTTTGCTTTTTCTCAAATATTACTCCCCTAAAAGGGGAACCCTCCTCTTGGGCGGAGGGCCCCCTCCGCCCAACCACCCTCTCCCCCAGACCGCCCCTAAGTACATATGTACATACATAGATTCTACCGTCCTTCCGTGGAGAAGGTTATCCCACGAACGAAAGTATGTGATAAGGAGGTAGGGGTCAAAAGTTTGTGAAATTCTTATGACCTATTTATGGATGATCCCTAATCTAAAAGTTGGATTAAAATACATCTTTTATAGGCGAACGAATGGTGCGCGACCGGAGTTGAGATCCTAGCCGGCGAAGGAGGCCTGATAGCAGTAGACAAACTCTTGGAGGACGCGCAGAGCTTCGGCCTCACCGCGCCGGACGAGTTCCGGGACATGCTGATGCAGTCCGCGACGCAGGAAACCAGGGCTCTGGTCACGCAGGTATGAACTGATAGAAGGTATTCATTAATAGCTTTTACTCGTGACTTCGTCCACGCGGTGTACAATTTATTGCCATAAAAAGATTTCCTATGCCCTTTATCAAGGTTCAAACAATATCCATACAAAATTTTATCGAGATCAGTTCAACTGTTTAGTCGTGAAGAGGTAAAAAAAAACATTTAGTGCTTATTAGTAGGTAGGTATGATTTACAAGTTTGTAAATCGCCTTCCTAGGGTTGTCAGAGTCCTAAAGCACACAGTAAATAATACCAATACGTCCTAAAGGTGCGATAATGTAATTTAAAGAAAGATTCTAATACAGATTGTTCTTGCAGGTGGCGCAAAGGGTAGAAGACGTATGGCTGATGGTGACAGTCAAACGGGCGACCCTCCAGCGCGCCATGGCCAAGCCGGCGCGGCCCGTGCAGTCAGTGCCGCCTCAGTCCGCGGCTATACCGGCCACTGCCACTCAGGTTAGTCTCTAAATCATCATCATCAGCCCGGATTAGTCCACGACTGGATATAGGCCTCAGGCCTCTCTCAAGGCGCGCAACTGAGCCCGATCTTCGGCTCTTCTCATCCAACTGCCAGCTACCTTGCGCAGATCGTCGCTCCACCTAGGTTTGAGGGTTCCGTACCTCAAAAAGAAAAAAGGAACCCTTAAAGGATCACTTCATTGTCCGGCTGTCTTTCTGTCGAGACCCTTTTTCTCAGGAGCGCGTAGATGTATTAAGTTGAAATTAATATCAATTACATACTCAGTTCCGCAATCCCTTGGAGATGTGAAACAAACAAGCTTTTGAGTCAATATAATCACGGCCGTTTATGCTGCATATTTTGACACTCGTAAGGGAATCAAAACCTATAGGGCTTGTTGACCTAGAATAATTAGTTTTGGGAAGAAGCAATGTCTTTTACCATAAGTACATAAAGAGAAAAATCCGAAAACCGTACATTGTAGTTAAATCACACAAAAAAAAAATGGAACTATTTGCATGCAAGTTTGTACGGAACTCTCGGTGTGCGAGTCCGACTCGCACTTGGACGGTTTTATATCCTTTTATAGCTATTTTTATAGGAGAAGGTAAAAAATGTGATGTTTGGCTTTTGGAGACAGGCAAACGGGCAACGTAACCTTTTGATTAGCATAAACCAATGGAGTGCCATAAGTGGACGTCTCGGAAAATTTAACATGGCGCCGCGTCCGTTTCATACTTGGCACTAACCAAAATGGCAATAGTGATATAGGTATGTGTTTTCAGATACGATTGTTTCGGTAAGTATCTGTACTTCAAGATTTATCGTTTTTACTAAGTACTTCAAAATGAATTCAATTGAACCAGTCCAAAGTGCCTACCTATATTTTGGATTGGACAAGGCGCTTTGTCAACAATATTTTCGCTCCCTTGCAACGTACTTCAATCGAATTTAATTATTAACCCCCGACGCAAAAAGAGGGTTGTTATAAGTTTAACGTGTGTGCGTGTATCTGTGATCGTAGCTCCCAAACCAATGGACCGATTTGGATGCAGATTTCTGTCTGAAAGCTGATGTGGTTGAGCTGGTAAAGCTATAATTTATGTGTCGGGGGTCATTTAAATGTTTAATTTCACTTGTTAGGTACATAAAGAATAGAAACATTATTAAAATGCTTCGTTCTAACAGTACCTATCATAACATCAAACTTTCAAACACACTTTCCTAACCGGACACATAGTCGTGTTTCATGACGTAATTTACAATCAAAACAATCAAGTCCAACGAGCACTATGGGCAGCCGCATGCCGTCCCGCCTGCAGGACCGCTTTCTTGTGCACGCGCATCTGTATGCCACGGAGACCTGCGCTTGCGACGACACTCGCATACTAAAATCACGTTAACACCGTAGGTACATTTAATTGCCAGTAAATAATGTTTTGGTCTATGGTTGTACTACCTCAGTTCTGGTCACACACACAAAGATAAATATCGTAACGTGAGTGGAAAACACAGATTCAAGCAAAAAATAATAAAACTTTAATGTGCACCTCAAGAACGGTGTTAAATGCTCGAGATGAATGACGTTTAATAGAGAGGCTTATTTTTTTATTGCTTTTACTGTCTTATAATTGAAATATACCATACAATTATAGGTGAAATATACCATTACACCCCCTCTCTCCCCCCCCCCCCTCTCCTGCCCAAACATAGAAATTTAAAATTTTGAAAAAATACAAAATGTTGTTCTTTACTTATAAATTAAAAAAACCTGTGAGAAGTGTATATGTTCTTTAAATAACATGGTAAATCTGACAATATTGTGAGACAATATATTCATAGTATCGTATGGAACCCTCTCCACTCGAGTTCAACTCGCATTTGTTCGGTTTTTAAACATATTTTTTTATCTATTACAATATCCAACAAATGTCATCATACATCAAAACACATTGATGGTATAACGAAAAATAAAATGGGGTCAAGCAAATAATTATCAATATACAAAAATTATTTTTCGCTGTCTGAACCATTGTGATTTTATGATTGGCAAGGCCTCCTGTAATCTTTAGAATCGGGTTGTTGTTACAAAGATTTCCTACTGGCTCAAATGTATTGACACTCATTCGTATGCAGGGAAGGCTTTGAGGAACCTTTGACTTTTCAAGAAAAACCTAGATTTTCTTACATGTTTTAATACCGATGTTTCCTGTAACTAATGTTATGTTAGTGTTTTTACCCGATTGTTGTTTTTTTATGTATGTACTCGTACTTCCCTTTGGCGCTTCCTACAGCCTAAAAAGCTTGATGGATTGATAAATGGTACCATAATAAAAGGTATCATTGGATAAGTCATAATCACGAGAGTGACAGATGATATATGAAGTGTAATGAAAACGAATATAGCGGCTTACAGCTGCCATATTATATTTCCGACGCAACAAAAAAATTATGAAACCTATCGAGTGATCAAAATGAAGATCATTTCCAAAAATAAATAAGAGAAATAAAAATAAATTATAAAGTATAAAAAAAACCGGCAGCGAACAAAACTAAAAAGAGGCAAACAAGCTTTAGATTCTTGATTTTGAAATATGCCGTCGGGTTTTTTGTTTTTTTATAATAATTTACATAATCGAGAGCAATTAGTACTATTATTTATTTATTCCGTGATCAGTTCTAGAATAGGTATCTACTATGCAAGCGTGCTATACCTTAGACCACATCGTCGCTTTCCATCAGGTGAGATCGTGGTCAAACGATTGCCTACACCGTAATAAAAAAAGACAGAAAAGACATTACCGTTTAGAATTATTTACAAACCATTGACGTAGGTAATTCAATGTTTAGAACTAACATAGTACTAACTTAGTTAAGAACTAACTTAGTTTAGAACGAACTTAGTTTAGAACTTACTTAGTTTAGAACTAACTTAGTTTAGAACTAACTTAGTTTAGAACTAACTTAGTTTAGAACTAAGTTAGTTTAGAACTAACTTAGTTTAGAACTAACTTAGTTTAGAACTAACTTAGTTTAGAACTAACTTAGTTTAGAACTAACTTAGTTTAGAACTAACTTAGTTTAGAACTAACTTAGTTTAGAACTAACTTAGTTTAGAACTAACTTAGTTTAGAACTAACTTAGTTTAGAACTAACTTAGTTTAGCACTAACTTAGTTTAGAACTAACTTTGTTTAGAACTAACTTTGTTTAGAACTAACTTAGTTTAGAACTAATTTAGTTTAGAACTAACTTAGTTTAGAACTAACTTAGTTTAGAACTAACTTAGTTTAGAACAACTCAGTTCTAAACTTTCTCGATCAGATAGACTTAATTCGCTGCCATTATTGCGCTGCTATGTTCCTTATTTTTTATTTTAGCGGCAATTGCCCGAAAAACAACCGAATAATCAATGTAGAAGCGTTTTATTTATTTCATATAGCCAAGGTTAAAAGTTTTGTTCCATGATCGAATTTACTTATAGAATACAAAGTAAATTCAATCAACTTTAAATTGAACTTAGTTTTTAAGTATCGATTGAAAGTGGGGCAAGACAAGTTACGAATCAAACAAAAGTAATCCCAATAAACTATTTAATTTGGATTGAAATTGTAGATTAAAAGTTACGTAATACTAAAAATACATAGATATTAACAAAGATCTTGGATTACATCGATATATATGTACTACGCATATATGTCAATGTTGGATTACGTTTACGATTTTACAAATGCCAGTAGGCAGCCCAGATTAGTTATGACGTTGACCTCTTTGGGGCAGTTGTGGATGTATGCTGTATCATGTCATATCTATGGCTGTATGATGTTTGTTTCGTAAATCGTAAATAACTTTCACAAACTAAATAGAAATAGGAGATACGGGGATACTTTGGTTGATTCTGTAGGAGGTATAGGAACTAACACAGTTTAATAATAACAAGAAAAATTATTATACAAATACCCGACTACGAACAAAATTATTGAATACGAGCTGACCGCCCGCAAAAATAATCACACTAATATTAGAAAGACGAAAGTTTGTATGTATGTATGTATGTAAGGGTTAAGGGTTTGTGTGTGTGTATGTTTGTTACTTCTTCACGCTTAAACCGCTTTACGGATTTGGAAGAAATTTAATACGGAGGTAGCTTATAACCCGGATTAACACGTAGTATACTTTTTTTCCCGGAATAATGTGCGGTTCCTGAGGGTTGCGGGTGAAAATGCGGGGCGCAGCTAGTAAGTATATAAATTTTACTCAAACAAGCTTGTAATGTGGTCATCATTACTATTATCTATTCTGTGGTTTGGTTAACCACCGAACGCGAAAAGAGAGGCGTCGTAGTTCCCAAACGTATGGACCGATATTGATGGTTTTTTCTGTTTGAAAGCTGATGTGATCGAGATGGTTCTTAGCTATTATTGGTGTTGTTGTAGTTTTTGTTGTTGTATTTTTGTTGTTTTAGTTTTCATTGTTTTTAGTTGTTTTTGTTATTTTGTTGTTGTTTTTGATGTTGTTATTTATTTTTGTTGTTGTTATTGTTACGTTGTAGTATGTTTTTTTGTTGTGTATTATTGTGTTTTGTTGTTGTTGTTGTTGTTGTTGTGATTTCTGTTCTTGTTGTTTTTGTTGTTGTTCTTGTTGTATTTGTTCTTTTTCTTGTTGTTTTCGATGTTCTTGTTGTTTTTGTTATTCTTGTTGTTGTTCTTGTTGTTTTGGTTGTTCTTGTTGTTTTTGTTGTTCTTGTTGTTTTTATTGCTTTTTGATGTTGTTATTGTTGTTGATCTTGTTCTTTTGTTGTTTTTCTTGTTGTTTTTGTTATTTTTGTTTTTCTTGTTGTTTTTGTTGGTTTTGTTGTTGTTGTTGTTCTTATTGTTTTTGCTGTTCTTATTGTTTTTGTTGTTTATGTCGTTCTTGTTGTTTTTATTGTTTTCCTTGTTGTTTTTAATGTTATTGCTATTTTTGTTGTTGTTCTAGTTGTTCTTGTTGTTTTTGTAGTTCTTGTTGTTTTTGTTATTGTTCTTTTTAATTGTTGTTTTGTTGTTCTTGTTGTTTTTGACGTTGTTGTTGGTGTTGTTTTGGTTTGTTGTTGTTGTTGTTGTTGTTGTTTTAGTGAGTTTCCTATTTTTTTCATCAGTTTGGTAGTTTTATTTAAATACCTCACATTGTTTGAGTAAAGCACTATACAAGCCTTGGTCCGCAATGACTGCCCTGCTGGCCAAGACAACAAGAACAGCAAATTACAGACCGCGGCAGTAATGTACTATAATGTTTCTTTTTTACTTACATATTTTACTTTACTTTAATAGTTGCAATTGCAACATTAGACTAACCAAAAATTGAAAATTTTGTAAGAATCTTACAAGAAAATTGCTACTTTTTAGTTATAAGAATTATACATATTTAAAATGGTCTTTTAAAAACCTGTTGTTTGATACCTCACTCGATAGGTTTTGGTATTTATTAGAAAACTAATATGGCAGCTTTTAGCCGCCATATTAGTTTTCTTGATACTTCATATATCCTATGTCACTCTCGTGATCAAGACGAATCGAATGATAACTCATTTATCAAAATCCATTAAACCGTTTAGGAAGCGCATAAGAAACGTACAAATATACAAACATACATACAACCCAAACACATAATCCTCAGTCGGGTAAAAAAGCCGACACTATACTGTTTATTATTTGTATTTGGCTACTGCATAAAAGTTTTTATATGATTTTATTTAACTTGCAATGTATGTATGTAAGTATGTTTGTTTAGGTAAAATCTTCCAAGCTGAATTAGAACTACTTCCTCATTCATCAGGAGGTAACTTTTTACATGTTGGTTCAGTTCCGATGACAATGCATTTTTTTAAAGCTTTTATTCAACTTCACTTGTATGTATCTATGTATTTTGTTTGTCCTGGAATCTTGCAATTGCAATTTCGAACACTTCCCGATTAGCTATCCGGCTGAAACTTACAGACTGACTGATTAGCTCACAAACTGATGACAAAGTAATAAAAATGAAAAAAAAAGTGTCATTCATAAATAAAAGCTTTTTTATTTTTATTTTGTTTATTTATGGTAAGCATGACCTCTGAATCAACATCCAGGATTAACTCAAGATCAAAAAAAAGACAGGAAAAAAACGAAAAGGAATTTTCAATCAGGAAGGACGAGGAGGATTTTTATAAAGGAATTCTTCAACGGTCAATAGCACACGACTCGAAGTTTTGTGAACGCATTATATCAGTTTTAAGTTTACCATGACATGGTTGCTGCACTCAGGGTTGGCTCCTGGCTAGGGAACTCCGCAAAGGCTAACAGCACAGACACGAACTGTTGTATACGCATTTAATTGAGATAGCCCGTTCTAAGTTTCACCATGGCTACTGCATAAAAGCTTTTTTTTATGTTTTTTTAATTAACTTATTGTACTTAATACGTACTTTTGGTCTTGGAATAACCCATAGGTAACTTTTAACACGGTGAAATGACAACACGGACAAAGCCGCTGAAACGAAAAAGTTTGTACAATGAAGACAATAACAAAAAAAAAAGACGAGGGATTTTAAAAATTGTGTCTGTCTGACTGTTTGTTTGTTCGCGCATCACATAAAATCTACTGCAATGGACCGATTGCGATGCGGTTTTCACTGATGGATAGGGCTTGACTCAATAACTGGTTAACTTGGTATCTCACTGCGAAGAAAAGGAACCGAGCAATCGATAAAACACTATTTAACGGCTGAACGAGCTTTGCCATTTTTACCTTATAGCATAGACCAATATAAACAATTTGTTTATATTGGTCTATACTTATAGTTACTTTTGGTCCTGGAGTAACATATGCGATACTTTTATCCCAGAAAAATGACCACGCGGCAGAGCTGCAGGCACAGCTAGTAAAAAAGCAGACAATTCCCATCAATTACCTAGCCCCAAACTAGAACACTCTGTACTATGGGTACTAACTAGACATTGATGTGAGATTATATACATAGTCTAGACAACGGATAAACATACGCATATACGAATTTAATATTTGTTATTGTAATATCCATGACTCGGAAACGAAATTTTTTTGCTCATCACACAAAAGTTTGCACCTTGCGGGATTCGAACCCGCGACCGTTAGTTGACTTCGCAGTAAGTGACTACTGGCCACCCGGCCAACCAGTCGTCAAAAGTTCGTATGTTAGAGAAAAGTAAATCTTACTAATATAATTTAAGTTTCTTTGTCCATCCCTTGTATTAGATTGCCACTAATGAAGGCGAGCGAACTACGGCCTGCACGTTGCGAGCTCAAGAACGGGATGTGCTCGTCAACGTCTAGAAAGTTGCACACAGAAATTGCAGGTAGCTCAGAACGCATCATTAGAGGCAATTTTCTACTCATCTTTTAGATAATCTAAGAAACGTCTCAGTTTAAATCAAAGAAGGTCTTTGGAGATTTAAAACCAGCCAACATTATTAACCCCCCAACTTCAACGAGAGGGGTGTTACAACTTTAGGTTGTGCATCACTGTGTGAGGGGGTGGGGGTCGATCGTAGCTCCCAAACAATGGACCGATTTTGATGCGTTTTTTTTTGTTTGAAAGCTTGTGTTATCGATATGGTTCTTAGCCATAATGAGGGGCGGAATCGGGGGAATTAGATAAATTTTTAATTTGAGCTTATTTTATTTTTTATTTGGTACAATACAAATTAATGGCGACTTTGTAAAAACATCTCAATTTTAATACTTCAAAGAAACGTTACCAGATCAGCTTTGAATTAAATATCAAACTCGCAGATATATTAACCTAATTAAATTAAACTTATGAAGAGTTTCCATAATGAGATATTTATTAATGTTTAATTAAGTGCAATAAAATAAATAATAAGATATGATGTCACATCCAAATTCACTCTTACTTTATTGACTTTTATTAGTCCGGAAGTTGTTTAGCAAAGTTTGTGATTCCATATCGGCTACAGTTTTATAATAATTCTTATAAATGAACGAAGAAAATATATGAAGCTTACTTCCGCCAAACTGTAAGTCAGACCAATGATAACATAAAAATAACTATTTTACTTCCTATCCAACATAAAACACCCTACTCAGAAAAAATATAACATTCTCATATATTTTTCTTTCGTTCATTTTTAATATGTTTCCGCAAAGTAACGCCCGAGTCCACCAACTAATAATTCTTATATAGATACGAGTTTTGGATAGACGCAGTTCCGGCCGAACCTTGAAGAGTTATGCCACTTTCTGATAACCATAATTCACGGCATCAGTGAAAGTTAAGGTGCGCACATAATAACACATTGTAAGCACAGGGTACCCGTGCAATATCCGGGCCGATACATGGCCGGATTATGTTAGGAACATATGACTCTATATGACCCTATATGACTCTATACTATGAGAACGTAATTCGTGAATGAATGGAAATACGTAAGAAATATAGCTACAGTAGCTATTTCGTTTATAGCTTCTGATTTTGACTTTCGTGATCCACTGACTGACCTTCTCTGGTTGATAATACGGTTCTCGTGAATTAAGTTTTTTAATCTTGGTCTTGCTATTTGGTTCTATTATTGAACTTTTTTTCTTACTTTGAAGATTAGCATTTTGTTTTCACCATACTTGATGATATTTGTTATAATATAACGATTAATCATTATATTATAACAAATATATGTATTGTATATTATATATACGTATTTTGATTTAAATATATTATTTTTATGTAGTTTATTTATTTTGCCTTTTTAATGAGTTATTTATTTATATGCAAGATTGACTCCTTATAGGTATGTTTTGTTTTAGTGTTTATGTCGTTTTTATTTAAACGCATAAAAATGCACGCTATGAACTACTTGCCTAATAAAATACTAAATTAATAGGTACCTACCTACTTAAAATGTCATGCGCTTTAAATAATATTGAAATTGATCGAACTAACTCTACCATAGACTTAGGTACCTACTTAGAGGGAACTCTACCAAACTTTAATTCCTAATACAGATTTAGAAGCTTATCTACATTGAATTTTCACAGAAGATTTCACTTTAATCTGAAACAAAATCACAGGAAGCAGCTTAGGTAAATACTTTTTATAAAACTACCTGCTCTTCCTACAGCTTCGTACGGACTTTCCTGTCCTGTTTTCCGCGGAAACAGTAGCCTATGTCAATCTGGAATAGTGTAGTTTTCTATCAGTACAAAATATATTCGGAAATGGATCATTAGCGTTTGTTTGTGCCAGAGATTAGCGGTAGCAAAAAAGTTACAACAAACTAGGTAGATAATATCTCTTTATAATATTACTATTGACTCGGCCCGGCTTCGCACGGGTGAGTAAAGTTTCTCATTATTTGTACATGATAGTATCCGTGTTTTGTTTGAGTAATTTGAACAAAAACGTTTATTGTGACTTAACTATAATAGTTAGAGTATCTCGGATTTTGTGGATAAATTTGTAGTACATTATTTCATGTAGGTACAATTTTCGTAGGGATCACTAATTTTGTAAAATTATAGTATAGCCTATGTTACTTGGTGATAATTTAGCTTCCTAAAGGTGAAATAATTTTGAAAATCAGTTAAGTATTTTTTGAGATTATTATTAACATACGAAACATACGAAAAAATCAAACCTTTTCTCTTTATAATATTAGTATTAAGTGTAGATCACAGACGTACTCGGTGACGTACGATAGTACATAGATAACTTTGCCTTCAGCGTCAACTGACGGTATCCACTGTTGAGATATGGCGCAACGTTTGATGTGTCTGCAACAGCTGCTGTTATGTGAGGCAATCGAAGGCACATCAATTTAGAAGCCCCAGGCTATATACCCATTACCCCATTAGGAAAGTTCGCGACCGTACTTAATGCTCTTGGTTGATTCCCGCCGCATTGATGGTTGACCTATTACTAAGGCCGTTTACTTTTATCCTTCGTTCATGTTAATATCACAATTTTATATCTTAGCACAGTTGCACAAACACATGTTTTAAGAACCTGACTGTAAAAATTATGTACCTGCTTCCTAGTATATATATTTGGCTATTGGTCGGTGAGGGCTTAAAGCTTAAGCAATAGTTAGCCAAGTCTTCGCCCGTCCGTTAAATATAGTTTTAAAACGGTGAACATCCAAGTACATCACATAGTTTTTAATTCTTCCGATTATTTTATACCAAGCTTTTCATTAGAAAATGTTTCATCCATCGTTAGCAGTCCACTGCCTAGCATCATATACTTAGGCCCTCAACCTCATTGTCTTTACAAATTCTTCAAATCGAAAAAAAAAACTTCAAATAATATAAAGCTCTTTGCTAAAGCATTTAAAATGTGCAATATGTAAACCTTTCGAACAAAGATACTTACTTACATCAGCCAACGTCTCGTTCCAATTGCTCTCCAAGTAATGCATCAAGGATTTCAAGGCGAGTTGGTGACAGATCTCGAAGCCAACTTGAAATATTGGTTCGATGGCAGCATCTATTATCTTGGTAATTATAAAATCTACATAGTGGCCTTGACTTTTGTTCTATCACGCTATAAGCATAAATGCGATACTTTGTCTGTTTGTTACCTTTTCACGATAAAACGGCTGAACTGATCTTGATGAAATTTGACAAGGAACTAGTGTGAAACATGAGGAAGAACATTAGCACGCGGGCAAAGCCGCGGCACACAGTTTGTCATAAATTACAAATATTTTTGAAACATTTACTAAACCTCTAGTTATATAATTTTCAAAAGTGTGCCAATAAAATACTGACAAAGCAATTAATACTACATCATTATAGAAATACTAGAAACATATAAATTAAAAAAATAAGCAAGTATTAGCAGTAACTAGATTTGATCATATAAGTGAATGGTTGTGGGAGTTGGTTGAATTTACGCCACATTTGGTTGTGTCAATGTAGGTAATATCATTTCTATATAGCGTAGGTTGTTGTCACATTATCATACATAACAGTACATAACTTACTGCAACTCTTCAATATTTCTATAAGTAGAGCAGTGCTGTAATTCGATGATCGCTGTCATAAAAATATGAGAAAACATCGCGTAACTATTCAAAATAGTTCAAATTATTCTTTGCTAAAAAACTAAGAAAGGTAATATATCTTCTACACCGTTATTGTAGCTAAGTAACATAATATCAAAGTTAGTGGTTTTGTGCCATAAGTCTAATTTCAAGCTTCATAAAGCTCACGTGATGTCTTTTTAATTACCGTTTTTATTATGTAACTTCGTTAAAATTTCTCGTAAATTACGGTTCTCTCATTTCATGTCTCTTGATTAAGTCAAGTTTCTGAGCAATACGGTGTCTAGGAATTTTAACTAACCGTACTTATAGCGCATTTTGCAGTTGCAGGAATCTACAGTCGTTCCTTTTACAGGATTCAGCTATTTGGATTTGAAGTATCTGTGACGTTGAGTTCATTAGGCTCTCCTAGGAATGAAAATAGCCTTTGTTTGTGCCGGTATAGTAGGTAGCTTTGAATAGCCTATGGCGGCATAATTCGCTTTGCAAATGGTAACATTCCATTCTCAAGGTTAGAGCAGAATTATCGTGTATATCTACAGTCCATAAAATGTTATGTCATGTCCAACAATAGCTGATACCACGTACCAAATATTTTCAATAGGCAATACATTCTGTTACAAAAACGACAAAAGTAATCTATCTACTCGTATCTGTCACTACTTATAGTAACAAAAAGTCTGTACAAAAAAATATAATTTAAAAAAATGGTCTAGCGTATTTAAAATAAGCTACAGAACAATTTTTTTTTTTTAAGTCGTCTCTTTCATTGTCTATTCGCGCGTCAAGTAATAACAACTGGACCAATTGCACTGTGGTTTTCATTGTTGGATAGCTTATGTTTTGACTTAAAATCTGATGTACTTGAATCTCAATCAGATGATTAGAAGCCGAGAAATCTAAAAAAAACTACATGTTGTCTGACAAAAAAATTGCATTTGTACTTTGTATGTTCTTTTAATCCAGGAATAACACATAGGTTACTTTTAATTTAACCAGCGAAACGACCAAGCGGGCAAAGCCGCGGGCACAGCTAGTTACATTATAAGTATGTATCTGCTTTATTCCTGTGCAGTACTGTGGTTTTTATTACAACAACTTTTATCCTGTGGGAATTTTGAAATTCTTTGTGAGAAGCTCTTGAATGTATTTAATATCCTTGGGAACCTACCTATACATGTTTAAAAACTTTAGCTCATCGACAACATCAAGTACCCTATTCTGTGTCCCCTTTGATTAAGAGCATCCTCTTTTCACATTCTTTTAGAATTTAACGTGAAAACACTGTTTCTTCTATGCTATTAAGAGCAAGCGTTCTTTAGGCTGCCTAAAACCCTAATGCATACTTCAGCCACCACGACCTCATTTCTACACATGTTTGGGTTCTGTTTTCAATCATGTGGCGCAATGTAAACCAATATGATTCTGAAGCCCCACCTGTTTCCTGCCCGCAGTTAGAGCATGACTACATTGTCTTACTTTTTGTCTCTTATCCGCTGCATTGTTATTGCTTAGCTGTTATAATCTCCAGACTTGTTCTAAAGTTTACTTTTCGAGAAATAGATTATCTTCTTCCCATGGCAACGTCAAACGAGTTATCAATACCTAAGTAATCACACTTATCCTTAATCATAACTCTTATATTCACCTTTTTAACAATCTCGTATTACCATGTTAGTAAAACGAAATGCTCCAAGTGGTCTGCAAAATCTCCAATTAGGAGTGCCTACGTTGTAGCCTAAATGCCGTTCGCCCACTCTTGACCATATTTAGCGGGTTCTCTGGCCCTGGGTCAGTTAAAACTACCTTAGAAGCCTTCTTTTGACAAATTGTGTGTTGCCTAAGAATTATAAGCACCTACCTAATTGACTATAGACTGTAATATTAATGACAGTACCATTACCATGAGCACTGAGCATACAAAACGTTTTGAATTACTAAATCAGCGACACAAAGCAGCGAATAACTGTTGCCATTTCAGCAGTTAGCCTCTCTCCATTTGACACCCACATCATCTATACGTTCTCTTCCGTTGTCTCGGTACATTAATTCACATCGCCCGAATATGTCACCGTCAAAGTATTGAGAAACTTTTACCATTCAAAAAAGGACAGAACTAAACTTTAACATCTTTTAGGTATGCCAATGCAAGTTAATCAAAAATTACATTTTCAGTGCGATTAAGTTTAAATATACTCGTATAACCATGTGTTCGAATCGCGAAA
Source organism: Alsophila aescularia (assembly GCA_946251855.1). Classification (NCBI taxonomy): domain Eukaryota; kingdom Metazoa; phylum Arthropoda; class Insecta; order Lepidoptera; family Geometridae; genus Alsophila; species Alsophila aescularia. Next base: position 27,218,950 of record OX276377.1, read on the forward strand.
GTTTAAAAGTTACAGTATGCCAATTTGTTTAAGACTTCTTAAATATTTTCGGCACTAGGTGAGTGTCTGAGTGAGTCTCTCTGCTCTGATGTCACTTTCATGTGGCAATAATAAATTTAGCACTGATTCTTCCGTCATGCCAAACACGATCGTTTTGATATGCATAACTCATAAAAAAACTCTAATTAAGAGATTATGAAATTGGGACGAAATATACGACTAAAAGTACTTCATCGAAACAAGCCTCGACCTCAAAGATATGCGCGGCCTAAATTGTACAGCTTTAATCATAACTTTATGTTAGTAGTTACCTACGTAACTGCAAACGTAAGTCTTAAACTAATTTATTGATGTTTAAAATCACAATCAACGTGTGTCAATCAACTTCATCGATGAACACACGAAGTTCAATGTCGAGAGACAGCATAAACGATGACGCCGCGTCTTCGTTCGACTACTATTTGTTGATTCTGCAATGTCATTATCCAGTGTCGATTGATACGTAAAGAAATCGCGTCTGAGTTCCAGTAACCTATTATTAAATTTCAGAACATTTTCAATTTGTTTGAATCGTTCAACTAATCAGGCACAATGTTAAAATACCACTACAGTAAATATGTACAAACAAAGCAGTGAATTTATCTGCGCAGCTGGAGTACCCGTAAGTAGCTTCCTATGATGTCAACAGCCCTATTTGACTAATATGGCCATATGGTAGGCAGAAACTGGCGCTGCTGGTGCAATACCTGAAGCAGTACAAGCGAAACCGGTACTTGAAAAGGGATTTCTGACCACTTAACTATATTTAGTTATTAATTATCGACAGGCTTTCGTTGCCGCATGCCACCGCACTTTTTATTACGATAGTTCACGTCCAAAGAGAGATCAAACGAAAGTTTTACACCACTTTCATTCAAATACATATAAATTGCAACGCGTCTGCTGTGGTTTCAGCAACAAAAACCAAATCACGTAGCGTCAGTGACCCGAGAAATGTTCTAGCTGAGAATGCGCACGGCCTTCTCTGTTGCAGACTTTAAGAACAACGACTTCAAATCACGGAATCGGTCCACTGTTAGAAGATTTCTCCACTCGACAAAAACCTATATGCGGCAAACACTGTAACCCAAATACAAATGCAATCAGATGTTTTCTCAACTGTGAGTTCACTATAAAACAACACCAATATTAAATTAAATTATAGTTCATATTTTAGTCAAGGCTATATTATTTCTTCTCTACATTGTCCGATATTTCGTGTTACATCTGTCGCAGTAAGATTTAACATGGTTACTCAACTGTCTGTTAATTAAGTTCAAACTTTCGTGGGAAGTTCTCATTGCGTTACTACTCTAATGACCTTCACTTAATTTGCTATCTACCATCTTCTCATCAACATAATTAATGTTTGAGTTCTCGAAATTTAAATCTAAGTTAGTTAATCCGTCGTTTTTATTATATTCGGCATCTTCCTCGTGGCTCAAACTTCGGCTTTTTGCGTTTGATTCTTGACATCTTATGTAGAGAAAAAGTGAAAATATGACACTTAAAATCTCCAAACATTACAGCAAAATAATAAATTTATTGCCAAATAAAAGTATTGATTTTAAGCATATTTTACGGCTCGGGTCAAAATGTAAAAACAAGGAATGCGTGTTTATGTCCAATATTTGTCAACAAATTAGCATGTTTCATCGAACTGGAAATTAATTTACAATGATGACGGCCGCCCGCTCGCTATCATTCAGTTTTATTGTGACGCGCTTGAACAAGTGGCAGATTCTAACGTTTATTAATTTGGAGTTTTAGTGATTTATGGTGAAATCAAGACTTGTGTTTTGCGTGCGCGATGTGCGATTTCTTCTTTTGTGATATATTATGTTTTATTACTGATTTTCTAGTGATATAAACATTCCGAAAAGTTACTTATTATGTTGCGAGAAGTTACTTATTATATATTCTTAATAATTCATAAGTTCAACTTGCATCTGCATGGTCTTGGAATCAGAACGTGTGATATTTTGTGCTACCTGTCCTGTTTTTTTTATTATCAAAACTACCTATAAGATTTTGGTGATATTACTTTTAATAACTACCTAGGTCATTCAATGATCGCAAACATGAATGGTTTTCAAACTATTAGAATTGTACGCATGTATTCATTCATATAGAGTTTTTTTTCTTTCCTTTCCTTGATGATTGCCGTCATCGTCATTGGTTTTTTCATCTCTACATCCTATCCTGTGTGTCATGCAAGGACCATCAATTGCATGCTAGTGTAGTGTGATTTTTATTGGGAACTTGAGCCGGAGGTGAGCGCCAACGCGCTCTGCGAGTTCGCGCTCACAGTCTGCCCGATGAGCCGTAGCGAGACGGACTTGCGGCGTGCCGCCTCGCTCCTGCAACCTCTCCACGACACATGCTCGCCTAGTACTTCTCGTTATCTCAAAACCTGATCTTCTCAGAATGGACTCCTCAGTTTTCTTAAGATGAACCCTCGATATTTCAAGTGTCATTGATGTGAAATTGGGAACTCAGAAATTCGCTTTTTATATCCACTTATCGCAGTTCAAGGTGGCAGTGACATTTAAATTCAGTGAAGTGGAGTGGTATAAATTGTACACCCCGGTCGGGACGCCGACTGCATACACTTCAGTGATGTTGATTTTGGATGTTGTTTTAGGCGAGTGATTTGAGACACTTTGTTGGTAATTGAGTGTTTCGTGTACCAGGAGAGCATCCCGATGAAGCGGTCGACGTGGGTGGACGTGGAATCGGGCGGCCGACTCGGCTGCAACGGCGAAATCTTCTGGAGCGAATGTCCTGAATGTGATTGCGCGTATTGCAATCCCAATTACGTATGCGTCTGTAGTGACAAGGTATAAACTAATAATTTTAGCGATGCACCGATTAACTGTTACAGTTTTTGTAACGTAAACAAAGGTCGAATCGTTTGCCCAGAGTACGAAACAAACAATAACTATAATAATAAATTCAATAAGAACATTCGTGTAATAGTTATGGATAAATATAAAATTATTAGATGTACTGTACCCGTGGCTATGCTCGAGTGGTAATTTCTCTGGGTTAAAGTTACCTGTCTGTGTTATTCCAGTGCCAAAAGTACAATAATACTACGTACCACCGAAACACCGCACTACGATAAGACGGATTTAGGGACTAAAGATGAAATTTGGATGATGAGTCAGTGGTCACGCTAGTCGAATTGGGCAGGCATGTGCCGCGCAGAGGCGCGGAATGATGCGGGTTCGAGTCCCGTTCGTGATCCAAAAAAAAAGCATTTCTTCAGAATGCTTTAGTCGTCAAATAGTTTTTTATCGATTGCTCGGCTTTAACTCATCGGATTGAGATACCAATTATACCAGTTTTAAAGTCAATACCTAAGCTATCCAACAGTGAAAACCGCAACGCAATCAGTTCAGAAGACTTTTCCGTGATATCGAACAGACACGATTTATAAAAATGTTATATTCTTGTTCAGTATAAGTAGTTTATTTTAAGTAGGTACCTTAAAGACTTCTTTTTATACGCTTTATATTAGCTTCACTTGTATGTTTGTATGTTTGTAACCGACTCCTTTGGACGCTATTTTGACCCACTTTAGGCGGTCAGATTTCATTCAAATTTTTCACACCTGTCAAAGACCGATGACAATGCAATAATTCGAAAAAAAAAATAAACGCTCTTATAAATAAACCAAACTAAAAAGTAGAAAATAAATAATAGTTTAAAAAAACTAAAAAACACGCTTTAGATAGAAAACTAAACTAAATAATAGAAAATAAATTTTAATAATTTTGAATTAAGAATAGTGTAAAAAGATCTAATTTTCTTCTAAAGTTTTATTTAAAAAAAAAACGTGGGGTGCTTTTTAAGATATTATCGAAATGATAATCCTTCTTCTCATATCTGGCAATGAAATATTTATAACTATTGACCCATGCATACCACGTTTTTTTTGATTTTTTTTTTTCTTATTTACACTAATATTCATTTATATTTATTAGAATTTTTTACACCATTCTTAATTCAAAATTATTAACATATATTTTCTATTTTTTAGTTTGGTTTTCTATATAAAGCGTGTTTTTTAGTTTTTTTAAACTATTATTTATTTTTAAATTAACTTCCTCGTACATACTTTTTGTTACTTATAGCTTTATTATAATTATAGAGAGATAGATTGAATAGATGGAGGTCTCTACCAGATCATAGAAACCGTTGCTTATGGAAGGAGAAAGACAGTTTCAGTCAGTTATGATAAGCTAACATGAACAAACGTTGTTATCGCTTCTGGTACGGACAACAAATATTTGCTGGTACATACACTTCAAGGTCCGTTGACCTTTAAATCCAAGCATCGATAAGCATTTAGTAATATGAATTTTGAGTTCTTTTTTACTAATTAAAATGTGTATTATTATAACGTATATATAAACATACCTTCCTACCAACTTTTAAGATACCTCTGCACAATCATTAATTTGAAGTTACATAATTGGTCTTATATTACTTAGAACGTAGGTAATACATAGTTCTCACTATGACAATACATAGCAAGTTATTATACAGCATAATGACAGTTGTGTTACTTCGCTAGCTTTTAATAACTATTGTTAAACGTGTGCAAATACCAATACGGCAACGAAACTAACATGTAGGCACAGCGAATCTTTGTGGCTCGGAAGTTGTCTGCAAGTCGCTGCGCAAGCTGCTATTTTTCAGGCGCTATCCCAATGTTGAAGGTGAAGACAGGATTGTGTAACTGCCTCGCTCACTCGGTTTCGTTTTTCGCATCATTTATATTGCTCTTATTTTATGCTGTTTTATCCTCACAGCTGTACCATCATAAAAGCTGCGCAGCCGTTCACAGAGCCGAACTTCACAACCATAAAGATTTGTTGCGACTACTGTACGTTCATATCGATTGGAAGCTACGATGGGTCACTGTCAGTTTTTCTGAACTCAACTTGTGGACGAATGCGTATTTTGTGATTATGGGCTTTTTTGGAATATATAATGATTAAAGGGGTTCATACACAATATGCATTTGAGTTTTTTGTTTGTTATTAGTTTTATCAAAATTTGAAAAAGTAGCGGTTATCCCGGACGGGATAATCGCTATTTATTACGGGGCTAACGCGTGTCCATATCACAATAGTAAATTAGCATATCGTATTCAATATAACCCACTTTCATTCGGTAGATACTTCAAGATGCCGCTAAGCCTCAGTAAAACCACAGAATAAATAGTAGTACATGAAACTATTGAGGCATATCACCTTTGATATGAGCATGCTGCGAGATTGATGGCTCCGCCACGGCTCAGCATTGCAACTTAATGAGTTTTGAACCAGTTCAATGTTAACCACTTGCGGAAAATAAGCCAATATTAACATTAAAATCTGGTCATTACCACATTCTTGATGTCTTCACATAATTAGCAAAATCTGAAAGATTCTGAACATGTCTAACGTCTGACATTTAATATTTAACCTTGAATAAATTTTTTAATTTCTACATCATCTACATCTTCCAAATATGTCGCAAATTACCAAATCTAATTTTACGACATCGCTATGTAGCCTAAGATGGTCTTGCACCTATAAAATATTTAAATTGTCGTCTGTTCATTAAATAGCCGTGTAGGCTTAAAAGAAAGAGTTTTGCCAAAGCATTACATTTAAAAAGACAGCTCTTCGATCATCAGGACGCTTAAATAAAGATTATGACCTCACACATGGATTATGTCACTTAGACACAATCACCGACCTCGCCGGCGAGGTTGAAGATCCCGTAATTAAAGTCGATATTATTTATTTCGAGTTTCTTGCCGATTCTTCTCGAAGGTGTATTCCGAATCGGTGGTCAGTTATGCAAATAATTCAAAGGGCTCCAGCCATTTCTCAGGGCCCCCTCGATCACTACCAAAAGTAGCGATCCAGGGGTGTTTAGTCAGACCCCCGTAATCACTGGCATCTGTCCAAGCTGAGGTTCGTACCCCCTGGGTGCCCTTGAGCAAGTCGCCAAAACTTAACTATGGCGTGCGCCTTCTGCGTCACGCATTGCGGCGGAGCGATTTCGCGCCCACCGTGACGCTGTAGAAGTCAGTGATAGCCCAAAAGAAAACATCCTACCTAAAAAAACCCATGTATTATGCAAGTTTTTATGGAGTTACAGCCAGGAATTATCCAAACCTTACGTTTGTTCCTTTGCCTTTGAAAGAAACCCCTCTGCAAAAATACGTCTAAGCTTACTACATAATACACCGCGAAAGTAAAACTCAAACCTTTGTCTCAGCCTTTGTCTAAAAGCCCCAAACGCCCTCCCATGAAACAGGCGTTTTACCCATATGCACCGTGAGAAAAGCTTTTACATTATCGTTTATTGATAAAGTGATATCATTCATGTGGAGAAAATTGAAATCTTTCTCCGTTTATAGATGCTATGTCTTTCACAGCTGAGCAGTATTGTGTTGGAAAACAGTCATTGTTTAATACGGAAAGTATATTTCTTCGAAATATTTCAATGTATTCTCCTTTGAAGTGCCTAGTGGCTATTATGGTCTTTGCAGTGCATACAGTTTTAACAACATCAAAAATTGCTTACCCAAAATAAAATGCAAAATGTTGAATTAGGGTGTTCAAAGTTCATTTCCGTTTATGCAACTATTCGTTGACTTTTGTATTGACTTTTTGATTAATGATTAACGTAATTATTTAAATACCGAGATTTATGTCAGACATACCAACTTGCTTCATTACCATACCATACCACATAACTCGCCCGATCGTTTACATTGGTTACGTTCTCTTCGTTACATGAGGTCACTCCAACCAAACTAAGTAGCACTATTTAGTACCTACTGTTTCTTTGAAGTATCGCCTCCCTAATATGTCTAAATTTACTGTCCTTAGAACAAAATCTTATCCAGCGCATTGTTCTTGCGAATAGTTTCATTCGCACAATTCTGCTAATATTATATAATATATAATTTTAATATTATATAGAGCGATGGTAGCCTGACGGTTCAGTAGTGCAACTTAGAATCCAACGATACCGGTTTCGATCCTAGGCTTTTCTAAGTTATGTGCAGTATTCATCTCTCCGTGCTTCGGAGAGCACGTTAAGCTGTCGGTCCCGGCTGTTATTGGTTAATAGCAGTCGTTAAGCCATGTCAGAGGCCCTCGGGTGGCCTGACAAAACTCTGACACCTGAGGCCAGCACTACCTCATACGACAAACGAACAAACAAACAAACAAATATTATATAATTTTGATGGCTATAATCATCCCTCATTATCCTAGCCACATGTCTACGATAACGAAACCACAGCTTGTGATAGCTAAAGCAGTCATTACGGAGACATTAGCTTGTAGCTGTCAGTAATTTCTTATTGTCTCTCATTACCCGCAAAGAATATGCAAATCTATTTATTATATAAACGCTCGTTCAAATGATAGACATAATGACGCTAAAAGAGTAGTTGAACAAAGGTTGGAAAATATTTGTGATTGCTATATTAGTCTAATATTCAGAGAAAATGGCAAATGACTGCAGAAAAATATGAATCTACGAGTACGGGTGGAGTCGCGCCAAAGTATAACTATTATACGTCGCGTATCTATACTTATAATTAAGCAGTAAGTACCAATAAATCTGTACAGTGAAGATAATTTACATAAAACAAATAGGTTACTTAAAATAGCCAACTAAAAAGGATAAATCACATAAATCGTGTTTTTTGTTTGTCTGTATGTTTGTTCGCGTATAAAAACTTCTGAACCGATTGCAATGTGGTTTTCACTGTTAGATAGCTTAAGATTTGACTTAAAATTGTGGTACTTGGTATCTTAATCAGATGATTACTACTAGTATCAGTGGTATCTTAGGCCGAGCAATCGATAAAAAACTATTTGACGGCTGAACGAATTTTGAAGAAATGCAGCATATTGTATTTTATACGTACTTTTGGTCCTGGAATAACACGTATATGGACTACTTTTAAATGAAATGATAACGCGGGCAAAGCCGCGGGCAATCGGGTAGTTATGTAAATAAATGATCTAACTTTTGCGACAGATTACCGCATGGAAATATAGTCCAAATTCCAAATATTAAAATGTATTAACACATCGAAAGGGAAATGAATTTTCGATGTGGAAATCGAAAGAGAAATTTTTATGTTTTAAAAGCAGAAGTGGTTTTGTAAATTGTGTCATACTTACATCTGATAAAGAAACTTGTTATACGTTAGTGTGCAGTAAGCTGGCAAGCCACTTGTTCCGGTGGTCTCGTGTCGGGAACCGTGCGCCGTTTTCTGATTTCTAATAGAAGCATTACCATATCTTGGCCTTTCACGTTTAGAGTATTGAATAACTCACGCGATTTTTTCATCACGTATAATATTCGGCGTTGCGTTGCACGCTTTATATTAAAGCTTTTTCCATCGTGTATTAGATAGGTATCGTTTCTCCTTGTAATTTGGTAGTTGATTGATTAGTGGCTAGGCATAGGCTTCTTTTTAAAAGCTTCTAATTAACTTCACTTGTATCTATTTCTGTCCTGGAATCTTGCGTTTCAAATTACGAGCACTTCCCGATTGGCTATCCAATCTGAAACTTTCAGGTTAAAAATCTGACATTTTCAGGGTAGCTCACAACTCGACAAAAATGCAAGAAAAAAATGGATAAAAATGTCATCTAAATAAAAAAAAACAATGAAAAAAAATTAAGCACAAAAGCTTTTGTTTTAATTAAATTTTTAATATATTATAGGTACATATTCTTTTTTCCGACACTCTGTCAAGGTCATCGTGGCACCAAGGTCTTCGTCCAATGTTAGGAACCCAATGGCTGACAATCTGTGCTAAACAGACACACAACACACTACAATACCACATAACAATAACGAGGATAACATAATGAAAATATTAGAACCGGCTGACTGATTAAGGAATTTCATTAGTTTCCTCTAACCTCTATTAGTTACAACACGTATGTGTACTTTAATGAAATTCAAATAGATTCAAGTGACATAATGGTCCAGATCAAAGACTTTGGGTAATAGTGAACTAAGCTATATGTTTTGACCCAGTTTATGTGACTGAACAGCGTACAGACCACAAAATGTAGCTCTAGTGTGTGTGACAAAGTGACAAAGGTGAAGAAAAAATTGACCCTCTTGTAGTTTCCAGTCTCTTATAAATCATCTATACTTATAAGCAATAAGTATAAGTAAAAAAGTCTTACAAAGATAATTAAAAAGAAATGGTCTAGGGTACTTAAAATAAGCTACTGAACAAGAATATAAAAAAATGTAGTCTGTTTGACTTTTTTTTTTTTTTGTCGTGATTGTTTGGCTGTATGTTTGTTTGTTCGTGCATCACCTGAAAACTACTGGGCCGATTGCTATGCGGTTTTCACTGTTGGATAGCTCAGAGTTGACTTAAAAACTGGGGTACTTGGTATCTCAATCCGATGAATAGAAGTCGCGCAATAGAAAAGAAACCATTTGATATCTGAACGAAGTTAGATGAAATTGGTACATTTTGTTTTGGAATCCATACATCCCAGAAAAAGTACCACGCGGGCAAAGCAACACACACAATTAATCACAATTAATCTGCTATTTAATAGCGGAGTTATGTGAAAATATGTGACCAAGCATTATAGGTACCTACTAGTTATTTTTCATATTTTATATAGGTATAATGTTAAATAAAAAAAAATAAACGCCGCGAGTGCAGCTAATTTTGAACGAAAAGTGTAATCCTCAAGCATTTAAAACTTAATAAAAGTATGTTCAATTGTTGTCGCTGCATGCATAGCAGACCAAACAAATAGGTAACTTTGCTGAAATTGAGGTAAAATTGCCGTCTGGAATGAAAACATACTTAATTATAGACTGGGTTTTCATTGACGACTTACGTAATTGAAAATCATTTTATGGTACTACTTTTGCTTACTACTAAACTAAACCTTACGCCAGATTTTTCGACTTTAAATATAAACGTTAGTATTCAAACTCAAATATATTTCAATTACTTCGACAAAAAAACGCAAGAAAATTTGAATTTGGCGCGCTGAAGGAAACGTTGAATACCGGCTTATGACTCACGTGTTTATTGTCGAAAACATCGACCTAGGTTTCGAACGTATCAGACATCCGACGATCTTCCTCAAGAGTTCACGCCGCGAAATCCCGACGCACGTGCTTTCTCGCGGCGTGAACTCCTGAGGAAGAGCGTCGGATATCATATCCGGTAGTGATAATATAAATTATGTATCATGTTCACGAAAACTTTAACACTAACATTACTTTAACTTAACAGATTCATGTGGTTTTACCAATTATACACAACACAATGTATTTGCTATGTCTTAAGTAGAACATATATACCGAGATTAACATTCGCGTGAAGGTATGTCAGAATAAAAATGTAAACAAACAGCCAATTTGAGTGTTTAGCGTGCGAAGAGGCGTTAACTCAGTGTTTGAGGAACAAACAGGGAGCTCCAGTTAGTACATCGCTTTACAAACAACATGCTCTACCGGTGTCATTTCAAATATTCAAGACTACCTGTGCTGGCTTAGCCCACGTGGTCATTTCAATATATGTTATTGCATGACCAAAAGTATCTAGGTATAGAGAACAATACTACTACTACTACTACTACTACTTCAAAATTCGTTCAGCCGTCAAATAGTTTTTAATTAGGTTGGATTAAAAGTACACCGAATTTTAAGTCAAAATTATCTATTAAATAGTGAAAACCGCAATTTCAGCGCAGTAGTTTTAGCGCACAGATACAGAGCAGACACACAAAATTCTTTTGTTAACTCCCCTAGACCATTTTTTTAATCATCTTTGTTTAACAGACTTTTTCTGACTTACTGCTTTATTATAATAAGTATAGATAACTCGCTGCCTCCACATTTTCCCCATCATTTGATATTCGATAGCGTTACGTACTAAATTATCTAGATTTTTCTCTGACTCAACGACCTGACCTGTACGTCGCATATAATTTAATCCAGTACCATAAAGATTATGTACTCCGATAGCAATGTGACTCGTATTGGGTGATGTGAATCTGTGAAATTGCGTCAGTGCCAGAAACAATGACTTAGGTAACACGATTTCGCACCTATTTTTAAAATATTTAGATACATCGTTGTGATGTAATCCTTCGTCTGATTTATCAATGACACAGTATTCTCTAGTCATTTTGTTACGCAATCGAATCTTCACGATTCATTTGATGGCTATCTTCACCTATTTCTGTATTCAGTGGTGTTTTTGTTTACATACACAGGTCGTTAACCCCTTCACTTCAATCTGGCACATTTGTGTCGTCTCGTAGTCTCCCACATCCATTAGGCTGCGGTAGAACTTGCTTTAACTAGGCTCTCCAAAGGATGTGGTCTGTGGCTTAAATTCCTTTTCTGCAAGATCTCTGGTTTTATGAGATCATAAAGAATATTTATCGAGTATCTTTCTATACTGACATGATGTATCATTTATTATTACATGACTGCCCAAAAAATGGAGTGTAATGTATTCATGTATGTTTGTATGTGAGTTTCTTTATTCCACCATAACTTATTAAATGCCTGAACCGATTTAGATGTATGGCGTATCGTTAGAATCCTAACATCCCCCCGAGTAACATGGACAAATATTTTTTGAAAAACAATACTTTATTGCGGCAGTCTGGCTCCATTTTCGAACGATAAATATTTTTTCTTTGAATTTTACAATATGGATATCAAATTGAAAGCCTTGATAAGCACATTCCAACAGTATATAATTTATTGGCATAAGTTCTTTTTTGGCAGGGCAGGCGTGTTTTTAAGCTAGTTTTAATGGATATTATTCGATTTCAGTCTTTCTGGCAATAGATGTGATCTTGTACTAATCTGACTGAAATTTATGATACACTTTTTTTCTTTTTGAAATGTTGGAATTTTAGCCTTTGCATTTTATGCTACGAAAAATGTAAAAGTTGCATCTTTTCAACCCAGAAGGTTCCCATGTTTTTCGAGCGGTATCGTGCTGACAATCATTTCTGTCTTAGCATTCCGCAATCTCGGTTAATTTCCCGCGATTATATCCCAGTCATTACACAAATGCTATTATGCTCAGCGCCAGGTTTGATTGCTAACTTCTGATTATTTACGCTAACGGAATCGGCACTGGGTGAAAGTAACATATTGGCCAACGTTGTTCAACTCGCCTTACCAACATTGTTGTTATGCTTACCAATGTAACAACTTCCAAGTTCACTACAGACATACAGACAGATAGACAGTTCATCTGATTACAGCTGCATTACCAACCATTTCAACGTTTCAGAATAGAATATTCCTATTAGGTGTTCCAATCCCGCAAATAGCAATGACGCAAAAACGGAGTCATTGTAGCGCTCACAAAAACCGCGAAAGCTCTTCAGCATGACGGTCAATATTTAACTTCAATTTAAATGCTTAATTGCCGCTAAAGTAAATTTTACTGTTAAACTGAAGTCGTTCGGGTATTGAATATATTTTGATCTGTCTGCGATTTGTGACAGAAATCTGCATTTCAAATTAGATATAAGCTTCTTAGAAATCCGTTGCTTGTGGTCTTAGGTATTATTAAGTGTCATGAGTACAGCAGAGTGCGTGGTATCAATTTCATTGTTGTTACAACATGAACATAGCGGGATTTTAAGTGTATAGCGAACTGCATGTGTTTAGACGCTTTGTTTACCGGCACACACTCGTCTCATTTCTCTCGGCGCGATGTGGAAGTGCTCTATGTCTAACGGATACTTCGTCGCACTCAATGTTCCATGAAACCCTCTAATGGTAGTTTCATGTTAAATTAAACCTAGTTGAATGAAAGCTACCTTCCAAGCCTGCCGCCTAATGACAAAAACACGTCCACAAGACATTTATTTGTAGGTTTAAAACGTACACTCTTGGAGAAAGTGCATTCGTGAGAATTTTTTACTATATAAAATCCACTCCGGAAACGAATTAATCTCTGTAAGGAAAGTACTATGTCATTTCTTTCTCTGATCTACGCACGATCCGGCTCGTTTAAGTTATCCAATTACTTTTCCTGTCGAATATACAAAATATGAAATGAAGAACTTTATGATTGTATCCACCGGTATTTATAAAGATGATACAACAACACTTTCCTATGAACAGGTTTTAATCGCTAGAATAACTTAACATGACAAAAGATTAGCTGCCTACTCTCTCGCGCAAACTTCTCGCAGAACTGGTAACACCAGAAGTTATGACGAATTATGGTTTAAAAGTAAATATCAAACATTTCCCCCATACATATACAAGAAATATTGTAAAACACAGAAGAATAAACATAAATGAATGTTTTTTTAAATTTTACACCGTACTTGCTCAAAGACTTTATTATGTTTAACGTAGATTGTAATACCTATGTCACAGTAGAATCTAATAACCCTACATATGCCAACATAGGTTGATGCTGGCGACACCGGCCTTTCACGCTCCTTTGCCAAAACATCCGGTGATCTTAGAAATACGTGTGATTAAAGCCAATTAACGTTTTTTCTAGTTTAATTACCATTTTCCAAAAATACTTAAGACTGAATTACTTCGTTGCATCGGACACATTTTAAAAACTTTCCGTTTTTTCATAATAGTGCTTATACTAGCTAAGGGTTTCTCTATATATCTCTTTGCACAATACGTTACATTTACAACCCGCGGCCAGCCCTCACCCGCGCCTTGCTTATACACCTCAGAATAAAGTTGTTTGTTACTGAAAAACGTTTATGTTGAGCTTTCTGTAACAGATACACAATGGTGTGGCGGACTTTTTTGTAGAACTTTTTGATAAGAACAATCCTGTGAACTGTGATACATTGTTTTCATCGTCATAATATTTTATTTTTATATATTAGTTTCAAAATTCAAGTTTTAACACTAATGAGTTTACATTAGATAGTTTTCTTCCGTTTTCATTTCAAATCACTTTGTTAAACCAAAAAACTCGTTGACACATTATTTTCTGTAAGAGAAAGTAAACCTTCCAGTGCGACGACATTAGGTACCTACGTAACTTGACTGTTACGTGAGGTCATGGTTCAAATCTTGAAAAACATTTACTCACGCATTTGTTTGCCATTAATTAACACCTTAATTACATACGTTTATATTAAACGCTTACGTTAACGATGGCATATTTATATTATAGGTTTACCTATTTTCAATGATTATTACAAAACTTCCTTTCCGACAAACGGCCGTGAGTTATGCTTCTACACATTTAAACTTGCGGATGTGATATAAATGTAGACGCAAAAATGGTCTTCATAAAGTTTTTTAGTTGAACCTTGGCAATTTACAAAAACCTACAGCCAAATAATTTTGCAGAGTTTTCGCAATGTTGAACTATCACGATGAATGTGTTGAACTACGAGTATACGATCACGTTCGATCAAGGGGCATTCGGAATTCGGTCGACAACTTTTCATTTAATTCAAATTTGAAGGTCGTATCAGACAGAGCTGTTGTGCATGTTAAAGTTTCGAGTTTCTACCGTGTGTCCTACTTCCGTGCTCATTTCCGCGATACCGGTTATTTTGATTGGCCGGTGGCCGGCGATGCCATGATGCCGTGATGCTCGCCACTAACGAAATCTCGTCGCAAAACGGTACGGTTAACGTCACCGATCATCGGGGTCAACGGAATCAATTTTCGAAACAGACTCGCCAGCTTGTGTTTTTGTTGGCATATTGGCAATCGCAATTTTTATTCTACCTCCTGTTAATTGCTAAATGATTGCTCCGATGTTCTCCTTCGGCACAGTGGATGAGTTTTTGTTCTTAACTTTCGAAAATAACTTCTGAGAAAACTTCGGAGTATTTCGTCTTGACAATAAATCATCTTTAGCAGTATCTTACTGCCAGTCATTTAGGCAGCTGAAAATATTTCAAGATGCCATTTGTAGGATGTTTACGACCCCAAGTGGCAGTTAACTTACCAAATTGAATACCTACTTATATTGCCGGAAGAATACTCTTTGACCTCATTAAACTAACCCCATTCGCGTATCACTGAAATAACATGATTACTGCTATCGTTCTATAAATGTCACTATTTGTTTAGTTGCAGTTACAACGCTAGCGATGAACAGTAGACATTCAGTTTGATGATGTGACGGTTACTAACGACTTTGTGGTGATGGTGTCGTAAATACGTTGAAATACTATGATATATTATGACAATGAACGTATCTCTCACGATGGAATCGGATAGTGTCGGTGTAGTTCGTAAAAGTGAAGTTTCAATAAGAAGGAAACGAAGTATAGGAGACATAGTGGTGCAGCATGAGAGGGTGGCGAGTTTTCAAGTGGGCTGGGCGCAGGTGATTGAAGAACTGCAATGGAAGTTGAACACAGTGAGTCTCGGGTACTGCTACATGTATGTGACTAACTTTAGTTTTATGCCAGATTTCACCATTGTTCTCTAAAATTTAAGGAGTCGTTACGCAACTTTTGAATTGTTTCTTTTTTGCATAGGTAATTTAACATTGGCTAAATCTGGTATCATCTTCGTTTCGCTCTGACTTTAATACCTCTGTAGTTCATAATAATTTAGTAAAAAGGTACCTTAATATTAAATCATTAGTAAGTAGAGTCTACCTAGTTAGTATACTTATTATCTTTTTATGCTGCTTGTCTGAAACTGTCAATTTTCTTACTTAAAAAATATATTAATACATTATATTTATATACTAGCTGTGCCCGCGACTTCGCTCGTGTGGTCATTTCTCTAGGTTAAAAGTACTCTATGTGCTATTCCAAGACCTAAAATAAACATTTGTTCAAAAATCCTTCAGCCGTTAAAAAGTTTTTTATCGATTGCTCGGCATCTAATCATTGGATGACGATACCAAGTACCCCAGGTCTTGGTCAAATCCTAAGCTATCCAACACTGAAAACTGCATCGCAATCGGTCTAATAGTTTTTACGTGATGCGCGAACAAACATACAGACAAACAAACAGACAGACATGAATTTTAAAAATGTTTTATTCTTGTTCAGTAGCTCAGTCCAATTTTTAAAAATTATCTTTTTTGTACAGACTTTTACGTTATTATTGCCTATAGCTGTGCCCGCAGCGTTGCTCGCGTGGTAGTTTTTCTGGGATATAATGATCCTTTGAGTTATTCCAGTACCAAAAGTACCAATATAGGTACCTACCTACCTTAAGGTAGGGTACACCCTACCTTCAGTGGCGATCCGACATGGCCGTGATAGGTTAGAAGACGAAGACGCGAGCGAAGCGTAGCGAGCATAAAGCCCCATTATAGCTAAGAACCATCTTGTTTACCTCAGCTTTGAAACAAAAACCCGCAGTTAAATTGGTCCATTCAGTTTGAAAGACGATTCTCACCCCCTTTTTTCAACACCTCTCCTCCCCTCCCATATAGCAAAGAAACATGATGAACCATCTCGATCACATCCGTTTTAAAACATAAAAAACTGGATCAAATTTGGTCCATTCATTTGGGAGCTACGAACTTCACCATATTCCCCCCCTATTATAGCAAAGACAAATCTTGTTTACCTCAGCTTTGAAACATAAAAAAACCGCAGTTAAATTGGTCGATTCGTTTGAAAGGTACGATTCTCACCCTCTTTTTCTCGAAACTCCCCCTTTTCTCGCCCCATATAGCTAAGAACCATCCCGATCACATCAGTTTCAAACATAAAAAAACCGCATCAAAATCGGTGCATTTGTTTGAGATCAACGATCCTAGAGATCGACAGACAGACAGACAGACAAAAATTAAAAAATATCCTTTCTGCACTCTATATCGATTTTGAAGTTTATCTCAATAATAATTTTCAAAAAATATTTAATGTACAGATTTAGCCCAGTTACAGTTATATTATAGTATAGATTAGCTTTGTATTTAGCTGTTTTTTGGATATTATTAGTTAAAAAAGAAAAGGAATAAACTTAAACAATGTAGATCAAATAATAATTGTTCATATTGACCTTCCCTTACGATTTCCTGTTTCCTTGTAAGATGGTATTATTGTCTAACCGAGTTAGGACGTACACGAATTAAAAATGTATATAACGTCCGGCACTCCCCATTATAGCTAAGAACTATCTGTATCACATTAGCTTTCAAAGAGAAAAAAGTGCATCAAAATTGGTAATTTGTTTGGGAGCTACGATCCCGACTCGTCCCCCATTAACCCTTGATAGCTAACAACAATCTCGATTACACATTAGCTTTCGAACTGAAAATTAAAACGCATCAAAATCGGTTCATTCGTTTGAGAGCTACGATCCCGACTCCTGCCCCATTATAGATAAGAACCATCTCGAAAACATTAGCTTTCAAAATGAAAAAAAAAACGCATCAAAATCGGTCCATCCGTTTGGGAGCTATAATGCCACAGACAGTCATACACAGCCTAAACTTATAACACCCCTCTCTTTTCGCGTTCGGGGAGTTATTTCTTTATTTACTGCTGTTAGTAAATAACCATAACATTAATTTAATCTTTTGGTTATTTACTGATACATATTCTGTGCTTATGATAGGCAAGTCCCGTCGCTTTTTTGTTGCCATCCTTGAAATTAATCTGATTAATTCCAAAGATGGGAACAAAAAATTAATTTCGAAGATGGGAACAAAAAAGCGACGAGACTTCTCTATCAAAAGCACAGAATATATATAGTACTAAAGTACAAAAAGGCCTGATAGCCTGGTACTAAGGACTAAAGGAATTGTATTGGGCGCTATACTATTGGAGAAAAGTTACGCTTGCTGATCGAAATATCTCTCAGCTTACATTAAAACAACACCGTTTTCAATAACCCCGTATCCGATACGCGGAACAAGCGCGGGGTAGATTTATAGGCTCCCGTAAACTCCGACATGAGCTCCACATAACAGCTATTACATTACAGTAACGGTGGTGGTATAACGGGAGGCCGCGCCAGTTGTTGGATCTCGGTTGTGAAACTGTTCCTGCTCCTGCCACAGATTGCATTTTGATCTAGTGGGATTTATATTTATCTATCTGTGATGGCTAACTACCTATCTCTCAGATTAGAAGCCTATTTAGGGTAATTAGGGTTATACAGAAAATGTAAAGCTTTTTAATCAGGCATATTGCTTCATCATCAATAATAATCATCATCATCAGCCTATATTTGTCCACTGCTGGACGTAGGCCGGTCTTAATGCACGGCACTGAGCTCGGTCTTCAGCTCTCCCCGTCCATTTTCTTCCAGCCGCTTTTCACAGGTCGTCACTCCACTTGGCAACAGGGCGTCCTACACTACGTTTGTCTAAACGTGGTTTCCACCTTAGAACTTATCTATTCCAACGGTTATCGGTTCTTCGGGAAATATGTCCAGCCCACTGCCGCTTTAGCTTGCTTATCATTATAACTTTGTCAGTTATCTTCATTAATCCTTCAAAAAAACTCCAAGCATAACTCTCCATAGCTTGCTGAGCGACCTTAAATGTATGCGACTTACGACTAGTTTGATCGTGAGTGTCCACGTTTCGGCTCCGTAGGTCATAATCATTACCTTCAATCGAAGACTTTTGTCTTCAGGCACTGTGGTATGGACGACGAGAAGACTTGACGAAGCTTTCCGAATCCTGCCCAACCCAGCTGTATTCTTCTGTTGACTTGCATCTCAAAGTCCTTCCTACCTTATTTCAATATTTGCCCAAGGTAAACAATGAGTGTTGGACATTTTCAAGAGGTACACCATTGACTGCAATCTGTTCCGTTTCAACAACATGTCGTTAAAATGATCTTGGTCTTATCTATGTTTATTCCGAGACCGATGCGTCGAAAAGCATCATCTTAAATGCAAGTCTTGCAGCGACTTCGCCATTAGGGCGATATTATCGGCAAATCGGAAGTGTGAGATGTCCTCGCTATTGATATTAATGCCGATTCCTTTCCATTCCAGCGCCTTAAACACATCTTCCAGGGCATTAGTGAACAATTACGGGGATATAACATCCCCCTGTCTCACTCCCCTGTGTAGTTGGATATTTTGAAACTGCTGCTTTTTTACTTGGACACTCATGGTCGCGACCTCATAAGCATCTCAGCACTTCCATATACCGCCAGTCCACTTGGCAACGCTGCAAAGACTCCAGAACTGCCCAGGTTGCAACAGAACCAAAAGCCTTCTCATAGTCCACAAAAGCAAGACACGGGCTGGTTATACTCTTCGGATTTCTGTATAACCTGCCAAATTGTGTTGTGTGTTGGTCTATGGTGTCAAATCCTCCGTGAAACTCGGCCTGCTCAGGAGGCTGAAATTCGTTAAGTCTTCTTGCGAGACGATTTGAGATGACCCTCGAAACAACTTATAGACGTGACTTGGGAGTGAAATAGGTCGTTCGTTAGATCTATAAAAGGGCTTTGTCCCCTTTTTTAAAGAGGAGAACTACTAAACCCCTGCTCCTGCCTCTTGGAGTTTTTCTACGTTGAGAACGGTACTAAATAACCCCTGGACCCCTGTTCCTGAAGTACGGGTTTTCCCCCCAGTTTTCCAGAGTTCCGAAGTTATTGCGTCCTCTCCTTCCCATTCTTAAGTTTTTTGAGCGCCATCTCAATCTCGTCTAGGCTAACATCGTGCAGTTCGTCACTTTAGTGGCAAATCAGAGTTGCGCGAGAATAGTCTGTTCTGGGTCTAGAAGCATGCGAGGTTTAGTTTTATTTGGTCTGAGCATACGAGACATACAAATGGTCGTAGAAGTCTTCGATCTCAGAAAGTATCTCCGGCTTAGAGACGATGGTAGTGGCATTTTTGGTTTTGAGCTTCGTCAGATGGGATCTACTCATTTGCTGGGCGAAGACTTTTGACCCCCGATTTCGCTCAATTGCCTTTTCTATCCGGCGAGTATTTTAGCATCATCGGAGGTCACGTCGCACCAGCTTGCTGATCTTTTAATTGAGCTCCCTTTTTTTCTTACGGTGTGGCCTGCTGTTTCACCCGTTCTGTATACATAAGCCGAAGATCCTCATCTGAGATTTTTGACTTCGTGCCCGTACGCTGCAGCTGACAAAATTTTGTACTCTCTTCCCTAAGGTTTCCCACCACATTTTTGAGGTCCTCATTCACGTCTTTAGTGGTTTCCAAGGCAGTGAATCGATTTTCCAACTTGAGTTGGAAACTGTTCTGATCCAACAGTGGCTTGGAGCAGGTTGGGTTGGAGCATAGAATTCACCAGACGGCATCTTTCAAGCTTGTGGTCAATAGTCAAGGAGCCTCGGACAAGTCGGTCATCGCTACCATTATTAAACCTACCAAAATATACTACTAAACCAAAATAACCAAAATTTACTACTATTTACTATTAAACCTGCTGATCACTAAGACATCCCTGAATATGTGCTTTTTGTCAGTAATGATGAAGTCAATCTCATTTTTAGTCAGTGTCGGGGCTTTGCCAAGTCCACTTCCTCTGGGGCTACTATTTGAAGAATGAATTCATCAAAAAGAAGCCCCCTCTTTCCAAAAAGTTAACTAGTATTTGCCTCTTGTTATTCCTTTTTCCATAGCCGTGTGGACCTATTTTTGATTCGCTGCAAGTCTGTACTCCCACATTAGCGTTAAAGTCTCGCATGATAACAGTATTATATAGTGGGCCATTGTGGTGTTATGCAAGGCCGAAAATATCAAACATATCTTCTACCTCATCATCGTGTGCCGAGGTCGGTGCTTAGACTTGTATATGACCTTAAGACTATACCTTTCAGTCAGTTTAAGAACTAGTACGCTACCCTGGTCATCACACTGGATATTTCTACAACATTATCAAAAAGGACACATTATTGACGAGGAACTCCATGCCACCCTGGGACTGCTGATTGCCCTTACGGAATTAGAACAGGTGCCTGATTCCAGGGCTATTGTGTCCTCCTCCTCTCTTCGGACTTCATTTCACCCTAGAATATGCCACCTGATCTTTGTAAGCTCCGTCTCGAGTTGTGTTCGTTGTCAAGCCTAATCGTTCGTCCGTTGTACGTATGCAGCGGCCAGGGTCAGTTGTTTTGTTTTGGGCGGCCTATGGTAGCCCGGGGATTTTTCACCCCCACCCTGCCATTTCCTTTACCGCCACCGTGGCAGGACTAGCAGGGCGACCGGAAACTCGGGGCCATATTATATTTGTGCCGTTAATTTTGGAGGATATGTCCATAAACGCCACGCTGGGCATGCGGGTTGGCGATCGCAGGATTTTGCTTCAAAAGACGTCAAAAATGTCGTCTGGTTTCTGGTTAACTTAACATTTAATAATGTGGGGAATAATTCGTCACCCTTGTTCGTAATTCGGAAGTATATGACCGTGAAATGTATTAAGAGAAAAAATATATCGTGCCTTTACAATCTCCAGTCAGACTAAACAAATAAAGACTTTCCCTCGAAAATGTCAGGGTAAGGACGCAACACAAGACTGCTCCATAGGTTAGATTGTTGCAATCATTGATGGCTATTGGTATAGAAATGCGAGGCCTTTCTATGTCTAAGTATAGCAGAATACTCAGGCAACAATACAACAGGAGCAGGTAATACATTCATGAAGAGAGTTTTGTGCTGGCTTACTCCAAATAGGCAGGTCAGATTCTGAAGAACAATGAGCTCGAAATACCTTGTGATCATCATTACGCATGTAGTACATTGTTCGCCTACACGTGATCTGATTCTGAATTAGGTACTTTGTGGTAGACTATGACCATCTTACCTAAACGTGCCTTACCTAAACCACAGAATAAATAATAGTAGAAGTACCTAAACCTATTTACTCGTAACAGTTTACCTAGTCACAGACTCCGGCAAGTTCCTAATAGTTTTGTTAAATCAGTGAAAAGTGAAAAGTTGTCTGTTTGTTTATTTGTTTAGGACGCTTTCACGCGATAACTACTGGACCGAATCTAATGAAATTTTGTATGTAGATGCTGTATACCATAAGATACTTTCTATCCCTTAAAATTGTACACGCGGGCAAAGCCACGGGGCGCATCTAGTAGATTAATAAATTTGAAAACGTGTCTGTCTTACTGCCGGTCCATGTGTCTCATTACTGAACTGATAGGTAACTATAATTGAAAGCCGAAAGTCTGAAAGCCAACAAGCTTTTACCTGACTACGGCGAAGCAAGGGAAGGGTAATGAGTTTAACAGTCTATGTATGTATATTACTATGTTCTACCATAGCGACGCCCCTATTGGTCCAATTTTGACAAGCGAGATATCAATCGATTCGTATTCAGGTATAAAGTGTCATAAGCAATTTTTACCCGACTACGGCGAAGCAAAGGTAGGGTTATGTGTTCAAACTAAAAACTTGGTCTGATTTTGACAAGCGAGTTATCACCCAATCGATTCGTCTTCATCGCAAGCGTGTCATAGGCAATTTTTTACCCGACCGTACCTTCCGACCGACCGTCGGGTTTTGGTTTTTGAACTTATGTCTTGTTTCATTCAGTGAAAATTATTTCAGTGAATGAAATGGGTGGATCCGCGTGGTGTGGTAGTTAAATTAGTTAGTCTAACTCAATGATAGTTTAATGAACATCGGTATGATAGTTGTATAACCAACTAGCTATGCCCGCGGCTTTGCCCACGTGGACATATCTCTGGGTTAAAGGTATCCTACGTGTTATTCTGGGACTAAAAGTATCTTTATAGTACAACTAGCGACCCGTCCCGGCTTTGCATAGGTGTAATATGTAAAAAAATGAGGTGAAAAATTTAGTTCTCAAACACTCGCCCTACACTCCGCTTCGGAGGACGCTACTTTCATGTTTCGTATGCTCGTATTATCCATATCCACCATAATACAATAATAAAAATCTCCGAAAAGGCTAGACCGATTTTGACCGGACTTTCACTGGCAGATAGCTGATGTTATAAGGAGTAACTTACGCTACTTTTATTTTTGAAATGAATGCGGGTTTAGCGCAAAAAACCCATGAATTTTGACTACGCGGGCGAAGCCGCGGGCGCAGCATATATATAAAACATCCGTGAAAAATAATCTATCTGGTGGTAAAAACCGCGTTAAAATCAGTTGCGTAGTTTAAAAATTAAGGGTTACAGACAGACGGCGGAAAAAAACTTTGTTTTATACTATGTATTGATTGACAACACTACATTTCAACCAATATCTTTCAGCCGTCAAATAGTTTTTTATCGATTCTCGGCTTCCGATTAAGATATAAAGTACACGAGATTTTTAGTCAAAACCTAAGCTACCCAATAGTAAAAACCGCATTTCAATCGATCCTGTACATATATAAAAAAACTTCCAAAACTTTTCGGAAGTTTTCGGTCTTTTTTCGAACTTTTTCGTGAAAACTTCCATATAGTTTAGCACATGAAGCTTATTTTAATTCTGCTAGACCAATTTTTTATTATCTTTTTGTACAGAGTTTTTGTTACTGCTTTATAATTATATTTATAAGTATAGATACCTAATATAGATTAGGAGGTTTTTTATAAGATTTAATGGAACCGCGTGGAAAGTATAGTAACTATAGTTAGTCTACTGTGGCTGTGTTATGTGATCTAACTATAAGAAATCGCATCAAGTTTTACATCCAATTACAGGTTTTGTATTAGATTTAATGGCCGCGTTTTATTGCCATCAACGACATCTGCCGTAAATTGAAACTTATTTTATGATCTAGTAGTTAATTACTATATTAAGCGTTTACATAATCAACATTTAAATTTACTGATGTGTGTGTCTACTATCTATTTCAATCCTTTTATATTAAAACTAGCGATCGGCCCCGGCTTCGCACGGGTGTAATTTAGAAAGAAAAAAAAGTTGAAAAATGTGAATTTCTTGCACACTCGATCTTCACTTCGCTTCGGGGGTCGGCAGCTCGTTTCGCTCAGTTTATGTATCTACTAGCTGATGCCCGCGGCTTCGCACGCGTGGTCATTTTATATTCATATCACACACAAATAACGTGGCTTTACATTAGTAATTTTTTTTTTTCAAAATAGGTTCATTTGAACCAGAGCTTACCCCCTACAACCTCACAAACTTTACCTCTTTATAATATTATAGTATAGAGTAAGGTTTAGCCTACGTAAGCCATGTAAATTTATTTTTCGGCGACTTGGTTGCAAAATATTGTTTTTTTTTTACTTATATAAAACTTCAGTGTAAAATTATATAACACCCGCCCGCGACGTCGTACGCGCGGACTACTGCTTATCGCGAAAAAAGCATCCTATTTTCTTCTAAGATATTAAAAACCAATGCAAAAGGAGGTATAGCACCATCGCTCTTGATGTTTTTGACAGACTTGTTATTTATTTTCCATGACAACCATACCATTATGTGATGGCAACCGTTCCTTACAGTGAGTAATCAACATTTTCCAGTGTTCCTGTGGAAATTTTCAATTTTCCGGGATAAAAAGTAGCCTATGTTTTATTCTAGGGTATAAGCTATCTCCATTCCAAATTTCATCAAAATCCGCCCAGCCGTTATCGCGTGAAAGCTCCCCAAACAAACAAACAGACAACGTTTCACTTTTATATATTGGTATGGATATGGTGAAAACCGCATGAAAATCCGTTGCGAGGTTTAGGAGGAGTTAGCAGATATACAGATCGCGGAAAGCGACTTTGATCTATACTATTTTGTTTTTTTTTTTAGAGATTGTCTCTATGGCTCTAAGTAATTATTGAAATTAAAATGGTACATTTTAATATAATCCCACTCTTTGTATTGAGGTTCCACAACATAACTAAACTAATGGAAGCAATTATATATTTGCAAATGTGTTCAGTTCACCAAGTGCGAATTGCTAATGCATGCCGGAGTGCAACCTTCAACGAGCAACTTTAAATAACTTATCCATTTCAAAAGGGACATTCAATAAGCCCTCAACTGATTGTCCAGTAAAGTTTAGCCCAGTCCAGTTGGACCAGTTATAGTAGACAGATGTTAAATTAGCAAACATTTGTTGCTTTGGTCAGGCCGGTCTCACTCCGGTCGGTTTTCTCTTGTTGTTTCTGGGCACTGGAAATCAGTACATTTTCTAAGGGAGTGAGTCTTCTGCACGTATAGTACTAGAATTTATTCTGTGCTTTGGTTTTAATTTGTTAAACAACCATCTCAAGATGTTTCATTGACCGATAATACCGAAAGGCACCCCCGCAGCTTCTACAGGTTTTGCCTTACATTTCCGTGAAATTTCTGTTTTGGGAGAAAACGTTTCTACCATATTAAACCATAACCAAATCCAATAATTCATGTCTCTTTTTATTAATCACAGAATAACCTATTGTAGATTTTATTTGATCTTAATTTATTATTATTTTTCATTTAAACAGTACACAAACTTGAGAGAAAATATCGGTATTAAATCACTAATTAATTCAAATTGTTTACAAATTATGATAAAAAAAAAACTGCAAACATAGTTTATTCTGTGATTAATAAAAAGAGACCAGAATTATTGGATTTGGTTATGGTTTAGTATGGTAGAAACGTTTTCTCCCAAAACGCAAATGTATGGCAAAACCTGTAGAAGCCGCGTGTGTGCCCTATCCTCTTAAGAAGTGTAATTTTAATGTCAAACTGTGATTCCTACAGGATAAAGTTGTGATTCCCTTTTAAATTTTATGATTATAAATAACTAAGCCGAGCTGATGTCGGGTATGAATCACGGCTGCGCCTGCGCCGCTCTGGGGCGGCAATTGAGCGCGTAGTCAATCAGTTCAAGTGCGCATGCCCGAGGGGTCACGGATTAATATTAACGGCCATGTTGTGATTTCTACAGATTTTAACCACCACATGGCACGAAGAATCTATAAAACGCAGAATGTTAATAAGACATCGCCATTTTGTTTTACTTTGATTAATGTGTTCTTTAAAATGTTATCTAAATTAGGTTCGACTGACTCCGACCCCAAACCGTCGGGGACCGGATTGTGTATAATACCAAAGAATAAAGCAGCTATTAATCTCCTATCCGATACAAATATACAGGAATCTATACTTATTATAAAGCAGTAAGTACCAAAAAGTCTGTAAAATTAAGATAATAAAAAAAATGGTCTAGGGTACTTAAAATAAGCAACTAAACAAGGATGTAAGATTGTTAAAATCGTGTCAGTCTGTTCGCGCATCACGTAAAAACCAATGGACCGATTGCGATGCGGATTTCACTGTTGGATTGCTTAGGGTTTGACTTAAAAACCTCAATCCGATGACAAGAAGCTGAGCAATAGTTAAAAAAGTTTTTGACGGCTGAAGGAATTTTGATCAAATGTCGGTTCGATATTGGTATATTAGTTCCTGGAATAGCACATACTCGTAGAGTAGGTACTTTTAACCTAGAGAAATAACCACGCGTGCGGAGCCGCGGGCACAGCTAGTAAGTAATGAGTGTTACTTATTCATATGACAAATACCACAATTTCTCAACTCAACTCACTTCAGACTAGTTACTAGACCATTTTCTGTAAGATGCTGATGAATTACTACAAAGCAAACAAGTCCCGCATTATTTCGACGTAGGAGAAACCTTTAAAAAGCGTAACATTTTTGTGGCGTTTCGGTTTAGTGGTCCAAAAATTCTTCCCACAGTTCAACCACATATATTTAAGGTACTTATTACATATTCTGTGCCACGGAGCACGTGCTTTGATGCCGAGGCCGACGAATCCGTCTCCAAAACAAAGGCTGTCCTGTCCACAGATGTTTTCTCCGAAACTCGAAAAAAAAACATAAAGTTCTGCTTTGAGATCCAATAGCTTTAGAATATGAAAGACCTTAGAGTTCCTTAGATATGCAGTTCCGATCTATTTTGAATCTTAGTAGCATCGACATAGATACGAATAGATGGTAGGTCTACTTATTCTTAAGATAGTACTTGGGTTGAAGAAGCAAGGAGCACCGGCAGGGGTGGTGATCTACTAACACAGACGTAGGATGTCAGGATACACTCACACACTCACAGGTTATCGTACAACGTGCCAGTGATCCTTGTCGTACATAACTGCACGTTGCCCTTTATACAGGACGCTCTAAGGGTTACCATCTGATAGGATGGTGCTCTACTTTACGAAATATAAGAATTCGAAATGGATAGGTATAATGACCAAAAATAAAAGTAATCGTTGGGCGAAACACGAGCGGTGACTCTGGTTACCGTTACACTATACAAAAATTGGCTTGTGCGCGAGCGCTCGCTTTGAGCCTTTAGAAATCTCAGAAGTATACCCAATATTAAAGATTTGAGTTTCTACTTTTTACCCGACTGCGGAGGGTTATGTTTTTGGGTTGTACATATGTTAGTTTGTACGTTTTTCTTTGGCGAGTCTTACAGCCTAAAAGCTTGATAGATTTTGATAAATGAGGTGTCATTGTATTCGTCTTAATCACGATAGTGCTATAGGATATATATAAAGTGTCAAGAAAACTAATACGGTGGCTTACAGCTGCCATATTGTATTTCCGACGGAACAAAAAATTACCTAAACCTATCGAGTGAGGTATCAACATTTAAAATACCATTTCAAAAATATATAAGGAAAACTAAAAAGTAAAATATAAAAATAAATTATAAGATAAAATAAAAAATCCCGCCTGGGAACAAAACTACATAAAAAAAGAGAAATAAAAAAAACTAGATAAAGCTTCAGATTATCAAAATCGATAATCTGAAGCTTTAAACAAGCTTCAGATTATCGATTTTGAAATAATTAAGTTGCAGTCGAAGGCACTATGTATTTCATTTCTCCTTTGACGGGATCAGCTAGAAACTGACGAGCCACCGCACCAAACCCGCATCTAATATTTCAAAATCGAGACTAAAGCATGTTTGCCTCTTTTTAGTTTTGTTTGCAATCGAATATTTTATATATTTTAAATAATCATTTAGTTTTTGAAGTCTGTCATTGTAATCTTGCTAAAAATTCGATTTTTCAGTAGATTTAAACATTTACAAACATTAGAAAAATATTAACAAACATTATGTAAAGGAAAATCAAGGCAACTCGCAATAATAAGGTATATCACAAATAAATAATGCGACGAACTACATATATTGGGTCATTTGAATAAAGATAACTGAATGCTTATGTTATTCAAATAGTACATATTCTGATTAATCGATAATATCGTAAATAATCGCCTCGTAAATACCTATCTAAATTAAATTACATTTTCTAAATTTTATTAAACATCTTTCATTGAATTTTTATCATTACTGACTACCGAGTATCCGTCTGATTTTATTTACTTACCCAAAACATTATCAAAAGCAAACTAACCAGATTACGCACACACCTCTACCTAACTAGCCGACAACACCGACAAGCGTCTAGTTTTTCACTGTCCCAAACGCATCAACGTGCAATAAAATAAAGTAGAGCATCTTCTATGCCGTACAAAAGTGGAGGCAACAACTTTTTTTACGAACCCAACGTATACCCTCGCCCCTTCACATCACGGGGCACGTCAGTTCCTTATTCTCAGTTTCTTACAAGCTTTTGAAGCTTTGAACCGGGTATAGTGTTCTGTGGTTTGAACAGTCACCATGTGCTCTGATTTTATGTTCGATAAACATATCCAAAAATCTGTACCAATTTTGTACTAACCATAAGCATTTTGGGTTGTGCTATGGATTGTGCAACTGTGAACAGTGTTTGTCCATATAAACGTGTTGTTTTAAAGTTATAAATGTTATAATGGATGCAATAAGTGTTATGTTGAAAACGGGATACAGAATTGTTAAGGATTTTTCGGAGCATCATAAACCTGTAAGTAGTGCATGGTCTAGATTGAAGTATTGTAGAGCTTTACGAAGCATTTTAAATGTTATTTTCTTTTCTAAAGCAACTAAGTTATTTTTGTTTCTCTTTCTTCTTCCGCTTCAAATTATGAGGAAAGTAGGTACAGTCCGTCTCGTCTCTTATTTCTATCTGGGTTAGGTAGAGTTCCTCACACTTTCTGCTGTGTTTGTTTCTGTTGTTAATTACATTTAGGTATTATCACAATAAATAATAGTACAACGGTAATATCTACTTACCATTTATGTAATCCGTGTGATTTACTATTCTATAAGTAAGTAATGAATAGTATCTATCTACCTTACAATGGGTCTTGGTTACTGTTACAGTACAGAAGTATACATAAGTACAATATTTGAATGTTGGATTTTACCATATTTTATTATTTGTGAAACTAGGGATGTTTATGAATCTTGCTTCTAATTTTTGGCATAGAAATGACGGAATAACTGTCATATTTTGTTTATGCTACTATTTTAAGAATAAAATTTACTCGTTTTTGGTCGAATAATTTAATGAGCTCAGATCTTCCCGAACGTGTTTTTTTTGCAGACGTAAAATTTCTAAAATAAATTATTATATTGACTGCCAGTTCGTTATATTTGACCTTCGATTCAATATTTCTGTACTTTTGGATAATAAAACTCGCCATTATTGCCTGCCACAAGAACTTACCTACCTACCTACTAACTTTATAACATCAAGGTTTTTGTTTTATTCCATTTTCACTTCGTAGGTACTTAGTATTATTTAGTGATTCCACTTTAATTCGAGGGCAGCAGCATTGGTAAACCACAAAAGCAACAAAACTACTTTGGTGATTTTGATGTGATTGTAAGTAATTAATATAACAACTATTTCCAGATTAGATTTCGATCAGTGGCGTCGTATAGAAAGGCCTGCTTTTTCTCTCGTCCGATCTGAGTAAAATCGGCGTGTCGTCACAGAATAAATAATAGTACAAGTATGTAGGGCATATTATTTATTATGTGCGTCGGCACGCGTCGGGGCAGGCTAGGTACCTACTTACATTTAGGGGTGAACACACGATGAATTTGATTCCCTAATTAGGTACCTACCTCAACCCGAACTCGGTCAGGATTGTGTCGTGACGTCATCGTTTTCGCATCGAAGTCCTGGGCGTCCCACTCGAAGATCTCCGAGAAATTATTATTGATAAAGTTTTTTTTTTTAGTTCTTACTAGCCAATCGTTTGACCACGGTCTCATGATGTGGTGTAGCACGCTTGCTAAATCATAAACTAACTATTGTGCTAACTTCTGTCATAGTCAACCAATGAGAATCACTTGATGTACTTTGAAACCCAAGATTAGACTTGGACACATTGATCCTATTAAAAGGGGAAGATAAGACAACCTAGAACATCGCGTATACTACACCCGGACTAGATACAACTACAGGCAAACACACCCAGCCAGCAAAATTTTCAATGACGTACTTGATATGCAGCAACAACAAAGATAGAGAGACATACGCAGACAGTAGCACGATAGAGACAACAATAATTGTTACGAACATATTATATTCCCCAGATATTCTCTGACAGTACTTATACGCTTGTCTTGCCGCACTCTTACGAATCGTATATTTCTGTCTCTTTCAGCAAATGCCCAAATAGCACACAGGCTGTATAAGTGTAAATGAGGAAACTAATACACATCTTCAAGTTTGATTAAATAATTTTAATACTCTTCGCAATGTCTCGCTTCTGGTAAATAGATTTTGATTGACTTTATAATTCCTACAGTTATATAATCCACTACATTAATCTTTTTTAAAGGCATAAGTTTTATTTTAGATGTAATATAATCCCCTGTACAGCTTCTTATACAGCTTTAAATATTCATCAAGAGCTTTGGCCTTCTAATTGAATTTAATGTGGTAAAAGCTTCTATACAGCATTTCTAAACTCTATTTTAAAGCTTCAAGCTATATAGAAACGTTTTAAAGAGTTTAAGCTATTTAGGGATCTAGGTCAGTGCTCTTTTATTGCCAGCTGCTTAGAAGCATTGTCACAATAGTTAGTACAGATATTAGCTGTACCGTTAGTATTATTACCGGTAGAGTCAGAAGGGTATTTCCTTTTCCAGTGTGAGATTTAACTCTGTTGGCACATGAAAGGGAAATTTCCTTTTCAAACTCAAAGAATACTTAGTTTATCTAAATTTGGATTGATTTGATCTTTTTATAATATTTTATGTATATCTCTTTGTTCAGGAGATGTTAATTTTGACTTGTAAAAGTGCTATTATTTTTGCCTATTTACAATAAAATACTTTGACTTTGACTTTAAGAATAATTTTAATAGGCTAACAGCTGCAATAAGACCATAAATTATGCCTCAAACCAGCTTTTCATTGTTTTGTCTTTAATCAAATCTGACCTGTGTGTAGATGTTACCTTGTAGTCTAGTGGGTTCCGCATGTTATTTATTATACATATAAATGGACAAAATGAACTCGTTTCTAATATAATAATTACCATTACGAATTAGAACTGTCTCGGCTTACTCAGGAAGAGCATTTTGAATCGGATTGCAGCTCTTCAGAAAATGTTATAAAAGAATATTTATGCATCACAGAATTTATGAAAAATTTGTCATTTCGGGACAAAATAAAGAAATGGTCTGTTTAACTCCTATCCGTTCAAAAATAAGCAATAATTGATTAAAAGAATTCTGAGATATGGCAAAAATCCATTGGAACAAGAAGCAAAGAGACTCAGTGAAGAGGCAGAAGTAACTAAAGAAATTAATAGTTACAAAGAAAAACCTAAATGTGATTATTAAATCAAAAGTACCTGCCACGTCCACTTTTTCACATTGTATAGAATAGTAATTAATAATAATAATTTACGATCAAAAGTAAAACAATACAATATATTCAACAATATTTTATTTACTTCGAGTCTGGCGGAGGATGAATTTTCTTTCCATAAAAACGTAATACCAAAATCATTTGTAATTGGAGAATATTTCCAGAGTGCTAAGATATTATACGGATTCAGATAGTATTTATGTCCCCAACTGTATTTTGTTTTCAAAATACTTACCTGAAACCTTGAAACGTAATTTAAGCAAATTGTATGTTTTTCCTGAAAATATGGAAAATGCAATATGGACTGTAGAAATATGTTCCAATTATAATTGATTTTGGTATTACCTTTGTATGGAAAATTCATCCTCCGCTGACTCCTTAACAATCGAACATAGAAAAAATATGTTAACTCCTCGATCCCAGCTCATATGCGACTTCCCTCCTACGCTTTGGTAGGTACTTAATAACCAAATGTTCTACCATGTTATAGTAGTCGAGAAAACAAGCTGAACCTTCTTCAACTCTAGGTTCTTCATGATCACAGAAGTCTCTGTCGCAGTTCTGACACATGTTTGCAACCCGTCGAACTAGCGATCCCCGCTTTACTTTGCATGGCATTAACAGGCCATTTTGTCCGGTGCTTAGAATCAGCCAGTTTAGCCAGTTTATAGTCGGCAGGTTTTATAGAATAACGGAGTTGACCCTTCCACCCCCAACTGCTCAGTATGACGAAAAGTTTTGCAGTTTCTTGTTCTGTCGTTTAAAAGGCATGTTGATACTGAAAAGAGTTAATTAGGTACTTCTTATCATAATCAATATTATTGAAAAATCAAAAAATTAAAAACTTGCTGGTAGATAAGTTACACCTTACGTATATGTACCTACATAATTCATCAAAAATTACGAGATAAATTGGCAAGGCGAATGCAGAGCGACAACGCGAGCGAGGTGCGCTTTGCGTCGGTAAAGCATTCAGGCTGGACAAGTCAGAAAAAACTATGTTTCAAAAATCCTTAAATGCAGCTGTAAAAATGAAAACCTATAGACGGATTTCTAAAAACACATCTACCTATCTTTAACGGTAATTATAGCTACGTATTACTATTATTTATTCTGTGTCATAGCTGCCAAAGAGATGTCTATTAAAATACTCAACCTGTATATGTATAATTTATTGTGAGTTCAAGCTTGTAAGAAGAAATGGTTTGTATTACCTATGTACCTACACCTACTAGGAGTGATTGAAAGTTTTACAAAAGTTTTAGCGATACCCTAATACGTTGGTTAATAGCGAATATTTAATCGCTCATAATGAGTTAAGAATTTTAAGTTCTATTGATCGTGCTCTAATACAGCCTATCTCTATATAAAGTTATCTATACAGCCATAATAAGTTCTTTACGATATCTCTTCAGCTTTCATCAAGCTAATAGAATTACACAGCACGTTTAAAATGTCTTAAGCTATTTATGTAGGCTCACGCCATTTCTTTTTCGTATTTTTAATATTTTAATAAACTGTATTGTAATTAAAATACATATTATAGAATATCAAACAATTTAATTAGATTTGAAGCTTCAATACAAGCAACATAATGTCTTAAACTAGGTATTAAATACAAATTTACACTCCACAACATTTTACAATAAGTTTACAATAAATAGCTCTTTTTTGCCAGGCGCGTAAAATATTTAACGCAAATATATATACACAATCACAGTCAAACGATGCTCGCAATCATATTTTACTATCTAAAGGAAATTAGGGAGATATAAACATACTTTCCCAATAATACTTCTCGTTGAAAAAGCCCCAGCAATAAAATTGTACACCATGTTTATTCCGTTTTGGGGTATTAAGGTAACCAAATAGTTAAAAAAGCATTTGTGAATTCTTTTATTCGACAATCTTAATAACACAAGCTGGGTAAAAACTGTTCAAAAGATGTGTTTTATGCCACAATCTGTTTTATCAGCCCTTATAAAGTGTTTAGAATTCCCTTAGACAGCTAATGGACAGCTATTGTACTGCCATTCTAAAACATAACGCTGCAAATTTGGGGCCCAAATTGGCATTAGAAGAGCTGGTTAAGCGTTTATAAAACATTTTAATGGCTTTCTTGAACAGTCTTTAGGATTTGCGAGTTCTATTATTCATCCATATAAAAGCTTTTTTATGCTACTTGGGTGGCGATTTTAAAAACAACATAAATCCGGAGAATTTTAACGCAAAACTAAAAATTTAAGTACTTACGTAATAAGTAGTAATAATAATACCTTGGTACTTGTTTTTGGTTCTTGGGCTATTGGTGCAGCTTATAAAAGCACAGGAAGGCAATGTTGCTGCTTATTTGGAAAAATATTTGGTAGTACACACACGTGCTATGTGCACGCTACTCCAATTGCAACTGAGGCCAGTTATGTGCTTTGCACCTAATATACGCGGTCGACGCCGAGTAGCTGGTCCCTTATCTACCTCCTTTTAAAAAGCCTTATTATTGTCCTTAGATGGAGACGTCAGGCGGTTCGGAGAGCTCGGGTGGCGAGGACGCGGAGGCACGGCGGGCGCGGCGCGGCCACGTGCTCGCTGAGCTGCTGCAGACGGAGAGGGTCTACGTGCAGGAACTTGGTTCTATACTCAACGTAAGTACCAATGTCGTAGTACTTCCATAATTTGCGCTGTATAGCTGGCTACTTCTTATGCCCCCTAACACCACTCCTGAAGTGCCTCCCATGAAGTACTCGGTAAAGATTGCAGATACGAGTAACGACATCTGCACTACTCGACTCGCCCAACTTTGCAAGGATCTCAATCGCGGGACAGATATCAATCAGTGTCAGTATATGTTCGGAGTTCGGACTTCGTTAATAGCATGAGTAACCCTCTTCACTGTCGTCCCCGACTAACTATGGGCAACTTCGCGAGTGGTGTATAGAGGGGGCATAGTGGTAATCAGGCCGACAATCCACGAGGTGGTCCAATAGGATCTCGAAGATGATCTACAGCTCGACGATAGCATCCCTTGCGCTGCAGTTGGTAGTCGTCTTAGGACTTATCAGGTTTTATTAGGACTTATCAGGTTTTATTAGGACTTACCAGGTTTTATTAGGACTTACCAGGTTTTTGGACTATTCCGCAAGAATCCGTCTCTGTGACGGACCTAATACAATCAAGTCCAGCATTTATTGGTACGAGTATACTAGCTGTGCCCGCGGCTTTGCCCGCGTGGTCATTTCTCTGGGTTAAAAGTACGTATGTGTTATTCCAGGACCAAAAGTACCTTTAGAGTACAAAATACCAGATTCGGTTACCCGTCAAATGGTTTTTTATCGATTGCTCTAATCATCGGATTAAGATATCAAGTACACCAGTTCATAAGTCAAACCCTAAGCTATCTAACAGTGAAAAAAGTATCGCAATCGTTCTAGTAATATTCACGTGATGCGCGAACAGATAAACCTTTAGTAATATACAACGTGTCACTGCATGTTCTTATAAGTACGTACCTTATACGTTTGGGGAAATATATAGAAACGAGGGGCAGGCTTTGGAGAGGGGGGCACGGGTACCTCCTGGTATCCCATAAGTTCTGACAATCAAAGATGTCAAACAGACTACAATCCGACCAAGTTATCTGTGAAATGGCAAAAAAACGTTTGTTTTTTTCTTCTGTTTTTTTACCTGACTGCAACGAAGCAAGGGAAGGGTAATGAGTTTAAAAGTCTATGTATGGTATATGTATGTATGTATTTATGTGTGTATGTATCTATGTATGTGGTTATATGGATGTTCCACCATAGAGTCGCTCCTGTTGGTCCTATCTTGACAAACGAGCTTTCAATCGATTTGTCTTTTGCTACAGAGTGTCATAAGCTATTTTTTTATCCTACTACGGCGAATAAAAGGAAGTGTTATGTGTAAAAAAAACTTGGTTCGATTTTGACATGCGAGGTGTCAATCGATTTCTCTTTATTTACAAAGTGTCATAAGCTATATTTTTTTACCCGACTACGGCGAACCAAAGGAAGGTTATATGTTCAAACTAAAAACTTCCGATTTTGACAAGCGAGGTGTCAATCGATTTGTCTTCATCGCAAGAGTGTCATAGGCTATTTTTACCCAACCGTAGTCGGGTTTTAGTTTTAATACTTATATCTTGTTTGTGGTCTACTTATAGATTGACCATCCACGCCACTATTCAGTTCACAGATAAGTTGGTGGCACTGTAGCACAAATAGTTTTTTTCAATTGGTGGTATTGTTTTTTTCCCAGCTGATTACTAGGTAGTACTATGCATTATTCTGTACTACTACAGGGTTTGATGTACAGAGTTTTTTGAGAAATCTTGAAACGTAAAATCATTAATGAAAAACTTTGAATTTTCAAAGGTCGTAAAACTAACGTTACTCGCCATGCCGCACCACATACCCCAGCCCGGTATGTAATAGGTTATTATGTTACATTCTGTATACTCTAAGAGATAAACAGACAGACACGATTAAAAATAAAACGATATTCTAGTTCTGTAGCTTATTTCAAGTACCTACACTAAGATAATTAAAAAAAAGTTTTTTTATTTATCTTTTTGTACAGACTTTTTGATACTTACTGCTTTATTATAATTTATTTATTTATTTATCCTTTAGCACACAAATAAAATGTACAAAGAGGACTTAACGCTAAGGTGCATTTTCTACCAGTCTATTGGTGTATATTTAAATTCACCATTGTGCATTTAAAGAAAATCTGACCACAAATAGTTGTAATTGCGTATAGGAAAATGCCATAGAAAATATAGGCATATCTAAGCATATTTTATTCGCGTAATACATGTTTTATTAACTGAGCGAGACCAGCTTGCCGTAAAATATAACACTAAGCGAAAGCAACCGTCTTCCCTTAGTATCGCGGGCTAGCTAAAGCTGCAGTGGTATATCTTCTGATTATCTTATATGGGACAGCTATATAATTAACACGCCACGTGGGCTTTCGTAATATGAATATCGTTTTAACACGTGCTATTGCATGCCCTTATCGTTAATCGAGTGGTTATAAGTTTTCATAGATACTTTCACCCTATCTCAGTCGTTAACCAACGTTTAAGGACATCTGAAAGTTAGGACGTGATTTCTTTGAAAGATAATCAATAATAGTGTTTTGTTTTATTCATTCTGTAACTCCACATTATTATTTACTAATGGAAGCCAGCTTAGAGTGGTTTATTGGAAATGTTTGCCTGGCTATGTGTATGACGACACATAGCCAGGCAAACATTTCCAATACGTAGGGGTGTGCGAGATGATCCCGCTAAAAGAGAATGCTCATATGTCAAAGAATTCCCAACATATTTTCAATACTAAAGTGTTTTTGAACAGTCCGTTTATTTATCTAAGTATTGGCATAATACTTACATTTTTAATCGACTTCACAAAAGGAGACTGTTATTTGTTCGACTGTACGTATGTTGTTTAAATGTACACCGATTTCTCCGTCAATAGCGGACCGATTTTGAAAATATTTTTTTGTTTGAAAGTGTTATGCTCTCCTGTTGGTGGTCCCATATAAATTGTATCAAAATTGGTACAGTAGTTTTTCGAGAATAAATATTGTTTTAGTTAATCCATTTGATTTTGTGTTTGCCTCAAACTCAAATCTCTAAGATTTCTAAACCGATTTGGATGGTTGTTGTTTTATTCAAAGGGTAGACTTTCAGTGTCCTCCCATATAAACTTCATCAAATTTGATTCCGTAGCTTTTTTTAGTTATTAGCTGTTAATCCATTTGAAGTCGTTTTCTTGTACAATGGTATTTTATACAGCACTAATTCAAAGGTTTTTTTTTTGTAATTTTCTTAAAGACTACTAAGGGTTCATCAAGTACACTGGCGAAACCATGATGATCCTTAGGGTAAAGGCATGATGATCTCGGAGGATTCCGGTGATAATTCAGTTAAAATCATGATTATGTTATCCACACCAATATATAAAAGTGAAACGTTGTCATTTTGGGGAGCTTTCACGCGATAATGGCTGGACGGATTTTGATGAAATTTGGAATGGAGATAGCTTATACCCTGAAATAAAACATAGGATACTTTTTATCCCGGAAAATTGTAAGTTTCCACAGGAAAACTTGGAAAATGTTGAATACTCGTTGTAAGGAATGGTTGCCATGGAAACAAAATAATAACATGTCTGTCATAAAACATCAAGAGCGTTATTGCTATACTTTTGCGTTGGCTTTTAATATTTAATATAGGATGCTTTTTTCGCGATAACTGTAGTCCGCGCGGACGACGTCGCGGGCGAAAGATAGTTATTAAATAAATATAACAGGTAATGAAGCAGTCACTTGCATATACAATAGAGAAAAGCACCACAAAAGCGCAGCGCTAAGAGCAAATATTAATTTCTTGAGCGTTATTTTTTTATTAAAAAAAATACTCACGAATCTAAAGCTTGTTTACCTTATTTTAGTTTTGTTCGCAGTCGGGTTTTTTTAATATTTTTATTTTTATCTTTTTTGTTTCCCTTGCATATACATTTTTGGAATGGTATTTTAAAGACCTTCCTTTTAATACCTCACTCGATAGGTTTGTTTTTTTTTGTTCCGTCGGTAATACAAAATGGCAGCTCTAAACGCCATATTAGCTTGTTACTCTCGTGATTAAGACGA
Organism: Alsophila aescularia; assembly: GCA_946251855.1. NCBI lineage: Eukaryota > Metazoa > Arthropoda > Insecta > Lepidoptera > Geometridae > Alsophila > Alsophila aescularia. The sequence goes on from OX276377.1 coordinate 27,257,342, forward strand.
ATCCAATGATACCTCATTTATCAAAATCCATCAAGCCGCTTACGCTGTAGGACGTGCCAAAGAAACATACTAACATACAGCCCAATATATTCACATAACCCTCCTTATTCGGGTAAAAGTCAACGAAATAACATTAATAGTTTCATCACAATGGCAAAAAATATCACCCCTAGGTATAATCACTTACACCTTTCCACTACCTATACATATTTTTTTTCCTATTTTTTGTTAACTACTTCATTGATAAGTATTGTGCTTTTCGGTCTTATTTACCATGTACGAGTATAGTATAAACTCTCGTTACAGTTTTATTATATGGAATAACGTTTTGTTTCCGTTGTAATATGTGCTAATCTTACAAAACGATACTTTTATTTTAATTTTTTTCTACGTAGGTATCACAACACAATGTATTTTTTAAAGAAATCGTGTCAAAGATATTTCAATGCATTATGTAAATAGTTCCAATGAAGCGCGATATCTTCATCCGTCGTATACATACAATCGTGCATCGCTCCGGTCTGTAAACCATATGTGTCACAGCCATGTAAGCAGGAGCTGCGGACTCCTCGGGCAGTCACGGACAAGGCGAGTCCGCGCATAACTAGTGCATCGGCTGCAGCACACGCAACCACAGCAACCCATCGAGCAGAACGCAATGCCTACTCGTGTGCCAACTGCACGCCGCGCCGGTGCTGACGCGCATGTTGCGTCTTTCTGTTCACCCCACCATGAAATATGGAAAATACGACCTCCATAAATCTTCCGCGAATGTCAGCGTCGGCACATCCTACTCCTGGTACTACAGGAAAAACGATAACCCCTCCACCCGGAAGAAGAAACACCTAACGAGAGCCGCATCCGACTCAACGCTCTTCAGCGACTACGCCAACCAAATATCGCTCTTCGAGAAACAAAACGCTCACCGCAAAAAGTGCAAGAAGTCTGTGAGTGATGTGGGGCATACGCGCGTCAAATACAATCCGCGCCCTGTCAAACCTGTGCATATGGAACCGTTTGTCGGAAATTTCTTTTACGGTAAATCACTACCTGGCTATGAGTACTATTCGCAAAAAACTGAAGATAAAATCATATATTTGCCGGATTCCGACGCGGTTACCGTCTCCGAGGACACTACGGCGGAGTCGCTCACAACCACTGCGCCCACCCTTTTCGACATTCCTGAATTGGTAAAGAACCCGCTGTATGGGTGTAACGATTCCGATGTTCGTGTTTCGACACCAGAATACTTCAGTGGTTCTATGTCTTCCAAAGATTCTCAATTCAAATCATCAAGCTGTACTGAGCTCAGAAACACCATGTGCAGCAGCAAGAATTCTGAAGAAGTTCTATCAAAAATCCTTGAAGATTATAAGAGAATTATGAAGGAATGGAACCAAACGATACCGGATCATTGTTCCTCCGCTTCTCAGTGTAGTAAGAGAGGATCAACTGTATGTGGAAGCTGCAATACTGAAAGTTGTGTTCGAAGTTTGTCATGTCAAAAACCGACAAAATATCTGAAATCTCTCAACAATCACAATCAGTACAGCTACGCATATGCTTCACGGGTCGATCATTCGAAATTCAATAACAACCTTCCTCAACGAAAAACTCAAAGTTTGAATAGAAACCAAACATTTAGTAGCTGGGCCTTGACGCTGCAGAATTTGAAGAAGAAATCCAAGTTCTGGAAGTTAAGTGAAAGTATGTCGCCATCGGATTGTAAATGTGTAGACGCCATGTACAGGGACTACGATAGACGTCTGCAGGGATGGTGCGATACTGTCAGCGTGTGCTTGTCTCTTCTTACCTCGGTATTAGTTATATATTATTCAGAGATTCTATCGTAGTTAAGTTGCTTTGCGTGGCAACATGTATAATAGTTTATTTTTCTTATATGAATTGTGATGCAGCATGATGTCATTAGGGCAACAATTTTTCGATTTGGGTACCTACCATTTCATCGTAAGATACACTCAATGTGATTGTTACTTTATTTCGTCGCGTGCATGCTAAATAACATGATTCTAAGTTTAATTTTAAAGACTTCTGTCTGATGTTGGGACACAGGTTCAAGTCCAGCTTCGTGGTTGTCTTTTCGTTTCCTAATTTTGATGTAAGGCATATACGTTGAAAGATTTATTTAAGGCCTTTGGGTGAGCATTAAGTACAGTTTCCCATAATTATACTGATTTATGCCGAAATTGTGTGTCAGCAGAAACATCTTTGTTCTAAGATTGTTGTATTACTTTCAGGGTTACAAAGAAGAGGCAGAAAAGCCAGAGAACCAGCACCTCCTCCCAGCGACGCTAGTCGGGCAGGCGGACGTGCTGTTCGGCAATCTGCACGAACTCTTCACATTCCACCAAGACGTGTTCCTGAAGGATCTGGAACGGTCGATCTCAGCCACTGAACTTGTGGCTCTATGTTTTGTCGAAAAGGTTAGTAGACCACTTTGACCAATTGAACCTCCCCAAACGGCGCCCGGCATTTTGTCTAAAAACGTCCGGCGCTCCCTGGTCAGCTAGATTGCATAACGCAGCTTAACCGGTCGCCAGTCGCCACGATGTTTCAATCAAAATAGCCTATCTCAGTGCACAACGGTTGTAACGTCTATACGAAGAAATAGAAGACCGATTAAGGACAGTAAAAAAGCATCGTTCCGAATCGCTGCTGATGTGATGCGAATTTTTTCATGCATTCTTACGAATGTATTATTTTGTTTGAACAGAACATTGAACGGCGGCGATTATTGTCTTGATCTTAATGTAATGTAGGTACAGCACAGGTAAACCGTTGCGAAACCAAACAATGTTCACACAAAACTAATTAAAACGATTCACAGCTACACTTTAAATGCTTAACATTAGTAATCTAGATGTTAATGACCCACTAAACACATTCTCACCTTCAGTCTTTACTATTTATTTCGACTTTAATAGCAGGTAGATCATTTCCTTAGATGATTTTGTAAATAATAGAGTAACTAGAATACCTTGTGATCCACTAAAATCAACAACAAGCAAATATTTTCTGGAAAAAGTGATAATATACACAACTTAGAAGGGCTTTTGCCACTCCGCTCCAATAAATCATTCAAATTGGGCTACAAGATTTAAAAAAACTAATTGCGTTATTTTAAATCAGAACCAAAAAAAATTGTTCTGCAATTAAATCTATTTCAAGCTACATACAAATTTGGTAAATTTCAATCAATCAATCTTTGCATTAATCAACATCCCTATTGTTGCATTTTTGTATCTATTCCACAGAGAGAGACCTTCTTCAGACTCTACAGTTACTACTGCCAGAACATACCTCGCTCGGAGCGGTTGCGGGAGACACTGGTGGACACACATCTGTTCCTGCAAGCGTGTCAGTTGAGACTCGGACACAAGCTGCCGCTGGCGGCGTATCTACTCAAACCAGTGCAGAGGATAACCAAGTACCAGCTGCTACTGAAGGTATGTTCCAATCTTCCGACACACACCCTGCTCCTGCGGAACGGACACATTTCTCAAAGAAGTCGTGCAAATCGATATATGATCTGTCGGCGTGATCTTTGCAAACCAACAAATAATTATAGAAGATAGAAGGGCAACATGTCGTTGGAAGAAGAAACATATCTTGGTTGCGTAAAATCCTCGTAAACGGTTTCGCTTAGCACAAACTAGAAAAATAAGTATTTTAAGAAGAAAGCCAAGCTGTAGAAGATGCAAGATGCATTGAACATTGACAATTAATTGAAAATTATTTGTTACCTGTGAATAGCGATCGACCTAGCTGTGTCCGCGGCATTGCCCGCGTGTTAATTTTTCTTGGATATAAGAATCCTGAGTTATTCCAGAACCAAAAGTACCAATATACCAAATTTCATCAAACTTCGTCCAGATAATTTTTTGACGATTGCTCAGCTTTTACTCATCGGATAAAAATACCAAGTACAGAAGTTTTTATGACAAATTCTAAGCTATCCAACAGTGAAACCCGCAATCGCAATCCGTTTACTAGTTTTTACATGATGCGTGAACAAACAGACGGACACGATTTAAAAATATTATATTATCATAGAGATATATATAAATGCGTAGTACATATAATTCAATGTATATGATATTGTTTTTTAGTAGGATATTTTAAGTACCCTAGACTTTTTTTAAATTATCTTTTGTGTACAGACTTTGTGGTACTTACTACTTTATAATAAGTATAGATTGGTTAGCGTTTGCCCATCAGTCCTGGTGTTTCGTTACGATTTGGTCATAGGTGGTAACCAAGAATGGATTGGGTTCTCAAGGACTTCTCAACAAAAAAAAGTCTCGCGGTACACAAAAGGTGCTTTGTGTCTGGCTTTCTATTAGAGGATGATAGCTACCCAGAACGACTAACGTGCCTTAACACGCTAGTCTACATCCAAACTCATGTATGGATACTATTGGATACTCACAGTGTGTCGATACGGGCGTGACATTGATGCTGACGGTGTTCTGACATTCCCAGGACTTGCTCCGGTACAGCGAGTGCGGGTCGATGACGACGGGTCTGCAACAAGCGCTGGACTGCATGCTGGTGGTGCTCAAGTGCGTCAATGACTCCATGCACCAGATAGCCATCACGGGAGTACCTGTAAGTTGAACACACTGAGATAGGCGAAAAATACTTTGTTATGTATGTATTTAGCCATTGATACATTATTAATAAATATAGATATTCTGTGCCATTGATGTTGTGGATATCGCTTTGACACTGGATTATTCCATCGCTCCGTGCTTCGGAGGGCACGTTAAGCTGTCGGTCCCGGCTGATATTGGTTAATAGCAGTCGTTAAGCCATGTCAGAGGCCCTCGGGCGGCCTGACAAACTCTGACATCAGAGGCCAGCACTACCTCATACGACAAACAACAAACACTGGATTATTGCATTTTGATCTCAAAGTTAGGATGCTATGGTGACAGAGATAATGCTATGAGGATGTTTGCGTCGTATCTGAGAACAACAGAAAAAAACTTGTATAAATTACAATTATGGTTGACTGATGTGAAGTAGCTATGAAATTCAGCTTAGTATATAAAACGAGGAGTTCCGCAGGGGTCTATATTAAGCCCAATGTTTATTTATAGTTTTCATGAAGTGACTTAACTTGACCATCGATGAGATGGGCTCCTTTTAAGTCACCCATCTTATTCAGCGAGAAGAAAAAAACTTTGTGAACCGAAATATCTGAGAAAGTATATCACACGCAACTTTTTGTAGCACACTTTTTGTGTCTTATATTTTTCTTATCGATTGACACTAGTTTCATTAATTATGGCCAATATATCGAGCTCTTTCAAAACAGCGGAAGTTTAGGTACCTATCTTTGCCAATAAGGTTGCATGCTCCTTCTCTGTGTTACAATTAGCTAGATTCTACAGTAGATTGTTGGTGGATGGTAGGGATACTTCCCAACAGGGTACCTACCTAACTTATCTCTATCCTAATAAATTACTTTACTTACCAACTGACATCATTGGAAAGCTTGATTTTGTTTTTATGACTCGATTGCCTGTCATTTGCGTTTTAAGATTGATGTGATAATCATGTATATGAGACGGTTTATGTGTTTTTACAATGAGGTCGTGAAATTAAGTTGCACATACAAATTTATCATGATATGATGATAATTTTAACGGATGATATCCATTAGCAGTGACCCGTGGCTTTACCCGCCTGGACTATCCAAACAATAAACTTTTCAAAAAATCCTTTATTATCCTTACTATTTATAAACTAGATATGCTCCGCAGCTTTGCCCGCGTGGCTATTTCCCGGGGTAAAAAGTAAAAAATATGCCTATGTACTTCCTCATGATGCATACAAGTTTTTTTTTTAAGAATACTGTTATAGCTATTAAACTATTGTGATCACACTAATATTATAAATACAGAAGTACAGTGTGGTTCCATATAAATCGTGCATCAAAGATCAAAACTTATTTTTTTAACCCCCGTGCTCCAAAGAATGGTAGGAGGGAGGGTGTTATAATAGCCCAGTAAGTAGAGAAATCTGCCTTGCAAAAGGTGGTGTAGTAAAGATTGTCACATAATATGTTGTTGAGGTCTAGAATCTGATGAAAAATCCAAGATTTCGCCACTGGGGGCAGGGGGGGGGAGGGCAGGGGGGGGGAGAGCGAGCGCAAGCTGCCACCTTGGATTAAAGGTGTGTAAATTGGTTTAATCAAAATAAATCGGCAACGGTTCATTATACGTCAAAAATGACATGTGTTTTTGAACACGTATCACGCTGAAACAATCCGACGGATTTTGATGCAACTTGGCACAATCAAAGTTTATATTATGTGTTAAAATTAAGAATACTTTTTATCCCGAAAAATAAAGGGTTCCTGAGGGTCCAAAGTTATGTTAATTTTAAAGTAATAATACATCCGGTTATAAAACGGTACCGTAATTTTGTCATTCCCTCCACGTGCAGAATGGTGCAGTGGAAGCATGCATAGGCCCGTAATACAGAGGTCAGTAGATCGAAATCACGCGCTTCTAGAAATATTTTGCTCCATGAACCGTCATGTTTTGTTTGAAAACTAGCAGATACACATATAAAAACGACCATGCGATATGGGATCATGGGATATCGATAATTTATAACACAACGAGACCATGTTGGCATCGGGTATGTTTTCAAATCCAAAAAGCGAAAATGTATTCTTCGAAAGTATATTTTTACCTAACATTTACTGGCCGAGCTGACATCGGGTATACTTTCGAATTTAGGATTTCACGCGGCGTATTTCAAAAATATACCTCCACACAACGCTACTGCAACACATAGATTTCTGTCAACAACCTTCAGTGGGGACCTGACGTGGCCGAAGAAGAAGAAGACGACGACGAAGACGAAGCCTTTCACGGCCATGTCGGGTCACCACTAAAGGTTGTTAACACAGATAGGTTCTCAAGGCATCATGCATAAAGGGCTACTTCATAGATACTTTTGGTCCTGGAATAACACGTATGAGTTACTTTTAAATGTTCAAACCACGCGACCAAAGGTTACAGCTAGTGTTCGAATATGGAATTCGTCTTTCCTCAGAAGCATAAAAAAGAAGGAAAATTGTACATTTAAGCACAGAATAAATAATATTTCCCGCCCGCGAATTCGTGCGCGCGGACTACAGTTTATCGCAAAAAAAAACATGTTCTTTTAGGATATTAAAAACTAATGCAAAAGTAGATATAGCAACAACGGTCTTGAGATTTATTGACAGACTTGTTGTTTCGTTTTCACAGAAACCATGCCTTACAGCGAGTAATCAACAATTCCCAGTTAACTTACAATTTTCCGGGATTAAAAAGTATCTATGTTTTATTCCAGGGTATAAGCTATCTCCATTCCAAATTTCATCAAAATCCGTCTAGCCGTTATTGCGTGATAGCTCCCTAAACAAAAAACAAACAGACAACGTTTCACTTTTATATATTGGTATGGATGGATGGATATTATTTTATTTTGTGATGTAAGGCATAGAGATATATGTATAGTAGGTACTACATATAATTCAGTGATATGAGGTGGGTTTTCCGTTGTTGTAGATTCGAATCCCGCTTCGTTAAACCACAGAATAAAGAATAGTACTACAAAGTTATACCTATTATTTTTCGTCTCATGCTTTGATAAACGATTTATTTCTGACCATAAACTTAATATCTAACTACTCTTTCAACTATAAAAGTTCATTCATATCGGTTCATAAACTCAGACGACTTGAAAACCTCCACCTTTTATGTAAAAATACAAACATACAAGTGAAGCTAATATTTATATTAGCTTCACTTGTATGTTTCGCTTTTCCTTTTTTTACGCTTTAGCGTATAAAAAAGCTTGCAAGATTTGACCTAAACAACCATACAAACATTGCATGTAAAATAAAAGCTTTTAAAATCAATGTTATTCTCATAAGTCATCCCACTGTTGCAGGTGGATTTGAGCCAGCAGGGCTCGCTGCTACTGCAGGGCTCGTTCCTCGTCGCCTCGGAGAATAAGCGCGACCTACGCCTGCGCATCCGGCCGCGCCGCCGCCACATCTTCCTCTACGAGAAGGCCATGCTGTTCTGCAAGCCGGCCACTAAGAACAGCCACAACAAGGCCACCTACCACTTCAAACATGATCTGCAGGTTAGTTCAACATCATAATTAGCTGGAAACGTAGGCCTCCCCCACAGACCGCCACAACAGATACGGAAGTCACCCGAGGAGAGGGAAAGTAACACGAGCAACTATGGATAACCCTCTACACTCTCGTCCTTAAGAACTTTGTGAAATTTCGCGAGTAGTGTAGATGGAGCAATAAGAGCTAGAGTGCATGACAGTGGCGCTAATCCAACTACCGCTACTGAAATCACTATAAGATCGATCGCTGTCGATCCCATGTTACCTAGTCTGTTTAGTCACCACTGAAAATCTATTTAGCAGACAACAGACTGCCTAAATACGCCAAAGTCTTAACTATAACACATACGGGTACATTTGCCTTAATCCTGAGCCACCACGAGGGATATTTACGATATAGTGATGGTAGCCTAGGTTCTATAGTGCAACTTAGAATCCAACGGGTTCGATCCTAGACTCCGCACCAATGCGGAGTTTTCTAAGTTATGTGCAGTTTCCCATCGCTCCGTGCTTCGGAGGGCACGGTAAGCTGTCGGTGCCGCTGTTATTGATAAATAGCTGTTGTTAAGCCATGTCAGAGGCCCTCGGGTGACTTGATAAACTCTGACACCAGAGGCCAGCACTACCTCATACGATAAACAACAAACATTTACTATACGATACGAAATACTTTATTATAAACCAAAAAACAAAGAACAAATAATATAAAAACTTAAATAAAGTGATACAATAGGCGGTCTTATCGCTTAAAGCGATCTCTTCCAGACAACCTTTACTGGACAGAGGAAGCAGAAATAGACAACAATTTTGAATAAAATAACTTTTTCAGATGTCACAAATCGGTTTAACCGAGTCAGTCAAAGGCGACCTGCGCAAGTTCGAAGTATGGCGCGCGAGCCGGAGCGAGGTCCACACCATCTCAGCGCCCACCGTCGACGTGAAGCGAGCCTGGGTCGAGAGGATCAAGAGAGTCCTACTGGACCAGTTAAAGGAACTGAAAGGAGAGAGGGTTAAGCAGTATGGACCGCAGCATCACAGGTAGGTTTGTAATTAATTGCTAAAGGCATAAAAAAAAATATAGAAAGATAAATTCTATGATTTTAGAGGTTGTTTAGGTGCCACATGCACAGCCTGAGCGAGAGAATAAGTTGGTCTCAAGAGAGCCTCATCACGGCACCCGCCATAGACGTAAAGCAAGCCTGGATCAAGAGAGTTCTTTATCTATCCATCCAATCCATACCTATAAAACAGTACCATTACATACTGTGTGACTGACTGACAGATAACGCACGGCCTAAACCGGTGGACCTACACATTTAAAATTTGGAGGAAATATTGCTTGAGTAGGGGGGGCACTAATCCATCCATTCCATTCCTATCGGGTGAAGGGTGGCAAAGTTTTCACGCGGACAAATCTGCAGGGTGCAGCTAGTTTCTACAGGAGCAAACATACTCGTATATTAAAAATTAAAATATATACTTTGGATAGGCCGTCACCACATTGGGGTGGTTTCGTTACCTCAACTTTTTAATAGACTTTACAAATTTAAAAGCAATTCCTTCTTGAGCTGTATTTTTTGTAGGTTAACCTACCTACTTCATATCAGAGATTTTTAAAACGATTTGGATAATTGTTTATTTTATTTGATAAGGTAGGTAAATATTATTTTGTGTGTTTTTACTCAAAGGGTATGGTGTGTGTCCACTTAAACATCAAGTTTCGAAGTATATCTCTTTGTTTTTGTATTTAAGTTCCCTAATATTAAATTTTCAGGGATTTCTGAACCGTTTTTTTTTTATTTCAAAGTCCTCCAGTTAGCTCTATATATATAAATTTTATCAAAATGAAGTCTATTCGAATTTGATATTTTTTATTTAAATAATACCATAAGTATGCATCGTTTCTAGAACACTAATCCAGACGAGCTCGTGGGACATAGCAGGCGGCGCGGAGCCGACTCAAAAGCGGCCCGGGGCGGGCGCGGGCCGCACCGCCTCCTGCGACACGCACGACGAGCCCTGCTGGTCCACCGACCCCTCCGACGATGACGATGATGATCACGACCACGCGCCCGTCAGTACCATACAATACACTACAATAATATTTTATTGAAGAAATCGTAAACAACTTACTCATTAATTATATTCTAATGAATACAAAAATTCTTACAACACAACCTTCTTACGACGGTTTGTGGGTATCTGTTAAGCTCTGTTATCGATGCGCAACGAGACAAAATCTTTTTTTTGACAATTTTATCTCTATTACCAAGTTCAAATTCAACTTTATTTGCCAATACAAATTCAACATTAATTTTTGTCAACATTACTTACTATTAAAAATCATCCTCTACACTACTCGTTAAGTGCCTTGTACGAGTACTCGACAAAACTTGAAAAGGCGATTAACGTATCTATTCTACTCGTCCGACTTCACGTGGATCTCAATCGTGAGGCAGATGTCGAACAGAATCCCTTTGTGTTCGAAGTTCTAGCTTTTTGACTCGGGCGCGAAACTGCAGTGCGAGCATGGATCTTATAAATTTATTTTATCGATCGATAAGATAAATTTATCGAATTTTATCTTCTTTTCTTATCAATTTTATCAAAATGCGGTAGCATGGATCTAGCCTCTCGTAAATTTTATTCATTCGATAACACGGCGTGAGTTTGTCGATTTAAAAAATGGCAACTCGTGGACTATACCATATATCAGATAGACGACTAATAGTCTAAAAACTATTTTTTGACACAATTTGGCAGATTTTTATTATTTTGAGTTGTTACGGAGAAACTTCTGTCATTTGGAATTCTACCTAACTAACATAAAGTAGTATATTCCTGGAACTTAACCTAAAGTATAACTAGCCATAACTCGTTGCACAATTGCTTGAGACACCTCCCTGACAAGTCTGACAGTGCGCTGTCCTAGTCCTATATTATATTCCTGGCCGATGCATCGTTGGTGCAACTGCCCTCGGTGAAAAAGCGTACAGCTGATAGAACCTACAACAATGATTATACAGTTAGTTTTTTAGACTGAGTACCTACTAGGTACCATAATAATTAGAGCATTAGACACAATCACAACAAAAGATAATTTCTGGAAATAGGAAAAACGTAACTAAGTATTTTGGTATTATTATGTAAAGTAGATACTACAACATGCGCAGGCAGTCCATTAGATCGACTCCTTCTCAAACGCCCTCAACATCTTGAATGCGGGCGAGGGCAATTTCCTTATAAATTCTAAAAAGAATCTTAAAATGCTGTTCTTCCAGATCAAAGGATCATTGGCATCCCTGAAACTTGCCTCACGATATTCTGACACCTCCACGTTTTGGCTTATAATCCGAAAAGGAAATTACAAAAAAAATATGTTTGTCGTGTAACTTTGGAAAGCAGATAAAATTCGATAAATTCGGTAAAATTACCGACATTATATCGACAACAATTGTCAAAAATAAGATTCATGCTTCCTTTTGTCGATATAAATCTATATATTAAATATGATTTATCGAATTTATGTCGTTGTCGATAAAGTACGTTCCGTGCTACCGAACTCGTATTATCGAATATTAAAGTCAAACTTGATTTAAAAAAAAACGGTAAATTTATCGATTAAGATCCATGCTCGCACTGCTGACCCGATATTCAAGACACCCGAGGCAAGGCGAAGTAGCACGAGCAACATCTAGCCAAACTTTGGACAACTTCGCGAGTAATGTAGAGAGGCATTACTTTGGCCATTGCGGTCTCGCTAATCTCCGTTGCTCGCCGAGCATGCACATCAATAAAATTATTGATGAGACAGGCTATAGCGGTACTGGCAAAAGTATAACGGTGAAATAACTTTTAAATTCATTATCATAATTACTACTTTATGTTATTTTGATATAGTGTTTGGTGCTGAATAATCTTGACATAAATGATATTGAAAGACGCTGAACGACGTTAGCTTTCGTATTTTTTCTCGATATTTCCGTGGTTCGAAAAGTGCAAAAGTGTATGTTTTGCATTGTCTTCCTTAATTTTCCTCAAGCGGTAATTGAGAAGTGGTGCCAATCCCGTACCTATAGCATTAAAATGGAAACATTATTCTAAAATAGTAACGAGAATATGCAGTAGTCAGGCATAGTAGTATTATGCCTATATGTCATTGCAGACTCATTATAATATACTAGGCATTATTATAGATAAATTATATAATTTAATACTTATGTACTGAAAAACTCACTTTTATCTAATTTCTACTAACAATAAATCTAATGAAGTGCTTACAATTGGGGTAGCGTGACTAAAATGTGGTCATCGAATTAATGCTAACTAATTTTGGGTTTGCAGTGAAAGAATGACCCACTCGTATAATAAGTAAGTGTAAAAAGTATCCTAAGAAATGCGGGCTAAATAGTCACGGGTAGCGCATGTCCAAGCTGGCAACCCAAGCACATGACATTCCCTGTTCCATCGAGAAATAAAACACATGGGATGAACTGGTTCTCTATCAATAGAAGTAACGCCTCAACAAGGAACTAGCAGTAGCAGCTACTAGATTTTAGTCACCATTCAAAAGCTATAAATAATCTTTTAATTTATTGACCTACCTTACTTTTAATATAATGTCTCCGGTCCGTTGGAATCACGCTGTCGCCGGCATATCTAATTAATTTAGCGTCCCACTCATCATCGCTTTTAGTTTGGAAATTATTTAGAGACACGAAGCACGGTCTACTTACCAGTTTAGTTCTGCACTGTCCACGAGGCACCTCACTTTTGAACCAGTCTAACGAGGTGAACTATTTGACAGACGTCAAAATGTTTCGCCATCTTGTTGCATTTGTATTAACAAAATGGCCGCCTTGCTCTATGTTGTGTTATTCAACAGGTGACGGAAGCCGTCGGTCGCAACGATACCATCAACAGAGTGGTACAGTTCTTTTCTGTGTCGGGCTCCACACAAGCCACATCCACGTTTTACGTGTCGCAATATTGAAAGATATACGTTTACATTGTACATAATGAAAAGAGACTGATATTATATCCAAAGCTTAAAGTAACCAAAGAACGTGGATAATTCGGTTCTAATAGCTGAACATTTACTATCGTGTAAGTCATGTTTTGTTTGTTATGTCATTCATTGTCAGTGTGCTTTGATTTTAGTTGAATATGCGCTTGCTTTTATTTAATGTATTACTGTCAGTCTTCGCCTTATATCTCTATATAAATATAAGTACATTATTTTTATGTATATTTCAAAATATAATACCATGGGGAAGCCCACGTACAAAATATACTTGGATACAAACTTTAAAAACAACTAAACTAATCGATGATAGAAGACATCACAGTCACGGCTCAGCACAAAGCATCAGCTTGCATCATTCACTTACCACCGCTTTGAACGCGCTGTTTTTGGCTTATTTTCAGTGTTATTTTATTTAGTAAGTGTATTTAAGTCAAATTCTGTGTGACACTCGAAGTCTTCTAATATTTTAACAAAAACACACCTCAATGTATTTTCAGACATTGACCTACTCTTATATAATCATTAATTTTTATTAGCCGTTTATTTATATGCACTTGTTTGGACTTGGTCGTGTGAAATAATATAATTGTATGTACTTTACTAGATTATTTTAGGAGTATTATATATATTTATTCATTTCACCGCCATACAACACAATCAAATACGTAAATTAATTACCTTAATATACCTTTGTCTCTACACTCTGTCTGTTACTACTTTTCGACTACCCGATTTACAAAGACCATTCTATTTGTTTATATACTTACTTACTTATCTACTACTTATCCACAATAATCATGAATAATAATTATGGCTTATTATGTACCTACATACGTGCATGTTCTAGCCAGCCGCCAAAGAACTGCAAGTTAGTAACAAGGTGCATGTAATAATAAATGTTTTGGAAGATTATAATAATATATTATAAATAGAGATAACACAATCAATACTGGATTCGCTATTGTTTGTTTGTCGTATGAAGTAGTGCTGGCCTCTGATGTCAGAGTTGCCCTCCGCAGCACGGAGCGAAGGAAAACCGCACATAACTTAGAAAAGTCATGGGTGCGGAGCCTAGGATTGAACCCGGTATAACAATAAACTATAAGTTTTAAAGCATATTTCTAATTAAAGATACTTTGTAAGTCCATCTTAGTATGTCGTTTGTCAAATAAACTGACGCAACTCAAGTAAAATAATAAGTATGGACAAGACATCCGATTAGATTCAAGACTGCGTGCACGGTTCATTGCTATTGCGTGCGGAGCATTTTCTCTCTGTATTTGACATTTCTTTATACGAGTACCTAAGAAGCCGCAGTGACTAGGTACCAAATATAACTGCTTTCATCGATATATCAACGACTGGCTTTGATCTGGTTGAATTCATCCCGGATTTTGACATAATATCTGCTCTAATTATCTAAAACGCAATACAAATTGAGAACTGCATGGTTTGATTGATGTAATTTTTAACATTCTTTGTGTCAATGTTTTAAGGAATATCTAACCAAATTGTATACCTAATTGTTTCACGACAGATCTTCAAATAGATGACACTTACCTTAACATTTTTCGAAGTTTAATATTAATAGTAAAAATTAACATGAACGACTTGCTTATTTACATCTGTGACGGTCATCATAGACTCTAACAGACCAAAAACATAGTTATATTAACAAATTCAGACAACACATTATTTTTTATATTTAGTGCGTTTTACCAACGTCTCGCCTTATGGTAAACGACGATGTGGCCGAGGTGAAGCACGGTAATATTATCTAATAACAAATCCTTTATGTTTATAAGGCAGTAATTGCCTTAAGGGTATCCGAACGAGTATTCGATAAAAAAAAAGTATACAAACTGTAGAGTCCAGACGATCAGGGATTGACCACAAAATACTAAACGCAGTATTTTGTGGATTATCCCTTAGGGTCGACTCAGTAACTTTAAAAATGTCTTCCTACTCATTACAAGACCGTGCTGAGCCGAGCCTGAGCCGAAATATTATGTAGTATATAGTATTTTATTTGTGAAGCAACATAATTATACACAGACTAGAGAAAACAGAGATGAACGTGCCACGTCTGATGCTCTTGTTACTTCTAGCCTGTGTCTATGGCTCGTACCCTTCAGTACTCTACTGGGTCAGCCTACACCGTTGAACCGGACTGAAATCGGAATCTAACCCTACATTCGGCTAAGACAACGTGTGTGCCCACAGGCGGTGGGGTGCGCGCTGGTGGCGCTGTCGGACTACACGGCGGTGGGCGCCAGCGAGGTGTCGCTGCGGGAGGGACAGCACGCGGAGCTGCTCAAGGTGGGCTGCGCGGGTTGGTGGTACGTGCGGCTTGCAGGTCCGTAGTTTTATTTAACAAATTTAAAAACAATCACATATTTTAAAATTATATAACCCCTTGATTCTCCTTGGCCCTTTGATTCTTTGCGAAAACATACGATACCAAGGTACGTACGGAGCCCAATTCTCGCGCAAATAGACATATGTCGAATTCGAGATATGTCGAAAAAAAATGGCGTAAGTCGATACAAAACAAATTTCCGTATTCTCGGAAAGTCACAATAGAGATATGTCTACGGCTCTACGCCCAGCGCTCGACATGCAACGAGTGGTCTGGAGCAGTAGACTTTTGTAAGTCGAATGAGAAGTTAAACCGTTTCTTATGTGTAATCGAAGTAAACTTGAACTCTCTTCTTGTAAAATAATAAAATATATCCGAAATCTTAAATTTTTTAGATGGTTTTACTGAGGACGATTTTACCTCGTTATTTGTGAAATTACTGAGGATTTTCAAAATTATTTTTAATTTGTTTTCTTCGTCTACGCTAAGTAGGTACTATAAAATAATAAAACTTAAGTACTATAAAATATTTGCACAAATTTATGCAAAGTATAATATGTATCTAGTATTCATTAATTATATAATATTAATGTTGATATTTCTCGATTTTAGGTCAACACAGTCGAGAAAACGGAACGTATTTACAGATGTCTACCAATAAGTCTACGACAAAAATCTCTATAATCACTGAGAATGCGAGTTTTTGATCCTGTCTACATTTTGGTGACATGTAAGATTTTCGTAGAGATGTAAGATTAGAGATAATCTCGAATCCGACATATGTCTATTTGCGCGAGAGTTGGGCTCCAGGTCCCTTATTCGCTGTGACCATTCAGACACATAACGCGCAAGCGCGGATCCCCCGGGTTATTTCAACCAAACGTTTTTTAGTTCCATTTGTTATGTTTTGTTTTCATATGTTTTGTAATCATGTTTATTTGTTTCACTGATAGAAATATCTCAAAATTTCCGCGCTCGCTTCGCTCGCGCCTTGTTGTAATAATTTACGTTTAAAACACACACAATAACACTGACACAAGAAATAACTCCTAATTTTCAAGATGTCTACACTTGTTCTGTTATTGCCTGTTGAATGAAGGATAAGGCGCATCTTGTTTTCCTTCAGTTTTGAACAAACATTTCATGATATAACTTGAAATTATAGCGATGGCTACGTTCGCACCTTGTTATTGTTGGCTGCATTAATATATCTATAATCTACACAATGGATTCATCGTATTTTTTCTTCTTTTATGCGCACTACCACAAATAGTTCAACATTACGCTAGCTTTCCTCGCACCTTTTTGATACTACCTATTTTCTCACGCTGATGAATTCCATTAATTTCTATTTTTACCGAACATTTTTGCACACGCTATACTCGCATCTGTTAAATGGTATTTCTGTTTCCTCATTCGTATTATGTATCAGATATAGCTCGCTGCGCTCGCGCCTTAACAATATTGCGTGTTTTGCACACTTAAAGATCGATTATAAACGTTCAGTTTTTTGATATAACTACACTAATAAAAGTGTAACACAAAATAACGCGTCGCGTTACGATATCTTCGTGGAATTGTACGTGAATTGTAATGACGTCACACGCTTTCTGCAAGGAATTTCGTGTGGCATGGCGAATAAGCGCCCAGGAGTCAAGTCACACGAGGCGAGTAGAAGTAGCACGAGCAACCACGAGTAACTCCTCTACTCTCTTGTCCGCGGCTAACTTTGGGCTACTTCGCGAGTAGTGTAGAGGGGGAATAATTAAATTGAAGTCAAGAGCTACGCCTACCCACATTTGAGTGCTGCCCAGCGCTAGAAATTTGATCGCAAAAACCTACCTACTAACTGCTTGATATCCTCTGGGAGAGTAGGAAAGGGAAAATACCGGACAGACTCTAGCAAACGAGATTTCTACTCTCAAGCATAATTTAAAGTCAACCACTAGGTAGGTAAATAGAATGAACGTATAGGTCATCGAAAAAATTATCCGCGACACTAATCAAAAGAGGAAAACAAACAATAAACTAAATATATTTACAAATACGTTATTTTAAACGGTTTCGCGGTGGCGTGGATACACTTATTTACAAAGATATTGGTCCGAGAGAAACCATTTCGTTATTTAACTAGTTTTCCCCGGCCAGGATTTGAACCTGGGATACTAAAGCTCCGCAGGTAAGAGAACTAGCACAACCAACTGCGCCACTTGCCACGTAGATGAAGACTGATTAATTTATGTTAAAAAAAGTTGTTAATGTAATCATACTGGACCATTTCACGGATATACATTGCAGGACATTGTAGGTACCATGATTCAGACAAGTAATTGAAGGATTTTTCTGTATTGTCGACAGCTGCGCACGGCGAGGGCTGGGCGCCGGCGGCGTATCTGGACCAGCGGAAGACCTCTCGCTCGTCAAGTCGCTCGCACGACCGCCTGCACGACAACTGAACCACACCCAGGCTTTAGGGAATGTTCACCTAGTGTTCTATTGAACTGCAGCAGATAATGGCGGCACTTCACATGCCGCATGCCGGTCCGTATTCGCCATCGAGAAAATAACCCACTTTCACTTTCTCGAAGGTATTCGCGTCTATTTCATAGTAGAAAGAGACAGCTATGCGTACTGATAGTTTTGGCCAATGAAAGTTGAGACTGAATTAAACGCGCGAAATAAAAACCAGACTAGATCATACTTTCAATAACACTCGCTAATTAATTAATGTATTTTTCATTAATGAATTATGTCATCAATGAGCAATTACCCAATATGTTCATAATTAAACACCTACAAATGTTCCAGTACCTAGCGTTTTTTGAACTTCGTGGGATTTAGCTACAACTTTCGTTGGGCAAGCTCCCGTTGCGTCCCTTTTTTCGCGAACAGTGGTCAAATAACGCCTTGTGAAGTGATACGGCAAACGGGCAACATTATTTAAAAAAACTGGGTGACGAGCGCATTGCAGTGACGCGCAAGATTTTGCAATACAAAGTGCTGGGTGGCGCTGCAATTGTTATGACAGGCGTGACGCTTACCATCAGGCGAGCAACCTGCTCGTCACTCAACGGAATAAAGAAAATCGTTAGTTGAAACAGGACCAGCGCGGTACGACGCAAACTCACTGTTTAATGTTGGTATATTGTACTGTAGTTTATAAATTATATTTATTGAGCTCAGTGCCCGTATTACCTTACTTTTAACCTACAATTATACTGTCATATTATTCCAATCAGCGTTAATTTATTGGGATTACTAATTAGTTTAATGGCATTACGTAACTTGTCTTGCCCCACTGTTATACTTTTTCGATCGCTAGTTAGCAATTTAAAGTTGTCACTTACCGATACACAAAATATATTATGAAAATCTCAAAGCAATCAGAATTAGATAATAGCGGCACTGGTTCTTCATTATTTAAAAACTTCAAGGTCAGCCGTATTACTGCTGTTAATCGTGGTAATATTATTTGTCTATCTATAGTCATAGTCATAATGTTACTGGCAAACTAGCAAAGCAAACCTGTAGGTAATGCACTATTGTGGACTGCAAACTTCGCTTGCCACATTTGGCGAATCGTATTCGGTTGACAGATGAATCCGGATAAACCTTACTAAACTTTTCACTCTATTCAGAATAATTTTCGACTCGTTTCTTTCTCGAATACTTATCAAAACATTATATCTTTAGAAAACTATAGAAGAAAAACTAGCCTGTAATCCGGAATTATTTCTGGAAGATATGACAATAGCATTGTTAAATTAAAGAGGATAAAGTTTGGTGGTCAGTAGCATGTAATTAAAGTGCCTCGATCTCATTCCTTCGAGATCCTTTATAACCTCTCCTTTTTATAAGGCACGTGTAGCGTCACACTCTTACTGCCGCACTCAGAAACGTCAATTAACGCTAATTAGCATCAAAATCATACAAAAATAAAGAGATTTAATGCCAGTTAAGAGTTAGTTGGCGTTTTGGAGTGCAGAATTCAGAAGAACGGCACTCAGCCGATGACTGGACAACCATGTGCCTACGGCTGCCGTCGACAAACGGCAACAGCCGTCAGGTCAGCATCTGTCGCCGACAAAATGCCGTTCGTCTGACAATGCCCTTTGGTAATGAATAAAGTAAATTATGATAATGTAATTATATAAATGTTGTTCTAAACAAAAGCTTTATTGTAAATTAGTGTTAGCCATAGAAGTTGTAGTTGCGATCATCCAAAGCTATGTATAGTGGACGTGAATTGTTATGTGGACGACGCATCTTTAATTTGTACATAATCTACCTACATTTTAGTTACTCTTAGTTATTTATTTTGTGCTAGTTGAGCTTTCGGTGTTGATTCGTGTTTACGTTTTGTACTCCATGACATGATACTGTGGATAGTTTTTGCCTACCACCCACCTTACAACAAAGTTGGGACTTACCTTAGTATTAAACTTAATAGGGCAAGATTCCATTGATTTATTTGAGTTTCATTGTAAGCAATGTCGTCTATTTTTAATAATTAAATTGAGCGTTTCGATCGTGAATGATTACGTCGCTAATTCATCTTTTATCTAGTTATAAATGTAATATTGAATTGGACACAATTTATGTAAAGAGTGTTTTGAAAATGTGTTTAATGACGGTGCATAGAAATCGTGTTGTTGCTAGTCGATATGGTCTGTATCTAATGTTAGGGGAAATATTGATAAAATCACGTAATGTAAAATCATATCATCGTATTGCTATCTTTATTTTCACGTATTTGCGCCACAGTAACTGTTTAGGAATGGTTGTAAATTTTGAAAGATGTTTTTGTAAATAATACACTAATTTTTGACATCACAATACATAAAATTTGATCGTTTCTTTTGTGTTTTATTTATTAAGCATCACGAGGTTTGATCGTAGAATAAATTTGTTTGAGTACGGTCACTGATCTCTACGGATAGGCTCTGCCGTACTTTCTTTTGAGCCGATTCAAATCGCCCCACCGAGCGTCCATGGTACTAAAATGTACAAATACGTTAGTTAGTCCACTGAGGACGCTCACTACTGCCAAACTAATGCTATCAGCGCCAAAATGGCGATAATCGAATGCGCTCATTGCGGCGTTCGTCAACAGCCTGTAAGTACGGAGTAGTGCAGTACAGTAGTCGCAGCCAACGTATATGTTTGTGAAGTTAGGCTCTGTGACGATTGCGCAGGTACTGCTGTGGGGATAAAACAGCATAAAGTAAAAGCGAGATAGAATATGCGAAAAACGTGAGCGAGGCAGTTATACAATGCTGTCTTCACCTTCAACATTGGGATTCCGCCTGAAAAATAGTTTTCGCAGCCACTAGCAGATAACTTCCGAGACACATACTTTCACTACGCCTATCTATTATAATTGTCTATGACTACGGTAAACTAAAAAAACAACGCGGTGTCGCTGGCTGAAGCCTGTGTCGACTATCAACTTGCCCATGATGGGTTGCAAAGAGAATGTAAACACTACGTATGCCTACAGAGAATAATAATATTAACCGATACTATATTAAAATAGATAGCCACCGAAGTGCTGCGAACCAAATTTCGTATGAAACCCAGTGTCGCCTGTTTGCATATTCGAAAGATAGGTAGGTAGATGAGTATTAAATGCACAAAAATATATAATTCCCCATTTTGTCACGTTTATTACTATTTTTAAGTTAAGATACCTTATTTTAGGGCAATACGGATGGTTACCCTACGCATTTGTACGAAGTTACGGACGTTTCTTGCGAGTTGACGAATATGTACTTTTTATAGTTTTAGCACTAATTAACGCCTGCAAGAACATAATTTATTTAGATAGTTATCTACACTTACAATAAAGCAGTAAGTACCAAAAAAACTGTACACAGAAAATATTAAAAAATGGTCTGGGGTAGATACTTAAAATAAGCTACTGAACATACTATAACATTTTTAAAAATCGTGTTTGTTTGTTCGCGCATCACGTCAAAACTACTGGACCAATTGCGATGCGGTTTTCACTGTTGGATAGCTTAGGGTTTGACTTCAAAAATGGCGTACTTGGTATCTCATCATGAGTACAATTTGAGCTATCAATAAATAACCATTAGACGTCTGCAAGAAGTTTGATGATTTTGTTACTTTTGTTTTGGAATATCTTAGGATCCTTATATCCCAGATGTTATATGTGTTACATTTTTTTAATATTATTTTTTTGCATATGCCGCGCAGTGGCTCTTTTATATGGATGATGCCGGTTCGAATCTCGTCTGTGATCCCAATTTAACCTTTAGAAAATTATTAGATCTATTTGATTATATCCGAGATTTGATCAAATCCACCCTGTTCCAAATATCTAGTACATTATTTTTTTATGTTCCATTGAGACTACCGGTAGAAGACTGTAAAATATTGTAATTTCCCTAAAATATCTACCTAGTGATTTGATCAAATTCACCCTGTTCCAAATATCTAGTACATTATTTTATTATGTTCCATTGTGACTGTACCGGAAGAAGACAATAAAATATTGTAATTTCCCTAAAATATCTACCTAGTGATTTGATCAAATCCACCCTGTTCCAAATATCTAGTACATTATTTTATTATGTTCCATTGTGACTGTACCGGAAGAAGACAATAAAATATTGTCATTTCCCTAAAATATCTACCTAGTGATTTGATCAAATCCCTAACTGGATAACTAACTGATTTAGTGGCCTATTTTATTTTTTCGATAAAAACTGGCTAATTTCATATTCATTCTAAGGCTATTGAACCTGCAATCATTCATTCAGGTAACAATGTCACAGGTTGGCACGGATACTTGCTCAGGTCAGGACTTCATGGTTTAGCCAGAAAACACGTCAACATGTTATTGTTATTGCTTTATGGAGTGTCTGTAATAATATTTATATAAACATTAATTATCACTCTGTGATAATAAAACAAGTAGGTCCATGATTCCAGTCCGTTTATACAAGAAAATAATCTCATATATAAATAACCATAGCTTCACAATAGTAGCAAAACAACAGTTATACAAATTATTTATACCACATATGAAAAAAGTTTGTACAAAACTCCTTTGCTTATAATTATGATATTATTGGGAAGCCCTGTTGGAGATTCTACTTTTGAAGATGTTGTCGATCTTGCTGAAGACCTCTTCTGCGGGTTTTGCAGCATCAACTCTCCAATGAAGGCCTTTCCTCATGTAGTAGTCAACGAGGGGAACTGTCTGATTATTATAAGTGGCCAAACGCTTCTTTAGAGCATCAACATTGTCATCGGAACGTCTCATCAATGGCTCTCCAGTAACATCATCGGTCATGGGTTTCTTGGGAGGATGGAATTCCTCATGATAGCTCCGTCCGCTGGCAGAATGGATCAGTCTTCCAGTGATTCGGCGTACAAGCAAGCTATCCTGGATTCCAAATTCAATTACAGCATCGAGGGCTGTTTTGCGCTTGGCTAATAAGTCATCCAACTGAAAAAATAAGTACTCAAATTAAGGAAAGAATATAGGTTGGAAAAAACAAATCAATGATAGTGTTATCTTATGATTTACTAGCTGTGCCCGCAGCTTTGTCTGCATGGATATTTAACATGAAAAAAGTATCCCATGTGATATTCCAAAAGTAACTAAGTAGTATACAGTACAATAAACTGAATTTCTTACAGGTTTGACACTCTTGTGATGAAGATGAACCGATTGATACTCGCTTGTCAAAATCGGACCATTTTTATTTGAACACATAACTTTTCCTTTGCTGCATTGCAGTGTGTTAACAAATCAGTACATGCACATAGCAAAAGAAAGTAAGTTAGTACAGTAGTCACAGCGGCAGTATGTATCTCGGAAGTTATCTGCTAGTCGCTGGGCAAACTGCTATTTTTCAGGCGCAATCCCAATGTTGAAGGTGAGCATTGTATAACTGCCTCGCTCACTCGCTTACTCGTTTTTTGTATATTCTATCTCGCTCTTACCTTATGCTGTTTTATCCCCACAGCAGTACCTGCGCAAAATTGTTCACAGACTTCACAAACATATAGATTGTCTGCAACTACTGTATTTGGTTGTGCCGAGGATCGATCTTCAAATAGTTTTCATTGATTGTTTGGTTGCTACTGCTCATATTGAGATACTATATACCAGTTTTTAAGCTAAGAAACAGTGAAAACCGCATCGTAATCAGTCCTGTAGTTTTATCGTGATGCGCAAATAAAGTCATTTTAAAAAAATATTGTTCAGTTTCTTATATTTAGTACCCTAGACCACTTTTTTTGAATCATTGTTTAGACTTCTAACTTACCAGTTTCTTATAACATATAAGTATAGATTATGAGTTGGCTGCCAAATCATTTTGCTATTTCTCTTATTTTGATGATGTAGGTACTTGTTTATCTAACATAACAAACTTAATTAGGTAAGGGAGCTGTTTGATAAGTCCTTTTAAAAACTATTTATAAAACCTTTTTTCTGGTAAATGGCATTAACACTGGTAGACACAACCTTTCAAATGAAGACTGTCTAAAATTCAGCAACATAAACAAGTTTTTGTCAGTGTAACCATTGTTTAACTGTGATCACTCGTAAACTTTCAACAACTATGGAAAAATCTGAATTTCGTGCCATTATAAATCATTTTTTATGAAGGGTTGCAGTGCTGCCACAATAAAAACTGAACTTGATTCTGT
Source organism: Alsophila aescularia (assembly GCA_946251855.1). Lineage (NCBI taxonomy): Eukaryota > Metazoa > Arthropoda > Insecta > Lepidoptera > Geometridae > Alsophila > Alsophila aescularia. The sequence continues at coordinate 27,281,584 of OX276377.1, forward strand.
TCATGGCACTAACGCACCAACATTGCAGATTGTTTATAACTGGATAAATGATTTTAAACGTGGTCGGTCAAGCACATCTGATGCTCCACACTCTGGTCGCCCAATCAGAGTCACTACTGAGGATGTTGTTGAAGAAGTCCATAATATTGTACTCAACGACCGCCGAGTGAAGGTGCGTGAAATAGCTGAGAACACAGGCATCTCCACTGAGCGAGTACATAAAATCCTGCATGCAGATTTGGGTATGACAAAGCTGTCTGCACAATGGGTGCCACGTTTGTTGACAATCAAGACAATGCCCCAGTGCACACGTCAGCTATTGCAATGGCCAAAAGACACGAGTTGGGCTTCGAGCTGGTTCCGCATGCTCCGTATTTGCCGGACCTAGCTCCTTGCGATTATTACCTATTCCCAAATCTGAAAAGATGGCTTGGAGGGCAAAATTTTTGACAAATGAGGACTGTATCGCAGGTGTAAACGGCTATTTTGAAGACCTCGACAAAACATATTTATTGGAGGGGATAAAAAAATTGGAAACTCGCTGGAACAAGTGTTTGGCCCTCAAAGGAGACTATGTTGAGAAATAAATGTAAATTGTTTAAAAAAATATATATTTTCTTTACTTTTTAAAACGACTTATCAAACAGCCCTAGTATATATATATATATATTGATAAAACCTAAAGTAAACAAGTATGTATTAGTAAAGTTATGCATACCTTTTCCGCTTGCGGTACAGTCCTAGGGAATCCGTCAAGTAGAAAACCACTCTTGCACTCAGGTTGATCGAGATTCTTGTCGATCATGTCTACGACCATCTCATCAGAGACAAGTTTGCCCTCATCCATGACCTTTTTGAGACGGCGACCAAGTTCTGAGCCTGATAATACCTCTGCACGAAGCATGTCTCCGGTTGAGAGGTGACATACGCAATACTTTTCCTTGAGGAGGGGCGCCTGGAATAATGGAATGGGGAAAAAGTTGTAATTATGCATAGCAATGAGCGCAAACTATGACACATTTGTAGACTGTTGAACATTATTGAAAAAGCCTTCGACTCTATCGAGACTTGGTCTGTTTTGGAGTCCCCGCAACGATGCTAAGTCGACTGGCGGTATATCCAAGTGTTGAGCTGCAGAAATGACCGTCCAAGTATAGAACCAGCAGACTAAGCATATCACCCTGCATCGAGGTGTGAGACAAGGGGACGTAATTTCTCCGAAATTGTGCTCAAATGCATATGTTTAAGACTCTGGACTGGAAAGGATGTGGCATTAACATTAACGGTGAGTACATCTCACACTTGAGATTTGCAGATGACATCGTCATTGTGGCAGAAACGCTGCAGGACTTGCAGCAGATGTTGAACAGTGTAGCTGATTCGTCTCAATGCATAAGTCTCCAGGTGAACTTGGAAAAACCAAGTTTATGTTCAACGAACATGTAATTCTGGAACCAATTGGTGTTAAGGGAACTGCTCTTGAAGTTGTTCAAAACTATGTTAATCTGAGACAAACTTTGCAACTAGGTAAAAACTACTTCGAGAGATAGACTTGCAGAAGAATATAGCTGGGCTGAAACTTCGTTGAGTCTTCTCGTCGCCAATACTGCAAAATTTGAAGACAAAAGTCTTCAACCATGTGTGTCCTACCTGTTATGACATACGGAGCCGACAATGGACACTCATAGTATGACTAGTCCACCAATTTAAGGTTGCTCAGCGGGCTATGGAAAGGGCTATTATCTGAAAGATTGTATCCGGAATGATGTGATCTGGCACAGAATTTGTCGACATAGCCCTTAGGATTAGTAAGCTGAAGTGGCAGTTGGCTAGTCATATCTGTCGAAGGACTGATAACCATTGGGGTGGATGTGTTTTTGAGTGGAGACCGCGACTCGGTAAACGTAGTGTAGGGCGCCCTCCAGCTAGGTGAAGCGATGATATACGCAGAGTGGCTGGCAGCAGTTGGAAGAGAAGAGCCGAAGATCGGGCAAAGTAGCGTGCTTTGGGAGAGGCCTATGTCCAGCAGTGGACTGAAAGGGCTGATGATGATGAACATTATTACTTTAATTTTATAATATATTCAATAATCATAAGTTCTTATCCATTTAATTTTCACATGACTTACATTGATCTCGGTTCGATATAATGTACCTTCATTATCATTTATTTTAATAGGCCGTAGATAGGGGACGTACAAGAAGGTCAAAGTTCAATGCGGGTCACATTTACCTGAGTCCCTTTGCCGGAACCAGGCGGTCCCAGAAGTACGGCTCTTATGCCGATGGGGTCGTTATCAGCTCTGGGCTTCACTGCTGTGGCTGCGGGTGCCATGCTGGATGATTCAGATTGAGGATCTGCCGAACTCCGTATAACCAACCAAACAAAAGGAACTAAATGAAACTAAGGCCAGGCGTTATTCGTCGATTAAAGTGTCACGTGCACTATCTACTTTATCTTAATTAGGTATGTAAACTACCAACAAATAGTAAAATTGATAAATTTGGCAACAAAACGCCGACTCGCCCACCATATGTTGGATGACGTCAATATCTATGTGACAATGACAAGTAAACGTCAATCAAAAGAAAAAAGGTTGGTAAAAGTCAATTATCCCTGCGTTCGTGATGATGAGATGGCGTTGTAGGCAGTTTCGAAATGTACATTGTTAACAAGCCGTTGGCTTTGAACATTTTCAACACTTTTGCCATTTTTGCAACATTAGACACTACCGTACCTTTTCAAACCGACTGAAAAACAACCCAATCAATGACGGAATAAAGACGATTTTCCTATGTCAACGTGTCATCTAAATATGCAAAACGAACGGTGATCGAAAACGTTCAGAACGCTAATTTCGCCCACGAATGTCCAAAGCGGACGCCAAATGTGATCATGTTTAGCGTATTTAACAGTTATTTTCACTATTTGCTGCAAATCGAACGACCCCTATACCTTGCGGTTTAAAGCTCTAACCCTAAATGCGGATTAATATTCGCATTTAGGGTTAGAGCATACTTAACGCCCCGGCAACGGATCGGCACCGAAACGCCTCGCTTACGGCTGGTTGACGGCTAGGCGTCCACCCGGCTACGGCGGGGCGACGCCTCCCTTACGGCAAGGCTTACGTCTAGACTTGGTGTATTCCCAATAGTCCCGCTATGGTTGTTCAGTATGTTTTTTTTGTAGGTTTTTGTCCTAGAGGTTCCATTAACTGAACTACTGGGATTTTAATTCCCTAACCGCTCGATTGATTCTATGCGCTACAGTCACTTTTTTTGTTTTCATTGATCATCGCAACTAACGCTACAGTCACATTTTTTGTTTTCATCGATCATCGGACCACTCGATAGCGACGTAAATTTTGCCACTCGATTTTGAACATTATTGACCTCAATAATCATTCAAATCTAAGCGTGTTTATATAATTATTTTGCTTCGAACCCCACAACATAAACACTTGAAATATGTGCCGTACCTATTTAGCTCCATAAATCACCAGTTTGTTTATCTAAGCACTCAATGAAATGGTCATAAAAACTTTGTTTACGCAAAGTCGGCGCGGCCAGATGTGTCGCGTAGACCTTCTTTTTTTTGTGGGTTGACAATCAGATACCCGTGATCTCGGCTTGTACCCAATAAATCCCCAGTTTGCAGCCAGATGTGTCGCGTCGACCTTCTTTTTTTGTGGGTTGACCATCAAGTACCTGTAGTCTCAACGCATATACAATCAATTACCAGTTTGAGGTTAGATGTGTCGCGTCGGCCATATTTTTTTTGGGTTATCAGTTTGACCTGCGGTCTTCAGTGCGTGGACAACCGAGCGGCTAATGTCCTTTGTATCTCATAAATAATGCAGCACAAACGTGTAATTTGGTAAAAATAGGTAAATTTATATATCATATCCTCTTTTAATTATACTTATTTCTTTTGTGTGATTTTAATTAATTTATCAGGCTCCTTTATTTATTTTATTTGAGCTTGTGACCCTAATTGAAAATAAATTATGCGTTCGCGCATTGTTCATCTGATTAATATTTATTAATGTCAATATTTTTTTAACGAATTGTGGCCAAATGAACACATTAAATGCAGAATCTTACTAAATCTGATTAATGTCAATAAGGGTCAAAATCCAGCGACACAAATTTTTGGAATGTACATAGCTCCAAATTCATTTAAAAGTATCCGATGATTTTCGACCTTATTGACATGAACTAAGTACTTTGTTTTTTCTACGTATTTTGACTAAATAAACACAGGTAATGCAGATCTTACTAAATCTAATAATGTCAATAAGGGTCAAAATCGTGTGACTCTAATATGATCTTATTGATATGAAGTAAATACCTTGATTTTAGATGCTTTTGGACTAAATGTACACCGTAGAAAATTACTTTGCATTATATTGCACTCTATGTAATAGGTAAAAGAGTGCATAGATAGTAAAAAATATGAATTGTATTGATTTTATTCCTACTGAAAAATATTGTAAGATTAAACTCTTACAATGAAAGTAATATTCATAAAACTGCTACACTTAGAAGAGTAGTAAAGTTTGCTTAAACTGATGTTGATCAGATTAAATTAAAAATATTTATTTTGTATATTTTTTTAATAACACTGTCCTTTTTTTGTGTGTACCTTATATTTCCAACACAGGGCATGGGTGAGCAGGCTGCTAGGAGCAAATAGAGCCCACCAGCCATAACCGCGGCAACCGCGAGACGTAAGCGCGTTGACGGCGCAGTGACGGCGGGTTGACCACGTGCCGTAAACATAGAATACTAAATAGTTACTACGTAACGCCAAGGCGAGGTGTTGACGATCTGGTGACGGGGCGTTAAGTCTGCTCTGACCTTTATTCTCCACAAAAAGACTTCACCCCTGACGTCATGTGTCCAATACACATGACGTCAGGGGTGACGTCATTTTGGTGCGGAAACAACGCTCACAAAATAGAGGTAGAGCAGTGTATGCAGTAATGTCAAATTCAATTGACATTAGTTATTCTGTGCAGGGCCATTATTCTCTATTGCCAATAAGACACGTTACGCGCCGCGTTAAGATATTTGCGTGGAATTTTCTATAAAATACTATTCTGTAAGCCACTGTCCAATTTTAGAAACGCGACAAGGCGCGTTACACGCACGTTATAGTCTGTATTATCTATGGAACAGTAAAAAATGGAGCTTGTTGTGTTAAAAAAGCAAACATTAATTTAGGTATTTAATTAAGAGAAATAGATTTGTTTAATTTTTCTGCTCATGAAAATACATAGAATCACTTTTTTCAGCCAAACTTTTATTTTGTGGCTCATATTGTCAAAAGCCACCAACCAAAACTTCGCAACTATTTTCGAATGAAATAAAACTATTTTACTCAAACAAGCTTGTAACGTGGTTATTATTTCGATAACCTTCTTTACGCAAAGTCGACCTTGCCGCGCTGCTTGAATAGGCGCCAGCAAAGTTGTATGGAATTTCATTATTGTCGTGTTTTGCGGCCAGCAATTTCCTTTGAAAATCCATTATTGTCGTGTTTTTAGTACTATTATTTATTCTGTGGTTTTGTTAATCATCGAACTCGAAAAGAGAGGCGTTGTAGCTCCCAGACGAATGGACCGATTTTGATGTATTTTTTTCTTTTTGAAAGCTGATGTAATCGTGATTGTTATTGTTGTTGTTTCTGTTTCTGTTTATGTTTCTGTTTCTGTTTCTGTTTCTTTTTCTGTTTCTGTTTCTGTTTCTGTTACTGTTTCTAGATAAGTTTTTGGTTTTGATTTGAATTCCTCAAAAGTTAGGTACAGATCGCGGACTATGCGCAGTAACACATTTTCGGGTCTCAATCGAAATGCGGTATGAGGTGCGGTGCGTTGGACCGCGCGTTCCCATAGCAACGCGGTGACGCTAGCCACCACGCAGTCGCACTCCGCCCCCGCTGACCACGCGGCCCTGGAGTACAATCACGCACGAAGTTTTCAGTTCTTTGAAATTTATATGTCTATCAAATGTGTGATCATTTAATTTCAAGAAAATTACTCGACCACAATCAACTTTAAGGAGACAGGCGAGAAGAATCGTATTTGACGTTTATAACAATTTTTTTAAAAGAAAATTTATTTAACTTATTCTCTGAATAAAACTGCGGAAGCTACGAAAAATTGCACTGTATTCGCAGTTAAAAAGATTGTAAAAGAAAGTAAAAGTTCAGAATTTTTAGTTATATTTAGGACCCCTGGTAAAATGACAACGAATAAAACTAGTCACAGGCATAGATGATTTTGACAAGGGGGTATTTTGACATAAAACGATGCATTCACAATTTTCATATAACTGAGAACGAATCACCAACCCTTGGTAAACTTCGTGCAAAATTACAATCTGCCGCATCACTAAGGAACTTGGATTTAAATGGAAATTCACCGAGAATAAAAGGAAAGTTTTAATACATACATCAGTCATCAGATTAATAAGAATAAATTACTTACAAAAACTAAGACAGTATCGACAACACAGACCAATTGTATACACAGATGAGTCATATGTTCACACTACTCACACAACACCGAAAGGTTGGACAGATGGGTCCACTAAAGGATTAAAAAAAAACATATCATAAGGGCAACTTGTTGTGATAGTACATGCCGGATCAGAGACTGGTTTTGTGCCTAACGCCTTGTTCACGTTTAAGTCAGGTATGAAGACCGGGGACTTATAAAAGAAAAATATACATCCCCGTAGAGTTTCTTGGTGCTCTCTTCTCTAACGGGCGTATTTCCGAAGCACCGGTAGAGTCAGAAGGGTATTTCCTTTTCCAGTGTGAGATTTAAATCTGTTGGCACATGAAAGAGAAATTTCCTTCTCAACTCAAAGAAAACTTAGTTTACCTAAATTTTTATTGATTTGATCTTTTTATAATATTTTATGTATTTCTCCTTGTTCATGAGATGTTAATAATTTTGACTTGAAAAAGTGCTATTAGTTTTGCCTATTTACAATAAAATACTTTGACTTTATCACGACGACATGAATTTTAAGAATTATGTGAAATGGATCCAAACTCAATTGCTACCGAATCTTCCTCCAAATTCAATTATAGTTGAAGACAAAGCTTCATACCATAACAAAGAATATGACTTAGCAGCAAACGCGAATACAAGGAAAGCTGATATGCAGGCTTGGCTTTCAGAAATAACATTTAGATCTGAAATGTTGAAGCCTCGATTATACCAATTAATAAAAAATAACAAATATTGCCTCAAAACATTAAGGGCCGTATTAATAAACCAACCTCCACTCTGAGAGCGCTATTGAGAGCGATCTCAAGATGCTAATCTAATTAATAAACATATGTTAAGCTGTTGATTGAGATGCCGTAATCAGCTGAGTTAGTGTTTAATAATAAATCAATCTCGACTCTCAAGAGCGCACTTGCGATGTGCTTTGAGATGCAGAATGTTGAGTGCGGTCGATCCGTGACTTGAGAGCGTGATTGCCAGTTGCTAGAATCAAGGATTTCGAAAATATTATTTCAGAATTTTATAATTATATTAACCATCATTATAAGATTATTTGTATATTACTCTGGAAATAAACAAATTTATTTGGCATGATTGCGAAAAGATCCGAAGATTTGGTAGATATCAGAACCTGGTGAGGACACGCTGAAGTCTAAAAAGGGCCTGAATTCTGTATGACCACTCACGCCAATTCCACGCGAATTCCACGCCGATTCCACGCTGCCTGCGTGGAATCATGAACAAATTTCACGCAGGCGGCGTGGAAATGGCGTGGAATTGGCGTCTTAAAATTAGAGAATTAGGCCCCAGATCCGAAATCGTAACCAAAGGATACGCGCTGGAAATACTGCATGGCTAATCAACGATATTTTTAATTTCATAAATTATAGTTATTTGTTGATGAATTGCGTTAAGTTCTTTAATAGATAGTTTAACTTTGAAAATATAGACAAAAATTATGGCTTACATCCTTTCTACAAAAAAACTAAAGTAAGGTTATGATAATTAGGTAGAAAATAAACATTACGTTTAATATAATCACATTTAATTTAATTTAACTACATCGAAGTTAAGAATATAATATAACGTAAGGTTAAAATTTATATTTTAACCTTACGTTATATTATATTTGAGCAAAAACCGAACTTTCACTAAAGAAAATAAATCGTTCATTCGTAGTTCATTCAATCTTGCTCTCAAGTTCTGGTTCGTGACGTAGCATCTTGAGATGCGGCTCTTGAAAGCGACATGATCTGACATGCTCTTGAAATGTCTTTATTAATCAGCGACGATCTTAAGATGCTGATCACAACTTGAGAGCGTATCAGTTGATATCGCACTTGAGAGCTCAACCAAGAGCGATTTATTAATACGGGCCTTAGTATAGACAAGATTTTCATCGAATATGGTCATGACGCTCTTTGCCTGCCTCCCTACTATCCAGATCTGAACCCTATAGAAATGACATGGGCAGCTATAAATGATAACGTTAGTAGCAAAAATGTACGATGGAATAGACTGGTGATATAGAATTAGTGAACAAAAAGTAAATGCAATGGAACCAAGTTATTGGAAAAAGCTATGCGACAAAGTCAAGACAATTGAAGAAGCTAACGTCAAAAGCGACCACGTCATCGATAGAATGACGGAAGTATTTATAATACCACAGGTGCGGGATCAAAATCACATGCTCCTTAAAATATTTTGCTCCATATTTTAAGCATTTACATATTTTATGCGTTATTTTTTACATTTTCATTGATATTTTTAAGGCTTTTGTCATTTCCTGAAGTAAACCGTCTAATCGTTACAACAAAATAGTTCACAATAATTCCAATTCGGATAATTTAGAAAAATCTCAAAAACAGAAAAGAATTCTGTCAATTTACTTTGTTTTTTTTTCACTTTGTAAATTTGTTAATTTTACCTGAAGTGCATGTTTAGAAAAGAAATAAATTATCATTTATAATTTACAATCCCTCATAAAAAAGCGCCCTCTTGCGGCTGTTTGGTAACCAAACTGCTTACTGTTTTACATTTTTAACCCCCGAACAAAGAGACGGGTGTTATAAGTTAAGGGTGTGTATCACTGTGTGTGAGTGTGTGTGTGGGTGTGTGTGTATGTGTGTGTGTCTGTTTGTGGCATCGTAGCTCCCAAACGAATGGACCGATTTTGATGCGGTTTTTATGTTTGCAACTGATGTGATCGAGATGCTTCTTAGCTATAATGGGAAGGAGACGGGGGGAGGGGAGGGGTAGGGGGGGGAGGAGGAGAGGGGGAGGAGAGGGGGGGAGGAGAGGGAGTGGGGAGGAGGGGGTAAGGAGAGGGGGGAGGAGAGGGAGTGGGGAGGAGGGGGTAAGGGGAGGTGATGGGCGGGGGGGGGAGAGAAAAAGGGGGTGAGATTCGTACCTTCAACCAATATAGCTGTGGTTTTTTACAACAAGATTTATCTTAGCTATAAAAGGAGGGAGAGGAGGGGGGGGGGGGGGAAATATGGTGAAGTTCGTAGCTCCCAAACGAATGGACCAATTTTATGTTTATTATGTATGTATTAGTTTTTTATGTTTGAAAACGGATGTGATCGAGATGTTTAATCATGGTTCTTAGTTATATGGGAGGAGTTGAAAAAAGGGGGGGTGAGAATCGTATCTTTCAAACGAAAGGCCAATTTAACTGCGGTTCTTTATGTTTTAAAGCTGAGGTAAACAAGATGTTTCTTAGCTATAATGGGGGGGGGGGGGGACACGAAGGCGGGTGCTCGCTACGTTTCGCTCTTGCCTTCGTCTTCTAACCTATCACGACCATGTCGGATCGCCTCTGAAGGTTGTTAAGGTAGGTAGGTAGGTAGGTAGGTAGGTAGGTAGGTAGGTATATTGGTACTGGAATAACTCATGGGATCCTTATATCCCATAAAAACTACCACGCGAGCAACGCTGCGGGCACAACTATAAGGCAATAAGAACGTAAAAGTCTGTACAATGAAGATAATTAAAAAAAAAAGGTCTACGGTACTTAAAATAAGCTACTGAACAAGAATAGAACATTTTTAAAATTCATGTCTGTCTGTTTGTTTGTTTGTTTGTCTGTATGTTTGTTCACGCATCACGTAAAAACTATTAGACCGATTGCGATGCATTTTGGATAGCTTCGGGTTTGACCTAAAAACTGGGGTACTTGGTATCTGAATCCAATGATTACATGCCGAGCAATCGATAACTAAATCTAAAACTTTTTAACGGCTGAAGGAGTTTTGATCAAATGTTTATTTTAGGTCTTGGAATAGCACATAGAGTACTTTTAACCTAGAGCAATGACCACGCGAGTAACTCACTCACTTAATAGTAACTCAACTCGGCCGCTTAACAGAGCAACGATGAGGTGCAGTGAGAAGGAGAGCGGAGTTCCCCTCCACTCCGTGCTCCGTACCGGCCGGTGTCTATTGCAAATCGGTACAACGTCAACGTATAAGAATAAGAATAAGAATAAGAATTTATTTGTAAAAGATATTTACACGTCATTCAAAAATCCATCAACAATCTAGATTGAGTTACATAATAATAATTTTATTTAATAATTCTAAATTTACAATTACACAACCTATGTCATTTTCCAGTAACTAGCCTATCATTTAGATATTCGTTGACCGAGTAATACGCCTTACCAATCAAAAACTTTTTTAACTTAGTTTTGAAAATATTATCGGAAGCTGCACTTATTATTTCTGTAGGCAAATGATTGAAAATCGAGGCTCCTTTTATATAAATCGTTTTTTTCGATTTAGCAAGCCTGTGGACCGGTATCTGAAATTTATTCCTGTTTCGTGTCTGATAGCTATGAGACGCACCTAAGCACTGGAACTTATGTTGGTTTGTGCGGACAAATACACTCACCTGATAGATGAGTATTGATGGTACTGTCAGCACACCCAGTTCCGTGAAGTACGGTTTTGCTGATACGCCCCATTGCACTCGAAAATTGCACGAATGGCTCTTTTTTGGAGAATAAGAGCACGCTGGCATTCTGCTGCATCTCCCCACAGCTCAGTACCATACATAAGTAAAGAGTGAACTGTGGCGAAGTAGCAGCTTCGTACGGCTTGCCTCGGTGCAGAAACAGCAAGGCGGCCCAGAGCAAAACAAGCCTGGCCCAGTCGACCACAGAGCTTGTCAATGTGTAAATCCCATTTGAGAGCACTATCCACATGGAAGCCCAGCAGCTTCACATGCGGTAGTTGCTGTAGTACAGTGCCACCTACCTTCACTCCAAGGGCTTCCTGTGATCTGTTTGCTAGGTTGAAGTGCATAAAACAAGTCTTGTCAAGGTTGAGGGCCAGACCGTTTACCTGGAACCCCTCGTGCAATTGTCGAGTCACATCACCTAGTTTATTTTTTAAAGCCTGGGTATCTCGGGCCGTTACCACTGCTGCGACGTCGTCAGCAAACATGTATACGTCACCTCCTTTAATGAAATCAGGGAGATCATTTAGCAGGATGGAGAACGTGGTATTGGAGAGGCACGATCCTTGTGGAACACTGAGATCGGATAATTGTTCTTTTGATCGTACCTTTCCAGCCTCACCCACTACCACCTGCCATCTATTGGTGACAAAGTCGGTTATGTTGTGAAAAATTGTGTGATGTCAAACTGTCATTTAATTTTTTGCGAGATGACGAGTCCACAAGATAGTTATATGTACCACAAACCCACCGTTGTTTACCGAAGTCCAATTGCGACATATTTAATCATACAAATAGGTACTTCCTTCAATTGTGAAAGTACCAATTAAGCACTTTTTGTACTTATGTTGTTTTTCTATGAATAATGCGCAGTAGATACCTCTATAAGATATTACATAGATCAATAATTGATACTAAGAATTATTTGAATTGTTAAAAAATATTGAGAGAACAGATAAGTTAATTTTCCCTGTTAATTATGAAAATTTAGTTAATATAGAGCAAAATATAGAGATAAAAGCTTATATTAAGGGTAGGCAAATTACATTTGTACTGGCAATTCCAATTGTACGCAAAAACACTTACAAATATTACCAGTTATTCCCCTTACCTATCCTTGATACTTCTAATAATATTACATCCTTTATACTTCCTAAATATCCTTTTATCCTCGTGAAGGATTTGAACTCTATTACATTGCTCTCCAAGTCATGCGACGAGATTGATGAGAAATTATTTCTTTGTAAAGAAAGTTGTGCAGTCGTATTGGAACAAGATAAATGTATAACTGATTTAATGAAATTTACGTTGCATATTACGTCGTGTTCCCCAATTTTAATCGAAACTTCAGAGATAAAAGTTCAACAAATTGAAATGAACATATGGATAATTTTTGCAAGTTACCAAACGTACTTAACAAAAACTGTGAAAATGAGATTACTCGAGAGAAAATCCTTGGTACTTATATTTTAACCTTGGACGATAAATGTAAAATACAAGTTGAAGATATTACTCTACGGAAGAAATTATTTAGAGGAATGAACTTACATATTCCTAAACTACCATTGATAAATTTACCAAGTGTTACAGTTACAAATAATTCCAAAAGGAAACTTGTTAACTTAGATGGAGTAAACATGGAAAATCTACAAATGCTGAATTATATTTTGAAGAAAAGTAAAAACAGTGAATATAGTGAAATGGTCAATAAAGTGCAAATAAAAAGTGTTAGTTTATGGACATTAATACTTTATATTATAATGATTTTTACTATTGTATACTTTATTATAAAATATAAAAATAAGATTTTAAAATTATGTAAAATTGAAAATAATCTGACTTCAGAAAATGAACTTTCAGATAATTTTCAATCTCAGGGTGGAGAAGTTATATGTACCACAAACCCACCGTTGTTTACCGAAGTCCAATTGCGTCATATTTAATCATACAAGTAGGTACTTCCTTCGATTGTGAAAGTACCAATTAAGCACTTTTTGTACTTATGTTGTTTTTCTATGAATAATGCGCAGTAGAGGTACTCTACATGTTGATTTGATTTAATTGCGCATAGCTGAATAACCATTTATGTACTTAGATGTTTTTCTCGCTAAAGTATGAGAAATGTAACTACTTAGTTGTTTATTACAATGAAGAATGTACTAGAAATCGCCTACGCATTTATAAAAGTTATATAAGGAAGTTACTTAGTACAAATTGTCATTATTTTATCTTCGCTTGAATTGTACGGTCAAAAGTAAGACCAATAAAATTAACTTCAAATTTAATTTGTTGTTTATTTTATTAAAATCTCGGCTCCGTCCAATTTGTCTAGATAGTTATATGTACCACAAACCCACCGTTGTTTACCGAAGTCCAATTGCGACATATTTAATCATACAAGTAGGTACTTCCTTAGATTGTCAAAGTACCAATTAAGCACTTTTTGTACTTATGTTGTTTTTCTATGAATAATGCGCAGTAGAGGTACTCTACATGTTGATTTGATTTAATTGCGCATAGCTGAATAAGCATTTATGTACTTAGATGTTTTTCTCGCTAAATTATGAGAAATGTAACTACTTAGTTGTTATTGCAAATGCAGAATGTACTAGAAATCGCCTACGCATTTATAAAAGTTATATAAGGAAGTTACCAAGTACAAATTATTTATTATTTTATCTTCGCTTGAATTGTACGGTCAAAAGTAAGACCAATAAAATTAACTTCAAATTTAATTTGTTGTTTATTTTATTAAAATCTCGGCTCCGTCCAATTTGTCTGGCGCAGCCGGTTGTATTTTTTTAAAGTCGTGGAAATTTAATTTGTCCGGCGCTTACTTCAACAATTGTGAAATATAATTTGTCTGGCGCAACCTACATATTTGGTGCAGCTGTCCTGAATAACTTCAGTGTGTTCCTGACAAATCGACGTAAAAAAATACTCGAACCAAAAAAACACGACTGTATTGGAAAAAGGAGTTGAGAAACAATTCAGCGAGTGGAATAATCACCGAGGCATGGGATCGAGCGGTTTTAAGTGAGTCGAAAATCATTCACTTTCCGTATTCTTGCCCTGCTATTCGACCCTTAGTGTTTTTGGACAAACATTGCCAATACACTTGTTATTTTTGATTTATTGTATGCGTTTTTATTTGAATTTTTATGTGAATTTTTGACGTTTTATGTGTTTTTATTGATTTTAATGTGATTTTTTTGACGTTTTATGCGTTTTTATTGATTTTATGTGAATTTATTGATTTTATATGTCTTTATCGATTTTTATGTGAATGTTTTGATATTTTATGCGTTTTTATTTGAATTTTTGTGAATTTATTGATTTTTATGCGTCATAATTGATTTTGTGTGAATTTATTGATTTTTATGCGTCATAATTGATTTTTATGTGAATTTATTGACTTTTATGCGTCATAATTGATTTTTATGTGAATTTATTGATTTTTATGCGTCATAATTGATTTTTATGTGAATTTATTGATTTTAATGTGTCTTTATTGATTTTTTGTGCTTTTATTGAACTTTTATGTGTCTTTATTTAATTATATTTTTAATTTTTGTGTGTTATACGTGTTATATTGTACAAACGCATACTCAATTTTAATATTTTGAATTGATTTTAAATAATAATTTAAAATGGAACCTATGAGGATTATAACGAATGAAATTGTGAAATTAATTCCTAAATTTGATGGGAATGAAAAATTATTAAATTTATTTATTTCAAAATGTGAATATGTGCGTAGGTTAAGTGGAACCGAAATTACTGCAGCACAAGAGTTATATTTATTTCATGTTATTTCAAGTAGACTTATAGGCAGAGCAGCCTCATTATTAAGTGAACGTAGCGATATTACAACATGGATACAATTGAAAAATCTTTTTACTCAACATTTTGGCGACCCAAGGTCAGAACAATGTATTGCTATTGAACTTGAAAGTCTTAAAATTAAAAATGACGAATCCTACATCGATTTCTGCCACCGTATTCAAAATGTGAGAAGTTCTTTGATTGCAAAAGTGAATTTAATTGAAGACTCGGGAGTTAGAGCAGCCAAGGCTATAATTTATAATAGCACTGCATTAAATGTATTTATGTACAATTTATCTGAAGATTTACTTCGATTTGTGCGTCTGAAAAGTTGCGTTACTTTAAAACAAGCTCTAAGTGTTGTGATGGAAGAGGTGAATTTCCAAACACAATATCAAATGAAAAATAAAAAAATAATTACTCAAAAACCATTTGAGAATAAACCAGCTTTTATTCCTCAACAAAATCAATTTAAATTTGGCATCCCACAAAGGCCAACATTTAATAATAATCCTCCAAATAAATTTATACAACCTCAAGGTTATAAGCCTTTTCTAAATAGGCCAAATAATCATTTTGTGCCACAAAATAATTTTAAATTTGGTAATGCGAATAAACCGCAAGTAAATAATTACAAAGCTTCAGGGTTTTTCAAACGACAACCCTATCATAAATTTAATTTTGGTATTCCTCAAAATAAAACAACTGATTTCAATGATAAAGATGTGACAATGAGAACGGCACCACAAAAGCCAAACCATCTTCACGTAATAAACGAAGATAATCAAAATAAAAATAAAATGACTATTCCAAATAAGGAATTTTTTTATATGAGGGCCTCAAAAGAGCATCCTCCGATATAGAAACTATAAATTTAAATTGTAACTCTTATTTAAAATTACCAAGTATTAATTTTAAAAATCTGAACTCCAAATTTTTAATTGACACAGGGAGTAATCGTTCTTTTATTAATCCAGAATTAGCAGAAAAATATTTTAAAGATTTTAAATATCAAGAAACATTTCAAGTCGTAAGTACACATGGTACAAGTACTCATCATGAAGTAATTTTTATACCATTACCTGATGAATTTAAAAATGATAATTGGTACAAATTTTATATTTATAAAGTCGATGGAAGATACGACGGTTTAATAGGAACAGAATTATTATCTTTGTTAGGAGCTAGTATTGATATGAAAAATCAACTTCTTCTAACACCTGAAACTGCAATTCCTATTAATTATAATCCACCATATGAAATAAAACTTATTCCTCGATGTGAAATGAAAGTTAAAGTTCCAGTAAATCTTATATCAGACTCAGGAATTTTAAACTTTCATGAATTTTATCCTGGCGTTAAAATGCCATCAGCTATAGTAAATTGTAAAAATTCATTTGCTGAAACTATAATACAAAATACTACAAATACATACGATTACTTTTAATGAACCTCTTAATGTTGAAAAATTTAATTTTGATGAAATACAAGTAAATAATATAGTTGAAAAAATGGAAACAGATTGCGAATTAGACGAAATATTGTCAGAAAATCTAACAAAACTGAGATTAAATCATATGAATGAAGAAGAAAGAAATGCAATTTTTAATTTATGCAATCAATATAAAGATATATTCTATTGTGAAAAATTACCCCTTTCATTTACAAATGATGTTAAACATAAAATAAGAACTACTAATGAGGATCCAATATATATTCGACCTTATAGGCAACCTCAAACAATTAATGATGAAATAAACAACCAAGTTGAAAAGTTATTAAAAGATAACATAATTCAAGAATCATATTCACCATGGAATTTTCCAGTTCATATAGTTCCAAAAAAAGATGACGCATCTGGTAAAAAGAAATATAGAATGGTAATTGATTATAGACGATTAAATGATATAACTACGGATGATAAATATCCTCTACCAAATATAACAGATTTATTTGATAAATTGGGAAAATCCACTTATTTTTCAACTTTCGATTTAGCAAGTGGATATCATCAAATTGAAATGGATAAAAATGATAGACAGAAAACAGCTTTTAGTACTCAGTCTGGACATTATGAATTTTTAAGAATGCCTTTTGGTTTAAAAACAGCCCCAGCTACATTCCAAAGAACAATGGATAATGTACTGCGTGGACTACAAGGTATTCATTGTCTTGTTTATTTAGATGACATAATTATATACTCATCCAGTTTACAAGAACATATAAATAAACTTAAAAAAAATTTTGAACAGTTGAGAAAAACAAATTTAAAAGTTCAACTTGATAAATCAGAATTTTTGCGAAAAGAAGTCTTATATCTTGGACATTCAATTACAAAAAAGGGTTTGAAACCTAATAATGATAAAATAAAAGCAGTATTAAATTTTCCTTTGCCTAAAACGCAAACAGAAATTAAAAGCTTTTTAGGATTGGTTGGATATTACAGAAAATTTATAAAAGACTTTGCGAAGTTAACAAAGCCTCTTACTAAATGTTTAAAGAAAAATCAAAAAGTAATAATAAATGAAGAATATGTATCGTCATTTGAAAAATGTAAAGAATTATTAACCAATGCACCACTTTTACAATTTCCTGATTTTGAAAAACCTTTTATTTTAACTACGGACGCATCAAATTATGCAATCGGTGCAGTACTTTCTCAAGGAACTGTTGGTAGTGATAAACCTATTGCATATGCAAGTAGAACACTTAATAGTGCAGAAATACGTTATAGTACTATAGAAAAAGAACTCCTTGCCATTGTATGGGCAACAAAACATTTTAGACCTTATTTATATGGTAAAAAGTTTTATATTTATACAGATCATAGACCACTAGCATGGTTGAATTCAATAAATGAACCAAATAGTAAATTGACACGATGGAAATTACGATTAGCTGAATTTGATTTTGAAATAACATATAAAAGTGGGAAACAAAATAAAAATGCGGATGCTTTATCGAGATTAAAAGTAAATGCACTAGGAGATGATGATAATCTCTCAATGAAAGTTAATATTGATAAAAAAGAAAACAAATTAACAAATAAAATTTCCAAAAAAGGAAAACAAATAAGATCAACTTCTCCAATTACAATATCTTCTGATTCAGAAAAAACTTTAAGTATTTCTAGAAGGTCACCTTATTCAATACCTTCATTTGATAGTAGTACAATTACAGCATCTGATATTCCTGAAAATTCTAGTACTAAAACAGCACATTCTCATGAAAATATGGATATGGAAAGCATACCTATTTTACATGAACCAATTGATACAAAACCAAATCAAATATTAATTTACTCGTGGAATTTAAATAAAATGTCTGTAAAAGATATTTTAAGAAATAAACAAAAAGTTTTAGAAGTGCATATGCCAATAAATAATACAAATTTAGTAAAAGAATTTTTAAAAGGTTACATAAGACCTAAAATTAAATATTTTATATATTTTGAAGAAGAAGCACACAGAAAAGATTTTGCTTCAGTTGTCACTAATTTATTTAAAAAGGATTCAGTAAAATTATTTGAATACACATTAAGAGTAGTATATGTCGAAGATGAAAACGAACAACGTGAAATAATTTTAAAATATCATGAAGGAAAAACAAGTCATAGAGGTATAAAAGAAACACTGGCACATTTAAAAAGAACATATTATTGGAATAATATGGATCAAACAGTTGCAAGCATTATAAATTCTTGTCAATTATGTAAACGTATGAAATATGATCGTAAACCAATTAAACCTGAATTGCAATTAACGCAAACCCAAATAAAACCCTTTCAAGAAATATTTATAGATACTTTTACTATTGAAAATAAATCATTTTTGACCATAATTGATGCATTCAGCAAGTTAGGTCAAGCAATTGAAATAAATACAAAGTCTACCCCTGAAATAATAAGAGCATTAATAAAATATTTTTCATATTATGGAACACCAAGTAAAATTAGTTCAGACCCAGGTTCTGAATTTAATAATACTTTAATGAAAGAAATGTTATCTTTTTATAAAATAGATTTACATATAGGAACGCCACATAATCCAAATTCAATGGGATTAATTGAAAGGTTTCATTCAACAATTATAGAAATTTATAGACTTGCTAAATATGAGCAAAAATCTACTGATGCCGCATCTATAATGACATATGCAGTATTGTCATATAATCAAACGATACATTCGACAACAAATTTAACACCATTTGAAGTAGTATTTGGACATACGGATTCAAGTAGTATGTTTGCTGTAAACTTTGATAAATATTTTACTCAGCAATTAGTTAAAGAGCACGCACAAAGAACAAAATATCTTTATAAATATCTAACGGAAAAGTTAGTTGAAAATAAGAAAGAATTAAAGAAAAACGAGGCGGAGAAAATAAATTTAATATAAAAGTAGGCGATAAAGTTTTTATAAAAGGAGTTAATACTAGGCGAAGTAAAGATAGTCCTAGATATCAAAAAGCACAAGTGACAGGAGAAATAGTACGTAATACTGTCCCTGTAAAAATAAATGGTCGTAAAACTAAGGTTCCAATAAAAGATATTAAACGTCCACAGAATCGTCATCCTGACACTGATGACCCATGGACTAGCTATTCAGCTACAAAGGATTGAAAATAATCCTGGAATATTGCCTGTTAAAAAAGGAAATGCAATTTTGGAATATGATAAATGGAAGTTAATTAAGGTATTAGACTTAAGCTTAATTAAAGATGATTTATATTTAAACATAAATAAATTGAAAGATTTAAACATATATTTAAAAGATAAAGTTAATTATACGATTAATTTTAATGATGATAAAATACAAACTGAATTTATTAAAAACTTAACTTTAGAAAGGTATGAGCAATTAGTCCCAACTTTACGTGTTAAAAGAGGACTTATAAATCCTTTAGGATCAATAATTAAATTGATAACTGGAAATATGGATAATGATGACGCAATCAAATATGATGAATTAATTAATCAAATTAAAGCTAAGCAAGATGCTATTTCAAAGAAAGTTACTTTGGTTGCAGAAATGGTTGATGGTTTTGTAAATGTTACTAATACTTCTTATTATAATTTTATACAATTTGAGAATAATTTAATTGATATAGAGAAAGCATTGAATAGAAGTAAAATAAATGATTTTGAAAATAAAGTATCTCATGCTTATAGTTTGTTAACTCATAATTTTCAAATAATTCTTTCTAAGTTAGATGAGATTGATACAGCAATCGCATTAAGTAAAAATAAAATATTACATAGATCAATAATTGATACTAATGAATTATTTGAATTGTTAAAAAATATTGAGAGCACAGATAAGTTAATTTTCCCTGTTAATTATGAAAATTTAGTAAATATACAGCAAAATATAGTAATAAAAGTTTATATTAAGGGTAGGCAAATTACATTTGTACTGGCAATTCCAATTGTACGCAAAAACACTTACAAATATTACCAGTTATTCCCCTTACCTATCCTTGATACTTTTAATAATATTACATCCTTGATACTTCCTAAATATCCTTTTATCCTCGTGAAGGATTTGAACTCTATTACATTGCTCTCCAAGCCATGCGACGAGATTGATGTAAAATTATTTCTTTGTAAAGAAAGTTGTGCAGTCGTATTGGAACAAGATAAATGTATAACTGATTTAATGAAATTTACTTTGAATATTACGTCGTGTTCTCCAATTTTAATCGAAACTTCAGAGATAAAAGTTCAACAAATTGAAAAGAATATATGGATAATTTTTGCAAGTTACCAAACGTACTTGACAAAAACCTGTGAAAATGAGATTACTCGAGAGAAAATCCTTGGTACTTATATTTTAACCTTGGACGATAATTGTAAAATACAAGTTGAAGATATTACTCTACGGAAGAAATTGTTCAGAGGAATGAACTTACATATTCCTAAACTACCATTGACAAATTTACCAAGTGTTCCAAATACAAATAATTTCAAAAGGAAACCTATTAACTTAGATGGTGTAAACATGGAAAATCTATAAATGCTGAATTATATTTTGAAGAAAAGTGAAAACAGTGAATATAGTGAAATGAGTGAAATGGTCAATAAAGTGCAAATAAAAAGTGTTAGTTTATGGACATTAATACTTTATATAATAATGATTTTTACTATTGTATACTTGATTATAAAATATAAAAATAAGATTTTGAAATTATGTAAAATTGAAAATGGACGGAGCCGAGATTTTAATAAAATAAACAACAAATTAAATTTGAAGTTAATTTTATTGGTCTTACTATTGACCGTACAATTCAAGCGAAGATAAAATAATGACAATTTGTAGTTAGTAACTTCCTTATATAACTTTTATAAATGCGTAGGCGATTTCTAGTACATTCTTCATTGTAATAAACAACTAAGTAGTTACATTTCTCATACTTTAGCGAGAAAAACATCTATGTACATAAATGCTTATTCAGCTATGCGCAATTAAATCAAATCAACATGTAGAGTACCTCTACTGCGCATTATTCATAGAAAAACAACATAAGTACAAAAAGTGCTTAATTGGTACTTTCACAATCTAAGGAAGTACCTACTTGTATGATTAAATATGTCGCAATTGGACTTCGGTAAACAACGGTGGGTTTGTGGTACATATAACTTCTCCACCCTGAGATTGAAAATTATCTGAAAGTTCATTTTCTGTAGTCAGATTATTTTCAATTTTACATAATTTCAAAATCTTATTTTTATATTTTATAATAAAGTATACAATAGTAAAAATCATTATAATATAAAGTATTAATGTCCATAAACTAACACTTTTTATTTGCACTTTATTGACCATTTCACTCATCTCACTATATTCACTGTTTTCACTTTTCTTCAAAATATAATTCAACATTTGTAGATTTTCCATATTTACTCCATCTAAGTTAACAGGTTTCCTTTTGAAATTATTTGTAACTGGAACACTTGGTAAATTTATCAATGGTAGTTTAGGAATATGTAAGTTCATTCCTCTAAATAATTTCTTCCGTAGAGTAATATCTTCAACTTGTATTTTACAATTATCGTCCAAGGTTAAAATATAAGTACCAAGGATTTTCTCTCGAGTAATCTCATTTTTACAGGTTTTTGTCAAGTACGTTTGGTAACTTGCAAAAATTATCCATATGTTCATTTCAATTTGTTGAACCTTTATCTCTGAAGTTTCGATTAAAATTGGAGAACACGACGTAATATTCAACGTAAATTTCATTAAATCAGTTATATATTTATCTTATTCCAATACGACTGAATAACTTTCTTTACAAAGAAATAATTTCTCATCAATCTCGTCGCATGGCTTGGAGAGCAATGTAATAGAGTTTAAATCCTTCACGAGGATAAAAGGATATTTAGGAAATATCAAGGATGTAATATTATTAAAAGTATCAAGGATAGGTAAGGGGAATAACTGGTAATATTTGTAAGTGTTTTTGCGTACAATTGGAATTGCCAGTACAAATTTGATTTGCCTACCCTTAATATAAGCTTTTATCTCTATATTTTGCTCTATGTTTACTAAATTTTCATAATTAACAGGGAAAATTAACTTATCTGTTCTCTCAATATTTTTTAACAATTCAAATAATTCATTAGTATCAATTATTGATCTATGTAATATCTTATTTTTACTTAATGCGATTGCTGTATCAATTTCATCTAACTTAGAAAGAATTATTTGAAAATTATGAGTTAACAAACTATAAGCATGAGATACTTCATTTTCAAAATCATTTATTTTACTTCTATTCAATGCTTTCTCTATATCAATTAAATTATTCTCAAATTGTATAAAATTATAATAAGAAGTATTAATAAAATTTACAAAACCATCAACCATTTCTGCAACCAAAGTAACTTTCTTTGAAATAGCATCTTGTTTAGTTTTAATTTGATTAATTAATTCATCATATTTGATTGCTTAAATTAAAAATTGCATATCTATTTTTTTTTTTTATTCGTATGATTTAATCACAGTTTAAGTAGATTTTCAGATATTATTTCATTTAATTTACGTCTGTTTCCATTTTTCAATTATATTATTAACATGAACATAAAAAAAAACAATTGTAGCCATGTCGTAACATCGCTACATTAATTTAGTAGTGTAGGCTTAGCCTACAATTCTACTTAAAATTACACGAAATAAATATAATCATTGTGCTGCTGTATCGTCGCTTCCACTTAAGCTACGTACATATTTACATATTGAAAAAATAAATTTAATATTTTTATTTCCCATCAAATTTAGGAATCCATTTCACAATTTCATTTGTTATAATTCTCATAGGTTCCATTTTAAATTATTATTTAAAATAAATTCAAATTATCAAAATTGAGTATGCGTTTGTACAATATAACACATAAAACACACAAAAATTCAAAATATAATTAAAGAAAAGAACATAAAAGTTCAATAAAAACACTTCAAAAATCAATAAAAGCACATAAAACTCAATAAATTCACATAAAACTCAATAAATTCACATAAACATTCAATAAAGACATAAAAATCAATAAATTCACACAAAATTCAATAAAAACGCATAAAAAAACAATAAATTCACATACAATTCCATAAAAACGCATAAAACGTCAATACATTCACAATAAAATCAATAAAGACACATAAAATCAATAAATTCACATAAAAATCAATTAGGACGCATAAAAGTCAATAAATTCACATAAAAATGAATTATGACGCATAAGAATCAATAAATTCACATAAAAATCAATTATGACGCATAAAAATTAATAAATTCACATAAAATTCAAATAAAAACGCATAAAATATCAAAACATTCACATAATAATCAATAAAGACACATAAATTCACATAAAAATCATAAATTCGCATACAATAAATAAAAAATAACAAGTGTATTGGCAATGTTTGTCCAAAAACACTAAGGGTCGAATAGCAGGGCAAGAATACGGAAAGTGAATGATTTTCGACTCACTTAAAACCGCTCGATCCCATGCCTCGGTGATTATTCCACTCGCTGAATTGTTTCTCAACTCCTTTTTTCAATACAGTCGTATTTGTTTGGTTCGAGTATTTTTTACGTGGATTTGTCAGGAACACACTGAAGTTATTCAGGACAGCTGCACCAAATATGTAGGTTGCGCCAGACAAATTATATTTCACAATTGTTGAAGTAAGCGCCGGACAAATTAAATTTCCACGACTTTAAAAAAAAATACAACCGGCTGCGCCAGACAAATTGGACGGAGCCGAGATTTTAATAAAATAAACAACAAATTAAATTTGAAGTTAATTTTATTGGTCTTACTTTTGACCGTACAATTCAAGCGAAGATAAAATAATGACAATTTGTACTTAGTAACTTCCTTATATAACTTTTATAAATGCGTAGGCGATTTCTAGTACATTCTTCATTGTAATAAACAACTAAGTAGTTACATTTCTCATACTTTAGCGAGAAAAACATCTAAGTACATAAATGCTTATTCAGCTATGCGCAATTAAATCAAATCAACATGTAGAGTACCTCTACTGCGCATTATTCATAGAAAAACAACATAAGTACAAAAAGTGCTTAATTGGTACTTTCACAATCTAAGGAAGTACCTACTTGTATGATTAAATATGTCGCAATTGGACTTCGGTAAACAACGGTGGGTTTGTGGTACATATAACTAGATAGTCAATATTTATGTCACATATTTTTTTCGTCATTAATTTTTGCTTATAATTTGTCAAACAATACTAAATATTCATTAACATTAGTGCAGTTAGAATGATATATTCCAACAACTAAGACATTGTACTTCGGTATATGTACGGCGCATACGTCAAACAGCTGTTCGTGCGATAAGTCTCGGTAGTCAAGCCTCACATTTACTTTGAGCTCCGATCGAGTGTAAATGCAGCTTCCGCCATGCGCAATTGTTGGTCGACAAAAACTAGTCGCTAGACAATAGTTGTCTAGACTAATACAAGATAGTTGTTGATCCGTGAACCAATGTTCGGTCAATATTAAAATTTCACATTTAAGTTCGTTACGTAGTAAAACTTCTAATCTATTCGTTTTATTGTTTAACGACTGAACATTCTGATGGCAAATAATGAGTTGATCTTTAATATTACATTTAGCAAGTTTAGTTGTAATATGTTGGGGACTATTCATAATATATACGGGTGGTGCGGAGGGAGGCGCTAGCGCAGTGTTATTGCCGAGAACCGGTTGAGGCTGGCGCGCTGTCTTCTTGGCTGACATCAGCCGCGGTTGCAGTTGCAGCGGTGATGCGGTGGCGCGACGACGCACCAGGGCGCCGCGCCGCGCCGCTCCTTGAAACCACTGGCTAATCTCAGTGCTAGGTGGCCAATTTTGGGAGGCCATGAAGTAATCGAACTTACTAGCCGGAACAGTGATTGCAAATGAAGCGTAGTGATCGTGCTTCAATTTTAGTTTATCAACTTTGTAGTTCTCACATTCATTTTTCTTTCTCATTTAGGGTTTAATAGAGTCCGCGGTAGTTTCAGCTCGGAAAAAACAAGCGTGGAGCTTCTTGACTCGTTCGACGGTTTATAGATCCGTGTCCGTTTCGCCAGTGCCAAGTATGACCCTGCGATGAGGTTTCTTTTTGGGCTTGACAACTGTCCAGGTCTCATCCACATCTTTGTGGCCTTCGCCCTTTTTCAACAAAGTGTTTGTGTTAGTTATCAGTGGTGTTTGCTTGTGTTGTTTGTTGTGTGGTTTGTTCAGTTTGCTCAGCATTAATCTTTGGTGAGTTACGCGCAGTGTTCGCTGTCGGAGTGCACAAACGCCGCTGCTGCACATTGAGGGGCGACATGGTGTTATATTGTAAACGATCGTCTATAATGATATTCGGCACAGGTGTTTTACGCATTAGTCTGACCGTAGCTCGCTGAGCTCGCCCTGTGGTCGGACGACCTGCTGCCGCTGGAGTAACGACAGTTGGCGCGGTTTTAGTGGCTGCTGTTTTATTTTTGATAACTACAGATTCACTCGTACCTGGTATTGGTATTAGGTGTGTCAGGTACTCGAAATCACTCGCACGTGTTTGCCAAAGTACATAATAATTATATCGTATGTTTGGTGTTCACGCAACGAGGTAATTAATTTATTTGTTTAAATATGCGTACTATATGTGCGGTAAACGGTTGAGTGTTAACATCTTATAATAATAGTGAAGAATTGCGAATTCATCAATTTACAAAGGATGAGGAAATATGAGTAGAAATAATATGTAATATGATTTCTTATCAAAATCCACAACATTAGGTAGCTAATGTAATCGAAGTACCTACCTATGTTGAAGCAATAATTGACCGAGCGAGCGCGAAGTGCGAGCGAAGCGCGAGTGAAGCGTCTCTGTTTCAGCTTCAGCAAAAAATCTTTCGTATGTCTGGATGTCTGTCCGGATTTTACTGCAGTTCTCCTCTACAGGTCGCATTTCCCAACCGATCTAGACGAAACTTGATATACAGGTTAAGCTAATTTTTAAATTCTTTTAGTCATCGGGGATTTTTGATTGGGGGGGGGAGGGAGGGTTAGAGTACTTCCCCCAAAAGAGGGTAAAAAAGAGGCTACTGAATATCTCCACCATATTAAATCCGATTCAGTTTCATATCGTTCATCATCATCATCATCATCATCATCATCATCATCATCATCATCATCATCATCATCATCATCATCATCATCATCATCAGCCTATATCTGTCCATTGCTGTCGTAGGCCTCTCCTAATGCACGCCACTGAGCTTGGTCTTCAGTTCTCTTCATCCATTTTCTGCCAGCCGCTTTTCGCAGGTCGTCACTCCACCTGGCCACAGGGCGTCCTACACTAAGTTTGCCTAAACGTGGTGTCCACTCGAGAACTCGTCTACCCCAACGGTAATCGGTTCTTCGGGAAATGAGACCTTTGCGGGATCAACAAAACATCACCATTTGTTTGAAGGTTAGTACCCACATATGTTTACAAAGCTTAACTACGAGTCCCTACATTACACGGCCAGTATTACGCGACCAAGTAATGTACAGCCAATAATACGCGACCAATATTACGTGGATTGGCGTCGTAATATCAGGGTGTACATTATTTGGTTGCGTAATATTGGCCGTGTAATATCACCCCGTGCTGATTTTGTACAGGCGATAATACGCAGCCAGGATTACGAAGCCAAAATATGTACATGTAATAACAGGGTGTGCATTATTGGCTGTGTAATACGGGCCGTACACTTTTTGTACGGCCGATAATGTACAGCCAATATTACGTGTACATCACAGATTAAAATATAGAAATGACATGGTCAAAACCTCGTTTGCACGTTCCAGTTTCCTTTTACCACAGATTATGAATCGCAATTGCTCCGGCGCTGCGGTAAGTGCTGCCCCTCCGCCCTTGCGTAACAAAGCACAGGTACCAACGCTCGCCTCCGCAGCTTCGGCTTTTTGGTTGCCTTCGGCGACCAGCCTCCGCCGCTCCAGCTCACCCTGGTACCTGCACTTTGTCACAGCGGACGGGGGCTGCACTCCCTCCGCGCCTCCGGCTTTTTAAAAACACTCTAGTGTAGGGCAGACAAGACCACGTGGAGTCGGGGTTGGCCGATTCGGTTCTGTGACAGTTTTTTTCATCTTGACACTCGCCTACACAAACGAGGCATCAAGGAGTGATTCTAGCTTTGTCTATGGTTGGCTTCGTATTATTGGCCGTGTAATATTGGTCGTACAAAATCGGCACGGGCATCAGCCCAATATTACGACCAATATTACGTGTACAACTGGATACGTAATATCAATTACGTATCCAGTTGTACACGTAATATTGGTCGCGTAATACTGGCCGTGCAGTATCAACCCAGACCGATTTTGTACGGGCAATAATACACGGCCAGTATTAGCCGTCCAAATATTACGAATCCATGTACACGTAATATCTGGCCGTGTAATATTGGCTGTACAATACTGGTCGTACATTATTTTGGTCGTGTATTATCGTCTCCCTTAACTACAATACATACTTTTAATTTAACATCTGATATTTTTCTGCAATATTAATTTATTTCTTAAATGTATGATATGATAGAACTAGAATTACCTTCAATTACATTTGAATATATTCTTGGCTGTGTTCACTTACACGCTCGAATCATCCGTGCGATTATCGCTCGACCATCCGTGGCCCAATTACAGAACTTGGTTACAATCGGATTATCACTTTTTTCATAGCAATTTCGACTCTATCGCAAGGCATTAGTGGTTGCGATATTGAGAATTCGATTGAAGCCAAGTTATGTGGTCAGTGGCCCTATTACAGAACTTGGCTTCAATCAATTTGTCACTTTTTTCATAGGAAAATCGACTCTATCGCAAAGCATTATTGAATTTGACGGCTTGAAACCGTCATGATCAACATTACGATTCAATTCGATTGTTCTGAATAGCTCGAAAATAGACATTCGATTCGAGAAAGAGATAGAGATAGTTCTAGTTTTGTTATTTAGAAACAAAACTAGAACTATCTCTACTTAATAAATTTCTCACTTTTGGTGGAACTACCAGTGAAATCAGCCCTTTACCTACCAAGTAGGGATTGATGGAGCACCTTGGTTATTAATATTAGTGTTACAATAAGGTAACTAAATGGCACAACTATGCACCGCTAGATTGTTTGCAAAAAAGTTTGTACGCGCGAGGTCTACAGCTCACATAGCCACTAGTTATGTAGGTAGGTCCTACCTACCTACCTTCTAGAAGTTGAACTATATAATCATACCTATAGAAAGTTCATTTCTGTTTAATTGGGTACGCCTGCAGCGGGAAATTCAATATTTGTACAAATTGTTTCCTCTTGTAGCTGGTTCAGGTAAGTACCTAACTATTATTAGTGATATTACTTTTGCCACACTTGGGGATTATTCTTTAAGAAAAAAACTCTATCTAAGACCGTGGGATCTCGACTAGAGAAAAAATCAATCAAACAGTAAACAGTAAAATAAGCTAAGTACATTAGTTAGTAAAGATTTTATTCGATATACGTAGGTACCTTCCTAGTTTTCAATAAAATAGGTACATAATATATCGATACCTTTTCGGATCCTGATATTTTAAATGCAAAACTTTAGATGTTCCTTTGTTATGCAATCACAGTGAATCAGGCGAAGCCGCGGGGTGCAGCTAGTAAGTGTGGAATAATTTATTATGAGGAATAAAAAAAAATACATGGTATAACATTATTTTGTAAAAATTATATTCATTTTTTTGTGTCAACCCTAGCATATCATTAGCTACTAGTCGCTTGTCAACATTTTGTGCCGCGACAAAGGAGTTGACTCACTAATAAGATTTATTACACATATATGCTATGTGGTTAGACATACATACAGTCTCAGCACTGAGTGTGGTTTAAATTGCATATATGAGACTGCAAACACTGCTAACGATCGGTTTAAATTGTTGGTCAACTTATGCACGCTAACAAATTAAACCGACGATTCAAGCTTATGCCATTTGAGTCAGCTGTTCTGTGAATCCACCTAAATTGTTGTTTTGTTTTGTTTTCAGTATTCTCATCAAGCATTATATTTTCTTCGAGTCTCATTTCTCTCTTAGTTCTCTTGAATTCGTACGCTTCTGCTAAAGTAATATATCTCTAATTTCTGATTTACATGTACACAATTGAATACAAGGAACAATCTAAACATGAGTGATAGCGTTATGTGAAATGGAAGAAACTATTTTATACCGCAAACAATGCTTCACCACTTTTTTGTGAGCGTTGTTTGCACACCAACATTACGTCACTCCTGACGTCATGTGTCCATGTGGAGAATAAATGTGCATCATAATCCGACTTTGTGCCTGCTGACAGTACACATAGCGCATATAAGTGCAATTTATTAGTGTGACTTAAATTGCACTTACAGTGCTGAGAATGCAAACACTGCTAAGGATCGGTTTAAATTGTTGGTCAGCATATGCACGCTAACAAATTAAACCGAAGAATGCAATATTTTTTATTTTGATTTCATTAACTGCTTATGTCATTTAAATTAGCTGTTGAATCTACCAACTGTTGTTTTGTTTTTAGTATTTTCAGTTTCTCTCTTATTTCTCTTGAATTCGTACGCTTGTGCTAAAATAATATAACCTCTAACATGTGCTTTACAAGTACACCATTAAATACAAGGAACAATCTAAACTTGAGTAATAGCGTTATGCGAAATGGAAGAAACTATTTTATTGGAACTTTTAGAAACTGACGACGAAGATGACAGTAGTAACATCGTCACCATCATCGTCGTCAAGTCAATGATAAAATAGTGTCTATTTTAATGCACAACTACAGGATTCTATCAGAAAACCATAAAATGGTTGCCCTATTATATACATATATATATTATACTCAGTCCTCGTCAAATTGATGATCAATGTACAACTCAAACGTATGTACAGATCGCGGCACGTAAGTTGAACTATGCGCAGTAACTCATTTTCGGGTCTCAATCGAAGTGTGGTATATAAGGTGTGGCGTTAAGGGCCATGCGAAACCATAGCGACGTGGTGACGCTAACCCCCACGCAGTCGCACTCTGCCCCTGCTGACCATGCACTCTCCGCGCGGCCCTGGAGTACCATAGCACACGAAGTTTTCAGTTCTTTGACTTACACCATTAAATACATTATTTTTTTTATTTATATTTCTATCAAATGTGTGATCATTTAATTTCAAGAAAATGACTCGACCACAATCAACTTATGCGTTCACAATTTTCATTTTACTGAGAACTAATTACCGATCCATGGTAAACTTCATGCGAAATTACGATCTTATATAAATTTTGAAGGTTCTGAACAAAATCTTCGCTGCATCATTAAGGAACTAAGATTTAAATGGAAAGCCACCGAGATTAAAATGAAAATTTGAATAGAAACATCAGCCGTCAAATTATTAAGAATAAATTACTTACAACAAGACATACAATAACCCGACTACAGTTGGGTAAAAAAATATCCTATGACACTCTTGCGATGAAGACGAATCGATTGACACTTAGCTTAAATTGGACCAAATTTTTAGTTTGAACACATAACCTTCCTTTGGTTCGCCGTAGTAGGGTAAAAAAAAATAGCCTATGCCACTCTGTACATGAAGATGGCCACATA
Source organism: Alsophila aescularia (assembly GCA_946251855.1). Classification (NCBI taxonomy): domain Eukaryota; kingdom Metazoa; phylum Arthropoda; class Insecta; order Lepidoptera; family Geometridae; genus Alsophila; species Alsophila aescularia. Next base: position 27,312,574 of record OX276377.1, read on the forward strand.
ACCACATACATAGATACATACATACATAGGCCGTTAAACTCATTAACCTTCCCTTGCTTTGCTATATTCGAGTAAAAATTTAGCCAGTATTGACAACAAAACAGACCAATTGTTTACACGGATGAGTCATAATATGTTCACGCTACTCACACAACACTGAAAGGTTGGACAGATGGGTCCACTAAGAGATTAAAAAACCCATATCAAAAGGGCAACGTGTTGTGATAGTACATGCCGGAACGGAGACTGGTTTTGTGCCTAACGCCTTGTTAACGTTCAAGACAGGTATGAAGTCCGGGGACTATCACGACGACATGTATTTTGAAAATTATGTGAGATGGATCCAAACTCAATTGCTACCGAATCTTCCCCCAAATTCAATTATAGTTGTAGACATCATACATCACAAGGAAAATGACTTAGCACCAAACGCGAACACAAGGAAAGCTGATATGCAGGCTTGGCTTTCAGAAAAAGGGAATAACATTTAGATTTGAAATGTTGAAGCCTCAATTATACAATTGATAAAAAATAACAAAGATTTCTTCAAAACATTTGGTATTAGACAAGATTCTCAACGAAACGTAACGTATGGTCATAACGTACCTACTTTACCTGCGGAGGCAGGAACCAGATCTGGATGATAGGGAGCTATCATCCAGATCTGAACCCTATAGAAATGGAATGGGCAACTATAAAGGGTTATGTTAGTAGCAAAAATTTACGATGAAATGTGCCCCATGTTATAGAGTTAGTTAATGAAAAGCTATGCAACAAAGTCAAGACAAGCGAAGAAGCTTACGTCAAAAGCGAGCACGTCATCGATAGAATGACGGAAGAATTTATAATACGAGTTGGAAATTCTGACAGCAGTGATTCTGACTGAATTGGATTCCTCAACTGACATAGAAGATGATATCGCAACTCCTAGCCCAAGTTCTGTAGCCCGATTCCATAACTTGGCTTCAATCGAATTCTCAGTATCGCAACCACTAATGCCTTGCGATAGAGTCGAATTTGCTATGAAAAAAGTGGTAATCCGATTGTAACCAAGTTATGTAATTGGGCCACAGGTATAGGTACCATTTGAAAATTATGTAGAAGGTATTATGCCAATGAGTGACAGTGATTAAACATGTATGTACATTAACTTTTGTGTTATTTTATTAATATTCCTTCAACTGATCTATTTAATAATACCTAACGACCACTTCCCACACCACTGTTGTTCGAAAACTACAATATTTTGATAGAAAATCCTATGAATTTGAGTTTCCGCTTAACATGCGTTTAATTAAATTACTTCATTCTATTTTCACACTACATATAAAAACGATGAATTCACGGTCTCTACTTATTTTTTTTTTGAATTTTCCTTGCAACTGCGCAGCATACGTCTAACACTTTTGTCCATAATTATACCTGCGCGGATGACCACCATTTTGGTTCAACTTACATGCCGAAAACTGTACCTAAATCAATACTAACAACTTATCAGCACAGAATAACATATGTCAATTGAATTTGACGTTACTGCATACGCTGCTCTACCTTTTCTTGTGAGCATTGTTTGTACACAAAAATGACGTCACCCCTGACGTCATGTGTCTGATGTGGAGAATATATGCGCATCTTAACCCGACTTTGTGCGCGCTGACAGTACACATTGGGGCCGTTTGTTTTGTAGTAAATGGCGAAAATAACTGTTTAAAACGCTAAATATGATCACATTTGGCGTTCGCTTTGGACATTTGTGGGCGAAATTAGCGTTCTGAACGTTTTCGATCACCGTTCGTTTTGCATGTTTCGATGACATGTTGACATAAGAAAATCGACTTTATTCCGTCAAGATAGGGTAGTTTTTCACTCGGTTTCGAAAGTATCGGTAGTGTCAAAAGTTGCAAAAAGGGCAAAAGTGTTGAAAATGTCCAAAGAGAACAACTTGTTAAAAATTTACATTTCAAAAGCGCCCACAACGCCATCTCATCGTGTCGAATGCAGGGATATTAGGGAAATTTAAACCACACCACACGGTTTGCTTGAGAATAACATCTGACAGAAAATAGCGCGGGAAACTTTGAAATAGGCGGGCTTGTAATTTTTTGGAAAAAAATATTTAATTGTAATATAATGGTCAGTAGAGTTTAAATCTGTAAATAATATTCACTTAATTTATTTTTTCTTATATATTAGTGTACATATCTTTTGGTAAGTCTCTTTTCTGTTTTTTGACAGAATGGATGATCCCCCGATCCGGGGGGGTTCACAAGTTCCCCCGGCGTCTAATTGAATGTCTAATGAGTCGGGCAGTAGTGTTTATATACTCTTTGGTCGGGAATGGAGACTGATGGCTCCTTGATCTCTGTACCAGGTCGTCCAGTAAAACTAAGTAAGTTTTTAGTCGTACAAGCAAGACATGCAGGAATTGCAATAAGCGTAGGCGTAAACGCAACTCCTCAGAGCAGAAAGACACTGATTGCATCTGTGATTCAATCGTTACTATTAGTGAGAAAAGTACTGCCACTGTGGTTACCAATACTAATCGGGGCTCCACTTCCTGAAATGGCCCCCACTATTATTAATGACACCACTCCATCACAACCTCTTCCCACTCCCACACCGGTAGGCAGAACATCTTATGAAGCTACGGATGTGGCTCCTTACATTGTACATGTACAGATAGTGCTTACCAGTCCAGAGGACAATACTGCCGTCCTTAAGCTATAATGCCGTTATCCAACATCTGGATGATTTTTACTTTTAAACGTCATCATACTCAGAAAAAAAAACTCTATCGATTCATCTGAGCAATATTTTCATAGCTTTTATAATTATCGAGATAAAAAAAATAAAAATGCCGTTAAATTGGCTTTATTTCATTGTATACTGTGCTTAAACACAGTTAAGTATCATTGCTATCCTAAAATGCGGCTAAGAGCTATGAACTGTTATTTTTACTAGAATGTGTATCATTAGTTGCTTGGTTTAATTGCCGTTAATTGATTTTTGTACTCAATAATGCAATTAAAGTACTTTAACTAGTTTCTAGTTTAGCTTTTGCTTTAAATTGTGGTATACTTCTCCTTTGCTATAACGCCGTTTACGAAAATGCTATACATAAATGGGGTTAAATACACTTAACTCTATTTTAGCATTGTATTTCGATATATTTTTAATCAGAGTTCACAAACTTGTTAACGGTATTATAAGACAATAACTGTATTTTCTAAATGACAGTATAATTTTTTTTTATGATGCCAACACTAAAATGCATTTAACCCACATTACTACACTAAAATGCGGCTATCAACTGTAGGATTCCTGCGTAAAAATTTAAATACTGTATAAGTTAAATTATTTATTACACTTTTATTTTATTAAATTCAAAGCGGTTGAATTCGCGAGTAAAAGCTAGTACTATCTAATATTTCTATATATTTTTGTCGAAACGTTACATTTTATTTTTAGGGGTAGGTTTGTAAGGGACCTCATCATCATCATCACGTCATCCTTTAGAAGTCCACTGCTGAACATAGTCCACCGACTTCCTGCGATGGCTACAATGTTGTCGGCCCATCCAAGCGAAGTGTGGGGGGTCTCCCCGCAATTCGCTTGCTTGTTCGTGGTCGCCACTCGAGAACCTTTATTCCCCAGCGGTTGTCGATTCTGCGAATTATATGGCCTGCCCATTTCCACTTCAACTTGCAAACTCTGAGAGCTATGTCGGTAACCTTCGTTCTTCTACGGATTTCCTCTTCTCTCGGTTGACCTCTTTGTCGAAGTTTGATCTACCCAGTTGGATCGTCTGACCTAAGTAGACATAGTGATCAACCGCTTCGATAATATCGTTCCCAACATAAACCGGCATTGGTACAACATGGGCATTTGACATGATGTTCGTCTTGCCCATGTTCATTTTAAGACCCACCTGTTGGGAAACATTATTGAGGTTACTGAGCATTTTGCTTAGGTCTTCCAGGTTTCATCATCAGCAAATCGAAGGTGAGTGATGTATTCGCCATTGATGTTAACACCATATCCGTTCCAGTTCAGAAGCTTGAATATATCTTCCAGTGCGGTGAATAATTTCGGAGAAATAACGTCTCCCTGTGTCACCCCTTTTTGCACGTGGATAGAATTCGTGATCTGATCCTGAAGACGGACTGACATGGTGGCCTTGCTGTACAAACACTTCAACACTTCGATGTACCGGTAATAAATCTGGCACCGCTGTAATGACTGTAGCACTGCCCAGGTCTCGACTGAATCAAAGGTTTTTTCAGGTTTAGTCAGGCCCTATTATTTGAATTCAAATGTTTTTGAAACCTTTTGTGAAACGCAAATAACATACGATTCGCATCACTAGTCTAATTTGAAGAATATTACAAACATTTAAAATGAAGCTTTTCCTGAAGAAAAAAAAAGGTTGATACAACAAAATTTGAAACTTCAACTATTCAGAGCCAAAAATATTCAACAAATCCATGTAATAAATCGATAGATTTAACCTGGAACGAAGTGGTGCCATTTAACCTGTAATGTGTTGATACTATCAGAATCTATGGGTTTAGCCTGCGACGAAGTGATGCTGTTCGAAGAACTCGCGTTTTGTAATGACATCGAACTGAATGTCAATTGTAGCACAACTGAAAATCCATCAACACTGCAGTTATACTTTGGTTTTGATTCCGATGACTCGGCACGTGATAAAAATTATTACCCATCTTATTCGAGTGACAATTCTCAAGCTAATTTTCAAGAAGTTAGACCAAAAAGAGTCAAGTCCAGAGTATCAGAAAACAAAAGTTTAAAGAAAATTAACTTACATACTGTTTCACCAGCTAATGACACGAAGAGATTTACTTCGGATTTTCTCAATATTGGCAGCAATTTGGTCATTTACTCTTTAAACTAAACTAGACTAAATTTCTTCAAATGTAATTTAACACCTTGTCGACCTTGTAACAAGGTCTTTTTGCCCCTGGCATCTATCCTAAACTTACGTCAATTTAAGCTGCACCGCTTAATAACGTAATTAAAACAGGTTTTTAACACGCTGTCTAACAGCGTTTGGATAAATTCAGACAAGTTCTGAGACAGCGTTTTGACAAATCGTAACAGTGAGCCAGCTGGGTGGAAACAAAGTTGATTTTACGCTGACAAACTTTAGTGATAGTTTAGTGAGTGAGGTTAGATGCCAGGGGAAAAATACCTCGTTACGAAGCCAACAGGGCTTAAATTACATTTGAAGAAATTAAGTTTAGTTTAGGGGATGCCCGAATTGCTACCATTGTTACTTACTTAGAAAAGAGCAAAATCTTGCAGCAAAAACGCAGAAGCTTATTTGAGATAAATGGAACTGAAAAAGCTGTGCCTGCACTCTCTCACAAGCGTAGGAACACCATTGATGTTGGTGCTTATCTAACATCGTCTATAATAGTCTATAATAGAGGATGGATCTGGACCGAATAGTTTGGAGCCTGAAACGTCAGAACTACCACGAAAACGTCTCTCCAACGAAGAATGGATGCCAAAAATAAACGCAAGATAGAACACTGCGTCAAAACAGGAGGCAATGAAAATTGTTTGATGAAATGTGCCTCTCGATTTAACCAAAAAGAGCGAAAAATAATTAACAAATAATATTGTGATATGTCCTGGGGAGAACAGAATTCATTTGTTAAATCACACACATCAGTAGCAGTTCTAAAGAGAAAAACTACCACCGAACCGAAGAGAAAACAAAATGAGCATTTACATTAAAAAATGTGAGGCCTATAATTTGCATAAAAAGGAAACGTCGCATGTAGAGATTGATCAAATTGTTGTAGACTGTACAGTCTGCGTGGAGTACATCATGAAAAATATAAAAAGGCAAGCGAGCTTTATAATGAACACAAAAGAATACCACAAAGTAATTCTCATATATATTTTAGCGCAGACCTAGAAAAGATTATTATGCTGCCAAGATTGGACTCTTTTAAAGCTGCAATTTTCTGTCAATGTCTTGTGTCATTCAATCAAACCTTCGACCACTAGGCAAAATCACTTCAGAATTTAAGCCACTTAATTTAAGTTCTTGTTAAAAAATATATTGAAATAATAAAGGAAACAAACAATAATATTTTCAAATCTTGCTTTTTAGTTTATACAGTTCATTTACTTTCTATTTGATTTCCTCGACTACCTTCTAAGATTTGCTAGGCTGAAACGACGTAACCGTTGAAGGTTTTGTGTTTAGCTACATTCTAGCATTGCAACAAACCCAATAATAAGTACAGAAAAAATATCTTTGTAAATTACCTAAATTTACTAGTCTTAAATGCAGTTTTGCAACCTTAACCACATTTAAGTGTAGTATATAGTTAGTTCAGATTCTAAGCTAAAACAGCGTTAAGGCTACATTAGCGGCTTTTTAGTTCAGAAATGATAAGATTTTTTAAAGTCTAGTAAATGCCAAAAAAAATGAATGAAAACCAAGCACTAAAAAGCCGTTAAGGTGGACTTAGCGGCATTTATGTCGCTGTTTGTTATACTGATAATTTGAAGAATGCTTAATTAAAACCATAAAACCTGTTTAATTCAAATTAAGCTCATTGTTTTGAATTTAAAGTTTCACCATTTGAAAGTGCTTGATTAGATCTATTTCTTGATACCTCAATGTTTCGAATATGATGACAAAGTAGCATATATTTTTCATTATTTGCCGCCTTTTCACGCATAACTCGAAACTTGATTTTGGTAGATAACGGTGTTATAGCTTAAGGACGGCAGAATATAACCCTGCACCCTATTGCCTTTGGTAAATTCCTCCAAAAACAAGGTTTTAGAAATATTGTAAATGCCAGTCTAAAAAGCATAGGACGGAACAGGATTTCCCTTGCATTTACTCACATGCTGAAAATGCGAATGCATTTATAAGCCATAACAGTTTAAATAAGCAAAAAATGAAAGCATTCGTTCCGACTTTCCGTGTAACCCATATGGGCCTTGTACGTGGAATCCCAGCTGAATGGTCCCCTGAGGAAGTTACAGAAAACATTAATGTACCCATAGGCTGTGGAAAGATCCTTAAAATCAGGTGGTTAAATTACAAAACAAATGAAGGAGGAATCCCAAAGGCTGTGGAAAAAATCTTAAAATCAGGCGGTTAAATTACAAAACTAATGAAGGAGGAACCCCTACATGGAAGCCCTCACAAACAGTAGTTATCACTTTTGATGGACAGGTCCTACCAAAAAGAATATATGTATGTTACAATGCATTATCAATGTTGAGCTCTATAGTTATCCAACTATTCAGTGTTAAAATTGTTGTCGTTTTGGTCACACCAAAGTCCAGTTGCAGGTCTAAATCTCGCTGGTATAAGTGTGGCCAAGCACACATTGCTGACAGTTGTAATATTGAAGAAGATTGTGCATCCTGTTGCCTTTGTTCTGGGTCTCATTTTGCAGCTAGCAAATGTTGCCCGGAGTTTGATAGACAAAAGTGAATTAAACAATCCATGGCATCTTTGACTGACATCATAATGTTGTTAATTAGTATTCTTTCTCAGTCCATCATCATAAAACAGAACCACGCTGCCCCTATGATTGAAATGTTGAACAAAATAATACAAATCCATCATGGATTTACACCATCAAATATTAAATCACAATAATCATGCTTTGGCGGTTCCACTGCACCTCACGTGGTGGTGCAGTGGTACTGCCGAAGTGTGGTTAGTAAAAAATATGAAATTAGTTACTTAGCCGATAAATATGAGCCATCCGTAATTTCTCTGACCGAGACCTGGCTAAAATCAGGCTCCGTCTTTAAATTAGGTGGTTACACCTGTTTTCGTGACTTCGAGCATATCGTCACATCCACGGCAAACTTACGAAACTGCAAAAAATGAATTTTACAGGGGAGCGTTTTGAATGCGCAGTTTTTCTCTTTTTTTTTTTTTTGAAATAGCGTTTTGTTATTAAGTCGGTATTGTGATGCATTTGGTTTTCAAAATGTAAGCTTTTGAAGATACAATCAACAGATATTCAATATTTTACAAGGATTAGAAATAAACGCACATTCGTAACTTTAACTCATCATACATAGAACATAAAAGATATTTATTTAAACCGTGGTAAACTTACGAAAGTACCACTTTCGTAAATAAGATAAAACATTTTTTCAGACTAGACCTTGGTAAACTTACGAAAATACCACTTTCGTAAGTAAGACAAAAAACATATCCAGTCTAGACCTTGGTAAACTTACGAAAGTGGCACTTTCTTAGAAAAGCAAACAAAAAAAAACTGTAAAATTAAGCCATTTTAATCAAGTAAGTGTATGAAATCTATCTATCTAATCAGTCCGTATCCACTCATTGCTGAGGATAGGACTCCTCTTGTGCTGGCCTCATCCATTGGCCTCCAGCGTACCTCACAATAATTATCGTCTGACCTTCGGGCTGGTGGTCTGCCTCGAGATCTCAGCCCATCTCTTTGATACCTTTCGATGAAAATGGTGAAAAAGTGTATGAAATAGGGATAGCAAAAACAACCAAACAAGGTAAAGTAAATATTTATTTTAATAAACATCAAAGGTCCTCTGCAGGTACAGGCACTATTGAGGCACCTTTTCCCCTTTTTGGTTTTATCTTCAATTCTTTGAAGCTTTCGTTATTATAATCAGTTTTAATAAAAATTTACTTAGGACTGTCTTTACGATATTGAATCCACACCGCATCCTGGAAATTTATCTTCTCTTTTTCTCCAGTATGGTCTTGTTGCAACTCATTTTCTTCTTGTTCATTATTTATTTTTTCTCCATTAGAACATTTAATTTTCCTTCTTTGGGTTTGTTTTCTTATAGTTTCCTCAGCAAACTGACACTGGTTTGAGTTAAAGTCTAAAAACTCCTCATGTACTAATACATTTACATTGAATGGACGGGGATTTGTTCTAGCCAGTCTCATTACTTGAATCCAACCATCCGGTGTGTATACTGCAGAGTTTTTACACTTTTGTTCAATTTTGGAGTGTATTGAGTCACATTCCATGTGGCTATGCCCGGATTCATAAAAAACATGATCTATTGTCTGTATTGTTGGGTCCTTTGTCACCAAGTATAGAAGCATGCAAGAAAAGTTAAAAAAAAATCTGCTGGCCACCGCAATTATCAGACATCATTCTGACATGTGTTATATTTTGCTTGCCCGAAATATATTTATATACGCAGGTCACAATCTCGGTACTTCCACGTTTGCCTTCCGTTTCGTCCCAAGTGAAACAATCGACATCTTGGTCACCAAATTTATAAAATGTCAAATTATAGACGGCCAGCTTGCGAACATAAAAGAATGGTCCAGCTGCACCTTTGGGTGTTTGAAGAACCGCCTCTAGATCAAAATCGAAAGCCAAAGTTTTCGTATCATTCTGTGCTGCTTCTTTGTCAGCGTCTCGACGCAGATAAGCATCATCACGTCGCTTAAGATGCTTGGAGTAATTGTCTTCTTGAGAGTTAGACATTTCATTACTTTTTAATTCTTTGTAAGCCACGCATTTTTTGCACAGATCCTTTTTGGGCACATGAAATCTTAATTTATATGATCTGAAAACTTTTCTATATGTCTCTATACCCGCTGGAATCGTTCCTTCTTCTTTATATTTTTTTATATATAGTGAATACATTATTTTTATATTGAGTCCGGAATCAAGGTATTTGTAGTCCGTGTTATTTCTGCAATAATGCGATTCCATGGCAGGGAATGAAAATATATGACTTTTTATTAGGTTGTACCTGCTAATAGAAAGTTTGTTAGATGGGGGTTTTCTACCTCTATTGTCAGCTAAAAGAACACCTTCTGAAGAAACCTTTTTCAAAGCTCCCCTAACAATACCTTCTTTTATATTTAAAGTGTCCAAAAAGAAATCTCTGCAAACGCTGACCTTCTCATGCTCAGATATTGTAAATGTATAATGGTTTGTAGACTCCTTGCGTGAAGGGCCACCTGTGGTTGATCTTTTCTTCTTTTCTTTTCTAACATGTTGGACTATAAATTGCCGCTGTGCTTCTAAAGTTCCCAGAGCTCTAAATGATTCATATATTTTTTTTCTTGCTTCTTCAGGTACATTAGCGTTGCATTTATGTTTTGTTTTTTCCAGACACATAAGTTGCTTCAAAGGCGTAGCAGAAACATATTTACCTTTAACTGTTTTATAAGCTTCACCTTTTAAACGTTTGTCTCGTTCAACACGTCTTTTCCATTTGGAGGGATCAGAAATCTGTTTTTGCTTCGGTGAGTTGGTCTTGGGTTGTTGCTGTGAAAATAAAGCACCTGATATGGATGTACTTCTCCTTAACCTTTTTAAAGGCTGTTGCATCTGTTGCAAGTCATTTTCAGAGCATCGTCTCTTCAGTGGCTTGGAGGCAATCATTTGAAACTGATGTTGTGAATCCCTTCCGGTTATTCCTTCAGATTAAATATAAACCTGGATATCGTTGCACATGAGTACATTAATCGGAACATTATCGTGAATGATTTGTGGCTGTTGAGTTTTACCTGCCATTTTTTTTTTAGTTTTTGTACTTTCAGAATGAACTAATGCTGTTACAGTGTTAATGTTTGTGTTTGAAGTAGATTCATCGGGTGAGCTGTTATGGAGGTCTCTTTCAGCAATGTAATCGGGGTCTTTATTACTGTCATCATCACTAAAATCGTTACAATTAAAAGCTTCAGATTTCGAAAGGGTTTCAAAAAATTTATGAGTATTTGGTGACATAGGACGAACTGGTGAAGAATTTTCACTACTTTCAGGAATTGTTACATTATTTCCAGATAGAAAAGTATCTATGTTTATAAGAGTTATCGGTGAGTATAATGGTGCCACAGGCGTTGTTACAGCTACTTCATAGTCATCTACTAAAACAAGTGTCGGTACGGTTACGTCGTTATCTATTGATTCGGTACAGCATTCTTCAGTAGTAATTTGGATATCATCGCCCATGGATACACTAATCGAAACATTTTCATTAATTGTTTGTGGCTTTTGAGTTTCATCTGATGTACATGAAGAAAGTTCTACTAATCGATTATTTGAGGATATTGTCATCGGCATTTTTATTTTCTGGCTTATTGGTTCTACTGATTCTGCTGCAACTGAAAATACATTTTTTAGTTAATTACCTACGGCGTGATTATAGTAGGTATAAGATCAAGATCTAAACAGCAGTGGCGAGAGTGGTGGAAGCGGAGTGCGTGGAACGGTGAGATCTGGCCTGTTCTTGACGGCAGCGGGCGCGAAAGCTCGGAGCTAGTCCTATGTCAGTTGCTCATTTTCCGTTACCAATTAGGGAAATGATCGAATCAATAGATTCGGTCGGTCATCGGTCACGATACCAAAGTGGCGAGATACTTGTTTTTTACTATGGATCAAAAGATTGATTATTTAGTGTAGCATTATTCTAATAACAAAGAATATACGTTAATTTCTTCGTCAAATCGAAAAAAATAAAGAGACGATAAACAAAGTAAGCAACACTAGTTACATTGTATAAACTACTGTAATACTATTATCGTAAAGTTTAATATAGTCCTGCATACGTCTTTCACCGACATCGACTAGCACGACGTCGTGTCGATCGGCCGCCCGCCTGTGTCCCGCTCCCGGCATAGAACGGGAGTCTATCGTTTCCCGCTTATCAAGTGAGCGAGAGACAAAGTCGGGTGCCGCGTGATGCAACGACCCGCAAGTCGAGCGTCGTTAAAAAATGACTGAGATCTTTGAAGACCGTGTTGGTTGCGTGGGGATTGTCATCCGGTCATTTGGACTCATTCAACCACATCCGACACAGGACTATCGAACTTTTGGAGCGTAGAGATGAATGGCGCCATGAATTTATAAAATTTTTGTTACAAATAAAAATGCAGAAGGGTAGGGTCACACCTATAGCCGTTCTTTAATGAAACAATGGAACTAGCCAATGGGACAGGGCAGAAAGTACACTATCACCTACTTTAAAGTTGAAAGTTTTTAAATGCAAATGCAAATTATTCTAGGTTAAAATAACTTCTTACTTGTTAAACTCGTATCTTCTTTTAAATCTGCAAAAACTTTAAGCAACATCTTGTCATTTCTCTTCATAATGAAAAAAAGTACTTATATTTCAATAAAACAAAATACTTGAACTAAAGCACAGTCCTGTTCAGCAATTCCATAACTTGGCTACAATCGGATTATCACTTTTTTCATAGCAAATTCGACTCTATCGCAAGGCATTAGTGGTTGCGATACTGAGAATTCGATTGAAGCCAAGTTATGGAATCGGGCTGCTGATCTAACTGCGACAACAAACAGGTGGTATTGCCAATTAGTGATGCACATTAATCATCACTATCGATTCCAATAATCGATAATAAATTCAGTGATTAATGAATAAAAATAATCGTTAGCTGAATCGATTATTTGAAATATATTTAGCTTATAAATATGTATACTTTATTCATTTTATTACTCATTAAATGCAATAATCGATTAATAACCGATTATTACAATCTATTATAATTTCATTCATGCGCGACGAGAAAACTTTTGAAGCATAAAATATTATTATTATTATTATTATTTAAGAAAACGCTCTCCCAAAATTACTATAAATAATAATAGTAATAATTATTATTATTGATGGTAATTATGTACTTACTTCGAATTTTGACCACACTTTAATAGGTCAGATTAGTATGTTTGCTGTAAGTTGTTTCACCTAATTAATAAAAAAATGATACAATTTTATCACGAATAAGTCAGATTTGCATATTTGCTGTAGGTTACTTTACCAAATTAATAATGTTTGACCAATTGTAAATTCGCGAATATGACAGATTCGCATATTTGCGTTAGGTTGCTTTACCAACTCATTAATATTAGACACCATTGTAAATTAACGAATATGTCAGATTCGCATATTTGCTGTAGTTTACTTGAATAACATCAATAATGTTTGACACCATTGTAAATTCACGAACATGACAGATTCGTATATTTGCTGTGGGTCACTTGAACTACTTGAATAATGTTTTTCACTATTGTAAATTCACGATTATGTCAGATTCGCAAGTAGAGAATGGCACATTATGCTTCGACCTCCATAAATTCTACCACACTAAAATAACTTATATCAATTTAGTAAGTTTACTATGGGTGTATCAACCTACAATGCAGATTCGAAAATTTTGAAATCTGTATCAGTCACTGCTAGAAATACGTTAGTTTGCCAAGGTGTGTAATACCACATCAGCTACAGTTTTTCGTCAAAATACCGATTTTACTAAAATGACAGATTCGTAAGTTTGCCGTGGATGTGACGATATATCCAATGGAGATGTGAATGTAAGGCGTACCCCTCTGCTACCCATATGGCACGACGTGACCATTCACGTTATATAAAACTATTTTACTCACGACCGCGGTCATTCGGTATCGTTTCGTGTCGTAAAGCAGAGCTCCGTAAAAATGGTGAATTGTGCGGTATTTTTGTGTAGAAGGCGGTCAGCAACATCAAACTTACGGGATCACGGTATTTCGTATCACAAGTAAGTGTTATTTATGTTGAATTGTGCTTGTAATTTAGTATAATTTTGATTCAAATGAACTACTAGTTGCGACAGATTAGCGACAGTTTTACAACAATTATGTATGAAATGAGTAATAAATAAAGTAATGTAAGTTTATTTACTTACAGCGTGTTTTTAAATTAACGAAAAACCTTTCGTGGGTCAACCTTAGATAGTACTTAACAACATTTGATCCATGAATTTTTAAAAAGGTATTTACACGTATTAAAAAAACAATTTAAAGCTTAAGATTATTTTCCAAGTATTTTAAAATGATATAATCATAGCTTTCGCCCGTGACTTCGTCCGCGCGGATTACAGTATAATATCGTGTAAAAAACATCCCATGTTCTTTTAGGATATTGAAAACCAATGCAAAAGTATAGCACCAACGTATTGTATTCTCTTTGGTACCAAGTTACCAACGCTCTCGATGCTTTTTGACAGACTTGTTATTATTTCGTTTCCATGGTACCCGTTCCTTACAGCGAGTAATCAACATTTTCCAGTTTTCCCGTGGAAACTTACTATTTTCCGTGGAAACTTATGTTTAATTCCAAGGTATCTACAGGAGTGGGTTTTAGCTATATCCATACCAAATTTCATCAAAATCCGTCTAACCGTTATCGCGTTAAAACTCCCCAAATAAACAGACAACGTTTCACTTTAATATAGTGGTGTGGATTGCTAGAGCTTCCTCTAGGTATTTTGTCCTATACTTGACTTCAAAGATCTGCCCCGCGATTCAGAACACTTCGTTAACAAACCAAATCGATTCAATTCGATATAGTGAATGAAAAATGTATTGAATTGAACGATTTCAAACCGAATCCACAGAATATATAATACCATATCGACCGACAACTGAGTTATCGAAGGGTTCTGAATCGGGGGGCTGTAATTATAGCGTGTCATTTATTTTTTTATCATTAATTTCAAGGAAAAAAGCATTGAAATATATCATCATCATCATCATGTCAGTCTTTGGAAGTCCACTGCTGAACATAGGCCTCCCCCAAAGAGCGCCATGACAAGTGATCTTGTGCCACCTCCATCCACCGACTTCCTGCGATGGCTACAATGTCGTCGGTCCATCGTGTGACACCCCACACTTCGCCAACAAGCCGAAGTATATAATGTCAAAAAATAAAAGTTCTTGAGTATCAGATAGGGAAGCTGCCCAAGTGAAGGTTTGCATTTGTTGCGGCCTTTTTTGTATATATTTGTCCTTTTTTATTGATTTATGTTTTCTATACTTTTTGAGTGGTGTGTGTTTTGTTTTTAGTAGGTCATGAAGATTGGATTGAGTAAAAGTTGCAGAGAAAAACGTGTATTTTTAACTTGACCGATAGTTTCGCTCTAAAGAGCAGTTCCCCGCTTAATAGCATTAATTCAAAAACACGTTGTATAAATAAATAAATTCACCAAGTAGTGAAAATTTGCTCACAAAGTAGTACAAGTTCAGTACAAATCTATAATATACATAAATATCTTTAAATAAACTCAAATTATAAATAAAATAAAAGCTTCATTTTACATCTTCAACGGAACGTTAGACATAAGTATTTAGTAAAACCACATTCATTTCATTCATTCATTCATTCATTTATCGTTCAGGTTACCGGTCTTTGTGAATGCCCATTACTAGAGATTATCATAGTGTGCGTCTAAGCACTGCGTAACTATGCTGTATTTTATAACTGTGTGCGTATTTTATGATGGTTGCGAGATTGTTTTAGTGTGAGTTTCCATGATAAGATTTTTATTTGCGCGTGCGCAAGGCGTGTTTACCTCGTCCCCCGTCAAAATTGGCAGAAAATAATGTTTGCGGATTAAAACATTAGCATCTCCATTTTTCTCCAATCTAGGAGAAAAAGGAATAGTTGTGGCCAACAGCCACTATAAACCTTTTTTTAAATTCCTTTTATAATTTTTAATTATGTTTTTGAAGCTAGTTGTGTTTTTGTTTCAGTAGTATGTCAATAGAATTTTATCAAGCTACGTGGTTCTTTTTATTTTCCGTAAAAATAGAAAACATTATAGGGAAAGTCCAGTCCTGCACATAGTGGTCCTTCTCCATTATTCAGTGAATCAGTAAGCATGGTTGTAACAAGATCGCAAACAAAACTTGTGCCTGATAAAACGCAGGAAATCTTCTGAAAATGCACCAACATGTAGTGAAAGTGCTCAGCAGCCTCCTACACACTGTAGCCGACCTCACTCTGTGTCCACGCACACAAGCCGCTCTTCGGCGACTTAAGGCTGTGGAACTGGAGTCGGAACGTAAGGCTGCAGAGTTGGAACGCAAAACTGCTGAACTAGAATTGCGTGCAGAACTTGCTGCAATTGACGCAGAAAGAAGGGTTGGGGTGTACCCTTAGGGGTGCTATGGAAAAAAGACTTACTAATTTGAACACAAAACACTTAGAAAAATTCAAGAAAAATTGCGCCCCCAAGGCTGCACCCCAACGACAGGTCAGTGGCCTACGAAGGGGACAACGGCAGGGACTTTAACTTTTCGTGATGGGTCGTGGTACCAAATTAAGGTATCGTTTTTTTGATGCCATCGTGTAGTACGCATCCAGACAAAGAGCGTTTGTGAAGTTAACATCTTCCTTGGACCACTCAGTGATGAGATAAGGGCTTATAATGATCCAGGCATCAAGTATACTGTTAGGGGCTGTAAGGAAAAAGACTTACTAATTTTAAACAAAAAACACTTAGGATAATTTTGACGAAAACACAAAATGTTCGTTTTGGATGACAGCTTACAAACTTAAAATGGCAACAACTCTGAAACTATTGACCGTAGACTAGTAGTTTCTTTACAGAAGTGATAGACCTCATCGAGATCTTCATTTCACATGACAGCTGTCAAACTTAAAATGGCTATAACTCTGAAACTATTGACCGTAGACTAGTAGTTTTTTTACAGAAGTGATAGATCTCACCAAGATCTTCATTTCACATGACAGCTGTCAAACTTAAAATGGCTTTAACTCTGAAACTATTGACCGCAGAGTAGTAGTTTCTGTACAGAAGTGATAGACCTCATCGAGATCTTCATTTCACATGACAGCTGTCAAACTTAAAATGGCAACAACTCCGAAACTATTGACCGTAGACAAGTAGTATTTTTACAAAATTGATATATCTCATCGATATCTTCGTTTTGGATTACAGTTCGGAGACTTAGAATATTTGCAATGGGTCGTGGTACCATATGAACATATGTTTATTTTAATTCCATCCTGTAGTACGCATCCAGACAAAGAGCGTTTGTGAAGACAACATCTTCCTTGGACCCCTCAGTGATCAGATAAGGGCTAATAATGAACCAGGCATCAGGTGTAGCCAAAGGAGCGGAGACATAGAATTTTCTCGATGGTTCGTGTTACCATATTAAGGTATGGTTTTTTGATGCCGTTGTGTAGTACGCATCAAGACAAAGAGCGTTTGTGAAGACAACATCTTACTTGGACCCCTCAGTGATGATAAGGGCAATGATAAGGGCTTATCTTTAATTAGGTTAAGTTGTCTGTAGCTGTGCTGAGTTTGTTCGTTACGCTTTTACGCCTTAACTACTCAACCGATTATCATGAAATTTTTCACACACGTTCTCATTGTCGTGTTTAGTACAAAGGTTTTACGAAGAGAACAAAATTGTTTTTTTTTGTGGAATTGTCACATCGATCGGGCACACACTAACATTTGTTTTTATTTTTCTTCAACAAGTCTTAACAGCTAACACAACATTTATGTCACTGTAATTCTTGTTGCACTTCTGTCTATTTGGGCAGAGGTTCCACCTGACTGTGCTTAGTTCAAGCTGACCGGCAGGCCTAAACCGGGTCCGTAGTCAGGTGGCTTCAGAGAGCGATTAAGGAAAAAGCCTCGAATAACCAGAATATCTCTTAGGTCAGCAATATGTGCAGTGTAACAGTACGCCACACCACCCCTCTACGGAGAAGGGAAAGCTAACAGAAAGAGAAAAAAAGTTAAAAAACCACGAACCCATTAGTTAGGGAGATCTAAAATATCCCTAACTTTTACCCTTCTTCCGGTCCTGGTAGTAACATGATCAGGCGGTGGAACAGCTAGCCGTGAAGGAACGGGAGGAGGTGAAAGAATAGGAGTTGACGAAATTTGAGCTGGCACGGGCGACTCCGTAGTCTTCAAGACGCTTGAAGTGAATACGAAGATAATCGGCATCGCGGGAATACACCAGGATGTCAACAATGTAAGCGAAACAAAACTCGAGGCCTTGCACTACTTCGTAAATAAACCTTTGAGCCTGCAGGTGTAGCCTGCATTGCGCAGACCAAAAGTCATATAATTGAACTCGTAAAGTCCAAAAGGCGTAATAATGGCCGTTTTGTAAATATCGTCAGCTGCAAGCGGGATCTGTTGATAGGCCTTTACGAGATCAATCGTTCTAAATATAGTATAGCCAGAGATGCTATTGTTGACATCCCCAATGTGGCGGACCGAGGACTGGTCGGGTACTGTGCGCGAGTTAAACAAACGATAGTCTCCACAGGGTCATCAGATGCCGTCGCGTTTCGGCACCATATGAAGAGGCGAGGACCATGGACCCTTATAAGTCCTGGCTGTTCCGCACTGTACCATCTCGTCAAAAACCTTTTTAGCTTCTTGAAGCTTCTGACGGGCTAATCGTCGAGGACGACAAAACACAGGGGCACCTTCAGTGGTCTGGATGTACTGGACCGTACTATGTTTCGGCTCTCGTGTAATTCCAGGTGGCTTAGTGATAGACGGGAATTCAGTAAAAAGCGCACCAAATTCAAAAGCAAAAACAACTTTAATACTGGTCTGACCTAAAGTTGCGACGGCGGCAACGCATAACAAACCAGTATCGCTATCAACAAGCTTTTTATTGGCACAATCAGGCTGAAGTCGATAGAGCGCCAAAAAGTCGGAACCGATGATAGCGGTGTTGACGTCGGCAATGATAAAGTTCCACTTGTGACGATGTCAAACCTCTTTCATTATAATCATACCATTTTTGATAGTTTGTCTATATTAATTCTTAATTCAAATCTAATGAATCCAATTTAATCGAGCGTCCAGACATTAAATTAAAAATAAACCTTACTAGGTTATCTGGTACTTCCAATAACTGTAACTTATTTCTTAAAATTGCTAAACTTACATTGTCATATGCTGATTTTATGTCTAAGAATGCTACTACAACTGACTTTTTGTTTGAAAAAGCCAGTCTTACGTCAGAAATCTTTGTCGACTTGTGTTGTGTTGCATAGTAAGTGGGGATGCATCTAGTCACTGTTTATTAGCAACAAACCACTTTAAGGTGAGAAGTATTTATGGCAAGGCTTGTGCCTCTCATCAACTGACTGAAAGTTTGAGTGGAAATAGTATAGCAAAATGACAAGACTTCGTCTACTGCTTGCTGTCGTCCGGTTTCTTATAAGTTTATGAATGAGACAAATGCAAACATAAAAACGGAATTGGCTGCATTTGAGTCAGATATCACTGAACAAACTCCAACTGATTGCGGAAATGCCATGGCCACACACAGCCTAATGCCAACCATATATGGAAAAATGCACTCGTTCAAGGACTTCAGCTGCTGTATGTGATCTGTGCAAATCTCGTCTGACTGGAATGAATAATTTTGAAGCAGTGAGAGCTAAGGCAGTGCAAGAAGACTTATGAAAACACAGAAGATTTATAAAATCATAGCAAGCAAAAGGTGAAGAAATGAAGTGAAAGATAAGACAGAAGTCATTCAAGAAGCTTTTCGAATAGAAACCTGCATACTATTAGACATAGTCAAACAGGGCAGTGGTAACACCAATACCGGGAATGTTGCAAGACAGTATTTTGCAGATCCAGAAACAACTGCCCATATTACTTAATATGGGCAGTTGTTTCTGTTTCTGTTAGTTAGATGAGAACTTAATATAAAGACTTGCTGTAATATTGCAATGCATTTCATCAGGCAAACAGATAAACATATCTAAATTCAAAGTATACTATAGTAAGTGTGACAGCTAATAAATAAATTATTAATTTATGGACCCCAGATAGTTGATTCTCCATTCAAAGAACTATGAGTTGTTAATTTTTATTAACAACTCGTTCATTAACTACTTCATTGATGTATCTTCATTAACTGAAGTAGACTGATAGTAGTGATGTATTGTAAAAATAACCACCACACCATTAATTATAATATGACCTGCACCACTGCCTGTACCATTTATCTAGACAGAGTTGTTTACTGAAATCTTATGTGTTGATTTCAGGATCATTGATAAAGTAGGAAGGTTGTCTGTGTTTGGCTATTGTGACCATTATGCTAATTGAATATAATTTTGTATAATATTTTTGATTTGTAACATCTTTCCTCTCGCTTTACTTAAATCTATGGGAGCTAGAGAGTAGTAATTCCTTTGTGGGAGTGATTTTGTGAAAAGTGTTACAATGTGCTGCGTACGCTTGGTCAACTGTTTACTGAATCAATTGACCAATTAGCTTGCACAGTGCTAACCTAAATGATAAAACAGCATCGAGCGATGATAAAGCAGAGCTTGAACAGTGATGATAAAAAATTACTATTTTGTTATTTTCCAGCTCTAGTGCAGGAGGGGTAAATGCGAATTACCCGTGCACCCACTAGTGGGTGAAGCTGGTGGGTGGACGGGTCATTAACCTAAGTAAGTGAACCTTCTACCATTTAGATAGAGCTTAATATTGTACTCTTTAACAGCAAAAGATAAAGTTTTTGCGTGAGATTTGTTTCTTTGTGTGCTGTGTAGGTACATTATAAGAGGCTGTGTAGATAACTTTACAGCACAAACTTACACCATTTTTGTATGTAGCTATAGAACCTTTTGCCATGGAGATAGAGTTTAATATTGTACTGTAACGAAGCAAAAGTTAACGTTTTTGCGTATGATTTATTAGTTTACGAGTTTGTACTATTATTTATTCTTTGGCTCTTTGGGAAGAAGTTTGAGCGGGAAACCCATATGAAATTGTTTAAAAATCGATTTTATTATAAGGACATAAAACGCCCTATTGTATTTTTTCTAAATACCTACCCCATGTATTGCAATAAACATTACATGTAGGTACTATTCCAAGACCTAAAATACCAATATACCAACATTTGATCAAAATTCCTTCAGCCATCAAAACGTTTTTATCGAATGCTCGGCTTCTGCTCATCGGATTGAAAAACGCACATATTCCCGCCCACACTGCCTCTTAATATTCAGTATTACGGTGAAGCAAGGCAAGTAAAACAAGGGTTACTATTGGACTACCAATATACAAAAATTCAACTGAATTGTTATGTTGGTTTGGTCAAAAAAATAATAATTGCATGGGGGCTTATTCGGGTGCCCCTGGGAGTGCTCTACCCCGGGACCTCCACCTATCACTACTTCCTGGAACATCCTGTATATTTATGAGGGTATGTGGAAGTTACACCATAGCGTCGCCCCTTTTAGTCCGATTTTGCGGTCCGATGAAGCGAGGTGTCAATCGATTCGTCTTTAGATCTAAGTAGTGTCCTATGCATATTTTTTTTAACCCGACTATGGTGAAGCAAAGGAAGGGTTATGTATTGAAACTAAAAAGTTGGTCAGATTTTGACAAGCGAAGTATCAATCGATCGTCTTCATCGCAAGAGTGTCATAGGCTATTTTTTACCCGATTGTAGTCAGGTTTTAGTTTTTGAACTTATGACTTCTTTTTATTATAAGTATTATTATGATTTTAGTCCTACCCATATGATCCAAACTAAACGGAATCCTGTAGCTGTTGCTGTTTTTGTAGGGTAATGGTAATAAAAGGTTCAGTTTAGTAGAACAAAAACGAAAATGTAATCACAACAACCTAGCACAGGTGTAAGTAGTAAGAGATTGAATTTAATAGGACAAAAAAAAACGCAGTAGTTGCATATGATGTGTAACATCAGTTCAAGCTGTTTTTTATAGGCAATGACCCGTCCACCCACCAGCTTCACCCACTAGTGGGTGCACGGGTAATTCGCATTTACCCCTCCTGCACTAGAGCTGGAAAATAACAAAATAGTATTTTTTTATCATCACTGTTCAAGCTCTGCTTTATCATCGCTCGATGCTGTTTTATCATTTAGGTTAGCACTGTGCAAGCTAATTGGTCAATTGATTCAGTAAACAGTTGACCAAGCGTACGCAGCACATTGTAACACTTTTCACAAAATCACTCCCACAAAGGAATTACTACTCTCTAGCTCCCATAGATTTAAGTAAAGCGAGAGGAAAGATGTTACAAATCAAAAATATTATACAAAATTATATTCAATTAGCATAATGGTCACAATAGCCAAACACAGACAACCTTCCTACTTTATCAATGATCCTGAAATCAACACATAAGATTTCAGTAAACAACTCTGTCTAGATAAATGGTACAGGCAGTGGTGCAGGTCATATTATAATTAATGGTGTGGTGGTTATTTTTACAATACATCACTACTATCAGTCTACTTCAGTTAATGAAGATACATCAATGAAGTAGTTAATGAACGAGTTGTTAATAAAAATTAACAACTCATAGTTCTTTGAATGGAGAATCAACTATCTGGGGTCCATAAATTAATAATTTATTTATTAGCTGTCACACTTACTATAGTATACTTTGAATTTAGATATGTGTATCTGTTTGCCTGATGAAATGCATTGCAATATTACAGCAAGTCTTTATATTAAGTTCTCATCTAACTAACAGAAACAGAAACAACTGCCCATATTAAGTAATATGGGCAGTTGTTTCTGGATCTGCAAAATACTGTCTTGCAACATTCCCGGTATTGGTGTTACCACTGCCCTGTTTGACTATGTCTAATAGTATGCAGGTTTCTATTCGAAAAGCTTCTTGAATGACTTCTGTCTTATCTTTCACTTCATTTCTTCACCTTTTGCTTGCTATGATTTTATAAATCTTCTGTGTTTTCATAAGTCTTCTTGCACTGCCTTAGCTCTCACTGCTTCAAAATTATTCATTCCAGTCAGACGAGATTTGCACAGATCACATACAGCAGCTGAAGTCCTTGAACGAGTGCATTTTTCCATATATGGTTGGCATTAGGCTGTGTGTGGCCATGGCATTTCCGCAATCAGTTGGAGTTTGTTCAGTGATATCTGACTCAAATGCAGCCAATTCCGTTTTTATGTTTGCATTTGTCTCATTCATAAACTTATAAGAAACCGGACGACAGCAAGCAGTAGACGAAGTCTTGTCATTTTGCTATACTATTTCCACTCAAACTTTCAGTCAGTTGATGAGAGGCACAAGCCTTGCCATAAATACTTCTCACCTTAAAGTGGTTTGTTGCTAATAAACAGTGACTAGATGCATCCCCACTTACTATGCAACACAACACAAGTCGACAAAGATTTCTGACGTAAGACTGGCTTTTTCAAACAAAAAGTCAGTTGTAGTAGCATTCTTAGACATAAAATCAGCATATGACAATGTAAGTTTAGCAATTTTAAGAAATAAGTTACAGTTATTGGAAGTACCAGATAACCTAGTAAGGTTTATTTTTAATTTAATGTCTGGACGCTCGATTAAATTGGATTCATTAGATAATCTGGAGAGGACTCCCGCAGGGCTCAGTACTAAGTCCAATTCTATATAATGTCTACACTTACGACGTAGAAAGTGCATTAAACGGAACTTCAAGTATTTTACAATATGCACATGAAGTTGTCATTTATAGTTCAAATCAAAGTGTCGATAAAGTCTGCTCTTCTCTTTCAATTGCTCTAAAACACCTTAAAATCTGGTTGGACACTAATGGTCTAAAACTGTATAGAACAGTGTCCAAGAGTTGTACACTTTTGTTTACCAGACTGCTTATGCCCCCACCTATAACTGTACTCGTATTATACAACGGAGAACCCATTACTATTAAAACTCAAACTAAATTTTCAGGGTTAATTCTAGACTCAAAATAAAAATTGGGGATATTAACCTCATCATATTTAACTGTCCCTCGTACGATAAGACTACGTTTTACAAAGACCTGGCAAAACTTGAAATTCTTTTTCCTACAATTATACAATATTTATTCCATAACAACTATATTCCTACATATTAAGTCTTAGCTTCATTTATTGAAGCTAACGACATAAAATTATAATTATGTATAACATGTTTTATTTTTATACTATGTTCTATTATTATTACTCACGTATCCTCCTCTTGCTCCTCTGACCATCCTTTCCTTTCTCCGATATTCCGTTCTCCAACTTGATAATTTTGTAAATAGTTATTTTGTTTCCCTCGATTAATAATTAAAAAAAAACATGGTGAAAACTGGCAAGAAAATGAAAAACCTGACACTGGCAAATACACGAGAAGTGTGACGCCAAATCCTCGAACGAGGAAAAGAAAAAAAAACATCTGACACTGACAGAGTGACAGTGAATATTGGCAGTTGATTTGATAATTTAGAAAAATAACCGAAGACACTATTATTACGTCATATTTTTTTACGACTTTTTCGGTTTGACTGTTACAATACTGTAATTTGTAGTTTTTTGTCTATGCTTTGCACTTATCATTGCCAACAGAATAGAGATATTTTTTTACCATGTAGGATCGTGTGTATTCAGCCTTCCTCCTAGCGTAATTCCCAAACATATTTATTTTATGGCAAAATAATCACACTTTAGAAGAACAGGGTTTGAAATATTAACATTCTATTGTATTATTAGGGCGAAAACATAGAAATTAAATAAGTAATAGTATCTATCTTTAAATTTGAGGTAAATTTGTTATCTACGTTAGTGATAACTCACTTGTTGAATCTGTGGTTGCAAGCGATGCATAAACGTAGTATTTATATACTCTTTGATGCATAAGAGTGAGTCAAAGAGTATATAAATACTACGGAGTGAGTTTTTAATTTGCATGAGTTGTATATTTTATCTATGTGTGTAACATTTTTGACGTTATAATGGTGTGTTGACATTATTCTTACAGCACAAGCTTACACATTTTTTTGTATGTAGTAAGTGAACCTTCTACCATTTAGATAGAGCTTAATATTGTACTCTTTAACAGCAAAAGATAAAGTTTTTGCGTGAGATTTGTTTCTTTGTGTGCTGTGTAGGTACATTATAAGAGGCTGTGTAGATAACTTTACAGCACAAACTTACACCATTTTTGTATGTAGCTATAGAACCTTTTGCCATGGAGATAGAGTTTAATATTGTACTGTAACGAAGCAAAAGTTAACGTTTTTGCGTATGATTTATTAGTTTACGAGTTTGTACTATTATTTATTCTTTGGCTCTTTGGGAAGAAGTTTGAGCGGGAAACCCATATGAAATTGTTTAAAAATCGATTTTATTATAAGGACATAAAACGCCCTATTGTATTTTTTCTAAATACCTACCCCATGTATTGCAATAAACATTACATGTAGGTACTATTCCAAGACCTAAAATACCAATATACCAACATTTGATCAAAATTCCTTCAGCCATCAAAACGTTTTTATCGAATGCTCGGCTTCTGCTCATCGGATTGAAAAACGCACATATTCCCGCCCACACTGCCTCTTAATATTCAGTATTACGGTGAAGCAAGGCAAGTAAAACAAGGGTTACTATTGGACTACCAATATACAAAAATTCAACTGAATTGTTATGTTGGTTTGGTCAAAAAAATAATAATTGGAGTAACTCCAAACAATAAAAAATCGCGGAAATTACATGGGGGCTTATTCGGGTGCCCCTGGGAGTGCTCTACCCCGGGACCTCCACCTATCACTACTTCCTGGAACATCCTGTATATTTATGAGGGTATGTGGAAGTTACACCATAGCGTCGCCCCTTTTAGTCCGATTTTGCGGTCCGATGAAGCGAGGTGTCAATCGATTCGTCTTTAGATCTAAGTAGTGTCCTATGCATATTTTTTTAACCCGACTATGGTGAAGCAAAGGAAGGGTTATGTATTGAAACTAAAAAGTTGGTCAGATTTTGACAAGCGAAGTATCAATCGATCGTCTTCATCGCAAGAGTGTCATAGGCTATTTTTTACCCGATTGTAGTCAGGTTTTAGTTTTTGAACTTATGACTTCTTTTTATTATAAGTATTATTATGATTTTAGTCCTACCCATATGATCCAAACTAAACGGAATCCTGTAGCTGTTGCTGTTTTTGTAGGGTAATGGTAATAAAAGGTTCAGTTTAGTAGAACAAAAACGAAAATGTAATCACAACAACCTAGCACAGGTGTAAGTAGTAAGAGATTGAATTTAATAGGACAAAAAAAAACGCAGTAGTTGCATATGATGTGTAACATCAGTTCAAGCTGTTTTTTATAGGCAATGACCCGTCCACCCACCAGCTTCACCCACTAGTGGGTGCACGGGTAATTCGCATTTACCCCTCCTGCACTAGAGCTGGAAAATAACAAAATAGTAATTTTTTATCATCACTGTTCAAGCTCTGCTTTATCATCGCTCGATGCTGTTTTATCATTTAGGTTAGCACTGTGCAAGCTAATTGGTCAATTGATTCAGTAAACAGTTGACCAAGCGTACGCAGCACATTGTAACACTTTTCACAAAATCACTCCCACAAAGGAATTACTACTCTCTAGCTCCCATAGATTTAAGTAAAGCGAGAGGAAAGATGTTACAAATCAAAAATATTATACAAAATTATATTCAATTAGCATAATGGTCACAATAGCCAAACACAGACAACCTTCCTACTTTATCAATGATCCTGAAATCAACACATAAGATTTCAGTAAACAACTCTGTCTAGATAAATGGTACAGGCAGTGGTGCAGGTCATATTATAATTAATGGTGTGGTGGTTATTTTTACAATACATCACTACTATCAGTCTACTTCAGTTAATGAAGATACATCAATGAAGTAGTTAATGAACGAGTTGTTAATAAAAATTAACAACTCATAGTTCTTTGAATGGAGAATCAACTATCTGGGGTCCATAAATTAATAATTTATTTATTAGCTGTCACACTTACTATAGTATACTTTGAATTTAGATATGTTTATCTGTTTGCCTGATGAAATGCATTGCAATATTACAGCAAGTCTTTATATTAAGTTCTCATCTAACTAACAGAAACAGAAACAACTGCCCATATTAAGTAATATGGGCAGTTGTTTCTGGATCTGCAAAATACTGTCTTGCAACATTCCCGGTATTGGTGTTACCACTGCCCTGTTTGACTATGTCTAATAGTATGCAGGTTTCTATTCGAAAAGCTTCTTGAATGACTTCTGTCTTATCTTTCACTTCATTTCTTCACCTTTTGCTTGCTATGATTTTATAAATCTTCTGTGTTTTCATAAGTCTTCTTGCACTGCCTTAGCTCTCACTGCTTCAAAATTATTCATTCCAGTCAGACGAGATTTGCACAGATCACATACAGCAGCTGAAGTCCTTGAACGAGTGCATTTTTCCATATATGGTTGGCATTAGGCTGTGTGTGGCCATGGCATTTCCGCAATCAGTTGGAGTTTGTTCAGTGATATCTGACTCAAATGCAGCCAATTCCGTTTTTATGTTTGCATTTGTCTCATTCATAAACTTATAAGAAACCGGACGACAGCAAGCAGTAGACGAAGTCTTGTCATTTTGCTATACTATTTCCACTCAAACTTTCAGTCAGTTGATGAGAGGCACAAGCCTTGCCATAAATACTTCTCACCTTAAAGTGGTTTGTTGCTAATAAACAGTGACTAGATGCATCCCCACTTACTATGCAACACAACACAAGTCGACAAAGATTTCTGACGTAAGACTGGCTTTTTCAAACAAAAAGTCAGTTGTAGTAGCATTCTTAGACATAAAATCAGCATATGACAATGTAAGTTTAGCAATTTTAAGAAATAAGTTACAGTTATTGGAAGTACCAGATAACCTAGTAAGGTTTATTTTTAATTTAATGTCTGGACGCTCGATTAAATTGGATTCATTAGATAATCTGGAGAGGACTCCCGCAGGGCTCAGTACTAAGTCCAATTCTATATAATGTCTACACTTACGACGTAGAAAGTGCATTAAACGGAACTTCAAGTATTTTACAATATGCACATGAAGTTGTCATTTATAGTTCAAATCAAAGTGTCGATAAAGTCTGCTCTTCTCTTTCAATTGCTCTAAAACACCTTAAAATCTGGTTGGACACTAATGGTCTAAAACTGTATAGAACAGTGTCCAAGAGTTGTACACTTTTGTTTACCAGACTGCTTATGCCCCCACCTATAACTGTACTCGTATTATACAACGGAGAACCCATTACTATTAAAACTCAAACTAAATTTTCAGGGTTAATTCTAGACTCAAAATAAAAATTGGGGATATTAACCTCATCATATTTAACTGTCCCTCGTACGATAAGACTACGTTTTACAAAGACCTGGCAAAACTTGAAATTCTTTTTCCTACAATTATACAATATTTATTCCATAACAACTATATTCCTACATATTAAGTCTTAGCTTCATTTATTGAAGCTAACGACATAAAATTATAATTATGTATAACATGTTTTATTTTTATACTATGTTCTATTATTATTACTCACGTATCCTCCTCTTGCTCCTCTGACCATCCTTTCCTTTCTCCGATATTCCGTTCTCCAACTTGATAATTTTGTAAATAGTTATTTTGTTTCCCTCGATTAATAATTAAAAAAAAACATGGTGAAAACTGGCAAGAAAATGAAAAACCTGACACTGGCAAATACACGAGAAGTGTGACGCCAAATCCTCGAACGAGGAAAAGAAAAAAAAACATCTGACACTGACAGTGACAGTGAATATTGGCAGTTGATTTGATAATTTAGAAAAATAACCGAAGACACTATTATTACGTCATATTTTTTTACGACTTTTTCGGTTTGACTGTTACAATACTGTAATTTGTAGTTTTTTGTCTATGCTTTGCACTTATCATTGCCAACAGAATAGAGATATTTTTTTACCATGTAGGATCGTGTGTATTCAGCCTTCCTCCTAGCGTAATTCCCAAACATATTTATTTTATGGCAAAATAATCACACTTTAGAAGAACAGGGTTTGAAATATTAACATTCTATTGTATTATTAGGGCGAAAACATAGAAATTAAATAAGTAATAGTATCTATCTTTAAATTTGAGGTAAATTTGTTATCTACGTTAGTGATAACTCACTTGTTGAATCTGTGGTTGCAAGCGATGCATAAACGTAGTATTTATATACTCTTTGATGCATAAGAGTGAGTCAAAGAGTATATAAATACTACGGAGTGAGTTTTTAATTTGCATGAGTTGTATATTTTATCTATGTGTGTAACATTTTTGACGTTATAATGGTGTGTTGACATTATTCTTACAGCACAAGCTTACACATTTTTTTGTATGTAGTAAGTGAACCTTCTACCATTTAGATAGAGCTTAATATTGTACTCTTTAACAGCAAAAGATAAAGTTTTTGCGTGAGATTTGTTTCTTTGTGTGCTGTGTAGGTACATTATAAGAGGCTGTGTAGATAACTTTACAGCACAAACTTACACCATTTTTGTATGTAGCTCTAGAACCTTTTGCCATGGAGATAGAGTTTAATATTGTACTGTAACGAAGCAAAAGTTAACGTTTTTGCGTATGATTTATTAGTTTACGAGTTTGTACTATTATTTATTCTTTGGCTCTTTGGGAAGAAGTTTGAGCGGGAAACCCATATGAAATTGTTTAAAAATCGATTTTATTATAAGGACATAAAACGCCCTATTGTATTTTTTCTAAATACCTACCCCATGTATTGCAATAAACATTACATGTAGGTACTATTCCAAGACCTAAAATACCAATATACCAACATTTGATCAAAATTCCTTCAGCCATCAAAACGTTTTTATCGAATGCTCGGCTTCTGCTCATCGGATTGAAAAACGCACATATTCCCGCCCACACTGCCTCTTAATATTCAGTATTACGGTGAAGCAAGGCAAGTAAAACAAGGGTTACTATTGGACTACCAATATACAAAAATTCAACTGAATTGTTATGTTGGTTTGGTCAAAAAAATAATAATTGGAGTAACTCCAAACAATAAAAAATCGCGGAAATTACATGGGGGCTTATTCGGGTGCCCCTGGGAGTGCTCTACCCCGGGACCTCCACCTATCACTACTTCCTGGAACATCCTGTATATTTATGAGGGTATGTGGAAGTTACACCATAGCGTCGCCCCTTTTAGTCCGATTTTGCGGTCCGATGAAGCGAGGTGTCAATCGATTCGTCTTTAGATCTAAGTAGTGTCCTATGCATATTTTTTTAACCCGACTATGGTGAAGCAAAGGAAGGGTTATGTATTGAAACTAAAAAGTTGGTCAGATTTTGACAAGCGAAGTATCAATCGATCGTCTTCATCGCAAGAGTGTCATAGGCTATTTTTTACCCGATTGTAGTCAGGTTTTAGTTTTTGAACTTATGACTTCTTTTTATTATAAGTATTATTATGATTTTAGTCCTACCCATATGATCCAAACTAAACGGAATCCTGTAGCTGTTGCTGTTTTTGTAGGGTAATGGTAATAAAAGGTTCAGTTTAGTAGAACAAAAACGAAAATGTAATCACAACAACCTAGCACAGGTGTAAGTAGTAAGAGATTGAATTTAATAGGACAAAAAAAAACGCAGTAGTTGCATATGATGTGTAACATCAGTTCAAGCTGTTTTTTATAGGCAATGACCCGTCCACCCACCAGCTTCACCCACTAGTGGGTGCACGGGTAATTCGCATTTACCCCTCCTGCACTAGAGCTGGAAAATAACAAAATAGTAATTTTTTATCATCACTGTTCAAGCTCTGCTTTATCATCGCTCGATGCTGTTTTATCATTTAGGTTAGCACTGTGCAAGCTAATTGGTCAATTGATTCAGTAAACAGTTGACCAAGCGTACGCAGCACATTGTAACACTTTTCACAAAATCACTCCCACAAAGGAATTACTACTCTCTAGCTCCCATAGATTTAAGTAAAGCGAGAGGAAAGATGTTACAAATCAAAAATATTATACAAAATTATATTCAATTAGCATAATGGTCACAATAGCCAAACACAGACAACCTTCCTACTTTATCAATGATCCTGAAATCAACACATAAGATTTCAGTAAACAACTCTGTCTAGATAAATGGTACAGGCAGTGGTGCAGGTCATATTATAATTAATGGTGTGGTGGTTATTTTTACAATACATCACTACTATCAGTCTACTTCAGTTAATGAAGATACATCAATGAAGTAGTTAATGAACGAGTTGTTAATAAAAATTAACAACTCATAGTTCTTTGAATGGAGAATCAACTATCTGGGGTCCATAAATTAATAATTTATTTATTAGCTGTCACACTTACTATAGTATACTTTGAATTTAGATATGTTTATCTGTTTGCCTGATGAAATGCATTGCAATATTACAGCAAGTCTTTATATTAAGTTCTCATCTAACTAACAGAAACAGAAACAACTGCCCATATTAAGTAATATGGGCAGTTGTTTCTGGATCTGCAAAATACTGTCTTGCAACATTCCCGGTATTGGTGTTACCACTGCCCTGTTTGACTATGTCTAATAGTATGCAGGTTTCTATTCGAAAAGCTTCTTGAATGACTTCTGTCTTATCTTTCACTTCATTTCTTCACCTTTTGCTTGCTATGATTTTATAAATCTTCTGTGTTTTCATAAGTCTTCTTGCACTGCCTTAGCTCTCACTGCTTCAAAATTATTCATTCCAGTCAGACGAGATTTGCACAGATCACATACAGCAGCTGAAGTCCTTGAACGAGTGCATTTTTCCATATATGGTTGGCATTAGGCTGTGTGTGGCCATGGCATTTCCGCAATCAGTTGGAGTTTGTTCAGTGATATCTGACTCAAATGCAGCCAATTCCGTTTTTATGTTTGCATTTGTCTCATTCATAAACTTATAAGAAACCGGACGACAGCAAGCAGTAGACGAAGTCTTGTCATTTTGCTATACTATTTCCACTCAAACTTTCAGTCAGTTGATGAGAGGCACAAGCCTAGCCATAAATACTTCTCACCTTAAAGTGGTTTGTTGCTAATAAACAGTGACTAGATGCATCCCCACTTACTATGCAACACAACACAAGTCGACAAAGATTTCTGACGTAAGACTGGCTTTTTCAAACAAAAAGTCAGTTGTAGTAGCATTCTTAGACATAAAATCAGCATATGACAATGTAAGTTTAGCAATTTTAAGAAATAAGTTACAGTTATTGGAAGTACCAGATAACCTAGTAAGGTTTATTTTTAATTTAATGTCTGGACGCTCGATTAAATTGGATTCATTAGATAATCTGGAGAGGACTCCCGCAGGGCTCAGTACTAAGTCCAATTCTATATAATGTCTACACTTACGACGTAGAAAGTGCATTAAACGGAACTTCAAGTATTTTACAATATGCACATGAAGTTGTCATTTATAGTTCAAATCAAAGTGTCGATAAAGTCTGCTCTTCTCTTTCAATTGCTCTAAAACACCTTAAAATCTGGTTGGACACTAATGGTCTAAAACTGTATAGAACAGTGTCCAAGAGTTGTACACTTTTGTTTACCAGACTGCTTATGCCCCCACCTATAACTGTACTCGTATTATACAACGGAGAACCCATTACTATTAAAACTCAAACTAAATTTTCAGGGTTAATTCTAGACTCAAAATAAAAATTGGGGATATTAACCTCATCATATTTAACTGTCCCTCGTACGATAAGACTACGTTTTACAAAGACCTGGCAAAACTTGAAATTCTTTTTCCTACAATTATACAATATTTATTCCATAACAACTATATTCCTACATATTAAGTCTTAGCTTCATTTATTGAAGCTAACGACATAAAATTATAATTATGTATAACATGTTTTATTTTTATACTATGTTCTATTATTATTACTCACGTATCCTCCTCTTGCTCCTCTGACCATCCTTTCCTTTCTCCGATATTCCGTTCTCCAACTTGATAATTTTGTAAATAGTTATTTTGTTTCCCTCGATTAATAATTAAAAAAAAACATGGTGAAAACTGGCAAGAAAATGAAAAACCTGACACTGGCAAATACACGAGAAGTGTGACGCCAAATCCTCGAACGAGGAAAAGAAAAAAAAACATCTGACACTGACAGTGACAGTGAATATTGGCAGTTGATTTGATAATTTAGAAAAATAACCGAAGACACTATTATTACGTCATATTTTTTTACGACTTTTTCGGTTTGACTGTTACAATACTGTAATTTGTAGTTTTTTGTCTATGCTTTGCACTTATCATTGCCAACAGAATAGAGATATTTTTTTACCATGTAGGATCGTGTGTATTCAGCCTTCCTCCTAGCGTAATTCCCAAACATATTTATTTTATGGCAAAATAATCACACTTTAGAAGAACAGGGTTTGAAATATTAACATTCTATTGTATTATTAGGGCGAAAACATAGAAATTAAATAAGTAATAGTATCTATCTTTAAATTTGAGGTAAATTTGTTATCTACGTTAGTGATAACTCACTTGTTGAATCTGTGGTTGCAAGCGATGCATAAACGTAGTATTTATATACTCTTTGATGCATAAGAGTGAGTCAAAGAGTATATAAATACTACGGAGTGAGTTTTTAATTTGCATGAGTTGTATATTTTATCTATGTGTGTAACATTTTTGACGTTATAATGGTGTGTTGACATTATTCTTACAGCACAAGCTTACACATTTTTTTGTATGTAGTAAGTGAACCTTCTACCATTTAGATAGAGCTTAATATTGTACTCTTTAACAGCAAAAGATAAAGTTTTTGCGTGAGATTTGTTTCTTTGTGTGCTGTGTAGGTACATTATAAGAGGCTGTGTAGATAACTTTACAGCACAAACTTACACCATTTTTGTATGTAGCTCTAGAACCTTTTGCCATGGAGATAGAGTTTAATATTGTACTGTAACGAAGCAAAAGTTAACGTTTTTGCGTATGATTTATTAGTTTACGAGTTTGTACTATTATTTATTCTTTGGCTCTTTGGGAAGAAGTTTGAGCGGGAAACCCATATGAAATTGTTTAAAAATCGATTTTATTATAAGGACATAAAACGCCCTATTGTATTTTTTCTAAATACCTACCCCATGTATTGCAATAAACATTACATGTAGGTACTATTCCAAGACCTAAAATACCAATATACCAACATTTGATCAAAATTCCTTCAGCCATCAAAACGTTTTTATCGAATGCTCGGCTTCTGCTCATCGGATTGAAAAACGCACATATTCCCGCCCACACTGCCTCTTAATATTCAGTATTACGGTGAAGCAAGGCAAGTAAAACAAGGGTTACTATTGGACTACCAATATACAAAAATTCAACTGAATTGTTATGTTGGTTTGGTCAAAAAAATAATAATTGGAGTAACTCCAAACAATAAAAAATCGCGGAAATTACATGGGGGCTTATTCGGGTGCCCCTGGGAGTGCTCTACCCCGGGACCTCCACCTATCACTACTTCCTGGAACATCCTGTATATTTATGAGGGTATGTGGAAGTTACACCATAGCGTCGCCCCTTTTAGTCCGATTTTGCGGTCCGATGAAGCGAGGTGTCAATCGATTCGTCTTTAGATCTAAGTAGTGTCCTATGCATATTTTTTTAACCCGACTATGGTGAAGCAAAGGAAGGGTTATGTATTGAAACTAAAAAGTTGGTCAGATTTTGACAAGCGAAGTATCAATCGATCGTCTTCATCGCAAGAGTGTCATAGGCTATTTTTTACCCGATTGTAGTCAGGTTTTAGTTTTTGAACTTATGACTTCTTTTTATTATAAGTATTATTATGATTTTAGTCCTACCCATATGATCCAAACTAAACGGAATCCTGTAGCTGTTGCTGTTTTTGTAGGGTAATGGTAATAAAAGGTTCAGTTTAGTAGAACAAAAACGAAAATGTAATCACAACAACCTAGCACAGGTGTAAGTAGTAAGAGATTGAATTTAATAGGACAAAAAAAAACGCAGTAGTTGCATATGATGTGTAACATCAGTTCAAGCTGTTTTTTATAGGCAATGACCCGTCCACCCACCAGCTTCACCCACTAGTGGGTGCACGGGTAATTCGCATTTACCCCTCCTGCACTAGAGCTGGAAAATAACAAAATAGTAATTTTTTA
Source organism: Alsophila aescularia (assembly GCA_946251855.1). NCBI lineage: Eukaryota > Metazoa > Arthropoda > Insecta > Lepidoptera > Geometridae > Alsophila > Alsophila aescularia. The sequence goes on from OX276377.1 coordinate 27,347,417, forward strand.
TCATCACTGTTCAAGCTCTGCTTTATCATCGCTCGATGCTGTTTTATCATTTAGGTTAGCACTGTGCAAGCTAATTGGTCAATTGATTCAGTAAACAGTTGACCAAGCGTACGCAGCACATTGTAACACTTTTCACAAAATCACTCCCACAAAGGAATTACTACTCTCTAGCTCCCATAGATTTAAGTAAAGCGAGAGGAAAGATGTTACAAATCAAAAATATTATACAAAATTATATTCAATTAGCATAATGGTCACAATAGCCAAACACAGACAACCTTCCTACTTTATCAATGATCCTGAAATCAACACATAAGATTTCAGTAAACAACTCTGTCTAGATAAATGGTACAGGCAGTGGTGCAGGTCATATTATAATTAATGGTGTGGTGGTTATTTTTACAATACATCACTACTATCAGTCTACTTCAGTTAATGAAGATACATCAATGAAGTAGTTAATGAACGAGTTGTTAATAAAAATTAACAACTCATAGTTCTTTGAATGGAGAATCAACTATCTGGGGTCCATAAATTAATAATTTATTTATTAGCTGTCACACTTACTATAGTATACTTTGAATTTAGATATGTGTATCTGTTTGCCTGATGAAATGCATTGCAATATTACAGCAAGTCTTTATATTAAGTTCTCATCTAACTAACAGAAACAGAAACAACTGCCCATATTAAGTAATATGGGCAGTTGTTTCTGGATCTGCAAAATACTGTCTTGCAACATTCCCGGTATTGGTGTTACCACTGCCCTGTTTGACTATGTCTAATAGTATGCAGGTTTCTATTCGAAAAGCTTCTTGAATGACTTCTGTCTTATCTTTCACTTCATTTCTTCACCTTTTGCTTGCTATGATTTTATAAATCTTCTGTGTTTTCATAAGTCTTCTTGCACTGCCTTAGCTCTCACTGCTTCAAAATTATTCATTCCAGTCAGACGAGATTTGCACAGATCACATACAGCAGCTGAAGTCCTTGAACGAGTGCATTTTTCCATATATGGTTGGCATTAGGCTGTGTGTGGCCATGGCATTTCCGCAATCAGTTGGAGTTTGTTCAGTGATATCTGACTCAAATGCAGCCAATTCCGTTTTTATGTTTGCATTTGTCTCATTCATAAACTTATAAGAAACCGGACGACAGCAAGCAGTAGACGAAGTCTTGTCATTTTGCTATACTATTTCCACTCAAACTTTCAGTCAGTTGATGAGAGGCACAAGCCTTGCCATAAATACTTCTCACCTTAAAGTGGTTTGTTGCTAATAAACAGTGACTAGATGCATCCCCACTTACTATGCAACACAACACAAGTCGACAAAGATTTCTGACGTAAGACTGGCTTTTTCAAACAAAAAGTCAGTTGTAGTAGCATTCTTAGACATAAAATCAGCATATGACAATGTAAGTTTAGCAATTTTAAGAAATAAGTTACAGTTATTGGAAGTACCAGATAACCTAGTAAGGTTTATTTTTAATTTAATGTCTGGACGCTCGATTAAATTGGATTCATTAGATAATCTGGAGAGGACTCCCGCAGGGCTCAGTACTAAGTCCAATTCTATATAATGTCTACACTTACGACGTAGAAAGTGCATTAAACGGAACTTCAAGTATTTTACAATATGCACATGAAGTTGTCATTTATAGTTCAAATCAAAGTGTCGATAAAGTCTGCTCTTCTCTTTCAATTGCTCTAAAACACCTTAAAATCTGGTTGGACACTAATGGTCTAAAACTGTATAGAACAGTGTCCAAGAGTTGTACACTTTTGTTTACCAGACTGCTTATGCCCCCACCTATAACTGTACTCGTATTATACAACGGAGAACCCATTACTATTAAAACTCAAACTAAATTTTCAGGGTTAATTCTAGACTCAAAATAAAAATTGGGGATATTAACCTCATCATATTTAACTGTCCCTCGTACGATAAGACTACGTTTTACAAAGACCTGGCAAAACTTGAAATTCTTTTTCCTACAATTATACAATATTTATTCCATAACAACTATATTCCTACATATTAAGTCTTAGCTTCATTTATTGAAGCTAACGACATAAAATTATAATTATGTATAACATGTTTTATTTTTATACTATGTTCTATTATTATTACTCACGTATCCTCCTCTTGCTCCTCTGACCATCCTTTCCTTTCTCCGATATTCCGTTCTCCAACTTGATAATTTTGTAAATAGTTATTTTGTTTCCCTCGATTAATAATTAAAAAAAAACATGGTGAAAACTGGCAAGAAAATGAAAAACCTGACACTGGCAAATACACGAGAAGTGTGACGCCAAATCCTCGAACGAGGAAAAGAAAAAAAAACATCTGACACTGACAGAGTGACAGTGAATATTGGCAGTTGATTTGATAATTTAGAAAAATAACCGAAGACACTATTATTACGTCATATTTTTTTACGACTTTTTCGGTTTGACTGTTACAATACTGTAATTTGTAGTTTTTTGTCTATGCTTTGCACTTATCATTGCCAACAGAATAGAGATATTTTTTTACCATGTAGGATCGTGTGTATTCAGCCTTCCTCCTAGCGTAATTCCCAAACATATTTATTTTATGGCAAAATAATCACACTTTAGAAGAACAGGGTTTGAAATATTAACATTCTATTGTATTATTAGGGCGAAAACATAGAAATTAAATAAGTAATAGTATCTATCTTTAAATTTGAGGTAAATTTGTTATCTACGTTAGTGATAACTCACTTGTTGAATCTGTGGTTGCAAGCGATGCATAAACGTAGTATTTATATACTCTTTGATGCATAAGAGTGAGTCAAAGAGTATATAAATACTACGGAGTGAGTTTTTAATTTGCATGAGTTGTATATTTTATCTATGTGTGTAACATTTTTGACGTTATAATGGTGTGTTGACATTATTCTTACAGCACAAGCTTACACATTTTTTTGTATGTAGTAAGTGAACCTTCTACCATTTAGATAGAGCTTAATATTGTACTCTTTAACAGCAAAAGATAAAGTTTTTGCGTGAGATTTGTTTCTTTGTGTGCTGTGTAGGTACATTATAAGAGGCTGTGTAGATAACTTTACAGCACAAACTTACACCATTTTTGTATGTAGCTATAGAACCTTTTGCCATGGAGATAGAGTTTAATATTGTACTGTAACGAAGCAAAAGTTAACGTTTTTGCGTATGATTTATTAGTTTACGAGTTTGTACTATTATTTATTCTTTGGCTCTTTGGGAAGAAGTTTGAGCGGGAAACCCATATGAAATTGTTTAAAAATCGATTTTATTATAAGGACATAAAACGCCCTATTGTATTTTTTCTAAATACCTACCCCATGTATTGCAATAAACATTACATGTAGGTACTATTCCAAGACCTAAAATACCAATATACCAACATTTGATCAAAATTCCTTCAGCCATCAAAACGTTTTTATCGAATGCTCGGCTTCTGCTCATCGGATTGAAAAACGCACATATTCCCGCCCACACTGCCTCTTAATATTCAGTATTACGGTGAAGCAAGGCAAGTAAAACAAGGGTTACTATTGGACTACCAATATACAAAAATTCAACTGAATTGTTATGTTGGTTTGGTCAAAAAAATAATAATTGCATGGGGGCTTATTCGGGTGCCCCTGGGAGTGCTCTACCCCGGGACCTCCACCTATCACTACTTCCTGGAACATCCTGTATATTTATGAGGGTATGTGGAAGTTACACCATAGCGTCGCCCCTTTTAGTCCGATTTTGCGGTCCGATGAAGCGAGGTGTCAATCGATTCGTCTTTAGATCTAAGTAGTGTCCTATGCATATTTTTTTAACCCGACTATGGTGAAGCAAAGGAAGGGTTATGTATTGAAACTAAAAAGTTGGTCAGATTTTGACAAGCGAAGTATCAATCGATCGTCTTCATCGCAAGAGTGTCATAGGCTATTTTTTACCCGATTGTAGTCAGGTTTTAGTTTTTGAACTTATGACTTCTTTTTATTATAAGTATTATTATGATTTTAGTCCTACCCATATGATCCAAACTAAACGGAATCCTGTAGCTGTTGCTGTTTTTGTAGGGTAATGGTAATAAAAGGTTCAGTTTAGTAGAACAAAAACGAAAATGTAATCACAACAACCTAGCACAGGTGTAAGTAGTAAGAGATTGAATTTAATAGGACAAAAAAAAACGCAGTAGTTGCATATGATGTGTAACATCAGTTCAAGCTGTTTTTTATAGGCAATGACCCGTCCACCCACCAGCTTCACCCACTAGTGGGTGCACGGGTAATTCGCATTTACCCCTCCTGCACTAGAGCTGGAAAATAACAAAATAGTAATTTTTTATCATCACTGTTCAAGCTCTGCTTTATCATCGCTCGATGCTGTTTTATCATTTAGGTTAGCACTGTGCAAGCTAATTGGTCAATTGATTCAGTAAACAGTTGACCAAGCGTACGCAGCACATTGTAACACTTTTCACAAAATCACTCCCACAAAGGAATTACTACTCTCTAGCTCCCATAGATTTAAGTAAAGCGAGAGGAAAGATGTTACAAATCAAAAATATTATACAAAATTATATTCAATTAGCATAATGGTCACAATAGCCAAACACAGACAACCTTCCTACTTTATCAATGATCCTGAAATCAACACATAAGATTTCAGTAAACAACTCTGTCTAGATAAATGGTACAGGCAGTGGTGCAGGTCATATTATAATTAATGGTGTGGTGGTTATTTTTACAATACATCACTACTATCAGTCTACTTCAGTTAATGAAGATACATCAATGAAGTAGTTAATGAACGAGTTGTTAATAAAAATTAACAACTCATAGTTCTTTGAATGGAGAATCAACTATCTGGGGTCCATAAATTAATAATTTATTTATTAGCTGTCACACTTACTATAGTATACTTTGAATTTAGATATGTTTATCTGTTTGCCTGATGAAATGCATTGCAATATTACAGCAAGTCTTTATATTAAGTTCTCATCTAACTAACAGAAACAGAAACAACTGCCCATATTAAGTAATATGGGCAGTTGTTTCTGGATCTGCAAAATACTGTCTTGCAACATTCCCGGTATTGGTGTTACCACTGCCCTGTTTGACTATGTCTAATAGTATGCAGGTTTCTATTCGAAAAGCTTCTTGAATGACTTCTGTCTTATCTTTCACTTCATTTCTTCACCTTTTGCTTGCTATGATTTTATAAATCTTCTGTGTTTTCATAAGTCTTCTTGCACTGCCTTAGCTCTCACTGCTTCAAAATTATTCATTCCAGTCAGACGAGATTTGCACAGATCACATACAGCAGCTGAAGTCCTTGAACGAGTGCATTTTTCCATATATGGTTGGCATTAGGCTGTGTGTGGCCATGGCATTTCCGCAATCAGTTGGAGTTTGTTCAGTGATATCTGACTCAAATGCAGCCAATTCCGTTTTTATGTTTGCATTTGTCTCATTCATAAACTTATAAGAAACCGGACGACAGCAAGCAGTAGACGAAGTCTTGTCATTTTGCTATACTATTTCCACTCAAACTTTCAGTCAGTTGATGAGAGGCACAAGCCTTGCCATAAATACTTCTCACCTTAAAGTGGTTTGTTGCTAATAAACAGTGACTAGATGCATCCCCACTTACTATGCAACACAACACAAGTCGACAAAGATTTCTGACGTAAGACTGGCTTTTTCAAACAAAAAGTCAGTTGTAGTAGCATTCTTAGACATAAAATCAGCATATGACAATGTAAGTTTAGCAATTTTAAGAAATAAGTTACAGTTATTGGAAGTACCAGATAACCTAGTAAGGTTTATTTTTAATTTAATGTCTGGACGCTCGATTAAATTGGATTCATTAGATAATCTGGAGAGGACTCCCGCAGGGCTCAGTACTAAGTCCAATTCTATATAATGTCTACACTTACGACGTAGAAAGTGCATTAAACGGAACTTCAAGTATTTTACAATATGCACATGAAGTTGTCATTTATAGTTCAAATCAAAGTGTCGATAAAGTCTGCTCTTCTCTTTCAATTGCTCTAAAACACCTTAAAATCTGGTTGGACACTAATGGTCTAAAACTGTATAGAACAGTGTCCAAGAGTTGTACACTTTTGTTTACCAGACTGCTTATGCCCCCACCTATAACTGTACTCGTATTATACAACGGAGAACCCATTACTATTAAAACTCAAACTAAATTTTCAGGGTTAATTCTAGACTCAAAATAAAAATTGGGGATATTAACCTCATCATATTTAACTGTCCCTCGTACGATAAGACTACGTTTTACAAAGACCTGGCAAAACTTGAAATTCTTTTTCCTACAATTATACAATATTTATTCCATAACAACTATATTCCTACATATTAAGTCTTAGCTTCATTTATTGAAGCTAACGACATAAAATTATAATTATGTATAACATGTTTTATTTTTATACTATGTTCTATTATTATTACTCACGTATCCTCCTCTTGCTCCTCTGACCATCCTTTCCTTTCTCCGATATTCCGTTCTCCAACTTGATAATTTTGTAAATAGTTATTTTGTTTCCCTCGATTAATAATTAAAAAAAAACATGGTGAAAACTGGCAAGAAAATGAAAAACCTGACACTGGCAAATACACGAGAAGTGTGACGCCAAATCCTCGAACGAGGAAAAGAAAAAAAAACATCTGACACTGACAGAGTGACAGTGAATATTGGCAGTTGATTTGATAATTTAGAAAAATAACCGAAGACACTATTATTACGTCATATTTTTTTACGACTTTTTCGGTTTGACTGTTACAATACTGTAATTTGTAGTTTTTTGTCTATGCTTTGCACTTATCATTGCCAACAGAATAGAGATATTTTTTTACCATGTAGGATCGTGTGTATTCAGCCTTCCTCCTAGCGTAATTCCCAAACATATTTATTTTATGGCAAAATAATCACACTTTAGAAGAACAGGGTTTGAAATATTAACATTCTATTGTATTATTAGGGCGAAAACATAGAAATTAAATAAGTAATAGTATCTATCTTTAAATTTGAGGTAAATTTGTTATCTACGTTAGTGATAACTCACTTGTTGAATCTGTGGTTGCAAGCGATGCATAAACGTAGTATTTATATACTCTTTGATGCATAAGAGTGAGTCAAAGAGTATATAAATACTACGGAGTGAGTTTTTAATTTGCATGAGTTGTATATTTTATCTATGTGTGTAACATTTTTGACGTTATAATGGTGTGTTGACATTATTCTTACAGCACAAGCTTACACATTTTTTTGTATGTAGTAAGTGAACCTTCTACCATTTAGATAGAGCTTAATATTGTACTCTTTAACAGCAAAAGATAAAGTTTTTGCGTGAGATTTGTTTCTTTGTGTGCTGTGTAGGTACATTATAAGAGGCTGTGTAGATAACTTTACAGCACAAACTTACACCATTTTTGTATGTAGCTATAGAACCTTTTGCCATGGAGATAGAGTTTAATATTGTACTGTAACGAAGCAAAAGTTAACGTTTTTGCGTATGATTTATTAGTTTACGAGTTTGTACTATTATTTATTCTTTGGCTCTTTGGGAAGAAGTTTGAGCGGGAAACCCATATGAAATTGTTTAAAAATCGATTTTATTATAAGGACATAAAACGCCCTATTGTATTTTTTCTAAATACCTACCCCATGTATTGCAATAAACATTACATGTAGGTACTATTCCAAGACCTAAAATACCAATATACCAACATTTGATCAAAATTCCTTCAGCCATCAAAACGTTTTTATCGAATGCTCGGCTTCTGCTCATCGGATTGAAAAACGCACATATTCCCGCCCACACTGCCTCTTAATATTCAGTATTACGGTGAAGCAAGGCAAGTAAAACAAGGGTTACTATTGGACTACCAATATACAAAAATTCAACTGAATTGTTATGTTGGTTTGGTCAAAAAAATAATAATTGCATGGGGGCTTATTCGGGTGCCCCTGGGAGTGCTCTACCCCGGGACCTCCACCTATCACTACTTCCTGGAACATCCTGTATATTTATGAGGGTATGTGGAAGTTACACCATAGCGTCGCCCCTTTTAGTCCGATTTTGCGGTCCGATGAAGCGAGGTGTCAATCGATTCGTCTTTAGATCTAAGTAGTGTCCTATGCATATTTTTTTAACCCGACTATGGTGAAGCAAAGGAAGGGTTATGTATTGAAACTAAAAAGTTGGTCAGATTTTGACAAGCGAAGTATCAATCGATCGTCTTCATCGCAAGAGTGTCATAGGCTATTTTTTACCCGATTGTAGTCAGGTTTTAGTTTTTGAACTTATGACTTCTTTTTATTATAAGTATTATTATGATTTTAGTCCTACCCATATGATCCAAACTAAACGGAATCCTGTAGCTGTTGCTGTTTTTGTAGGGTAATGGTAATAAAAGGTTCAGTTTAGTAGAACAAAAACGAAAATGTAATCACAACAACCTAGCACAGGTGTAAGTAGTAAGAGATTGAATTTAATAGGACAAAAAAAAACGCAGTAGTTGCATATGATGTGTAACATCAGTTCAAGCTGTTTTTTATAGGCAATGACCCGTCCACCCACCAGCTTCACCCACTAGTGGGTGCACGGGTAATTCGCATTTACCCCTCCTGCACTAGAGCTGGAAAATAACAAAATAGTAATTTTTTATCATCACTGTTCAAGCTCTGCTTTATCATCGCTCGATGCTGTTTTATCATTTAGGTTAGCACTGTGCAAGCTAATTGGTCAATTGATTCAGTAAACAGTTGACCAAGCGTACGCAGCACATTGTAACACTTTTCACAAAATCACTCCCACAAAGGAATTACTACTCTCTAGCTCCCATAGATTTAAGTAAAGCGAGAGGAAAGATGTTACAAATCAAAAATATTATACAAAATTATATTCAATTAGCATAATGGTCACAATAGCCAAACACAGACAACCTTCCTACTTTATCAATGATCCTGAAATCAACACATAAGATTTCAGTAAACAACTCTGTCTAGATAAATGGTACAGGCAGTGGTGCAGGTCATATTATAATTAATGGTGTGGTGGTTATTTTTACAATACATCACTACTATCAGTCTACTTCAGTTAATGAAGATACATCAATGAAGTAGTTAATGAACGAGTTGTTAATAAAAATTAACAACTCATAGTTCTTTGAATGGAGAATCAACTATCTGGGGTCCATAAATTAATAATTTATTTATTAGCTGTCACACTTACTATAGTATACTTTGAATTTAGATATGTTTATCTGTTTGCCTGATGAAATGCATTGCAATATTACAGCAAGTCTTTATATTAAGTTCTCATCTAACTAACAGAAACAGAAACAACTGCCCATATTAAGTAATATGGGCAGTTGTTTCTGGATCTGCAAAATACTGTCTTGCAACATTCCCGGTATTGGTGTTACCACTGCCCTGTTTGACTATGTCTAATAGTATGCAGGTTTCTATTCGAAAAGCTTCTTGAATGACTTCTGTCTTATCTTTCACTTCATTTCTTCACCTTTTGCTTGCTATGATTTTATAAATCTTCTGTGTTTTCATAAGTCTTCTTGCACTGCCTTAGCTCTCACTGCTTCAAAATTATTCATTCCAGTCAGACGAGATTTGCACAGATCACATACAGCAGCTGAAGTCCTTGAACGAGTGCATTTTTCCATATATGGTTGGCATTAGGCTGTGTGTGGCCATGGCATTTCCGCAATCAGTTGGAGTTTGTTCAGTGATATCTGACTCAAATGCAGCCAATTCCGTTTTTATGTTTGCATTTGTCTCATTCATAAACTTATAAGAAACCGGACGACAGCAAGCAGTAGACGAAGTCTTGTCATTTTGCTATACTATTTCCACTCAAACTTTCAGTCAGTTGATGAGAGGCACAAGCCTTGCCATAAATACTTCTCACCTTAAAGTGGTTTGTTGCTAATAAACAGTGACTAGATGCATCCCCACTTACTATGCAACACAACACAAGTCACGCACCTGCATTAAAATTATGATTAAATGATTCCATAAGTCTTTTAGCCATAAGATCTAAGAGTGCTTGCAGTCGTAATTTTACTGTATGTCGTGACAGTCATGTCTTCTTTCTTGGATAGTAGGTAGGTACTTATTCTTCTCCTTCAGCAACATAATATGATTCCAGACCTAGAGATAGAGTGCAAGTGCGTTCTGTGGAGAAATTTCGAGGGGTGTTATGCAGTGTGTGATGCAGTTCACTTTCTAGGAAATCTATGATCTTGGAGGCATCAATGAACATCTCAGAAAATCTGAAAATAAATCAATCACACAGAATATTAGTGAAAACTGAAGTTGAGAAAAGGAGCGATAATATCCCAACAAACAACGAAAGATAATTTTATTTGCGTTGGCTTGGCTGATCACTGGTAGGTACCTACCTACGTATAGACATTGCATGATTCAAAAAAACAGGCGAGGCGTAGTTACATTAATTAAACCATGAGATAATTGTAAATAAAATTTCGAAGTGTTTGGTTTGGGGTTTGGTACTTTGTGACACAGATTATAGATAAGGTTTGTTATGTGATCCACAGATTATTCATATAAAAGTAGTTTTTATTTGAATGCTCGACACTCAGCTGTCTATTCACGAGCTAACACACAGACTTTATATAAAGAAAAAATAATAATAATAATAAAAAGGGTATAAAAAATTATGTGTATGAATAACGGCGGCCAAAAATAACCTCAAAGTGAAACCGCGGTAAATAAATGTTATTTTATTTAATTATACAAAGAATTAAGAAAGTTATAAAAACGGAAAATCTAACTTCTGATCTATGCATGCATGATACCGTCATAAAATGGCTGGCACAGGTGTCTGGTAAGTTAATAAATAAATTGGTAATAAAATTGTCAAACAATGTAAATGTTTTGTGATTTATTTATTCACTTTTGTTGTATTTTCATCAGCTATTGGAAGCAACTTTGGCGTTGGACTACATCTGAGACTCTTACCAACGAAGAGCTGACCCAAACTCTCAGCCGCAAGGATGTTTTGGAAGGCCTTCGTCAAGGGCTGGCTAGCTTTAAGCCTAACAAATTGGAGGAGTTCCCCAAGCTCCAAGCCAAGCACCCTGATCAAACGAAGCTTATGAGTGTGATCCAGACTTTACAAAATTATATAGTAAGTAATTTATAACTCTTGAGTAAAATATGAAAGACAAAAGTTACACCATCTCAATGATTTGTTCAAAGAGAATGCAAATACTAATTTGTTATTGAAATTCTATTTTAATCTACAATTTATATTTGTATAATGTCAGTCTATCACATCTAAAAACTTAACCAGATATAGGAAAAACTAGTTTTTTAAACCTTAATTTGTTTGTAGGATGTGGATTGCTTTCAAATTTGGGAAATAATCAAGAACCACATGTGTGATATATCTTATGGATCACCAGCAAATGCACTAAAAAATGTGGCTTTTGTAGACACACGGCCCTCATTCCTACTGCCCAATCTGTGGAGCTTCTATTATGCAGAAAGATTATTCCTACTAAAACTACTGCAGTACATATTTCAATTCAAGAATGAACCAAATCACAAGTACCACATTGAGTTCTACAAAATAATCAATGACATAGGAGTACAGAACATAAAGACTTCCCTGTTGTCTCAGTTTGAAAAGATACTGAACAAAGGACCTCCTCCGAGAAAGATTCTAAGTGAATTCTCAAGTGAGACTGTGAGACAAGAGTGGGCAGAGAGTAACCTAAGAGAGCAGCTGGCAATACTGCAGATTTTACTACAGATAGCAAATGAAGAACCTTTTACCGATGTGGAATTCAATAAGTTGTTTTCATTGTTTAGAAAACACACATTTGGTAAGAATCATGGTTACAATGAGCTGCTTGAAGAAAGGCACAGAGAAGCATGTTTGAGGATTATGTATATGGAAGTGGCTATTTTTATGGTGATTGCTGATAGCAGAAAAGTGTAAGTAAAAATATCACTAAAAAGCTATTTAGGATTAGGTCTGCTCCTTGCCTGTAGTACAGTTAGGTCACTGAAGTTTAGATACAGATACATATGTCCAATCGCAGTGGGTATTGCGTGCTTGCAGTGACAGCGCTAGTGTTTATTTTTAAATCAGGCTTAAAGTGCTTTTTCACACACAGCTTATATGCTGCCCTGGTGTCATTAAAAAACCTTGAAAATTAACACTATATTACTAATCTCTAATAACTAGTTTGTAAAGCACTCTGGTAGAGTCTGAGAAAGGCTCAGTCAGAATGCTGTTACGACTGCCTACCTAGTGCACTAATATTGCACTTGTTTCTATGCTCTTCATCCCGGACACGTTTAATTATTATATTATTCATCCAGTTTGTTACAAACAGGGCAGTTAGGTGTTGGGCATTGCCTCCTTAAAAATGCAAATTTACTGTATGGAATATTTCAGAACAAAGACTTAATGCTATAACAGTTTCCTCTCTGATGAAACTGTTGTCTATCCAAGGATAACCCAAGAAGTGTGGCTGAATCATCCTAACAGATTCTTTTAACCATGTGTAATGAGCTTCTGTGCTAGGATGGTGTAGTGACCCAAAATGAGTCTTGGCCTCTGATAATAGGAGCTGCCACTTTGGTCTGTCCTGCGCCATCTCTTGCCAGTCATCTACCTGGAGCTTGCGCAAGTTCCCTATTTCATCTATCCAGCGGTACCTGAGACAGCTGACCAGACGTCAACCACTCCGGTCGTCCCGAATATGCACATTTTACAGCTAATTGTCTCCCATTCTTTCAATGTGTCCGAGACAGTAAAGTCTATGGGATTTTATCTCATGATATTGGGCTCGCCTGCCAATACAAACTAATAACAAACATATCTTGCAGGCATAATGTGTCATCGTGGATTGACAGCACGAAGGAAACAGTGGAGTATGAACTAACTAAACTGCAAAAGAATGCAGAGCACAGTGCTATGCTTATGACATGGATGATGTTGACTTTGCAGGTAAAATTACATTGTAGTGTGTTTAAATCTGTCTACCAACTGGCAAGACTGGTTCAAGATCTATCTTTACTTATAATAAAGCAGTGAGTACCAAAAAATGTGTACAATGAAAATAATTTTAGAAACAGTCTTCATTTCTTAAAATAGGCTACTGAACAAGAATATAACATTTTTAAAAATCGTTTCTGTCTGATTAGCTGTTTTTCTGTATGTTTGTATGCGTATCACGAAAAACAACTGGACCGATTGCGATGAGGTTTTCACTGTTGGATAGCTTAGGGCTTGACTTAAAAACTGGGGCACTTGGTACCTTAATCCGATGATTAGATGCCAAGCAATCAATAAAAATCTATTTGTCGGCTGAACAAATTTAGAAGAAATGTAGTACATTGTACTTTATATACTGGAATAACACATATGGCATACTTTTAAATGAAATGACCACACGGGAAAAGCCGCGGGCACAGCTAGTAATTGAATAATGTCTGCTTTCAGAGCCCACAACATGCTAAGTTGTTTGAGAGCCAGTACCAACACTACGGCGCCACAGCGCTGAAGATGGAAGTGTTCCAGTTTCTACAGCAAATGCTGAACAGTTCTGGGTTCTTAGTAAGTTTTGATGAAACTTTAAATAAACTTAATTGACCAACAGTCGGAAATTCCAGGCTAGTAGTAACTGTTATTTTATATAAATTTTTAGGGTTCCATACTACAAAAGCAAAAAAGGAACCCTTATAGGATCACTTCGTTATCTGTATGTCTGTCAAGACCCTTTTTCTCAGGAACGTGTGGAGATATCAAGTTCAATTTAACATCAACATCAACATTAACATCTGCAATCTCTTGGAGCTGTGAAACAATCTAATGCAATCCAAATATACAGCCGTTTCTGATGCATATTTTGACACTCGCGTGGGAATCAAAACCTATAGGGTACTTCCCGTTGATCTAGAATCATGAAATATGGCAAGAAGCAATGTCTGATAGCACAATTAAAGGGGAAAACGAAAACCGTAAATTTGTTGTTACATCAGAAAATCCCAAGATCGACGTACTATTTACATACCTACCTTGTGTCAGCTCCCTTATTATGAATTTTGGGACAAATACTGTACTAAGGCCCACAAAGCACATATCATTCAACTTCAAATGAATAAAACACTTTTCTGTTTTGTGTGACAATTAGAGATCACACAATGTGCTCAAGCTATGACACAATGCAATATGCAACCAGAATTGGTTTTGTTTGGTTATCTTGAAGATATCAGGGCCCTATTTCATAAAACTATAGTAGTCAAACTACAGAAATGCGTTTCATAAAAGCCCGACAATTCATTCAATGAATTGTCAAAATATCACATAATGTGTTTCATAAAACAATAGTAGTAACCGGCAGTCAACTGACAATTGTCATGAGAAAAACTTTTTATGTAACGGCGATTGCTTACAAATTACCACTATTTGTAGAATTGTCGTGACAAATGTGACAACCGAAGCTCTACCCATCACTGGTCGGTTAATCAAAATAGTGAAGAATTTTTTTACTATGACTGTGGCATGACTGGCATTGTGAAATGCAATATGACTGACAATAATCAGTCACGTAGTGTTTTTTTTATATGAAATGCAAGTTTGGCGTATTTGACTGAAATTTGATGTTTTATTATGATTTGTCGCTTTATGAAATAGGGCCCATGTGATCTAACTGTCACAACATGGAAAGACTTTTTATTGAGATATACTTTTTAGTCCAGTTTTAGTTTAGTGGCCGCCCCAGGTGTCTAGTGCCCGCCACGAGTTGATGTTTTCTAATCTAAACAGAAACTACCTTGCTTTAAGAAGATAATATATAGGGCCCTTGTCCATACAATAGTACATTACTGCCGCGGTCTGTAATGACTGCGTTGCTGGCAGCGATGATGATGGTCGAGAGCGTGGCTAAGTTAAGTTCGAGGCCATTCGGTCTCGGCCTTTATAGCGCGGACAGCAAGGGCTGCAATGATGTTCAAGCTTGAAGGCCGAGAACTTAACTAAGCAAAGCTCGAGGCTATCATAGCGTGGCCAGCAGGGCAGCCATTGCAGACCAAGGCTTGTATAGTGCTTTACTCAAACAATGCGAGGAATTTAAATAAAACCAGCTTAGTATAATAAGAATTTACTCAAACAATGCAACAACAATGAAAATAACAGAACAGAAACAGAAACAGAAACAAAAACAGAAACAAAAACAGAAACAAAAACAAAAACAGAAACAAAAACAGAAACAAAAACAGAAACAGAAACAAAAACAGAAACAAAAACAGAAACAAAAACAGAAACAAAAACAAAAACAGAAACAGAAACAACAACAACAATCACGATCACATCAGCTTTCAAATAGAAAATAAAACATCAAAATCGGTCCATTCGTCTGGGAGCTACAACGCCTCTCTTTTCGCGTTCGGGGTTAACGAACCCACGGAATAAATAATAGTGCTACGACAAAAGACGACAATAATAGATATTCAAAAGAAATTGCTGGCCGAAAAAAATTGATTGGAATTGAAATTCCATACAACTTTGCTGGCGCCTATTCAAGCAGCGCGGCAAGGTCGACTTTTCCCAAAGAAGGTGGTCGAATTAATGAGCACATTACTAGTATTGTTTGAGTAAAAAGAAATAACTAGCTTAAATGCTAAAAAACACGCTTGCTCTGCCAAAAAACAGCTTTTGCCAATAAATTATTTACTGTTGGAATGTGCTTATCAAGGCCTTCAATTTGATACCCATATTGTAAATTACGAAGTTTTTTTTCTAGTTTGAGAATGGTGCCGTATACTGCCGCCATATTGAATGTTTTGCATGCATTCTGCAGGACAAGTCAAAATGCGCCCTGATCGCGCGCCAACGCATATTCCACCTCCTAAACGACTTGTGCGACAAATTCGACGCGGACGGCACCTTGAGCCACCAGCCCGCAGCCATGGAGCTCTGCGCCGACCTGCTGCAGACCCCGGAGATAGCTTGCGAGTTCTGGAACCTGCACCAGAGGGACCAGGGGTATGGGGCTGTCTCATTGTGGAATACAGCTTTGGAGTATTTCCCGTACAACTTTGGTGCCCTCTCGAAGTTGGCTGCTGGTCTTGCACAGGCTGGGAAGAGTAGTGTGATAAATGTGAGTATAAATTGTAACCAATAATGAAAACTAATTCATCATCATCATTAACCACTATCACTATCATCATCATTAGTCCACTGCTGGACGTAGACCTCTCCCAAGGCTCGACACTGAGCCCGTTCTTCGACTCTTCTTTTCCAATGACTGCCAGCTACATTGCGCAGATCGTAGCTCCATTTAGCCGGAAGGCGTCCTACTCTACGTTTTCCGATTCTAAAACTAATTAATGAGATAATAATAATGTAAGGGTATTTTTTTCTATAGAAAGCATGCTTGGTTATGTTAAGACAGTACTTGTAACCAACAATTTCCACCACTTTTGAAGAGGCCAACCTCTTTTAGTCTTACCATTCAAAGGTCCTCAACCAAAACAACAATCAAATCTGGATATGTGCTACAGGAAGTTATTTAACCACTTTGTTTTAGTTTTGTCTGTATTTTTCTATGTAAAATCTTAGTTCTTCTGTTCTTACTGATAGTTAAGTGTGAGTGCTGAATAAATAAACAAACAATTCCTTTCCTAAATCACCTTTAAAGGAATCAAGTTTTTTTTTTGCCTTGGAACAAATACAAGTCTTTCAAGTGTACAGTGAACAGGTATCCTAGACAAGCATACTCCGTCTTCAGTCGCATCGTTACTTACCATCACGATAGATCACGGAACCAAATGCTTACCTAAGACGCTTAAAAAAAACTAGACCAGATTTTCCCAATATGTTTTTCATTATCTTCAACCTGTTTTTATACCGCTGCTAATTAATATAGAACTCCAAACTTGATCACTTTCAGCTCCTAGCCGAACTTAAAAGCTTGCCAGTCTACACTGAAATCTACAACCCCCACGCGGTTCCAATAGTTGCCATCTCCGGCGACGACGCAATGATCGGCCGCGAGTACTACCCTCTCCAAGACCTTTCGTACCGCATCGAAATCGGCTCCAAGGCCACCATCATGGAGCGCAAAGAGGGCACCATGATACACTTCCGCACACCCTACTCCTACTGGACAGTATTCAACAACGAAATCGGCAAAGCGTTGGACAGGAAACAGCATCACCACACCAGCGTCAATGTGGTGTTGCAAAGGATTTACGAAGGCACCAGAATGTTGAAGGGAGTTATATCCGCGCTGGTGCCTTCTAAAGAGATTCCGAAGAGTTTGGTCGGGCCTAGTGAAGGAGTGTTCGACGTGCTGGTACGGTTTATGAGAGCCGACCCGCCGATGTTGCCGCTTCTGATGGAGTGCCTGGAAGTTTGCACGGCTTTGATTCCGCTGTTTCCCAAGGAGATTCATTTGAGGTACGAATAGAAATATTCCAGAATGGATAATACATGTGTTGAAACCTAAATATCTATCTAATAATAAAGCAGTAACAACAAAAAGTCTGTACAAAAAAATAAAATGATCTAGGGGCACAGTCTAGCTCTAGGACACTTAAAATAAGTTACTGAGCTACGTTCGTAAACGTTGCTCGATGACGCTCGATGACATAATAATACGCGTACTTCTTATGTCATGAAGCGTCATCGAGTGACGTTTACGAAAGTAGCCTTGAAAAAGAGTATACACCATTTAAAAAAATGGTATTTGTCTGTCTGTGAAAACTACGAGACGAAATGCTATTTTCAACGTTGGTTCTGTTATTTTCTTGTTCAATAGTTTATTTTAAATCCCCAAGAACATTTATTTTTTAAATATCTTTATTGTACAGACCTATACTGCTTTATTGACCAAGCGAGCGAAGCGAGCTCAAGTCTCTGCTCCAAGTAGGATCAATTTGCTTTCATCTGTCAGTTTGTTGGTACTTTTCTACAGGTCGTATTTTACAACCGATCTGGACGAAACCTCGTCCGTTTAACGAACTTTTAGTCTTCGGGATTTTTGATTGGGAGATTACTTTCTCCAAAATGGGGGCCACTGAATATCTCCGCCTTATTAGATCCGATTTCGATGGTTCTTTTTTTATTTGAAAGATAGAATACTTTAGGATGGTCTCATAAAAATTTGGTAAAGATCTGATGAAAATCATTGGCGTGATGAGCAGAATAGCTCCTCAAAGTGCAGTAAATTTTTCACTTTTAGACCAGTAGATTCAGCCTTTTACCTACTAGGTATTGATGGAGCACCTTGGTTATTAATGTTAGTTTTGCATTAAAGCCACTACTGCTACTACTACTGGCACTGGCGCTACTGTGGACCGCTAGATTTTAGCAAAAAAGTTTGTGCTCGCGAGGTCTACTGTTCGCAGAACTACTAAAATACATAGTTATCTATACTTATAATAAAGCAGTAAGTATCAAAAAATCTGTACAATGAAGATATTAAAAAAAAGTTGTGTACTTAAAAAAAGAAACAAAAAAAAAAGAATTTAATATGAATATAAAATTTGTTTATCTGTTTATCTTTTTGTCTTTTTTGTTCGCGCATCACGTAAAATCTACTGGACCGATTGCGATGCGGTTTTCAATGTTGGATAGCTTAGGGTTTGACTTAAAAACTAGTGTACTTGGTATCTAGATCGATGAGTAGAATTCGAGAAATCGATAAAAACCATTTGACAAACAAACTGATCAAACTGATGATTTTGGTACTTTTGGTTCTGGAATATCACAGGATCCTCCAAAAATAACAACGCATGCAAAGCCGCGGGCACAGCTAGTACCATAATAAATGCGACAGTATCTCTGTCATAAGCTTTTTTACTTTTTATCCCGGATAATGTCCACGGTGGCAAATCCGCGGTGCGCAGCTAGTAGGTAATTAACATCTTAGGGTGTTGGTCTTCAGCTGCTTGCAGTGTGATCTCATATCTTAATTCTTCAAAAAAAAGTTCTCTATTCTTGTCTTTTTTTCTCTTTCAGAATCATAAATGCCGGTCTCCTCCCACGCATTGTAAATCAGAAGCTCTCGCACATAGAGTATGCGAACGGAGCGTCATTCGATTCAGCTGCAGTTGGCTCGTATTTGGTCACCATAGAGCAGCCAACTGGTTCTTACAAATTTTTGGGCGCCTATATTGATATGCTGTGTGCTTTCCATGAGGTAAGTACTAACTTAAACCTAAAAAAACATTCTTGTTCACATTTTAAAACTACCTATCACATAAGATTTCAAACAAAAAAAACTGCATCAAAATCAAAATCCATTCGTTTGGGAGCTACGATGCCACACACAGACACGCAGACATACATACATACAAAGATACACACCTTAAACTTATAACACCCCACAATTTTGGAGTTAGGGTTTAAAAAAATGCACTAGAAGATTCATATTTTGTATGTGTTGCTGTGATAAGGTGGAGATCGGCTTGTTTGGTCTTAAACAAACGTATGCTGTCGACTCTGTTTATTGATGGACTGACTTCACACTATGAAAACATGCATTGCAACGGTAGTAGTAACTTTATAGGTAGAAATTAGTTCGGTTTGTATGTACGTCTGTCAAGTGAAACTAATTCGTCTAACAATAAGATAATAACAGAACAGTATGAAAAAAGTACGCTCATTGTTTGATTCTATTAAATAGTTAAAAAAAAGTATGTATTCCAATCGAAAAAGTTGATTTTAAAATCCTAAAATTGTTATGTCGTATAAATTAAGGCGCTGCAGCAACTAATACGCTACTTAACGCACGAGCACAACTGTACTTTTCTGTAAAATTGTAGTAAAGTAAAAAATAACAAAGTCTAATGTAAAAAACCGTGGCGGTCTCGGCTTAGAATAAGACCCCTCCCAATCCTCCCGTGGATGTCGTAAGAGGCGACTAAGGGAATACACACCGGAAGATGGGCAGCAGCGTCCTCCGAGTACATATTTGTAACACTGCGGTCACCAATCCGCCTGCCAAGCGTTGTGACTGTGGCAACCCCCCCCCCCCCTTCACCCCCCGTGATAGACACACCGCAAAGACGGCCCCCAGTCCCAGCGGCTCCGTTATTCCTGGCACCGGTAGCAGCCACGGTAACGGCGGAGCACGGGGTGCTAAGAATATCCGGCAGATACACATCTACCAACCCCCACGATCTCTGGACCTGGCAACTTATAAAGCACGCACCTTGAGGACCGATGAGAAGTTGATAGGGCTGGAAGAATTTGTAAGTAAGTTGCGCTAGGGTATTATAGGGTTATCAGAAGTCCGAAGAGTCTGAGAAGATACGATGACCCTCAATTCCGGCAACTTACCGGGAGGGCGACCAGCAGTCCCAACACGGTATCGTGTTTCTCGTTCATAATTCCCTCGCCAACAACATTGTGAAGATCGAAAGCGTTTCGAGCAGGGTGGCATACCTTATACTGGCATACCTTATACTCAGAATTACCAACGAATACGTTGAAGAACATACAGGTGTACGCCCCACACTCGAAGCGCCCGGACGATGAAGTGGAGGCTATGTACGACGACATTTCTAATGCCATACATGCCCCGAAAACACACTTCACAGTGGTGTTGGGGGACTTCATCGCACGGCTGGGCATGAGGATATGGCGATGAACTGAGAGTGGGGCAGTTTGGATTTGGACAGTGGAATCAAAGGGGTCAGCAATTGGCCGACTTCATGGAGAAGGAGAGACTGTTTATGATGAATTCTTTTTTCAAGAATTCACCGCCCGTCCAGTAAATGGACGTGGCTGCATCCCGGAGGTCATAAATAAGCACGAGGTAGATTTCATTTTGACGACCAATAGACCAATATATTCAATGATGTCTCGGTGTTCAACAGGGTTAAGACCGGCATTGGAAATCTGTGGAACGCGATGCGAGATGAGGCTGCAGTCTTCAGTGGATATGTCGAGTTACAGCTTGCTTAATAAACAGATCTACAAGTCGATCTTGTATTAAGAACGCAATAGAGCGGAACAAGGGCTCCAAAGTTTTCGCAAGACATCTGTCTATTGGGCAAAGCCTGTTGCCGAAGCTGAAAACTGACAGTAGCGGCATCGTTTCGTCGAAGCCATAGATTTTGAGTGAGCTCGAGAAGTTTTATGGACAATTATACACCTCATCGCGAAGTCCTCCTAGCACGACTAGTGATGCAAGAGCCCGTTTGACCCGACATTATACCGAAGATATCCCGAACGTCAGCCTGTATGAGATCAGAATGCCTCTCAAACAGCTTAAGTGCAACAAGGCACCAGGGGAGGACGGAATAACGACAGAGCTACTGAAAGCGGGTGGAACACCGGTACTTAAAGTCCTTCAGAAGCTGTTTCATCCTCGAGGGTACTACGCCAGAGGCGTGGCACAGGAGTGTAGTGGTTTTGTTTTTTAAGAAAGGTGAGCTGCTGAGCCACGTCTATAATTTGTTTTCGAGTGTAGTTACAAACCGTCTCGCTCGTAGGTTTGACGACTTTCAACCTCCCAAACTGGATCCCGGAAAGGCTTTAGCTCCGTAGACCACATCCATCACAATTGTATAATCTGCCGGAGCATACGCTCCGACATTAGACATAGGTCTAGCGTTTGTGGATTACCAGAAAGCCTTTGATTCAATCGATACCTGGGCAGTGCCACAGTCATTACAGCGGTGCCAGATTGACATCGGTACATCGAAGTGTTGAAGTGTTTGTACAGCAAGGCCACCTTGCCACATTGTCCGTCTTCAGGATCAGAGCACGAATTCTATCCAGTTGCAAAAAGGGGTGAGACGCTATTTCTCCGAAACTGTTCACCTCTGCACTAGAAGATATATTCAAGTTTCTGAACTGGAACGGATATGGTGTTAACATCAATGGCGAATACATCACTCACCTTCAATTTACTGATGATATAGTCATCATGGCAGAAACCCTGGAAGACCTAAGCACAATGCTCAGTGACCTCAATATTGTTTCCCAACAGGTGGGTCTTAAAATGAACATGGGTAAGACGAACATCATGTCAAATGCGCATGTCGTACCCATACCGGTTTATGTTGGGAACGATATTATCGAAGCTGTTGATCACTATGTCTACTTAGATCAGACGATCCAACTGGGTAGATCCAACTTCGACAAAGAGGTCAACCAACGAATACAACTCGGGCGTTCGGGAAATTACGCCATACCGCAGAGCCTCAGGACGAACCAGTTGCCAGTGATGACTTACGGCACTGAGACATGGTCCCTAACTATTGGTCTCATACACAAGCTCAGAGTTTCAGCGTGCAATGGAGAGAGCTATGCTCGGTGTTTCACTACGAGATAGAATCCGAAATGAGGAAATCCGTAGAAGAACCAAGGTTACCGACATAGCTCTCTGAGTTTTCAAGTTGAAGTGGCAATGGGCAGGCCATATAATTCGCAAAACCGATAACCGCTGGGGAGTAATGGTTCTCGAATGGCGACCACGAACAAGCAAGCGAAGTGTGGAGAGATCCCCCACACGATGGACTTGACGACATTGTAGCCATCGCAGAAGTCGGTGGATGGAGGTGGCACAAGAACGTCATGGCGCTCTTTGGGGGAGGCCTGTGTTCAGCAGTGGACTTCTAAAGGCTGACATGATGAAACTAAAAAAATATAATTAAACAATGAAGGTTTCATGAGTATTTTTTAATGCTTATTTTTTTAATGTTTTTAAGGTTTATTCGTATATTTTTTAATTGCATTGTCATCGATTTTTGAGCTACCCTGAACATTTCAGCCTGATAGCTAATCGGGAAGTGCTCGAAATTTGAATAGCAAGATTACAAATATATATATATATATATATATATATATATATATATATTATATATATACATACAGTAGGCGCAGCCAATCTATATGTTTGTGAAGTTAGGCTCCGTGAACGATTGCACAGGCACTGCTGTGGGGATGAAACATCAAAAAGTAAGAGCGAGATAGAATATGCGAAAAACGTAAGAGAGTGAGGGAGGCAGCTATACAGTGCTGTCGTCACCTTCAACATTCGGATTGCGCCTGAAAAATAACTGTTTGCGCAGCGACTAGCAGACAACTTCCGAGACACATACCTTCGCTGCGACTACTGTACATACAAGTGAAGTTAAATAAAAGCTTTTAAAAATGCTACAAGTAGAACTCAATCCGAGCTCTCTATTTCCATAGGTTGCGGAGAAACAGCCAGTCAAATATTGGTCGTATATATTATTCACTAGACACATAAATTATGTCAGTCTATAGTATAATAGAATGTCTTTTATACTATAGACAGACAGAATATCTGCGCTATACTTGTGGGATGTAATAAAATACAAATTACAAACTTAATAATTTATCAGTTGTGATTCTGTGACAGAACAATTTATTATTTTGTAATTTCTAGCTGTGTGGTGAGGTTTTAGAAGTTCACAGTGTACAAAAGAAAGGTCACTCAAATAATATCAACCCACTCCACTGATCTGCATGGATTTGCTTTGCCTTTCGTTTGTGCTGATTCAAAGCGCCCCCACCGAGGGTCCATGGAACTAAAATTGACATCGTCTCATCTCCTAACATTGGTCACTGAATAAATAGTACAAGTACGTTAATTCCGTGGACGCTCACTACTGCCAAACTACTGCTATCAGCACCAAACTACTGCTATCAGCACCAAACTACTGCTAGCAGCACCAAACTGGCGATAATCAAATGCCCTAATTGCGACCTTCGTCAAGAGTATGGAGTAATATGTAGTTGTCTATTATCCAATCCCAACATAAAAATAAAATGCTCGGATACTAATATTAATAATGTTACAGGCTTCCAACGACGGCCGCATCACCATGGAAATCATCCTACCAGGTTTAATATTCCTGCTGCAAGAGGTGTTTCCGAACGTGTACGGGTGGCGTTACAGCAACGCCGCCGACCGGCGCAACATGTTGGAGCGCTGCGCCAAGTTCATAGCGCTAGTGTTGCAGGACACGAAGGAAACCAGCGCCAGTATCAAGCTGTTGAAACAGACTTGTATCCACAATCTGTTGCATACAGAAAATGCGATTGAACTGTTGAAGATTATTTCTGTTGGTATGTAAAACAAATGCTATTTGGATTTTTTTAATTAGACTAAATGAATTGAAGCTTCTGCATTGATGGTTTTGATATAAAAATAGCTGAGCTGAGTGAAACTATGTTGTATAATTGTGTGCCAATTAAAATTTATTATATTATACAAATAATTTATTATATTAGCTGCGTTACATTATTAAATATTTGTGTATTTTTATCGAGATTTAATGTTTTATCACAAAAAAAAATATTTTGATTATTTCCGTTCTTTGAACTATCGCTGAACTAAAAATGTAATCTCTAACTGTCAACTTTTTTTTTACAGACCTTCGACCTGTCAGTTTGCTTTGTTTATATAAAGATCCAAGTTAGGCTAATTTTAGGAACTCATTTTAGGATCATTTGGCAATAATTTCCATAGATACACTTTATTATTATAGTAACAATATAATGTTGTTGTCTAATTTAATAAAAAAAAAACATTAGTTTATCTTAATAAATAATAGTAGTTTTTGAAACGGTGGCATAACGAGAGTCATTAAAACACGAGTGTGAGTAACGAGCCGTAGGCGAGTTTTTTAATAGTGTTTTAATACCTAGTTATGTGTCGTTTCATACACACACTACTTTACTTTACACTCGTGCAATACGAACATTAAATGAAAAAAAATAATGTCGTAATATTTTCTTGATATTGCTCGATCATCTTGCTCTTTGCTGTTTCCGTGATGTCAGGTGGAGTCAAATTCTCTTCCCTAACACTGCTGTCGGACATTTTTAATCAGGATAAAACTTTTGATCAACAAAAACAGTTAACACATTAAATTGTTAAGGTGCTAATTAAATATAAAGTAAATTATGGCGCCAAAATCCAGTCCACAGCGAATTCGTGCGCATAAGGTCTAACACGCGCCGCCATAGATAATAAATGGCGAAAGCCCTCGTTGTACGTAGCCAAATCGGTACTTTTTATTTTTTTGTTGTTTAGTTCAGAAAACAGTGTTGTAACTAATGGGTTTTTTTTTCTTATTAGAGACGTGGTATGTCATTATGCCACCATTTTTGAGTTCATAATCCGGATTTTACGAAGTGAGAATAGATAAATAAATATATTAAGGTTCATTCACACCAAAACCTAGCCACAAAGTAGGATACCCTGTACTATGGGTACTAGAAATCGGATAAACATACATAGATCCGAATATTACATCCATGACTCGGAAACAACAATTTCTGCTCTTCACACAAATGTTTGCACCTTGCGGGATTCGTACCCACGACCATTGGTTGACTTCGCAGTCAGGGTCACTAGTTACTCGGACAACAAGCTGGCAAAATATTAATCTGTATATTTTCCTCAGGTAACGACCGACTGGAGCGTATAATAGCAAACGAAACGAACTGGATATCGGGCACCGGCTCCCAGTACATATCGACAATCCAGCGCTGCGTGGCTATAGTGATGTTCGCACTGCGCATGAAGTCTCTGGTCGGAGGAGCGAACGAACTGACGCCGCTGGAACATTTGATATTCACACAGAACAAACAGAAGGACTCGCTGAAAGTGGTGCCGAGAGTGGCGAGCTATATCAACCATGCGTTTAATAACAGCTTGCCGGTGCTCGCATGCAGGCTCTTGAAGACGTTTGCTGCAGTAAGTATGAACTTATTGATGTGTAAACAGCTAATGACGTGGTACCGGGGTAACGACGACTCTAGGCGCGGCGGCCGTGTGGCGACGCGTGGCGCCGCTCGGTCATATTCAAGTTATAAGCCATCACATAAATTTTTAATGTGCAAAATGTAAACACTCCAGTTGGGAATTGAACTCCGGTACTACAGATTGGCGGACGAACGGTTTCCCGTTGCCCAACCAGACTTATGGTATTAGGCCGAATAGTATGTATAGATCAAATGAAGAGTTGCTGTTTCATAGTTGACCAATGAGAGCGGGCGATGCAAAACATTGCTCGTTGTTTTAGTTATTTTCTATTTTTATGTTTACACCTCTGCCAGACGTCCCGAGACGTTTTTTTTTTTAAAGTAAATGCTTTGTTTTTAGGGTTATATGGAACCCAAAGGGTCCAAACGGAGCTATTACTAAACCGTCCGTCTGTCTATCTTTTAAACCATAACGTAATAGTTAGCCGGTTGAAATTTTCACAGAATAAGTGAAGATTTCAACCGGCAATATGTATGGCAGATATCTTAATAAATAATAATCAAAAAATTAGGGGATACATTAAACGTGTTTTTCTAGTTTATGCTCTATAGTAAAAAAACGGTTAAGCATTCGTAATATAACGCCAAACCTAGCGTGATTATATTGTAAATTCCTAAAGAAGAACAACACATTATAACAAATAAATCAAAACACGAATTAAAAAAAAAAAGCCTTAGATGTCACTTGGATGATGTAAGGATTCTAACGATACCACATACGTCCAAATCTGTTCAGGCATTTAAAAGTTGTGCTGTAACAAAGAAACTCACATACATACATAAATTAACCCTGAAAACATTACACTCCTACAGTTCTTCGAAGAGCACACACGCTGCTTTAGTAACAGACGTTTGAAGCCATGCATGTAGATGTATACTCACTTGGGACCAGGAGCCCAATTCTCGCGCAAATAGACATATGTCGAATTAGAGATATGTAAAAAAAAAATGGCGTATGTCGATACAAAACAAATTACCGTATTCTCGGAGAGTCACGATAGAGATATGTCTACGCCCAGCGCTCGACATGCAACGAGTGGTCCGGAGCAGTAGACTTTTGTAAGTCGATTGAGAAGTTAAACCGTTTCTTATCTGTAGTCAAACTAAACTTGAACTCTCTTCTTTTAAAATAATAAAATATATCCGAAATCTTAATGTCATGATGCTTTTGTTGAGGAGATTTTTTGACGATTTTATCACGTCATTTGTGAAATTACTGAGGATTTCACAAATAACGTGGTTGAGGCAAAAAAAATAATAATTTGTTTTCTTCATCTACGCTAAGTACTATAAAATAATAAAACTTGTATTATTATTATTTTTATTTATGACTTAGTTTTTGATCTTTGTTTTATATACATTTCTAAGTAGGTAATATTAATCATCTTAGCTTTACGATAAAAGTAGTAAAAACACGTACGAACAATAGCATGTGACCGCTCATTAACCAGCGGGTCAATTTCCTATCTTGTTGCAATCAGATTTTCATTACCACGTGCACTTATTATGGTGCGTTAGAGTTGATATTGCATTGAAAATCTGATTGCAACAAATCGCATTGGTTTAGGTAATTCCATATAATCGGATAGCTAATTGGGAAGTGCTTGAAACTTGAGTTGCAAGATTTCACCTGGAACGACAGACAGACAGACAAACAAGAAAGTGACTTAATAAAAACATGGTAAAAAACATCATCAAGAAGAAGATTAACACAGTATTTTAATTTAATCAGGTATACTGTGGGCTCTTGGACTATGAAACTCCACCTTGCCTCAGCTATTGTTTTACTAAAGGTCGAGAACTTTCCTTGACGCAGCTCCTCGTTAGCCTCTATTAAAGTTAATAATCTTAGCTTCTGCGCCGAAGAAGGATAACTTTTCCTTATATTTTTCCATGTCTAAAACAATAAATATCTCACAACAAATAAACCACAACAAACAAACAAGCAATATCCCATGCCATGTATTAAAAATATTGAAATTCGACATTGTAGAAAACACATTTCGTTTCACGCGAGTACTTTTAGAGTCTTTTCCGAGTTTAAGGATAGAATTTGAAAAATAAATTCTTGATCTGAACACTGTCTACTTTGCACAAATTGATGCAATTATATGTATAAAATGTATTTAGTATTAATTAATATTATCATCTGCTATTATTTTTTCCGCATTGTTGATATTTCTCGATTTTAGGTCAACACATTCGAGAAAACGGAACGTATTTACAGATGTCTACGAATAAGTCTAAGACAAAAATCTCTATAATCACTGAGAATGCGATTTTTTGATCCTTTCGACATTTTGGTGACATTTTTCGTAGAGATTTAAAATTAGAGATAATCTCGAATCCGACATATGTCTATTTGCGCGAGAATTGGGCTCCAGTCCATGTGGGTATTTCTCATATTAGTATGTTTGTCATCTCTTTCAGGGGTTTCAAATGTCTCTCTTTGCTTCCCTCGACATGACCGGCTACCAGGTCCGTGTAATGTTTCTCGATCGCTTGCGAGACGATAACGAAACGATAATGCTAAAAGTCGCCATCCTAGAATTCGTAGCGACGTGTATAGGGAAGCAACCCGGGCTCACCGAAGCCTTCTTTATGATGAACCACGAGAAAGCAAAGGCTGATGAAAATGAGAAAGACAAAACTGCCCTCCAGGAGCCCGTACACGCTGATGTCATGCACGAAGGAATCTTGGGATATATGGCAGACTATCTGCAAACTGTCAAATATGTATGTAAACAATTTAGAGTTCCACAAGGTGCGGTTCTTGGTCTTGTATTAATCGTGCTCTTTATTTTAATTTCAGGATGCCAAGTTCTTGCACAGTCCGTTATTAGGGTGCATCATGGCGTTATTCCATGCATTATGGAAAAACAATATGCAAATATTAGTCAAGAAACTGAGAGAG